>JASBNA010000018.1:0-720413 GCA_038087015.1 Cerrena zonata
TTGGGTCCCTCCATGAGTCTTCGTCATCGCTGTCGATATCAAGGAAAGGATCAAAGTTGGTGGAAGGATGTGTAGGATTGTCGGAAGGAATATTGGGGGTAGATGCAGGATCGACATCCATGGAATCCGACTCAACCTCAGAAGCCCATCCGGATGATGAGTTTGGATAAAGATATGCCGGACAGAGCTCCCCACAATGCCCTAAGTTTAGTGTGAGACCTGCCTTTGAAAGCGATGACCGATGGAATGCATTTCCGTCCCACCGTGATACCATATGGAAAGGAAGATTCTGGTGTGACCGGCGTATACACTCGCTGCAGTACACCGGATCTCTAAAGCAGGAATGACATCTCCACTGCATCGGGTTTGTCGTTTTCACTGATTTGCAGGTTTTACAAACTTGATCAATTGGAGGAGCGTCGCGCTCGGCAATTATCTTCAAGATGTGATCTCGACACTCTAAAAACTCTCGGAGGAGATCGTTTTGGTTCTACGAAATAAGTTGTTTGAAGACAAACATGTACAGTACAACTAGATCTTACATTGCTCCTGACAGGGAGACGTCCAAGGTCATGGTAAACTGGCTCCTGTGTGTCATAATCGAGGTCTCCAGTCCATTGGCCATCCGGGATAGGGAATGATGTTGATTGGGAATGATGGTGAGTGGGTTCCTGTTGAGTTCGTCCAAGGGGAATCTTACGAAGTTTTCGACGTTTATGATGAGAGCGCAATGATGATTCTTCATAGATGTTATTGAGAACATCCTCGGCATACTGTTCTTTTCTGCGTCGTCCAGAAGCCATATGAAACTTTGGAACAGAGATAGAATTGGAATGTTTGGTATATGTAATGTGTACTACGGTGGAGAGGTCTTTACGCTTAAGATCTCATGTCCGTCGGCATACGCCTGCGAATGTTATGCCTCTTTGACCCAATGAAGCTATCATATTCATGCTGAGTCATCCATGACGCAGATTGAATACCCAGTTCCTTTTGAATGTTTTTCCGCATGTACAGCGCCAAAGTAATCCGAGGTGAAACCCTTCGAACTCCATGCCAGAGAGCCCTCCCGCCAAAAATGCAAATTGTACCTGGGGGATTGTTCACCCGGATACCCAAGTTGGCTAGATATAGTGGCGCATGCTGGTACGGTCCGAAAGATAATAGAAAATCAAACCATTTCCATGACTCGTGCAGGTCTCTATGGAAAGGCGACTCCCGGTTGCTGATAACAGATATGGCAGTGAACACCATCGGCCATCTACCCAGAGCGTCCTCGCAGTCTCCAGATGCAATCATACTGTTCTTCATCCGTTTGGCCATCTCGTACTGTCGGGGATGAGTGATGGCTAGAATACCGGACACAACAGCAAATGGATCGCGAGCAATGGAGAGAAATTCATGTCCTTCTGACCGTTGCAAAAAAGGTGTGGTGTAGGGGGGGCTCTGTAGATATCATATATCAACGCCACAAATATCCCGGATGAACGTTGAAACATTACCTTGTGACCAGCCATGTACCATGCTGCAGACAGATTTGCTAAACCGGTTGAAATATACTCATTGTCAGGTTCAAAGTACATTGAATCTGTCCGCCATGAGCCACTTTCTCCAGGTTCATGAAATTTCTTGGTGAACGAAGGCTCAAGAATGCACACCGCTTGATAAAGCTTATCCTGTCGGTAAATGATTAGACTTCTCGACCAATGGCATACTGACCCACGAACCTGGTAATGGGGTGGGATGATTGATGGAAGAATCCACGTTATAATTCTGCCGGATGGATCAGCGAATACACGTGGCTCATCCACGTGGGCGGTAGGGGAATACTGGGGAGGCCATCGTCTAAGAATCTCTTCCTCCCGTTGAATGTTCCCTCCGCAACCCAGAGAACTACGTTTGCAATCCCTGCAATACTCGGCAAAGTCCCATGAAATGTACTCTGACAGGAAATGGCTCAATTAAACAATTTATGAAAGGGAGATATACGCACTGATGTTGGTAAATGCAATGATAAGCATTCTAACCGCATTTGTACATACATCAAGCAACTCTCGGCTCCATCCGGATGGACAGTCTGGTGCCTGAGGTGGGCTAGGGTGCAAGGTGCTTACGGCAAGCTGGTACTTGAACAGTTTCTGCATGAATGCAGCCACATCGGATGAGTGTTGATCTCCGTTGATGTCGGGAATGTAAGTTGACATTCTGAGTATGAGGAAGGGTGACGTCAGAGAAGCAGACATCGCTTATATTACATATAGTCTCTTTGTTGCCGCTTATTTGGATTTGATAGTTGTCCAATCCGGAGCCTCAAATGAACGATCCAGAATCTCAGATCTCAGATCCGATTGTAAAGAGATCCGGATGTCTCAGATCTAACACAGCCACAGCCGCATGGATTCAATCGTGGTTGAACGTTGCACCCGGAATGATGTTATGTCCATATATTGGACCTTGAACGACTTCAACTTCAACTTCAACATTCTCAGAAATGGCGAAGACTAAGCAGGCTACATACAACTTCAGTCCAGCACAATGTGTACACCTTGAGACACTTCTACCTCAATACGTTGACTACTTGAAAGATGATGATGCCGATGGATGTGATCAAACAATTGCGGAAGCAGCAGCTATCATCTGCACTGAAGCAGGGATCAAAGACGAAGCGAAGAAGGAATCTGTAACTACGGTAAGGATTTTGAATGTAATATGCATATCCCCCCTTACATTACTAACCAGAGTCTGTTCAGAGTGTTCGTCAGTGGCTCACGATCAAGGCGAGCAATGAGAAGAAGTCCCGGGTGGTGAAACCTTTCGAAGTCACTGGGAAACAATCATTCCATACGGCCCAGTGGGAATCGATGATCAAACCGGCAGTCTTAAAACTGCAAAAGTTCCAATGTCCTCATCCGAACAAGCACGCCGACTGGTTGAAGGAAATTATGATAACTCGAGACGCTCTTTGGTCTGGGTTAACAGATGTCCAACGTAAGGTGTATGAAGTTCAAGCACTAGAGTTCAATGAAGGGACGGCTGCTAAGGAGATGAAAGCTTTGTAAGTGACTTCGACCAAGTGTCCTTGATGATAGACCTGCTCATTATTGTCCATTCTGACAGGTACGGTGATAAGCATTTCGAGGAGGAGTTGCAGAAAGTGCTGAATCGATTTGGTGATCTGTTTGATGCACGAATTATTGCGGTCACTGTTCGCCCGGGTACCCAAGGGGTCATGTCCTCCATGTACGAGTTTATATTGCTTTCACCTCAAGCGAATGAGGCTGATAAGTGGCTTTCTGAAATAGTTTGGAGTCCAAAGGGACGTCAAAGTTTATGAAGACGTTGCCTGAGCCGAAGAGATATCAGTGGAAGCCTGCAGAGTACGTGGCCAAGATGCAGGAGGAGTTGGGAGCCACAGAAGGTGATGATTCGGATGATCCAACTCTCCGGATGAAGTATGATGGTAATAGAAGGCCAATACTACCAAGAGGTCCGTATGACAGACAGACGGAGACCCTCCGAACTCTCCTGGCTGATCTTGTGAGGGAGAATTACAGTGAGTGTTTTACTTGATCGCTTCGAAGGGGTATTGAGTTAGCCGGATTGTTAGACAGGGCAATGGGATATCCGAAGACTGTAGTGGGACCACCATGGACTAGGATGACAGGTCATTGGTCCCAATACATTGATCCGAAGTTCTTTCCTTCTCAGTCATCGCTTCCGGATGATTTCGATTTGGAGGGTTTGGTGTTGCAGCGGCCCCAGAAAATGCCAATCGCATTTATCCTACAATGGGCAGACCATTTAGTGGAAAGGCAGGATATGAAGGAAAGGGGGGAACTAGAGGAGGGCGAGGAAGTCTTTAGCTGGAAGGTGTACTGGTCACTGAAGAAAGGGAAATGGGTTCCAGAGGGAACACCGAATGATGCGGATGAGGAACGAAAGAAGCGTCGACGTAAGAGAAAGCGTGCGGCACAGGAGGACGAGCAGGATGAGGAGGAAGAGGTGGAAGACGAGATCACAAATGGATTGAATCAGCTCGATTCCCCCATTGATTTTGGCTCCGTCGGAAAGGAGAGAGCACCGGACCCAGTCAAGTCCAAGAGGGATGCCTCCGGCCCACAGGGGAAAGGAAAGGAAAGCGTCCGTCCAGGATCACCTGCTTCTGTCGGTGATATCTGGTCAGACAGAGTGACGTTCCTTCGCCAACTTTGCGAAGACATGAACTATCGCAAGCTTGTAAATTGGTTGGACACATTCCAGGTACGTTAACCCCGCATTATTGTGGAGAGAGATATGCTGCTAATGAATTCGTGGTGGCAGACTGATACACAACTTGGTGATGAGGCAATACCACGAGCATTCCCACTGTTTGGGTCTATTGGATGGGACAATCCATTACCGTACCTGCCTGAGTCCATCCACACTGCTGTTAATGGTAGTACGATGATTGAGTCTCTCTTCGTTCTATGGGAGAATCATGCTCAAACATTATGGGGTATGGATGGAGCTGTCGAGGAGCTACTCCTGATCAGTGGTCAGCTTATCCGCGACATACAGATGGGGCAATTTGCACAGCAAGATGCCGAGGACCCATGGCCCGAACATCTTCCCTGGTATCTCTCCCATACGAATTTCTCAATGGCCACACAGGACCGGATGTCTACTGTGTGTCTGGCTATATGGAACTCTATATGCTACACTGCCCAAATGGAGCTGTTTGGCCAGATGCAAATCGGACCGGATGTGCTTGGATCATCCGGACAGACCCCATCCGGGTCCGGTGCCAGAGTAATATTGGGCATGGATGACGTACAAGCTCCTCTTGAAACGGTCTCGGACACTTCAATTCTACCGTCTACCCCTTTCCATGCTCAGGAACCAGCTCCAGCAGCACCGCTTGGTACTTCTGCATCATCCCATACACTTGGTCATCTACCATCAGCCGCCCCTGTTGTGACATCCATTCCACCATCCGGAGTCCCTGTTGAAATAAACAAAAAGGGAAAGCAAATAAAACCCCGCCAGCCTCCAAGAAAGAAGTCCAAGAAACCTTATCCTGATACTCCTATCATCCCGGATACTGATACCAGATGTGAGTAATGTTCTCAAAAGGTCTAAATAATCTCTTAACACTGACCGGATTTCGGACAGCTACCTTCGAACATGATCTATCCGGACGTAGCCCCTCCGGACACAATCCATCCGGCCAAGGTCAATCCGGGCTTAATCCATCCGGACCGCTCCGTACTCCAGAGACATCCATAGCTTCCGGAAACAAGGCGTCCAGTAAGCAAGTGTCCGCTAAGAAGGTGTCTGCTAAGATGGCATCCGGCCACAATGTGGATCCATCCGGACATGCTACTATCCAACATCCGGCAGAGACATATGCCAATGAACAGGATGACTCTAAGGCGCGAACGCTCAGGACAAAGCAGAAGATGGTTTGGAGGAAGGATGGTTCTAGGGTTCCTGAGGATCAGGCAGGTGGGACCACCGCCACAGGTAACAAGAAAACTGGGAGACCTAATAATAAGAAAGCTGCCAAGAAGTAATTTCTTCCTCATTTTGCTCACACAATTCAACTTGTATCTCTCTAAAATATTGCGCTTTGCATTTCAACTGTGCTAAGCTATTCTCTTAAATTGTACTTCATGTTGTCTTCCATTATGGTCTATTCAAAATTCATGGATGCTGCTATAATCCCTGTGGAATAGAAAACGTAATGTACAAACTCTATTAATCTTCCACCATTGCGTCCTCATCCTTGCCAACCTCCTCATCAGATTGTCCAATCTCCCCCTCCTCCAATTCATCCTCCTCGGTGTCTGCATCACCATCCGCATCTGCATCAAGCTCCATGCCACTAGGGCCATCCATCTCAGAGTCACCATCATCCGCATCCGTTTCAGCGATTGCCTCATCCGGTTGCTGCTGATCTGCGACCGGATTTTCATCGCGCCTCTCCAATGTAAATGACCCACCATCCGGCTCCCTTTCATCCGTCGTAACTCCGGGATCATCTGTGACACCTGATTCTGTCGTTAGCATTGGGACCGGAAGATCCGTACTGTCTTCGGATGATGATGCGTAGTTGTCCACTATAAAGTGCATCCCTGCACGTACTTCAAATATTATTACTTAGTTTTTTTCAACTTCCATAAGCCATTCATTTACGTACCTTGTAGTGGAGATGAACTCTCCTCTTCTCCGTCACTTCTGGATACTTCCAACTCATGCCCATCCCCATCACTACTCTCCAACATCTCTTCGGACTGGGCAAGAGGTTCACTAACAACCTCCGGTTCCGCTGCGACTTCTGTCACAGATTCCTGATCATCATCCACCTCGTCGCTGTCGCTTTCTTCCTCCGGTGATTGCTTGATGTTGATAAGCCTAGCCGTTAGCTTGCTATCAAGTGCGGCCTGCACGAAGTCCTTGAGATCGTTAATGGAGCGGTCAATCTTCTCGTCGATGTGAGCTTCGACGTTTTGCAAGAAACTTGAGAGTTTCTTATCCACAATGTCAGTGACACCTGCGGCCATTCCTTCAAATACGACCTTTGTGGAATTTTCAGCCGCTCTCAGCCACCCGTCAGCCAGTGCAGTAAGCGAGGTCTCAGTCAGCTTGTATAAGCCTGACTGGATCTGGCTGTTGATCTCACCGCGTTCACCACTGAGTGCATCCGTGATATCCTCAAGTATCTCCTGACGTTGTGCGAGCAATGCGGCAGACAGGAGTTCCATATTGACTGGAGTATTGTGACTTTGAAGGTCTTCTACCTGTCCGGAGAGTAGCCCTGATGGTCCTGGAGCTTGCGTATTCTCTACTAGACTGGTAGGCTCAGTCAGGAAGACTTCCGCCCCTTCAACTGCCATGTCGTCGACGGCCTTCAGAGTCACTTGAAGCAAGTTACTTGATGATACGAGTTGTTCAAAAGCTACGTACATACCTTCATCTTCATCTGTGTTACTCGGAACCCTCTTCATAGTCCTGGGGGGACGTTTACCAACAAATGCTCGCTTCACACTGCTGGATTTATCCTCATCAGCGACTTCCTTCCTGTTGACTTTGATCGATTTCCCTCGTACTGCTCGAGGGACTTCCGGCTTTTCTACAGGAGTTTTCTTCGGCTTCCTGGACGTAGAATGGGGCTTTGACTTTGCCAGTTTTACCACCCTAGGAGTGGAGGTCGCGCGAGATAAAGCCTTGGCCTTTGAGGAGGATGGTGCTGTTGGAGGTACGGATGTCGGGTGATCTAGATCCACTGGCTCTGAAGGCAATTGAGTCTTCCCGGATGGTCTTGATGATGCTCGAGTCCGTGGCCGTGGCT
The DNA here is from genome assembly GCA_038087015.1 of Cerrena zonata. Taxonomy (NCBI): domain Eukaryota; kingdom Fungi; phylum Basidiomycota; class Agaricomycetes; order Polyporales; family Cerrenaceae; genus Cerrena; species Cerrena zonata. Next base: position 7,331 of record JASBNA010000018.1, read on the forward strand.
GTGATCTTACTTTTTCTCCGGTAGCGGTGGCTGGTGCACGGGACCGTGATCGTCCTCGTTCAGGTACATCTTCACTTGGTTGAGCCATCCATGGCCGATGGAGGCTACCATTTTCCGCTTGTCTGAGTATGTTCTCAAACCGGGCTCTTGCATCTTTGGGAAGGAGCGGCCATTTGGGGGATTCCGATCTCCTGGATTCGACTGCCTTGGAAAGAAGACGTGGGAGGGCGTAATTGACTGGTGCCTTCAGTAGTTTCTTTTCATGCCCTATCGTTTGTACTTCCTTGGTGGTAAGCGGTTTCACGACCGACAAGACCTTCTCCGATGATGGAAACAAGGGGATATCGACGTCAATATAGTCCGGCGGAAGTTGGTGAGGCCCTTTATTGGTGTCTAGTGCCAGAACGTTCAAGACGTGGTATACCAAAGTGATATACCACGGCCAATTCGCTGGGACCTTGAGGTTCTTGAGCTTTTTCTTGGCATCGATTCCGTTCTTTGGAACTAATGAGCATCCATTCGAGCCGACCTTGCATCGCCAGCAACCGTGAAAGTGTCGAAGGGCCACAAAACAGTCATGTCCTCCTTGAGCGCATGATTCACATGGTATGGGCTATTGGGTATCTCGTCAACTGAAAGATTCAGACGATTCTTGAAACGTAAACTTACTGAAAGTTGCTCCTTGAGGGCTGCCTCGAACATCACGTCCTGATTAGCAAATCGAGACAGATCACCTTATAAGTGTATCAGATCAGTATAGATTTGGCTATTGCTGCAATACAAGTACTTACTAGTCTCCTGAGGGTCAGGCTGGTGATCCTCTGGAGGTACTACCTCGCGACCTTTACCTTTCCTATCCCCACTGGGTTGAGGGATAGCAGAAGGGCGTGAAGATCCACTAGCCACATCCACCATCTCGACATCCTCAGTCTCAAGATCACGACGCAGTCGCTTGGACTTCGGTTTTGTCGGTACAATGGATCCGGATGATTTTACCGCAGTAGCGGAGGTTTTGGAAGCTGAACCGGATGGGACGTTTGTCCGAGTGACTCTAGATGCTGGACCGGCATCATCCTCATCTTCTGTAAAGGTCCGAGGCCTTTTACTCTCTGTATCTCAATTAGTTAGAATATCAGCCCTGGATTTGTCAACTGGTGCTTACTGCCAGAAGTACTTGCTGTGAGTGGCTGGTATTGCGATTGGAACAGAGTAGAGAAGAGCGGGAAGCGTGGGTGAGTGTTGAATAACGGTGATTCCAGACATAATACCAGCGGAGGTTGATCTTGAATGGCGCGAGCAGCATTTAGATCGATAACTATTGAGCACTTGAGTCTCTTTATGCATCCGGAAGAGAAGATAAACTTACCCAGCTTACACCAGAACGGATGCACATCTACTGACTTGGGCCACTCCAGATCGTCACAGAATGTAGGCCGACGATCATAGAAGTCCATGTATGCCGGGCTCAAGTAAAACGCCTGAAGGAAATCTTCTTTTTTCCAACATCCAGATACATGTCTATCTTGAGGAACCCGGAGATAAGCAAAACTAGAAAGTATATAGGGGACTCCCTCCGTAATGTCGGACAGTGCATCTCGAATGCGGACCCAGACTGATTTCTACAGAGGTACTGAGAAAAGAATGTGGAGTAAAATAAATAATACACGTACCAGATGCTCGTACACCCCATTAAAGTAATACATAGCTTCCTTTTTTTCCATGTTATCCGGCGCGACAAGCACTGCCTCACGGACCATGAAGGTCAAGGCCCATAGCAAGGCTTGTTCTTCAGATCGAGCAGGTCGGCCGGTTGCAGTGGCGCCTTGGCTCAGAGGCTTATTCATGGCAGTTTTCATGGTGTAAGACATGATCGGAATAATTGAATATGAGTTGGGCACTAGTGGTGGTAAGTGGACAACACTTGGAATCGATAACTACGTGATGGATTGTTCTAAGTCACGTATTAAATCACGTGATCGTGAATGCGATCAGATCTTATCATTGATTGGTCTTTCAATCTTTTGTTTCCAATTGGTTCGTTATATCTCTTCTAAGCACCTCCATCTGCGGACGGATACACTCAACATGTCTGAAGGTAACAGGAAGGTAAGCTTGTAGATGATTTGAACAGTATCTCAGCTCAATAAAATTATTATATACAGGTTGTACGATTTACTGGGTTATCCTCCGTAAGCCAAACCTCTATTGTACGTATCTGCAGAACTGACAAAGACTTCAATGGTTTCAGGCTCCGGATGATATTTCATCTCCATCTGGGCATTCTGGCTTTTGGAACCAAGCGGGCGGTCCGTTGCCTCACTTGGCATTTTCACTACCTCCATCATCAAGATATAGGAGTGCATCCGTCCTAGACTTGGGTGCGGTGCGGTCACCCTCACCGATTGAAAACCGGCCATACATTCCTGACTTGGACAATCTACGGTCACCATCCCCAATGGAAAGCAGTCCGTACATTCCCGACTTGGGCAACTTACGCTTGCCATCCCCTATCGACGACCGTCCGTACGTTCCGGACTTGAGCAGTGTACGCTCACCCTCTCCAATCACCACTCGTCCAGTCATCCCGGATTTGTCTTCCGTCCGATCACCCTCACCGGTCCCTAGCCGTCCATTCATCCCGGATTTGTCTTCTGTTAGATCGCCCTCACCAATCTCTGGCCATCCGTTCATCCCAGATTTGTCTTCCATCCGATCACCCTCACCAGTCCCTAGCCGTCCATTCATCCCGGATTTGTCTTCTGTTAGATCACCCTCACCAATCTCTGGCCATCCGTTCATCCCAGATTTGTCTTCCGTTCGATCGCCCTCACCAATCCCTAGCCATCCGTTCATCCCGGACCTATCTGCAGTTCAATCACCCTCGCCAATCCCTAGTCGTCCATTCATCCCGGACCTGTCTGCAATTCAATCGCCCTCACCCATCGAGAACCGTTCTCAATCGCCTGTTCAGACCTCTATTCAAAGTTCATCATCAGCGCCCTCCCTCAGTATTCATGATAAGCTCGCAAACGGCTTTGCGAAAAATGGCGACTGGCATCAAGAACTTGAGGAGAATGCTCTCGCCGAGAGCATGAGTCACATGAGTCTCCATTCAAGGCCTCCTGGAACACAAGGAGCCCACTCCTCTCATGGCCGTGCTGTGTTGGTCATGGATGAAATTGACCTCTTCTTCTGGTCCGTTGTCCGGACTAACTGGTTTGGACCGAACGTGCTTCTGAACTGGAGGCAATGGGCAAAAGACAATCAGATGACTATCAAGCTAATGGAGGACTTACTGGACTATCCCCAGAGATACGCAGACCTGTTCAAGAACTTCAGCTTAGTTCGTTTTATCTCCTGGTTTATGAACACCCTTCATCTTAGCTGATTTTAAACATAGGAACCATCTTGCCAATTACCTACAGATGAGTCGGGACGCTTTGTTGTGCCATTAGTAGAGGTCAGCGATGAGGAATCAAAAAGTCGTCTGAAGTTTATCTTGGTCAGTCTCCCTATGATGGCGGAACAAGCCGGCTTTGAAGATCTGGTTCAGAAGGCCAAGAGAATATCTCAAGAGGTAGAAAGCTCCTATCAAGAAGACGGTACTCTGACATCTCCAGAAGCCGTATATATAGCAGATATGGCGTGGCATCTAGCAGACAGGGTATCTTGGTTTCATATCTTATTATTTTCCGCTCCTCTATTGACACTATATTAGTTGGGACATTTTAAGCATCTTATGGATTGGACAGAGGCGCTGCTGCGTGAAACAGATACTATCGACGTAAGTACAAAGATCAAATACACCCCACCAACCGGTCACTCACCCCAAGTTCCTCAACTAGCACCGTTCCACCGAGGCATTCGTAAAGGCATGGAGCCGCCATCTTCGCGGGGCTGCAAGCATCCCTGAGCTCCGTATGATGGAAACGAGGAGTTTAGCACCCAACATCTTGACTCAGATTTACGAAATACCGTATCCGGATATCCCTCCACACCCATCCACTAATCTCTCATACCCGGATGATGAACTTGATGATACGGAGAAGCTCATTGCTAATATGACTGAGCTGAGCTCAGCCATTGCTGACCTTCGTACCACAACTTCACGTGTATTTGGTACCGCTCACTACGACAACTTAGCAAGGCAGAAGTAGAGACGAAATGTGTTTTTAACCTCAGCAATATAACCGCTTCTTTCTTGATTGCACAATTGGCCCAAGCCACCCAAAGCAAGTCAACCGGACTGCCTCGTAGCATGTGGCTTGTAAGTCAATAAGCCCTATCTCACTGGTCTTGTGGGAAGATAAACCGCTTGGTTGTATGTGAGAAAAGTAGACCTGGGTATGCCGGACCTATCCGAGTGTTCCGAATATCCCTCACTAATGAGTCAGCCGGACTCAATCAACGCATACGGATCATAGTAGGCTCAATTTCAGCTGGATATAAGTCAGCCTGACTGAGCCGGAGTATACGGTACATTGTATGCATCGCCCGACCCACCCAAGTCTTCTGAACACTGCTCTCATATGAGTCGGCCAGACTCTATCACAGCATACCAGCCATAGGCTCAATGTGAGTGGGCTATCAGTCGGTCTGATTGAGCCGGAATATACGGTGCATTACATGTATTCTAGTCAGGCATATCCTCTCGTGTCATACGACAATATGTACATGACCGCGCAGCCCCATCTGAACCGCAAGTAACGGGCATATTCCCCCCGATTGGTACTGTGTTATACGGAGAAAGAGGACTGAAAGGTGTGCATCTTGGCAGTATGTAACTCCTTGAGAGGTATCAAGCTGGCCCTGCGAGACGCTGTTGCTATTTCTAGAAGCAACACCACGAGGAATACAGCGAGTAAAGAAGTATGAACACCCCAATTGTTAGACAGGAGAAGCCTCTTGTGTTGTACGTAAGTCCAAGACTGAGTGCTGAGCGCTGACCCATCGACACGCGTCTTGCAAGGATTCAAAAACTACCGTCATGATATGTGTAGCTATAGGCTATTTGCAATGGGGCAGGGAAGCGGGATGAAAGGAATAGAAGTTGAATAGAGGTGCTTATGTCGGACTGTGGTTGGACGTAAGTACAAGTTCCCGTTCCAAGTCAGGAACGGCGAAAGGGAAAGGTAAGCGCTGAAGATACACCCAGGCCCTGTGTTATGTATTTAATACTGGCCAGGCTACATGCCACCGGCAGCTACATCACAGAGCAGCCTATGGACCACAAGTACTTAGCTCACTGTTTCACTACTCATTGGGATTCAAAAACTCCGTCTTACTCGGCGCCCTAGGCTCCCTCTCTTTATGTCCGCCAATGCACGTTGTATGGGGTACTACTATTGATTAAGTTAACGCAGGTTTACAGGTCAGATACCGGCACTCCCTTCTTTCTGGTTCCATGTGACATAGCCCAGCGCAGCCTACTATAAGGTACGTCCACCCCGCTCTGGTCTTTGTTTCAACCATTTTACCCCCCAATGGACCAGCCCTTCAGCGAAGAACACTGTGATGGGAAATTTGAGAATGCAACGGAGAAGAATCTCCTGCACAGAGCTTGGCATATCCCAGAAATTGTCTCCAGGATTCTCAAGATCCTCTACCTACCAGTAGCCATCAACTCAAACTGTAAAGTCTGCTTTCAGACTTTAGCGGGGAACTTCACGCGCTCAGCTGTACCCAGCAGGTAGGGAAGAGCGTAGCTCTCCAGTAATAGAGTTATACCTTCAGTAGAGGGAGCGTCGGGGCCCTGACGAGGACATGACGAGCAGCAGAAAGTGATAGTTCGTATTCAAAGAGTTCTAATTACCAAAAAGGGAAGGAGCGACTGTCTATGGACGAGAGTAGAAAGTGTAGAGAGGGCGCTTAAAGTCCGACATAGCGAGAGAATAAAGGCTTTCGAGTACTACTGTCTCTGTGTCTACCAACGGAACCGTAACACTGCCCCCCAGTATGAGATTAAGCCTTTCGGTTAGATGGTGAGGGAGGCGAGAGTTACGCAACATACGAGCCAACGCTCTCCAGTATCTTTCCCTAAGAAGCTCATCCACATGATCCAAGCCTCTCGGATCGTCGTAGGAAGGCAGCCTTTGCTGTAAACTTTTTGGAAATCCTAAGGCAGAGTGCCCTAAAGTGTTTTACAAACTTTTAGGCATTCTGCCTTGCCTTTTCGATTTGTGTTATGTAGGGCAGACTGCCTATATGCTTAGTCATCTGTATAGGGCCCAGTGTATTGCCTAATAGGGTATATAGGCCCTATTTGGGCGCTTTTTTTGCGAATTGGCAGGCTCACCTCTTTCTGCTTACAAATCTGGTTCCACAGCCACATGTATACTTTCTAAATTGGGTAGGTGGCCCTGGGGTGTGTGGCTGTGGCTGCTACTCACCTTCCGCTTACTGTGGGCGCTTATGTCAGCACCCCCTATTGCCTATTTGGGAAAGTGGTTTGGGATAGGGTGGGGGATGGTGCAGGGGCCTATACCAAGCATTAGAACATGTACTAGGGAGTAAAAGAACGGCATTTTTACGCTGAATCCATATCTGAAACCTCCATGTCATTTGGATAAGAACTGGGAGAGTTATGACAGAAATAGTAGGTATAAATCGATAAAAGGGGGGTTGTAATTGAAATAGGGTAGGAAGGAGCGGTCAGAATATTAAGCAGAGCTAGTATGGTCCTCTACTATGTTGGGAAAGGGTGTGTACAAGATCCCAGGTCGATTGGATAAGAACTACAGGTTCTGTATTTGGAATACCCCCAAAATGCGAAATTAGGGGGGTACCCTAGGCTATTGGTGGGGAACCAGCCATTCCCTTGACTATCAATGATAATAAGTTCGAGATATGATATGGGGAAACCCATATTCCAGTCTACATCCCCATAGAGTCATCCCCCATAGTAGTACCTCCTTAACAGGGTGAAAAATGTGAAAATAGGCTATCACCTCTACATATACTCAAATAACTATGGAGGGGAAGGCTCTATTGGTAATCTAGTTGGTACAAATATAGATGTAGTATTCTTCTAGAGGTATGTAGCTCCGCAAGCCCTACATACCAGTGGTTGGACCTATATAGCTTAACCACTTTTTGGAACATGGGCGAAAAAGCTATTTTTGTGTCCACAATTTCCAGGGATATACCTATGATATTAATAAACGGTTTTCTTGTGCCTATAGCCCTTGGAGAGTACTCCAATTTGTTCCCTCCATTTGTCCTCAGACATACAGGTGACCCTCCAAAATGCGAACCATCCCCCCTCTCCTCCTGACTCAGAAATACCCCAAATTGCACCTCTTTTGGGACCTACAGGTCTTACTACTAGACCAAATAACATGAGGGGGGATAGCCTGGATGAGGGACAGTAAGTACTTCCTGAATCCCCAGCCACCATTATAGAACTTCCAGCCTGACCAATGGTATAGAGGAAGGAGTGTCTTAGAGAATTGCAATTTGAGTGAAACTTGCATGTAGGGTACACTAACCCTAGTGTTAACAAAAAGTATGTCCTATGGCCAGGGCAGCTGGATAGAACTGTGAGGGATACTTGAAAACATCCATAAGCAGTCTTCTTTCTCCATGAATATTGCTCTATATGTCTTTGGGTGGGTGTATGCTGGTTTGCATGCAGTAATAGGGGTATATTGGGAGGTGATTTATAGGGGTACCTCCTTACTTGCAGCTCTGTAATCCTAGATATCATTTAGTATATATTAGAACTCCCAATATCCAGAGGTAGGGCCCCATTGGTGTAGAGGTTGGTGAGATACAAATACCTGCACCTCCTCCCCCTCCCCAGGGGTACCTTCACTCCCCCTCTACCATTTCATGTCTGATAACTAAGAAAATTAGTATATGTTGTTTCCTGCATATTTGACACGTCTAGCAGCAATCCTGACGCGTAGAAACACGCTCTGACACGTCATATTACTGTCCCATCCCATCCCTCCTCCTCCTCCCCCTATCACTCAGTATTGATTCTATCACAAAGCGGTGTTGGGTATCACCTAAGATAGTATATTCCAACATAGTATGAGTATTACAGAATATTCTATCCATTAGAACAGAAGATACAATAGATGTTCTCCTCCTGGTACCTAAAAAGAATATTTCGACCATAGCATACCCATACATTGTACTGATACCAAGAGGACTGGAATATGAGCTTCCCCATATCATATCTCGAACTTATTATCATTGATAGTCAAGGGAATGGCTGGTTCCCCACCAATAGCCTAGGGTACCCCCCTAATTTCGCATTTTGGGGGTATTCCAAATACAGAACCTGTAGTTCTTATCCAATCGACCTGGGATCTTGTACACACCCTTTCCCAACATAGTAGAGGACCATACTAGCTCTGCTTAATATTCTGACCGCTCCTTCCTACCCTATTTCAATTACAACCCCCCTTTTATCGATTTATACCTACTATTTCTGTCATAACTCTCCCAGTTCTTATCCAAATGACATGGAGGTTTCAGATATGGATTCAGCGTAAAAATGCCGTTCTTTTACTCCCTAGTACATGTTCTAATGCTTGGTATAGGCCCCTGCACCATCCCCCACCCTATCCCAAACCACTTTCCCAAATAGGCAATAGGGGGTGCTGACATAAGCGCCCACAGTAAGCGGAAGGTGAGTAGCAGCCACAGCCACACACCCCAGGGCCACCTACCCAATTTAGAAAGTATACATGTGGCTGTGGAACCAGATTTGTAAGCAGAAAGAGGTGAGCCTGCCAATTCGCAAAAAAAGCGCCCAAATAGGGCCTATATACCCTATTAGGCAATACACTGGGCCCTATACAGATGACTAAGCATATAGGCAGTCTGCCCTACATAACACAAATCGAAAAGGCAAGGCAGAATGCCTAAAAGTTTGTAAAACACTTTAGGGCATTCTGCCTTATAGTTTACAAATATTTAACTGCCAAAGGTGAGGAAGGATAGGGAGAATTTCCGCTGACCCAGATACGTCGAAGGGAGTCGCGAACCTTTGCCCACTCCATGGGACGCGTTTCGACATCCGCCTCTAGGATGCTTATATGACGACGGTACATAAGTAGTTCGACGTCGTTACGAAAGTGGAAGGTGTTAAGACACCATTCTTCCCACGTCCATTGTTCCTCGGTGAACGGAAGGAGGCCGATAGAGTTCAAGCTTTCGTTCGAAGGGGAAGGGTTCAAGTGGAGTAGCTTCCTGAGGCTTCGACCTGGGGACAATCGACTCTTCCAACCTTCTCCCGACAGGAACGATTTCCGGGCCGATCCTAGATGCGCTAGCAATTGAAGATTGACACTTTTGGAATTGAGCCATAGTAACTTCTGGGTGAAATGAGAGTCGGAGTGCCCTTCGAAGAGAGTGGAAGGAGGAGCGGCGTAGCGGTGTGGGTTGGAACACAGAGGAAGAGGTCCGGTCTCCGTTTCCCATTCGCGTCTCGCAGGTATGTCCTCGAGGTCGTTCTCCATCAGGAACTCAGTGTAGTAGTCCGCTTCTACTGTGGAGTGGATGCTCATGGTGGTGAGAAGAGCCTTACCACCGCTGAGGGTAACGAGGTGAGGTAGTTCCACATTGACTTGGTAGTCCCCCGGCTTCTTGGTTACGTTGAAGATGGTGAGTTCCTCCACCTCCTCGGACGGAGTTTCGTCGACTATCATGGGGGAAGGGGTGCGTATGCGGTTTGCTAGGGAGGCCGATTCCCTCACCCCAGACGAAGGGTTCTCGCTTGGCTGGGAGGGAGAGCCTGAGCGAGATGATCGCCGGCTAGAGCAAGAAGACGAGTCGTTACACGTGCGTTCCGGGGAGGAGTCGCGATGAGGAGAGTTCGACTGACGCTGAGGAGAAGAGGAGTAGTGCCGGTACGAGGTGCGGGGGCGTCCATGATGACTAGCGTGTTCTCTCGAACGGCGGTGAGAGCAGTAGCAGAATCGACATTGTCGGTTGCGATGCCGACTACTCCTCTCTCCAAGGGATCGCACTGATGAGCTGGACGACGCCCTGTAGTGGCGATGGGAGTATCTCTCTCGTGAACGATCCCACCGCGAACAACGTCGGTAGAAAGGAGGGGAAGGAAACCTATCCCTGCCACGTCGATCGTCATATCTTCCTCGGATCGCGCGAGGAGGAGGCTGTCCTCCCCTCCGGGGTCGTGGGTAGTATGAGTCACGCCGTGGCATGGAAGCCCGGGATCTACGAGTAAAGCGAGCAGAAAAGAGTGTTTGTGGGGTATTAAAAGTGAAAAGGAAAAAGGGAGAGGGAACGAGTGGAAGGTGGAGTCAAGGGTAGAGGGCTGATTGAGCGCTACGGACACGACAGTGGCCGGCACTTGCCGAGGTTCCGTGATAGGAAAGCGAGCTGATTCCTTCTGGGTATCGAGTTGTAATTGGAGCACTCAATCGGAGAAAGCGGATGATATCTGATCGTCGTCCGAGTGGTTATAAGCGTAGGAGTGGAGGAAGGGGGGTACGTCTGGGAGTACGCTACCTGATACCCAGTAAGTACAGAAACGCCTTCTATACTCTTGACTTCTGGTGGGGACTACGCTGCTCGGTCTGAAGCGGTGGCACAAGTGGTAGTGCAGCCTTTGGTACCAGGGGAGGTCTGTGGCAGCTGGTCTGGCTACTAGGAATCGTGTGGTGACGCTACGTATGAACTGTAGGCTGTTGTCTAACACCTGAAATGAAACAGGTTCGAGCTCGAAGATGTGGCAACAGGAATCGAAGCTGTGGTATTTCTGGATAGTTACCCAACCTACGCCAAATAATTTCACTTTGCGACCAACTTTACACACCCTGAAGGAGGTGAGTGCAGATTGCAGGACCAAGAGATACTGATAGTTAGGGTCTATTCCAACCACAGATGCTGAAGGCTCGTCGACAGGAATTGGAGGGTTCATGGGATCAATGGGGAGATGAGTGATGTTGGACATGAAATAGGTCGTTAAGTAAAGGAGGGGTGAGTCTTAGTTGCGTTGATCGCATCAAGACATGTCGGTCTAGGCTGCAAGCCATCCTAGACTAGGCGGGGTTGCGAGGGTGTGGCCGATTAAATAGATTATAATATCAGAGGAATTACAAAAGAGAGAGAAGGTTACAAAGGCAGGGGTACATCAGGATGAGACTTAACGTAATCCCTTAATACTCTGGGAGCATTCCGCAGATCTACGGGAGTCTGCCACGTATCATCCTCTGGTCCATATCCTTTCCACCTGACTAGGAACTCTATGTGATTCCGTCTAGACTTGTTCCTTCTCCAAGCTACGATGTCCTCGACTTCGTATTCTTCAGAGGCGAGGAGCTCGGATTGGCGAGGGTCCAGTACGGATGGGCGGATTATCCCAGGGAAAGCTTCGGCAGGTGATTCCTTGTAGGGCCGGAGATGCTCGATGTTGATAGTGGGGTTCATGGGATACGTGTCTGGAATGTGTAGTCAGTACACGTTGTCATTGATGCGTTCTTGCACTATGAACGGTCCTATCCTTCTTTGCATCAACTTCTTGCCAGTTCCCTTGACGTCGACTAGTTCGAGAGAATGAGGGTTCACCAGGACTCGGCTTCCGGGTTCTAGAACAGTCGGCCTTTTCCCTTTGTTGTAATGCTTGGCCATCTGAGCCCGAGCGTGTGCCATGGCATCTCTGGCTCTACGCCTGTGGAGTTCGAGGTCTAGTATGAAATCCGTGGCTGATTCCGAAAGGAGAGCTGGTCTACGGATATATTGATCCTTCCCGTTCGCGAAATCCCAGGAACCCCGGGGTTCCATGCCATAGAGTAGGTAGTATGGCGAATATCCCGTAGCCGAATGACTCGAGGAATTATAAGAGTGGGCCAGAGGTTTAAGGTAATGTGACCAATTGGATCGGTCATGGCTGACGTAAGCGCGTAGCATGATTTCCAAGGACTGGTTGGTGCGCTCGGTCTGTCCATCGTGCTGAGGATGGTGGCTAGAGGATAAAGCTAAGTGGATCTTCAGTTCCTGGGCGACTGTCCTCCAGAATTCGGAGGTCCAACGTGGGTCCCGATCGGCGATAATGTGCTCCGGCAGGCCGAAATTGAACACTATGTAGTCACTAGTAGACTACAGGATTATACATAATCCATACACTGGTGTGCAAAACCTGTTGTGCAGATTAAGCCCAATAATAATAGAGCTATTAGTGTGCTTATATATGTATAATCATAGATAGTTGTGTGACAATCATTATAATAGTCAAGATACTAATATAATGTGTGGTGCAATTATAGAACTGGATATAAATCTCACTGTAGGGCTTATAATGAAAACAAGCCTGATATAATAATGAATGCTCTCATTATAAAAATGATTGTGCAGCTATTATTATACAACCAAGTTTAATAATATAATGAAAGCTCACAATATGTATTATATTATATCCTGCATTCTAGCAGTCATAATAGATGTTAGTTGAGATATATAATGTATGAACACATTATAAAATGATTGTGTAGCTATGATTATACAACCAAGTTTAATAATATAATCAGAGCTCACAATATGTATTATATTATATCTTGCATTCTAGCAGTCATAATGAATGTTAGTTGAGATATATGATGTATGGACACATTATAACCACAGTCATACATACTTGAGTAGCATTCATATTTGAATATGGACAGCTGATAATCAATTATAGGCCTTTGTATAGCAGGGATAATAATAGATCTACAGCTTCAAATTGAGCTTCTCAAAATGATGTGTGGCTGTGTATGGGTGCCTGGGATCCTTTACTCACCCTCCGCTTTCCCTACATGCTTATATAAGCCCCTATTATTGCCTATTTGGGAAAATAGATTGCATTAGGGTGGGGGATGGTGCAGGGCTTTATGCTAGGGGTTAGAGCATGTTCTAGACATAAAAAGAACGGCATTTAAATGCTGAATCCATATCCGAAACCACCATGTGAATAGGATAAGAACTGAATGAGTAATAACAGAAATAGTGAGGGGAAATCGAAAAAAGGGGGGTTCTAATTGAAATAGGATTGGATGGAGCGGTCCAAATATTAAGCGGTTATTATATGTTGCTCATCCATGCTAGGGAAAGGTATATTCCAACCTACAGGTCATTTGGACAAGAACTGCAAGCTCTATACCTGGTAATACCCTGGGAAAGCGAAATTAGGGGGGTACCCTGGGCTCCCTATGGAGAACCAGCCATTCCCTTCACTATTGGTGATAATAAAGTCAGGATATACATTGGGGAAGCTCATATTCCACGCCACGGAGCCACAGATTCATTTCCCATGTATGTGCCTTGCATATAGTGCTCAAAATGTGAAATATAGGCTATTTTCTGTACATATACTCAAATAACTTAGCAAGGGATGGGATTGAAGACAATCCACTTGACAAAAACATAGATACAATCCACCTCAGAATTGTTGTACAGCCACCTGATATAAATCCCAGTGGTTGGCTCTCCATAACTCTGTTACCTTGGGCAGGAGGGCGGAAAAAAGCTATTCTTGTGGTCACCATTGCATGGGCTGTATATATCCTTTTGATGAACTGTTTCTTTGTGCTGATTTCCCTCTTTAGGAGGTCCAATTTAGTCCTTTCATTTTCCCTCAGGCCTAGAAATGACCCTCAAATTTGTGTCCCATCCCTCCTCTCCCCCTGACCCAGAAATACCTCAAATCACACCTCTTTTTGGACCTACAAGTCTTACTATTGTACCAAATAACATGAGGAGGGATAGCCTGGGTGAGGGACATCAATTACTCCTTGAATCCCCAGCTACCATGCAAGAACTTCTAGCATGGCCTATGATATACAGGAAGGAGTGTCTTAGAGAATTGCTATTTGAGAGAAACTTGCAACTAGGTACACTAACCCTAGTGTTAACAAAAAGTATGTCCTATGGTCAGGGCAGCTGGATAGCATTGTGGGGGATACCTGAAAACCCACCAAAAGTAGTCTTTTTTCCATCTGGATGTGACTCTATCTGCCTCTGGGTGGGTATATGTGGGTTTGAGTGCAGAAATAAGGGTATATTGGGAGGTGATTTATAGAGGTATCTCTACACTTTGGGTCCTGTAACTCTAGATATGATCTAGTATATACTATAGTACTAGGTATCCAGAAGTACAGTCCAGCTGGTGCAGGGGTTGGTGAGATATAAAGACCTGCTCCCCCATCCCCTCCTCAGGAGTATCTTCACTCCCCCTTTATCATTTCACATGCTATCACTAAGGAAACTTGTATATATGCTGCCCTAACTATTTGACACGTCTATAAGCAATCCTGACACGTAAAAACACGCTCTAACATGCTCTGTATATGACCCATGCTCTATCTCCTCCCTCCTCTTCTATCACCCAGTATTGGCTCTAGTACAAAGCGGTATTGGGAGGCACCTGGTGGATAATATTGTGATACTTTGTTAGAGGGACAGAATATTATATCCACCAGAATGGAAGATACAATACATGTGCTCCTCCTGGTACCCAGGGAGATTATTTTGGCTATCCAGTACTCAAACTCTATTTGTGTGGCAAGAAAAGTGGAATATAGGCTTCCCCAGTGTATATCCTGACTTTATTATCACCAATAGTGAAGGGAATGGCTGGTTCTCCATAGGGAGCCCAGGGTACCCCCCTAATTTCGCTTTCCCAGGGTATTACCAGGTATAGAGCTTGCAGTTCTTGTCCAAATGACCTGTAGGTTGGAATATACCTTTCCCTAGCATGGATGAGCAACATATAATAACCGCTTAATATTTGGACCGCTCCATCCAATCCTATTTCAATTAGAACCCCCCTTTTTTCGATTTCCCCTCACTATTTCTGTTATTACTCATTCAGTTCTTATCCTATTCACATGGTGGTTTCGGATATGGATTCAGCATTTAAATGCCGTTCTTTTTATGTCTAGAACATGCTCTAACCCCTAGCATAAAGCCCTGCACCATCCCCCACCCTAATGCAATCTATTTTCCCAAATAGGCAATAATAGGGGCTTATATAAGCATGTAGGGAAAGCGGAGGGTGAGTAAAGGATCCCAGGCACCCATACACAGCCACACATCATTTTGAGAAGCTCAATTTGAAGCTGTAGATCTATTATTATCCCTGCTATACAAAGGCCTATAATTGATTATCAGCTGTCCATATTCAAATATGAATGCTACTCAAGTATGTATGACTGTGGTTATAATGTGTCCATACATCATATATCTCAACTAACATTCATTATGACTGCTAGAATGCAAGATATAATATAATACATATTGTGAGCTCTGATTATATTATTAAACTTGGTTGTATAATCATAGCTACACAATCATTTTATAATGTGTTCATACATTATATATCTCAACTAACATCTATTATGACTGCTAGAATGCAGGATATAATATAATACATATTGTGAGCTTTCATTATATTATTAAACTTGGTTGTATAATAATAGCTGCACAATCATTTTTATAATGAGAGCATTCATTATTATATCAGGCTTGTTTTCATTATAAGCCCTACAGTGAGATTTATATCCAGTTCTATAATTGCACCACACATTATATTAGTATCTTGACTATTATAATGATTGTCACACAACTATCTATGATTATACATATATAAGCACACTAATAGCTCTATTATTATTGGGCTTAATCTGCACAACAGGTTTTGCACACCAGTGTATGGATTATGTATAATCCTGTAGTCTACTAGTGATGTAGTCGATGAAGAGTCGGGCGAATCCTCTCGCGTCTAGAGAGCCTTTGCACGGTATGAACTGAGCATGCTTGGTGCATCGGTCGACCGTCACCAGTATGGCATCGAAGCCGTTGCTCTTTGGGAGACCCGTAATAAGGTCCAGAGATACCCATTCGTATGGACGAGCGGGTACTGGGTTGGGATGTAGTAGTCCGGATGAAGTCTGACGAAACGGTTTGGATTTCTGGCAAACGTCGCACGTCTGAGCGTATTCTCTAGTGTCCTCTCTCAATGTTGGCCAGTACATTCGGCTATTGATCCTTATAGCCAGTTTTGCTGGTCCTTCGTGAGCTGCCTCGTAGGGTGAGTCATGTATCTGACTCAGAATAGTCGGTACCATACTGCGGGGAATGCATAAGCGTGCTGGTTCGTTATTAACTTGCATAAATAGCAGTCCCTCTGCGTTCTTGTAAAAGCACTGCCCGTGGTATTGGGGAACTTCCGACTCTGGAGCTTTCTTCCATTTTGGTCTGAAAAATGGGTCTTCCTTGTATCCGTCGTTGAACTTCTGTACCATCTCGCTGCTCATGCTGATTAGCAGCTTTGAATAGGTGTGTGATAGTTGAGGGTCTGTCGTGAAGGCGTCGTCGATCCTGGAAGCGTCATCGTCGGCATTCCCGCCTTGGGTCTCCGTGCTCCTTGGTTCGGTCGGCTTGCTCTTTCCCTGAACTTCCCGTTGTTCCTTGTTGCTTCTTGTCTCTACTGCCCCCCCAGTTCGGGCGAGAGGGGGAGACGTTTGGATAATCTCCTCCCATGGGAAGGTAGTCGTGGCCAAGGCTGCCGTGGCTCGTAGTGCGGGTTGATTGGAGCTTGCGTCTTCTGCCGCTGCCATCGCGTCGGAGTTGGGGATAATTGCGGGTATGTCGTCTCTTACTGGTGAGATGTGCTCTGGTGGGGCTCGTGGGAGACGTGACAACGGGTCTACATTCGAATGTACCCGTCCCGCTCTATGTATGATGTCCAAATTTGGTCTAAAGGCAGCGAAGATGGCTCCCCATCCTGCAAGACGCTTGTTCGCATTCTCGTATGTCCGGGCCCACTGGAGGGCGGCGTGGTCCGTGATTAGTATCGTTTGCTCTCCTTCGATAAATGGTTGAAACCGGACTAGTCCCTCCTTGGCTGCTAAGGCTTCCCTTTCGGTCGCTGAGTAATTTTGTTCCGCTGACTTGCACGTTCTGCTCCAATAGGCTATGACATGCTCGACGTGTACCATGGTTTGTTCGAATTCTGTCGCCCAGACTCCCGGCTCCGGCGTGTCTTGTATGAAGGATGTCGTCTTTGACACTAATGAAGGAGGGTCGGCCCCTGAGGAGTGTGCTTTCTGGAGTCGGGAGTATGTGTTACAACCGACCCTGGTTATAACTTATAGGTACCCAAGTAGAGCCGAGACTACACAAGACAAGGTAGCGTTATGAGATGTATAGACCGGTAGCGATGGGTAGATCAAGCTTGGCTTGACCTGTACAAAGGGCAACTACTTATACTAGCTAAGGTGGTCCGTGCACTAAGGCAGTGCGTGCTAACTATAGATACGGAAGGCAGGCGGAACGGCAGAAGGCGGCAGAAGACGAGAAGCAGAAGCTAAACTAATAATAGGACGGAGGAAGCTCAGAAGCTTCGGCGATGGCGGGCATATGTGTGGGAACACTATAACTACAAAAGGATAAAGGCAAATGGAAGTGTACTTGTCACAAGGCAATAGAAGCGAGGGGGAATCCCTGGGGAATCCCTGAATTGTAACCCTAACCTAGGGCTTATCCGAGCATCAAAGTATAGTCTGTAACATTAGCTCCTCACTACGTTCTTTGTCCTCAAAGAACTAGTCTTTTACCAATTTAAATCGAGGATGTCTTCTTCGGCAGGAGAGAGCTTGACGGTGCGAGTGTGAGCGGCGACGGGGGTGGTGCGTCTGGGGCAGGCGTTGGCGAAGTGACCGGGGCGGTGGCAGCGGAAGCAGAGGCGGCGGTCGAGGTCGTTGCGCTGCTGAGGCGATACTTGAAGGGTTTGGCTTTGCACCCTGTTGATCTTGCGTTGGTACGGGTGGGACCGGCTGCTGGCGCGGTCGAGACGGTCTTGGTTGTAGAAGTCTCTGGCGGCGGTGTAGAGCTTGTCTGGGGTGGTTACCTCAGATACCCTGAGGTTCTTGATGAGACTGGCGAGGTGGGGATCGAGGGCTTGCAAGAAGGTCTGGCGGATGTGGGATACTGTTGTGTACCCGGCACGGATCTGGTATCGTTTGAACTTGGAGAGGAAGGACTCAAAGTCACTTCCTTGGCGAAGGGTGTAGAGGCGGACGATGGCGTCGGCGACAATGTCTGGGTGGCAGAACTTGGTCTCAAAGGCGGTGACAGCCTCTGACCATGAGAGTTCGGGTGTGGGGTCTTTCTTAGTGGGAATGCACATCCACTCGGCGATGACTTCCTCACTCCAGGTGGCAGCGAGGTCCTTGGTGCAGAAGGACAGAAGGTAGGCCTTCTTCCTTTGGTCTGTGTCGAATACGGTGGGACTGAGGGCAAAGGCGAGTTGGCAGTGGAGGGTGTAGGTGGTGGCTGTTTCTGGCTGGCCATCATAGGCGGCAGGCTTACAGAGGGGGGTGTTGGACATAGCGGCGATGGTGGACGTGGGCAGGTCCTAGGCGATGGTGGTCTTGGTCTTGAGCTATCGACTTCTAAGTCGAGCGCGGTCCGTTGCGCAGAGGTCTTCTCCTCTAGCCTGGTCTGGTCTGGTCTGGTTGGCTCTGTTCGTCGAGTGGCGATGGGGTGTGCGGTACGTTGCACGGCGATGGTGGTCTAGGCAACTCCTGCTTGGTACGTTAAGCGAGGACAGCAGCGAGGGACGTCTCGAGCTGCTAGGTAGATGTCGATAGGGCAGATGACTGGGACGGCGGCGGATGTGGCGAGACTCTTGTTTCCGTTTTCTCCAACCACTGGGCGATCTGATCGAGGTGTCCTCTTGGCAAGGGCAATGATAGGGGGCGCTGCAAAGCAACGTCTGAGGTCGATAAAGGAGTATGTACCTTTCAGTGCGGCTTCCTATCCAATGATGGTGAAGGGCAAGGGCGATGTGCTATGGTGGGCACAGGGGGAGTCCACTCGATACGTTGAGTGACTATGCGCGGTACGTTGCGCGGCGAGGTCGATGATGATGGGGGCGAGGCCTGGTACGTTAGGCGAGGGCGAGCTCGATACGTTGAGCAGCGGGGAGGGCGATCGGGGAGGGCGAAGCCTGGTCCGTTAGGCTGGCGAGGTCGATGGGACTGGTACCCACTAGGCGGCGATGGTGGCAGGCGACTTGAATGGAGGATTGCTCCAAACCTAGGCAAGCTTGATCTTTTGTTACAACCGACCCTGGTTATAACTTATAGGTACCCAAGTAGAGCCGAGACTACACAAGACAAGGTAGCGTTATGAGATGTATAGACCGGTAGCGATGGGTAGATCAAGCTTGGCTTGACCTGTACAAAGGGCAACTACTTATACTAGCTAAGGTGGTCCGTGCACTAAGGCAGTGCGTGCTAACTATAGATACGGAAGGCAGGCGGAACGGCAGAAGGCGGCAGAAGACGAGAAGCAGAAGCTAAACTAATAATAGGACGGAGGAAGCTCAGAAGCTTCGGCGATGGCGGGCATATGTGTGGGAACACTATAACTACAAAAGGATAAAGGCAAATGGAAGTGTACTTGTCACAAGGCAATAGAAGCGAGGGGGAATCCCTGGGGAATCCCTGAATTGTAACCCTAACCTAGGGCTTATCCGAGCATCAAAGTATAGTCTGTAACAGTATGCTTTAGTGTCTCTTAGGTCCCGGATTTCGATCGGCTGCACTTGCTGTAGGCAGCATCCGAGGGCGACGTTGGAGGCGTCTGTGTAAAGGCGATAAGGCTTACCTGATATCGGATGTCCTAGTATTGGGGCGGACTGAAGGGCGATCTTAGCTTGTTGCCAAGCGTACTCGCATTCCGGGGACCATTCCCAATTGACATCCTTACGCAGCAGGCGGAACAAGGGGGAAACGATGAATGAGTAGTAGGGGATGTAGGATGAGAAGTAGACGGTCATTCCTAGGAAAGTCTGTAGTTCTGAGACTTTGGTGGGACGAGCTAGGTCTGCTACTGCTTTCACTTTTTCTTCGTGAGTCGACAACCCTAGCCTAGACACTTTTTGTCCCAGCAATAGAATCGACGAGTAGCCGAAATGACATTTGGTGGGAGAAAGAGTGATCCCCGAACGTTCTATAGCTCCCAGCACTTTGTCCAAGTGCTCGACGTGTTTGCTCCAGGACTTGGAATATATAACGATATCGTCTATGTAGACCAGAGTGAAAAGCCAAAGATAGGGGGCAAGAACCTTCTGCATGAGCCATTGAAAAGTGGCAGGGCCATTGGTCAGTCCGAAAGGAAGCCGGCGAAATTGGAATAGACCTCGGTGCGATCTGAAAGCGGTTTTTTCTTTATCTCCATCGGCGACCGTGATTTGCGTGAATCCCGATAGAGCGTCCAAAGAGGATAGAACTTGCGCTCCTGACAAGGCTTGCAAAATCTCCGATTGGCGAGGGATGGGGAATTCGTCCCTGATAGTCACGCTATTCAGCTTGCGGTAATCGATACAGAATCGAGGTTTGCCATTGCGGTACGCTATTACTACCGGAGCTGCCCACGGACTGTCGGTTGGCTCGATGACCTCCTGTGCTAGCCAGGTGTCCGTCTGCTTATCGATTATTTCTCGTTTCGCAGGAGAAGCAGCGTACATGGGCACCGAGATTGGCTTCTGTCCCTCCTTCACCTTGATTTCGAAGAGTAGGTCAGAATTGTGGCCTAGGCGGCCATCGAACCCGAAGGCAGCTTGCCGCCTGTGCAGGAGCTCTACTAGTTTCTTGCGTTGCTCGGCGGGCCATTCTGGTCCTATGTCGAGGATCGTCTCTAATTGCGATGAAGGGTAGACTTCTGGATCCACCGTCTCTGCTGTTTTCGGACCGATAAAATTCTCCTCCGTCTCCTCCGCATCCTGATTTGGGTCTGCACTAGACATCGAAGGCTTGAGCTGCTCCCTCAGTAGTGTTTTGACCGCAGCTGCATGTTTAACTAGGATGGGTGAGGATTCATCAAAGAATTCCTGAGGCACATGGCATTCCGCTAGAGCTTTGCCCTTCCGTAGAATACGCGGACGAGTAGAGGGATTAGTTACTGGAATCTTCCGCATTTGAGAAGTGATAAGACTCGGAGTAGTTATCAGGTAAGACCCATCTGGCTGACCGAGAATGGTCTTTTTGACATACCATTGTCCCTGTAAGCCACTTAGTTTATTAATGGGCATGCTTTTACAGGTATGCGGCGGGATGATGGTGTCCGAGGCCACTCGAGCGATGACCTTGGCTCCATTGCTCCGTTGTCTTTGCTTACGGTGCTTGCTCCGGCGGTGGGATAGAGCTCTGATGAAACTGGAGTCGGCTCCTCTACCGAAGACTTTGAATTGGGACTGGTGCTCTTCTGAAGAGGATGAGGCTGGTAGGGTGAATCCCGATCTGCCCAGACGTATAGAGGAACCTTCCGCGACGTCTCTATTGACGCAGAACTCGTAGTTCACCTGAGTGTCTTCCCCGAGCAGTAAAGGGGAGGTCATTCCGGGTACAACGTAGCATTCTGAAGTTAGACGTAGCCACGGACCTTCGTTTGACCTGATAAATAAGGGAAGGTGTACGTAACCCGAAATTTCGAAGCCGTTAGTGAGTTGGTAGAGTTTCATTCTGAGACCTTGCTTGATTATAGGTCGTACTGCAACTGGTAAGGAAGTGAGGAATTCCTCAGATACTAGGGAAATGTCAGCTCCCGAATCTATCCTTACTCTAGTAAGGGGAGATGATCTGCGTGCGACGGCAGCTTCGATGGACAAAGCGGCGATTCCGATCGTGGATCGGCCTTCGAGATGTTTTCTTACCGGTGATAGAGTGATTACCTGGGGTAGGAATTTCTCCTTGGTTGGGGGCGATTGATCATTTTCCCCCAACGGGTTCTCGTCTTTTGCAGTCTCAGCAGAAGCGCAATGCACGTAGTCGTCGAACTTGACGTCTCGTCCTACTCCTTCCGCTTTCCTGTAGATTGAGTCGACTGCGTCTTCCTGTGTGACTTGAATTGACTGGTCAGTTTCGTCGACTTCATTTCCATCAGCATTAACTCTACGTAGAAGAGCTGGGTCTTTGGGATTTAAAGACGGAAGGGGACAAGACCAATGAGCGTCCTCAGAGTCTTCACACGAGGGCTGTCTAGCGTCTATGTACGTCGCTCTCAGAGCCTTAGCTTCCGCCTGCAGGGCTTTCGCCCATTCATACGTACGACTAGCTTGTTCTGCATTATCTAATATAAGGGCACAGTACGCCTCGGAGTACTTAATTTCCTCTACGTCTGTTGACGGAATATCATGCGAAGCGTCTATCTGGTTTACAGATCTCTTGACTTCCCACTCTTTCCACCGAGCACAATCTCTATCGTAGTGGTACGGGCTACCGCACACCTTGCAAGGGCGGGAAGGCTTATTCCTGCTGACGACCGAGTCGTCTCTTGGGAACTTAGGTCCATTAGGAGGCTTCCTCAGAGGAGGGGTCTTCCGGTCCTGGGATGCCGTGAAAGCCGAAGATACTAGCAAGCTTCCGTTGACTACCTGGGCAGGGACCTCATCTACCAGCTGGTGGTCGCCCTCGGAGTGAAGTGTCGACAGTTCCCCGTCTCCAGCATACGCTTTCCTGAAAACCTTGGAGGTCGGTCTGCCATCGTGTTGTGAATATCTCGAGTCGGACAGCTTTGCTAGGTTAATCAGCTCCTTTGATTTCCGGTTCATGTCGTTAACAAATCCAGTGATAGTGATGTCTGGCTCATCCAGGTGAAGGAGCATACTCCAGCTGGCTGGAGCCTTCAACATAACAGCTTCTATCTCTTCCATCGGATCTTGGAGGGAAGTGACCACATGCCGATGCAAGATGATCCTACGGTATACGAACTCATAGGGCGTTTCGTGTTTGTGCCCTCTCTGGTGGTACTCTTGCGAGTCGTATTTGTTCTGCAGCTCCGCTCGGAAGGCAGGAGTAAAGAAGTGATCCCTAATGCCCTCCAGGAAGTGCCACCAGCTTTGCATCAGTTTCCGTTGTAAGTCGACGCTGATAAGGGTCCACCATTGCTTCGCGCGTCCCGAAAGACGCAGATAAGCGCAAGCTCCGAGGTCTCGATTCATAGAGGGACTCATGCGCGCTAAGCAGGACATTTCATGTATGTACCCTAACATAGCGTCGTCCGAACCGTCCCAAGTGGGGAGCTTTGACTGAGGGAATTTTAGGTCAATGTACATTTCGTCTCTCGTCCGGGAGGGTCTTCTCTCTGTGTCGGAGTCTGGTACTAAGAGGGAATCTGCTCGCGGCGGATGTCCTTTCCTATAAGGAGAGGAATCTCCTTGCGGACGTCGAGGATTCTTATCTCCTGGGTGCCTATTTGACGAAGATGATGACGAACCGTGGCTCGAGGGTGGAACTCCCCCTGTAACTCGAGTCTGTCGAGTTGGCGGGTCTGGTTTCCCTTTAGCTTTAACAGGGGAAGCGGGAGAGCTTTGATGGTGGGGGGGGGGGGGGAATTCCTCGGGACGTCCCACTGTCCTAGCTTGAGGTTGCTAGGAGATAGAGAAGAGGGTTCGAGAGGATGAGAGGAACTTGATGGATGCGGGGCTTTCCAGTTCGTAGTCCGTCGGGCAGGGTAAGTCGCCGTTATCACTTCGTTCGCTGCTTCCGTTAGAGGGATGGCTGCTGTACCCGTAGCGGGCCTGTAGATAGCTTTGGCTTTTCCTTTCGACGCTGTCGAGGAATTGCGTAGCAGATCCGTGGATGGGGGAGCGGGTAGCTCGAATTGGGGGTTACGATAGCTAGTCCGAGCGAGATTGGAAACGTGGGAGTCGTTCTCGTTAGGGCCAACCACTTCTATAGTGGGTAGACCATCTCTAGGTCGAATATCATCGCTCGTCGGTTCGGGGTTGACAGAAGGTTCTTTCTCCATCAATCCTTCCACCTCTTCGTCGGAATCGCTGTCCAGTCCTTCTACTAGCCCTTCGAAGAGGTGATCCAGACGGCTAAACGATTCTTGAGTGGGAGGTGCGAGCCTGGAGGTGGCATTTGAAGGAGGTACGGCGAAGTTTAGCGATCTTCCCTCGGTTCTAGCATTTTCGGAGGCCTCTATTCCTTCGAGATACTTTGGGAGTAGCGCTTGCCTAGTATTGGTCCGTAGCAGCCATTTGTTGACTTTCTGTCGAACCGACCTCTGATTGTAAGAGGCGTCGTAGAAACTCAAACGGGTGGAGGCGACTACACTGCCTTCAGGTAGTCCAAGGTGTAATTTCTTCCTTTCGAGTATTATCTCCAGTCCCTGTCGTAGCCTGGATTGCACTACAATGAAAACGTCAAAGAGTATGCTTTTCGTGGAAGAGTAACTGAGTAGGGAAAGGAGGTCATCAAAGGGATCAAACGTCCAGTGGTCCCCTTGCCCTTCCAGGTCCAAAAAGCCCTGCACTACATTCTCTACCAGTTGACAGTAGCTCTCAATGTCGTGCCAGTAGTCGCTAGCTAAAGAGTATTTTCTTTCGCCTCGTCTCCTGCCTGCCGACTCCAAGATGTCAGTGTCCTCGAGAGTTTTGAGGATAATGTTTCTGATGTAGATTAGGGAAGAATGGTCGGTTGCATCGGGTTGGACCAACTCCTTGATAAGAGAGCGGGCTTGATCCGGCTGTCTTAAATGCATAGGGAGGCGACCTTTGACTAGAAGTTTGCGAAGGTTACGTTTGATGTGGGAGTTGACGCATTTCCCGTCTGCCCGCGAGCGTAACAGTTGGTCTTCCGGATTAGGAACACTGTTCGATTCCTTCTCTACGTCTTTGGGAGGTAGTTCAGGAGGGGTGCTGGTGGTAGAAAGAGGAGAGGCAGATATGGATAATGAAGAGGCGTGGGGCGCGTTTGAGAGTAGCAAGTCGGAGGTAGGTGGGATGATCGGATCCGGAGGGTTCGATGAAAAAGTTGATATTGACGTGTCTCTGGCGAGGCTGCCGGGCATACTAATCTCCTCCATGGATTGATCGTCTGGAAGGGGAAACTGTAGCTCTAGTGCGTTAGAAGCGATTGGTTGCGAAGGATCCATCGCTCGCGCTAGAAGTCGCTGTTGGGTACTCGTCGCGTTCCCAGTGCGTCCACCAGTGTAAAGTCTGCTTTCAGACTTTAGCGGGGAACTTCACGCGCTCAGCTGTACCCAGCAGGTAGGGAAGAGCGTAGCTCTCCAGTAATAGAGTTATACCTTCAGTAGAGGGAGCGTCGGGGCCCTGACGAGGACATGACGAGCAGCAGAAAGTGATAGTTCGTATTCAAAGAGTTCTAATTACCAAAAAGGGAAGGAGCGACTGTCTATGGACGAGAGTAGAAAGTGTAGAGAGGGCGCTTAAAGTCCGACATAGCGAGAGAATAAAGGCTTTCGAGTACTACTGTCTCTGTGTCTACCAACGGAACCGTAACACAAACTACTCGGATTCAAGCAGCGAAGAAAGAGGAATGGTGTTGTGTACGCTGTCGAGGGTCGCGAGGACATCTAAAATTTTTGTATACGATGCATCCATATTGATATGGGAAGAACAGTGTGGTCTGAATGTGTTTCTAAGTATATATGACAAATCGGTTCGTTGCTATCTTTTTTGTGATCACACATAAATATTAACCTGTACTAATTGATGTAGCTTCACGATGAGGACCGTATACGGTCACTCCTTCCTTACACTGGACGTGTAAAACGGTTGTTCTACTCGGATCTCAAATCAGAGAAAGATCTGTCGAAGCTCACGCTGCTGCACAAGCTAATCAAGGGACCGTTGCTCCCCAATCTCAAGAATCTCTATCTTGACATTAGATGCTGGCCGCTCGCGCCGACCGAATCATCTGTTCTCTTCGGTCCCAACTTGATGATACTTGAGCTAACTGGGTGCTTGGAAGCGGACAGATACGACAAGGATCGACAATGGAGAAATCAGACCAGTGGACAGCGACAACAGCTTTGTATTCACACGCTCATCAAGCAATCTCCACAACTTCAGACTTTTAGAAACGTCATATCCCTGCGATATGTGCTCTATAAACTCGGATCCAAATCCGTAATTTACTTGAAGAGCATCATCACTTTTCTCTTCCGACATCCCGTCGAAGGATCTCACTTTGAGCTAGAAAAGCGGACCGCTGGAACAATTCAGGTTGAGTGCATATATATCACATTCACGACATCGCTCTACGCATCTCAAGTATTGCATCTCCTTCGTCTATCCCATCTCGACATATTGCCGAAAAGAGTCAACAAGTCCGCGATCTGGTCGAAGGGTATCGATATCAAAAACTTCAGCTCATTAGTTTTTGATACGCGTCAGCGGCAAGAGAAGATCGAAACCTTCTGTCGTCCCACAATGACTCTTGCGTCAGGACCAATCACCCAACGTGGTATCATGCTACCCAAAATCACGCAACGACTTCACACCCAATCGTCCCAAATCATAACATTTATGACATCATTTAACCAGCTTTCACTACGAATCTTCCCTCGCTGTCTAATGTTCGGGACTTCCACCGCGGATTCCAACGCAACAAGGGTGAGTTACTAATTATGTTACATTGTATCCCACTCATTCTATCGTTGGCGTTAGCACCCCTACCACCGCGGAAAATCGATTATTTGTCCAGAATGTCAGAAGAAACTGACGAAGAGTTGGGAAGCCAAGGAGCATCTTATGCAACACCCAGAATGGGAAATTGAAGACCGCTGGAAGGAGTGGTATGTTCCCATTTTACCTTTGGTCAGCCGATTGCATGAGTAGTGATAGCATCGACAGCTTCCATCAGTGTGAATTATGTGACTATTACTCTATCCAGAAAGTGAACCTCCTATTCCACATGAAGGCAAAACATAAAACGTATGTGTTTCGTTAGTCCCTGTCGATCTTGCTACTTAACTTCCTTCTAGCATTCCAGACAACCAACTTGAACAGAACGACATCGTGAGAAGCTGCTCGCTGCATGTTCGATTCGCCGAAGGAAAAGTGCATTTTGATCTGAGAGCGTCTGAGGAGTCCTGAGAACACGCTCTCGGACGCGCTCAGGAGCCTCATATGCTTCAGCCTCAAATATTGCAAAAGTGCACTTTCAGAGGTCAAAAGCCTGCCACGAAAACACAACCTCCCTCATGTTGAATATTCACCAAACCTTTGTTATATACACGTATATACTACAGGATTCACATTCTCCAAAAATAAACCAAGTATTTTTGGTCGCTGTGGTCCCATACCTGTTTTGCTCAGGTAGCTAAAGGCATCTCAGGACTCTCAGACCTCAGGAGTATGCAGAAAAGCTGATGGCCTGTGCCTAGTAATCCTTAAGGCGACGGACTCTGCACCGCCTTTCCGCTCTACAAGGCCCAAACAGCAATCACTATCTTCATATCATCATAATGCTTTCTCAATGTCACGTTTCGATACTGGTGACATAAAGCATCCCCTTCGGGGATCAGTACTTTGTCATCTAGTAATTACTGTTTCGAAAACTGATCCATAGAAATATTTTGTATACTATAGTTTCTTATTTTAAACCTGAAGACTCTTGTGCTTATTTAGTCTATTATAACAATCACAGCGTACTGATGTTCCGGATGTACATCGGACGGAAGACTGGTACTCCTCCTCGAAAAGGGAAATACAAACTAGGAAGCAACATTACTAAAATAGGAAAAGATGACCGATGACGCCCGGGTGTCTTTAACTCTCTTCAAACCTACCGTCAAGATCGCAGAACTAATTGGGGATCACGTACATGTCACTGTCTTGACTACCTGGGTGCTTCACTCTCTTGAGCGCGATGCAGGCTCGATAGCACATCACCAAGTACGTCCGTCCTGAAATAGGAAATCCGACTCATTTAAACTTGAATATTCTGTCAAATCCTATATTTAGGAGAGTAGTATAAGTACAATCTATTGTCGCTACTACATGTGCCCCTTACATGTTTTTCACCGCCTTCCGTTCATCCATTCAAGACGCTGATCTGATGACATCCGATCATCTTGACGATGCCGAGTACTGTAACTCCCGATATTTGACAGCGTGTATTACCCCTTCATCTTGAAGGATATCAACACTATGGAAGACTTTCTTCCTTATCAATCGGTGTATCTGTGCGCCATGGTTGGTATGTCAACCCCCATTATGGACGATCTCGCCACGATCCGTCGCTCATGGTTTAGTCACAGAGCACGAGCTTAACTTTCAAGCGCACAGCACATTAAGCTCGTCTGTTTTCTTAGTTAACCTTCTTTGTCATGATAAGCCATCCCTCCAACAGGGCCTGATATGTTCGCAGAATCAGGGTAAAGCAAGTATTTCGATCATCTTGAAATCTTGAAGAAGAAGCAGCGTGGTCGATACACCCTGTCCTCGCTCTCGATTGATATAGCCAACCCAGTACATTTCATGCAATACGAACCTTACCGAGATCAGGAACTTTCAGGAACGCGTCGTCAACATCGAATTCCCATATAACTTTTAGAAGTCAACGATGCCGACATTCGACCGTCACGTTTAAGATTCAAGAACGTCCTCTTATTTTGATAGGAGTATGAGTGGCGTATTTCAACGCTTTGTGGGCAACATTCAAGCCCATCATTGTTGTTTCCGGTTCCAGAACTTCAAGATTAAGCCCGTCTGGCGTTTCCCGGTCTTGGTCTTGGTCTGTCTCGTGTTCAAGTCTTCATACACATGTTCAAGCAAGGTGATGAATGAACCATGTTAACGCTTCCATAGCAGCTGATGATTGTTCTGTCCCTAAGGCTTTTCTATCCACGGCGGGGTGGCATGGTATATCCATTCTAGGACCGCCGATGCGCTGTAACAGGTCTCCTTGACACGTCTCGGAACATCTTGACTCAAAGCCGCTTGGATACTTCTCTATATAATTATACAGTTGTAGGTGTATATAAACATAGTATGGGCGAGTCAGTCAACATTGTAGAGACAAATGCCTCTAATGCATTGTGCGCAAGTCTAAAACACGGTATAGTCTCAATTTACTGAGATCTAGTTCATACGCCTGATAATGATGCTTAGGTTATTCTCGTAATCATCCCTGCAACTCGGAGAGAAAAACGAACAAGGAACAAACCCTACAGTGACAAATATTGGGGGAAATCGCTATCGTACGTTTACTTCGTTAGTTGCAAGCTAGTTGAATAGACTGAATAATCGCCTAACGAATTTGGTCCACCCTGCGCACAGATTACGATGTCAGAGAAACGAGAAGACGAACCATTGCAGGAACTCCGCTGTGAATCGGTACCTGGTTTGTTTCCTTAAAGATTGCTATACTTCCTATTAATTTTCATCGAACGACAGACTATCCTGTCACCCCAGCCTAAATTTCGCGAGTGCCACAACTGTGCATGCAGGACTTGCACACGAAGACGGCAAATTGAATATTGGTCGGCTAAGAATAGATCCTCTGCAGTGCACAAGGTCTTGAATATAGTCGAGATTTTGGACATGATCCTTAGCTTCCTCAACCCAAATCTTTTGGATCCCGAGTTTGACCATGAGGAGAGGGAAGAGAGGTTGCGTACTCTCGCGCGTGTTGCAAGAACGTGTCAATCGCTCAAAGATCCCGCACTAGCAATGCTGTGGAAGGAACAGGATGGTTTGGGTGTCATTTTCGACCTGTTTAACAACGTGAGACCCAGCTGGGTTCGTTTCCGCTTTCCTTCTCGCCATGAAACGATACTGATGTTAGGTCTAAATAGACTCAAGATGAAATTTCCCTGTCGTTTATTACTTGCTATACTACGCGGATTAGACGACTACGATTCTGTGGTGTTATATCAGATACCAATATGTCTAAACTCGCTTTGTTATGCAAGATCAACAAACAAACACCATTATTCCCCTATCTTCGACACCTGCAGCTGGAATCCTGGCCACTCACACCGAACGAGGCATCTCTCCTGTTTGGCTCTGACTTGGAAGTTATCGATTTGGGAGGACCATATCGGATGTCTGATTCACAGTTGACGATCCGGACGGGTCAGCTGGGGAAGCTATCCAGGCAACAGCACGTCCAGCTGTGTGCGCACAAACTTTTAAAGTCATCCCCGAAGCTTCGACGTCTCAGGAGCCTCACGCTCCTCGAATTTGAGAGCCTACGATGTCTTGCCTCCGAATTCGATTTGACAAAAACCCCAACACATCCGAAAGCTCAAGACAGCCCAATCTGGCTTCAAAAGCTCCGTAGGATACAATATCTGTCGGACCTTCATTTTGATGCCTGCAGGCTGGGTATGGAAACCACTCCGGAAAGCCAATCTGTACAATATCTCGTGCTGTCTGTGACCTACACTATGCTCACTCCGATCTCCAATGACCAGCCGTTCTCTATGTTATCACCATCGCGTGACTTTGATTTAGCTTCAAGATGTTACGCAGGAATTTTCGTTGGCGATATATGTGTAAGTAAACCGTATTTATCAAGATATTCTTCTGACAGATATTATTATATCCTAGATTCAGATTCATGACCCACGTTCAGTGATGCCTCAACCCCTATGCTTATTGCATCCCTATATCATTTTCCGTCGTGGTTTGATCAAGGATTAATGTGAATTCATTTGTTTTCAATTCCGCATTCTCTTTTCCATATTGTCTCATGTCTTTCTCTAACGATATAGTGCATTTCCATTCTTCCTTCTATTTTGATTGTCTTTCGAGACATATGGCGGTACCCTGACTGTTGACACGAATGACAGATGTATATCACCATACTCACACAGAGAAGTTCGCTACGGATCCACTAGGTTGCCAGACTTGCATGTGTCGTGATTTCTCCTTTCATGCTGCCTAGCTCATTATTTTATTGTACTGAAATGAGCGGTCACAGACTGAAGATTCTGATTCGATGTACGTGCAAGTTGAGAGGTGAATCAAATTGCAGAACGTGACTATTAGTGGCAAAAAGCATCTGTAACTTGAGCTCATGCACGAGCAAGTCCGTCTGACTGCATCATTGTGACTATCACAATATGTAGAACATGGTCGTACAGTATCATAGAACGTGAATTAGAGGCGTCTTCGCCTACCAATGCGACCACTGGAGTACTGTAGTTGCCAATGCTTTGGGAACGTTTTCCCCACTATCATTGACAATACGATCTGCAGGTGGTCTCAGTAATGGCGCACTGGGTGTATAGAATGTATTCGACTTAAAGGCCAAGGACCTTGCAGTGCTAAACACGTATATGTCCGTGAAACTGTTCCAAATCGGTCCAAACACAAGCCGTTGCCTATTCTAGTAAGCGACACGTGCCATGATACAGTTGGCTTCTGAACTCCGACGAATATTTTATGCATTATGCTGTGCGTAGGTAATTTCTACACAGAGTACAGCAATACAAGTATAATGAAGAAAGTATATCTCCTGAAACGCATTCTAATAAATACAGTTGCGAAATCAAACATAAGAAAGTGTAGATAGTAAAACATACAAAGACACAGTATAAAGCGTTCGCATTGTCATATCCTGATTTATATGATTACCCAGCATTTACCTCGCAATGTTAACCTCTTGAAGAGTACCTGTATGACCAATTATCAGAAGAGATGAATTAATACTTCAGATACGGACATACTGTACGACGGAGCAAACGCGCCAAGGGAGTGCACACCTACAGCCTCGGCAGAGACGCTGCAAAAATGATTGCTATTGAAAGGAGTCGTCAAAGGCGAGTGGGCTAGTATGTCGGAGTTTGTAGTATCCATGCTTGATACCTCCGAGGGATCCCTCGATATTGGCCACAGAAGACGAAATGTTTCCGTCTCTACTTTGACGATTGATATTCTGAATAGGGGTGATAGGGAAGGCCTAAGAACACCGGATAGCTTGCTGCCCGAAGACACATCTTCTGTTGTAAGCGGGAATGTACGAGGGCGAGCCTGAGCACTGCTTGCGTTCAATACAGGTTGCCGTACGTTGGCATGGTTGACCGATGTTACGCATCGTACAGTATTACTTCCTAAGTTTGAGGAACGCCTTTGTTGTATCGGGCACGCAATGTCTATATAGCCCGATAATGCGAGAATCTGTACAAGCTCATGATGTTGGTATCCCAGTATGAGCTGATTTCCCCCAAGTCCGGGGTAGTTCGGATCCAGTGTCGATCTAAGAAGAGATAGTATTTACTATTTTTTGACCACTAAGACCTACCCCCATACCGTTGCTAGAGTTCATAATAAAATGAGGGATGTGTGGAGGTTCGAGGGTCGTGGATGACTTGGGCGTACGGGTGTCAGGTCTAGAGATGATTGTCCCTTTATAAGGTTCAGTGTACGAACTTTGATATCACATACACCTCCTCAGCTCCAAGAATATATTGCTCGTTGGATCAGGGTAAATGAGACCTAGATTTAAGTGTGTTACAATTACAAGAAAGAAAACAAACCACCTAACTTGTCATTCCGAAATCGTTCGGTGTTCTAGTTGTGGCGATAGGGTATGATTCACCGATACTTTGAGCCTTGCCAGGATAGATAGATTGCTCGGGGCATAGTGCGGGTCATGCATGCAGATGCTAGGTCTTCCTGAGGCTGAGAGGTATCGCTTCCGAATAGAACGTAAACACTAGTAGCACTGCTATGATGACAGGTGAATATCCTTATCTGGAAGGATCCAAACTTACGCAAATAGATTGAGCCACTGGCACTGCCCGCAATTTGAGTTACTAGTTGACAGTCTGACGGTCCTCCCAACGCGCTGAACGTATGATAGAGATAGAAGTTCTAGCCTGAGTGCAGAGTGCTGTGTAGCGAGGCTCCGAGGACAGTCCTTTCAAACCTCATTTCCGTTGACCGCTCTACTGCTTTCTCAGCATCCACACCGATGCTGTCCCTTTCTCATTCCCGGAAACGCTCACAATCCATGTATGTCTGGAGTCACGCATTACCACAATCTCATAGGTTAAGTTCGACATCCTACTGATCAAAATCGATAACACTGCCTCGCTTGAAGCACCTCCGTCACAGCCCTCTCAGGGCCTCGCTCTATCTGCCTACCTACTTCTCTTGTATAGCCAAGCCTAGAGGTACTTCTTTGACCAGATGTTGTATGAACTAGAGTGATGGGTGACTCGGAGATCAAAGAATCCAAAGGCACTGTCCCCAATACGTCTGTCAACGTGTGAGGGCAATAACTAAGAAAACTTATACATATGTTACACTATATCTCGCTCATTAGCTCGATCTCCAGCACCCCTACCAACGCGGAAAAGCTATCGTCTGTCCGTCTCGTGGCTGCGAGAAGTATCTATCACATACAAAGTCTGCAGAGGTCCATCTCAAGACCCACCCAGAGCTAGCCGACGGAGGCTGGTTGGCTTGGTATGTTTTGTATCGCTTTCTCCATTGATTGGCTCATTGATAACGTTTCCTCCAACAAGCTTTCGTCAATGTGACTTATGTGGGTACTATACTATTCAACAAGTGAATATCGATGCTCACAAGAGAGCGAAGCACCCACCGTTTGTGTCTTTATCATTATATTGCACGTTTCCACTCACCTCATACCTTGAAACAGGTATCCTAAATCGAACCCTGATATCTTCACCGAGGATTCTAAATTGAACCCTGATATCTTCGTCGAGCTCAGGGAGCATTAGATGGTCTAGCAAACCTAGGTGCAGCGAAGGATGCAGTACCGGACTTCCAGCATATATCACCTCTCCTCCTTCTCCACCACATTGTCTGCTTTCAATATCCAAGGTGTACCTAATGACTTGGGTACGGGACTGAGTCTTGATCTCAACGTTCCTGCTCCATAAGATGACAGTCCTACCTAATCAACCAGTTTTTAACCTAGGTACCTTTCACAACTATAGGAGGTTGGGGCACGTGTATGTGTATTTATCATTCACGCGCCTCCTGACCTTCTCCCGGAGAGCAAGACTTATGATGCAATAGTCATACTTTAGTGTCTTTAACCCCTCCCGTCGTATTATAGGTATCCGGACGAGAAGCCGCCATCAAAGTCACGTACGATTGTTGAGGGGAATATCTCTGATCGATACGTGGACAACATTTCTATTTCATCTAGTACACGCCGCATACAGTTCTCACTGTCTGATTGATTACTAGGCATCTCCATTCCCTACACGTACACTCTGTGGAATCCGGTTCTCTCTACTTCCCGAGCAAGTGACGACGTCTTGATTATTTTCAATTCCTGCTCCATGTAATAAACCCTCCGCAATTCCTTACGATAACCGAATTGTCTAGGAGTTCCTTCGGTAGTGTACAAGTCAATGAGAATCACCGCACAGACAGCTCACAAAGATAAGTAATCCTCTGCTTATTAGCGTGGACTGTACTGCGAGTGATGAACATGCGTAATTTCCATTTATGTTTCCCCCCTCCGACGAAGAACAGCAGCCACCACGCCGTCATTCTGTAAGAGTGTAAAGCGTGTCTGATCCATAACAACGAACAACGAGGGACCCCAAAAGGGTACCAAAGGGGTCTTGGAACAGGCGCATTACGAGGGCTCGGAGGCAACCCGTAATATTAATATTCACATACCGCTTTCTAGTAGACTAGACGGTTGCAGTACATGAAGCGTGTCTCAAAACGCCAGTGTCGCTTGATTGAAATGTAGAATGTCTTCTGGCGTAGTCTACCTCGAAGCATGAGAGTAGTACGACTGCCGGTGGTGCTTTTGGTTGGACCCTACCGCTGCCGGATGGACCCTCTTCCTAGAACGATTGGACCGGTTGTCAACTTTGGTAAAGCAACACGGAGAGTGCAAACCGAACAATCAAGATGGCAGATTGCACCCGTCAAAGGAAGACTCCGGTGTAAAACAGAAAGGAATACTACAAAGCGGGATTCCATCCTCGCAACTGAAAGGGACTGGTAGTAGAGAGGGTGATTTTGCCTACTACCCGATGGTCCGCCTAAGTTAAGTTTGAATATAATTGGTTTTGTCCTCAAGTTCTTGACGTCAAGATACACATAGAACTCCGTTCCGTGATAACGATTTCTGGACGTTCGATGGAGAAGAAATTGTCAAATTTGCAATATGCAGTGATGCATTTTGAATACATCGTAGAGTTGACACGGAGGAGTCCGTGATCCCTGTGAACGTGAGTCAGGGAAATTAAATGGTATTTGAGAATTTGTAGCTGGTGTGTAGAGTTGTTGAAATGTACTCACTTCCGCCCACATTCCAGAATCCAGGTAAGCCAAGGAAGTCTACCGACGGAGAGCTGTTAGCACCTATTGCACCCGTTAGAGGCCCTACCAACATGGTGACTCTCTTCTGCACCCGCAATGACGAAGCAGAATAATTCGGCCGACTCTAGCCATTCAGCTGTTCAACCGGTAACGAGGGTATAAACCAGAACGGTGATCCCAAATGAGACACGTCCGAATTATCACGGATTGAATCATATTTCTGCTCATGGCGTCAGAACAACGTTGATGGTATGGACATCTCTGATTCGTTGTCGATGTACTAGGTTAGTGTCGAGGCTTACATCTAGGCGGATCCAACTCGTTCGAAAATAGAATAGTAAGCTAGTTCTATTGTAGCCTCCCTACTAGGGTACGAAAGTTAGCCGATTTTGTGACTGTAAGAAAGGGTCAGTTTCACTCACAATGTACTGCAGCATCAGTTGTAACCCACCTCGCTCAGAAAACCAACTGTCAATGAGCAGAGTGGGACTGAAACGAAACAGTCGCCTCTTCGTTGAAAATAGAACAAGTGCCTTAAATCATCCCACACGTTATTTTAGTCTTGAATCTTTCCACTACGTTCAATGGGAACAACAGGTACAATACACATCAGAAATTTGTGGCTATCCTGCACTCCGTCCTTTTGAACAAAAACAATATCTCAAAGCGCTTTAAAATTACTCGTCATCTTCCTCGAAGTCATCTTCGTCAGTGTCAGGGAAGATATCTTCAGGAGCAATCGCAGCATCGCGAGCGGCGATGGCTTCAAGCTCACGGTAGAGACGAGCAGCACGGGAGGCCTAAGCAAAATTCCAGTTAGCATGAAGTCACAGATGTACTGCAAGAAAGAACACTTACAACAGCACGAACGTCAAGATCCCTTTGAGCAACAGCGCCGGCAGCAGCAGCCTTGGCCTTGCGACCCTTAGCCTTGCCGGTTGTGGCAGTGGTAGCAGTCGTGGTAGTGTTGCCAGTAGCATCTGTGGTGGTGGCAGCTGTGGTGGTGTTGCCAGCGGCAGCAGCATCTTGGGTAGCAGCAGCACCGGCGTTGGCGTTACCAGCAGCTGCGGCGGCGGCGGCAGCAGCAGCAGCCTTAGCCTTACGGCCCTTGGCTTTAGTCGTCTTGCCAGTTGCGGTGGTGGTAGTGTTTCCAGTCGCAGCGTTTCCAGTTGCGGCGGCGGCGGTACCGTTGGTGGCAGCAGCAGCAGTGGCTGCATTAGCAGCACCTCCAGCAGCAGCGGCAGCACCACCCTGGGAGACAGCAATGCAGTTACCGAAGTTACCAGCGGTCTTGAACGAGACCAAACAGGTGCTACCGCTACCACCAGTGCAAGTGGTGCCAGCGGGCATCTGGACCGTGATCTGTTGGGATCCGGTTCCAGTGGGGGCCTATGAGGGTGATTGATGAGTGAACATTGTTATGAGAGAGACCGTTCGTAAAAGACTTACAGCATCACCGTTCTGGGTCACAGTGGCAGCAACAAAGTTCTTGCCGGTACCTGTGGCATCGACTTGAGCAGTGACTTGACGGGATCCATCACGACCACTGATGGCGATCGCATCAGCATATGATACAACATATCGTCAAAGACTAAAGACCTACCCGTTGAAGTTGGTAACAGTTGTGGTGAAGGTGTTACCATTCATGGCAACAGGGGTGCTAGCAGCGAGTGCGGTAGCAACGTTGACACCATTACCACAAGGGGCAGCAGTACTGGGACGCTTAGCGTCAGCACGACGGGCAGTTCCAGCAACACCGAGGGCGGGGTTAATAACGGCGTGAGCCGAGACCTGCAAGGTCAAACCAAGAACGAGAGCAGCGGAGAAGAGCTTGGAGAACATCTTAAGAACGGAAAAGGGATCGAATGAATGAAGAATGGGCTAAAGTGAATGAGAGATTGTCAAGGAACGAGTGAAAGCCGGCAAACTCGATGTGAGGAGGATCCTGCCTCAGTAAGTAGATGGAAAGATTCAAGAGAGGAATGAGGGGTAATCTGGGACGCAGTGGGTGAGGTGCTTTATATTGAATTTGCGCGTCAAACCCGAAATTCGGGTGCTTTGAGGATAACAACGCGGCCCCAACAGATCGGTACGCATGGAAACAGCCTACCGCGTCCCTTACTTACTGCAAATGATTGCATTACCCATCTCCAGGGTGAAGGAACAATATACTTCCGGATCGGCTGAGGCATTTATGCATCAACACGATCAGATGTCTGGATAGAAATCTGTGATCTTGGAGCAAACCCACCCGCTGTTCGTTATTTTGAGATTGCGAGGGGCTTGAGACCATTTGAGGGTTCGATCTATGCCAGAAGACTCGAGGGAAAGCTTCATGGCTACGGTAAGATTCAAAGGAACATGTTGCGTGTATTGCCCTATTGTCAAGGTCACCTAGTAACATTTCATTCAATTCAGTCGCTACGGCTGCTTAACAAGAACTTACGAGTTGTTCCTTTCTGAACCAATGATGGCTCCCCATTATTCTGAGCATGTGGGTGATCAAACACATGGCGAAGAGTTGGTATGGTAGCGGAGGGTAGCGAGCTTCTAAGCGCAACGCCCGTGATGAAATCTTCAATGGTATCGTTGACCTTGAGTACCCGCTAAAGCCTCATCATAGCTCATCGTTCCTGTCAAGGTAATACCTTGTAACGAATAAGATCGAACCTGCGGGATTGAATAGCGTAACCTGTATCGTTCATGCTTTGCTTGTTCGAGCGATGACAAACACGTTTTGCTATCACATTCGGCCTAACATGTTGTTGTCCTCTTTTACATACGTATAAGTCGGCAAACCTGCACTAGCGTTCTACTTACCTGATATGTTCGTGGACATTGTACAGGTGTTGGTGGAAACGCGTCCAATTACGTACTCCTCGAGGCTCGTTCCAGTTCTTCCCGATAACTTCCCACATATGCCAGGCCATCACTGGCAGTTGATCCCATTGACGACGCTCGCGATTTGCTTGCTTTAGACAGACGACCTAACTCGCCTTTGGAGTTATAAAGTGCATGTAGGTGAGGACTGTGGAGATAATCTTGGCGAGTAACATGAACATCAACGAATTTGATGCCAGCCCCGGAAGATCAAAATCTCGTCATGTCATAGAAACGTGTCATTCGCATCCCTTCCCTAGGTTCCCAAGTCCTCGGTCTCGGTTCTCATCTCAGAACGTTTATCTGGAATCATAACGAACACATACCACACCGAGTATTGCTGGGCCAACAGAAGGGATTTCGATCTAAACGGGATATGCTGCCCAGCAGATGAGGTTGTGTCTGGTGTATGTGACTTCGGAGATCGAGTGAGCTGCTCGACGGTACCGGTACTACTTTGTCTTAATACCTTCTCGGACTACCACTGGTAATACTACGATCTGAAATTTTGGGCATTGACCGAGACTACGAACAAAAGGACACTGTTTCCAATATTGAATTCGGGCGGGACATTCCACGTTCGCTCTGTTGCCATAAGTTCAGTGAGCCGGATCAATGTAATACTTGTTGCCCGCTGTTTCATGCAAGTTTCTATTCCCCATGAACGTTTGAACGTTTAAGTATGTATAGCCTCCAGCAGTTTTCGAATTTGATGACAGCGTTTGGAGAAACAAGATGAATGTAAGGGATGATGGACGTGCACTGTTTGTCTGCGAAGGTAGATTACTGTCAGCTTAACGATCAGCCTTTCCGATGACTTTATTTAAAGTTGACGCAAGCGTTCTTCCGAGTTTGAGGATGTGTACAGTATGAGTTGATCCAGTAACACTGAGAACCTTCGTGCCTGAAGCTAACGTCAGCGGACTCGAGGCGAAATTGGGGAAAATATGGGATGTGTAGAACTACCAACCCTGCAGAGTCAAGCCAAATTTTGAATCCTACATCCGAGTTGTTTCACACGAAGAGTATGTCATAGTTTTGATGTTAGGCCGGAAGGGATATAGCTGTGGCTGTTGAGATTGTGAGACGTTCTGCATCGAAATTCATTTCGAGAGTTTCCGAACGTGGATGTTTTGTCATGGTAATCCTTACTAAGATTGAAAGTCGACGATACTTTTTCGGTAATCTGTATCCCCGACTTACAGTCAAGCAGAAGAAATGCTTGTCAAGGATCCCGCTAGTAGCCTGACAAGCAAGAGCGCCCCCGAAAGTTTGAAGACGTGTGGATTGTGTAATGAGTTTGTGAATACCTAGCTGTTGTCGCTGTCTGCTTGTCCGGTTCCCCCACTGACGCTGCCTACCATGAAACTTAGACTTCTTGAAACACTTGGGTATCATTGAGGCGGGATTAAACAGGCCCGGAAGAGATAAATCTGTCAACGCGAGCAATCAGCATCTGAGGTCTATAAACAAGCTGTTTTGTCGCTGAAGGTCCTTGTAGAGATCCCAATTCAACACAATACATTTTGGGGTAAGTCTGAGTCTACCGATGCAGCGTACTCTAAGGCTCCTTGAGCCCATATATCGTCTGGATGAAAGTTGAGTGTACGAGAAGCGAATAGATCATCTTCGTGAAAAACGTACCTCCCGTGTGTGACATTTACCTTGGTGAGAGCAATAGCACTGAGTCGGCGACGTCCGGAGTCTAAGAGTTTTTCCGCACTTGCAGCACATTTGGGAGTGGCCTCAGGGGAGGTGGCACTCGTTTACTACGTCTCTGTCTCTTTGTATAGATGCATGTTTTTCCGCCATAGAAGCTAATAAAATAGTATCAGAACCAGTAAATTATCGTAGTGGGGCGCCGTACCAATTAAGGTGACGAAATTCCGTTGTAATGTACTCACCTTTATATGTTTAATATCTAATCGTACCGTACGGCGACTCCTTCATGTAGTTACTTGCTTGATTACGTAACCGCCCGCGTCGTTTACATTTCGATCTTTTCATTGTAGGAGCTCACGTCCGCTTTACTACTGCGTCCGTGAACTCCAGGTATATACTTTCCTCTTATTAGCTACATCTACTACCAGCTAACCAATATACAGGTCCGCTTTACTACTGCGTCCGTGAACTCCAGTTCTCTTTGTGTGCTCGCTCGCTCGCTCCTCGCTCGCGCGTCTCTCTCGCGCCGCCGTTCCCCCGTTCCAACCTCTATCCGCCGTCATAAGGCAGGGCTCTGTGTGACATCGCACATAAATCAGATCTCCACCATAATGTAAAATAGGGATAATATACCAGTGCAATTGCATTTCCGCTTGTCACGACGACAGTTATCCCATGCCTGCCACTGATTAGTGGTGTAATTAGTGAGAGTTCTAGCAAGAGATAATAACTTCGAGATCGTACTCTTGTCAGTCCTCTTCGACTACCAGGTCCTAGAGAAAAAACTCGCAGTTAGGGATACGCTCTTCTTCTCGAAAAACTTATCGAAATACCTAGTGTTATCTTCATAAATGTATGCAATATCGAATAGAGGAGAGTGGTTTGTCGTAGTAGTCGATTGAGTGAGGTAACAAAATTGTGTACACGGCAGCAGTTTTGGGTACTGACTCGTTGCGAGAGTGCGGATAGCGGCCGTATCGAATCCGGTGCTTGAAGAAGGAGGGCATTTTCGAAACTTTCCATTGAGCTTCTTGCATCGGCAGTCGATTCTTGTAGGTCCTGCCAGTAGTGACTGAGCGCCTCAGGTAAGGCTGCACATTGAATACGAATATCGACATTTTTCTTCGAATTGATGTGGTAAAATGGGTGAAGGAGGTGTAGGACCTTGGATACCGAAAGAGACGTACACGTAGTTGTCGATAATGTGAGACATTCAATATCTTGACTCTCGATTAGTGACGGTGTAGAAAAGAGCTGTCTGCATTGATCAAGATCAAGGCTTGATGGGTCTTGTGAAGCTCTAATTAGTTTCTCCTGTTTCGAGGCAACCGTCCTGCCAGGATGATTAAAACGTAGAGTTACAATACTTGTTATTCTGTAAGGTCCCAAAAAACGGCCCGGACGATCTCCTCGCTCTGAAATATATTTGGCAGGCATGACATGGGTCGTCAGACTTCGGAAAACTTGGAGTCGTGGGGATCGCTTGATCAGCTTGTGGATACAAATTTGTTGATGCTGGGTATCGGACAACCGTCCCCACTGGCCGTTTGGTGGATGAAAACGTCTTTGAGAGGGTGCGGTGATGTTGAAAGACAGCAGTCCGGGGCTAAATAAGAGAGAAGCTTCGGTTGGAGTCAAAGGCCAACTTCCCGAATCGAGCTGAAGGTATTGGAGATTTGGGAACAATGGTTTCCCCTGTATTTCTTTGGATATGAGAGTGACTGTACGGATGTCGTCTTCTGACTTGCTACCTGCGTAGAGCAAGCGTTTGACACGTTCACCAAGTGAAAGGAGGTACTGCGGACAGTCCTCTTCACCACTCTGCGGCCGACAATATGAAAATCAATGCACGAGGAGAATGAACCAACGAACCAATCTTTCGAACATGGTTGAAAACGCATCCAACCCATGCTGCTCTTGCCATAATAACGTGGATGCGTGTAACTGAAAGGCTTTGCATGTCCTTGCAGCCCTTGCCAATGTACGCAGTATCTTCTTCCTCTCGTTATCATTAAACTCTGGGTTCATACACTGGGGGTGTATAAAGCTGAAAATGAGGGACAGAACCTCCTGGATATTCAATGCTTTATGAACTATAGAGGGTCGTCCTGACCACAGGTTGTTTCCTAGGTACCTAGTACCGCAAGACTTTTTCGTATTCTGCAGCGTGTAGAAATGGGGTTGTTTGATAGATGACTGGGACATCACGATGTGGTAGTGAGCGAGAGGGATGGAACATATTGCGGGATCATGATATACTTATAGTATCACTGGATACTAATAGCGGTGAGGAGACACTGCCAATGGGCTGTAAACCTAGGTGCCCGTGGAAGGATCACAAACTTGTAAATGTTGGCCTATGAATGGCCTCTAGCTTCGATAACCAGATACTACCAGTACAGGATGTCATGGCAAGACGTAATGATGAACCACCTAGACTCGACGGAAAGGTTCCTCGTAATCGAAGATTACATAATAACTCGAAAAAGCCGCTGCGCCAAAGCTCTTTCTCTAAGATTCTCTCAGCTTCATCGATTCTCGCGCAGTATTTAGTGTAGTGACGTCGATGATGTCCGAGCCGTATTATCTCTGGGGAAGTGCATGATTAGTGCCAGACTTGCTGCAATCATAGTGCTTCCGTATACATTAGTGCTTGAATACCATGTCTGACTTGGACCTTCTGCTAGGTGTTTTCTTACGTGACACCGCCCACAATACATCATAGAGTAGTAGGTCCATCTGGTAGGCCACTGAAACCCACGGTATGTTTCCAAAAGTGAGAACATGGTATAACCGCCCTTGGTTATTATTTTTAGTATCTCTCGTGAGTAATTACTGTTCCAAATCCGTGTGTGTTTTCGACTCTTCATGTATATGGGTTCCCAGATTGACCGTTGGCTGCAACCGGTCCTAGCCTGAGATCCTGAGTACACCAACGTTCCTTACATGAACACGCCATCTTACAATTTACCGGAGGGAATAACATCGAAATCGATCCTTATACGGGATCTTAACGTGCACTACCTCGAATCAGGGCATCTTTCCCATCCACTCCTTCTCCTCCTACATGGCTTCCCTGAGCTCTCATACTCATGGAGGAAGCTATTATTGCCTCTTGCAGCATTAGGCTATCATGTTGTCGCACCTGACCAACGAGGGTACGGACGAACTGTCAGTCAGTCCGATCCAAGCCATCGTATCCAATTTGACGACGATCTCTCCCCATTCCGAATTCTTAACCTCGCTCATGACATCGTCGCACTCGTATTCGCGTTAGGGCATACGTCT
Source organism: Cerrena zonata (assembly GCA_038087015.1). NCBI lineage: Eukaryota > Fungi > Basidiomycota > Agaricomycetes > Polyporales > Cerrenaceae > Cerrena > Cerrena zonata. Next base: position 50,202 of record JASBNA010000018.1, read on the forward strand.
ACAGTTGCTGTTGTGGGGCATGACTTTGGCTCGATGGTAGCCTCCACTCTGGCTCTCGTCCGCCCAGACATGTTTCCCAAGGTTGTATTGATGAGCTCACCTTACAGGGGTCCCCCACCCCTTCCGTTCGACATCGTGAATAACCCTCCAGACTCTCAAAAGCATGATCCACTTCTCGCCTTAGATCGAGCTTTGATGTCGTTTAACCCTCCGAGAAAACATTATACGAGGTATTTCTCAACGCCTGAAGCTAACGATGATATGTCCAACCCGCCTCAAGGTATACACAACTTCCTTAGGGCATATTTCCATATCAAGAGCGCGGATTGGGCAGACAACGCTCCTCGACCTCTGACAGGTCTCCCCGAGCTAGCATCGTTACCCCCTTACTACGTCATGCCAGCAGAAAAAACAATGCCTGAAGCTGTAGCACCATTCGCGCCATCAACCACAGAGATTGGGGAAGCTACATGGCTCCCTGACGATGAGCTCGAAATTTACAGCTCGGAATTTGGACGCACGGGTTTCCAGGGAGGTTTGAACTGGTATCGCAGCGCAGCTGACCCTCGGTTGATTGGAGAGTTCAGTATCTTCCATGGCAGAAAAGTCGAAGTTCCTGCCATGTTTTTAGCAGGCAAAAAGGACTGGGGGACGTACCAGTTTCCCGGTGCGACGACAAGGATGCGGGAGGCATGTCCGAGAATGGAGGACGAGGATTTCGTTTTGTTGGATGGTGCGGGACACTGGGCTCAGCAGGAGCGTCCGGAAGAAGTGATGGTTCACTTGGAGCGTTTTCTGTCTCGTTCTGACTAATTTGAAGGTGGGTTACTCTGAAATAAGTAAGCCGTGACTCAGTGCTCATGACTCCTAAAATTATGAATTTGCTAACCTGATCTTTTGCAGCCAAATGTCTCTACGACTGCTAGTGTATCCTACTTCGTCTTGTACAACAGTTTATTCTATTTTCTATTGCATTCTTGCCGAAGTGGGATTCCCTTTTGTGGTCAACCAATAGAGTGACGTCAATTAGTCGCGGCTAAACTGTTTTGCAAATTCTTTCAATATTGAATATTCTGAAAGCGTTGCGGTCTGTTACGGTTTTCAGTCTACTCATCCACATTATACATGACGAACTTCATGGTTTCCGTTGGCGACTTCTCAGCTCCAATTCCATATAAGTCTTCTGGTGTCTCCTTGTAGAGCTAGCCGTGATCCGCTTAAATTACTGCCTTAGCAAGACCGCCGAACCAAAACTCCTTAAAAGGTCTTCATCTTCACATTGGGAATCGATCATGAGACAATTCGGAGCCTGGGTACACCCTCAAAGGTCCATCCCTCCCTGTATATATACCACGACAATCGCAAGTCAACTGTATCTTACACACAACAGGAAATCACACCCAGTCCCAACTAATCATGTCCTCTGCCAAACCTGAAGAACCTGCTGTCACCGCGGCTACTTCGAATGGGATCGACATTCCTGATTTCGAGTTGCCGGTAGGATAAGCTTCGATTCTGGTGAGATGATGTGGGACTAATGTGGCTATGATTAACAGTACCCGGACAAGCCAGAGCTGATCACACAGAACCTGCTGAGGCTCTTTGATCTGGTTCCGGATGAGTGAGTTCCAATCGAGTTAGGGGTACGACATCGAGGTTCATGATGTTCTCGTTTAGGCGAGTAAAGTTCGTTATGAAGAACTTGGTCACGCATCTTCATGCATTTGTAAACGAGACTAGGTAAGTGTGTGTCGTAACTTACAATGAGCTCACGCCTCTTATCTAAAATAGTGTCACCACCGAAGAATGGATGAAAACCATCGAATTCTTGACCAAAGTTGGGCAAACTTGTACCCCGATCCGTCAAGAGTTCATTCTCTTCTCCGATGTCATGGGTGTATCGGCCCTCGTGGACGCCATCAACAACCCGCCAGTGAAGGGCGCAACCTCTAGCAGTGTCTTGGGTCCATTCTTTACCGAAGATGCTCCTGAGAGTGCGTATCCCAGGCAATCGACTTCCCTGTGTAGCATACTGATAAGCTTCGATAGTCGAATTGGGCGAATCCATTGCCTCCGAAGGCAAGGGAAAGTATATGTATGTCGAAGGTACCGTGCGGTCTACCGATGGCACTCCCGTGCCCGGTGCTGTCATTGAAACTTGGGAAACGGACGAATCTGGCTTCTATGATACCCAATACAAAGAACGTGATCACCCTGACTGCCGAGGTCGCCTCAGGACGGACAAGGACGGAAAGTATGGTTATCGTGCAATTACACCTGTCGCATATCCTATCCCTGGTGATGTTAGTGCGGCTTCGAAATATGTTAATTTCTTATTGTTGCTGAATTACACCCCAGGGACCAGTTGGGCAACTCTTGCTTGCCTTTAGGAGGCACAATTTACGTCCGAACCATTTGCATCTGATGGTCGAGGCTCCCGGATTCCGGAAACTCGTTACTTCTCTTTACCCAGATGGCGACCCTTTCCTCGCCACGGATGCGGTGTTTGGAGTTAAGAAGGATCTCGTGGTCGTAAGTCTCTTCGCTGCACATAATTTATCATGCGGATATCTCATTCATTCCCCATTTAGAAACTGGAGGATGTCAATGATGACGCTGAAGCTCGCAAACGCGGATTCCCTAAGGGCGGTTCCTTCAAACTCTTGAAGTTTGATATTACCCTTGTGCCTCTGGACGAAGCAAAGGCAGCATTCGAGGAATTTTCCAAGTTGAGGGCAAAGAACGCAGCGGCATAAATATGTAGTACCAATGAATTATCAATTTGTAACATTGAAATAATACGAAAATTGCCAGTCCGAGTTCATGTATATCTTTTCCAGTGGATTTACCGGCATACGGCGTGTTACCGTTTATATTGAACAGACCTTGTCCAATATCCTCAGATTGCTTCCGTATGACGTCATATCATGTGACCGCGACGCGTTTGTCTATGTTTGTCTGGCTTTACATGAGCGCCGTCCAGTCGCGTTTAGCATAACCGAGGCTGAAGCACAAGTTGTCGGACTTAGATACAACGTTCAACACTCATCTGCGCAACTTCGAACTCGATGACTATAATCTGGCTCAACTGAACCTGCCTTCATACCCCTTTAATCTAAAGTTTAAGGCCATCATATCTAATGGGAATCTCTGGATTATTACCCCTTCTCAAACCCATCCAAGTACAACGGCATCTTTCGGAATATTCTGGTCAAACTATTGCAGTCGATGCGTATGTGTGGCTGCACCGAGGGATCCATACTTGTGCGGCAGATCTTGCTACGGGAAAGAAGACTACTAGGTGAGCTCTTTCATCCTTTCAGTGGCAGGTGGTCGAGTGTCACCTTCCCGAAAATGTTATTGTCGCGAGAAAGTTGGAGTCTATCTGGGAAGTGACAGTCTCATGAAGCTACCTCTGTGACCATATATCTGTACAGTCCTGGGAGCAGTTGGGCGTGCATTGGGTATGACCAATGCGTGCCTTCGTGTGGAAGCTGTGGTAAGTACAGACACATATATCTTGATGAGCATGTCCGGCTCTGATTTCCTCTCAGATATATTTCGTCATGACGTAAAGGACTGTGGAAGGCTCTGAATATGTGCAGAGTTTAAACTCTCTTTCATCTTCGATTTGATAACACTGGGTTATTTTGTCTCTGTGCTAATTTTAGCACTCGGCCATTGAGATTGCGCCATAGTCGAGCGGATAATCAGCACTGCTGTTGAGTTACAAACAAATCGAAGCTTGGGGTAATCTTTGAACGGCTGGTTTGCTGTTTCAACTATAACAGTATATGTTCCCAGATTGCCGGAGGGGGCCGACTTAGCAGACGCCTGGAATGTGTTCAAATTTTCATATCGTATATTTGCGGTCCAATCTGATCAGAGCGATGCTAACTGCTTTATTCCAGATATGTTGACTATGCGATGCATCGAGTCCGCCTGTTGCGTCACCACAATATTATACCCTACATCGTGTTCGACGGGGGGCCGCTGCCAGCCAAGCAGGGAACAGAGTCCGGACGCAAGCAAAAACGAAGTGAGAATCTGGAACGGGCGAACTCTCTTGCGGCTCAAGGAAACCATTCCTTGGCACGCGACTTCTATGCAAAATGCGTCGACGTCACCCCCCAGATGGCCTATCAGTTGATCAAGGTAATATCGTAGATGTAATATTTGCCTGAAAGACCCCTCATTTTTTTCCGCAGGCATTGAAGGCCGAATCTGTAGCTTACGTCGTGGCTCCGTATGAAGCTGATGCGCAGTTGGCGTATTTGGAACGCATAGGAGTGGTGGATGGCATCCTTACTGAAGACTCCGACTTGCTGGTCTTCGGGTGCAAGAAACTCCTGTTCAAGCTGGATGCCAATGAAGCCGTCGTCACCTCTATTTCTCGTTGTGACTTTGCTGCGTTGGGTGCCGTGGCCCCCGGCGGGTTTTCACTCCTGGGCTGGACGGATGAGCAATTCCGAGCGATGTCCATTCTTAGCGGATGCGACTACCTCGCAAGCATTCCCGGGATTGGTCTGAAGACAGCGTGGAATCTCGTGAAGAAACATAGGACGGCCGAGAAGGCGATTCGAGCGGTGAGGTTAGAAGGCAAGAAGAATGTACCTAACGACTACAACGAGGCGTTCAGTTTGGCAGAAAAGGTCTTTCTCCACCAGCGAGTATACGATCCAAGGCAGGAATGCCTTGTCTACCTGACTGAGCGTCCGCGTGATGGCGAGTGGAATGAAGCGGAAGAGGAACACGTGGGCAGGTAGGTTCTAGGGCGTTGTTAGGGTTCACAGGGAAGCTGATGGATGGCTGAACGTGCGGCAGATATATGGAACCGATTTTGGCCAAACAGGTCGCAGAAGGGGAAGTTTGTCCCATTACGTTGTTGCCCATGGAGGACATAAATCCGACTTTTGTCCCGCGCGCTCTCAAGCCGATAGCCATGAACGCACCGGCGGTATCGAAATCAGATGCGAAAGGGAAGGGCAAGGCTAAGGCGCAAATGCCCGAGAAAGCCAGTAGTACTAGTATCCTCGACTTCTTTGGTAAGTCCGGAGGATGGATTATCAGCATTATGGGTGCTCTCGTTCTCATTGCGAGCTTGGGTTCATATAGTACCGAAAGCCAGGGTAGCAGCCACTCCACGAAAGAGTTTCTCCCAGCCCCCACTGAAAGTCAATGGTAACACATCTGAGAAACCGAGAATTGTGGCCGGCCTTGCCAGTGGGAAGCGTACGTTGACGGATGTAATGGATCATGATGTCGCGGCAAAGAGGAAAAAGCGGGAGGAGGACAGTGAACGACCCGTAACTCCGGCTCGCCACACTCCCACCAACACTTCCTCGAAGTTCTTTGGTAGGGTCGCATCAACCTCGAAAATGAAACGGCCTGAAGCTGGCACCCACTGCGAACCGGCTGCTGGGCCATCTAGACCGAGGCTGTCCGAGGGGAACAAAGAGAATATAACGACTAAGGACAGAGACGAAATTGACGATTTCTTTTACAAGAAAGAGTCCGATTTTGTGATTCAGGAAGATGGATATGTCTCACCCTCACCTTCACTGACACGCCTTGATACGCCTGACCTGTCATCACCTCCCCGACCTGGAACGACCTCGTCTTCACGAAGTACACAGTACATTCCTAACGATGACGACTTCGATGTGGACGTATTTTCCAGTCCTCCCACTATCAGATCGAAAAGCAACAGCAGGAGAACACGCGCGAATCTTGCTGCAGCTCTTCATGCTAACGATGAACCTGCAGGCAGGGTACTAGTTCGCTCTACACCTACAAAGCCGGAAAGAGAGAAACCCGATATAGTACCTGGACCTGATCTACAGGATATCTTTGGTGACTGGAACGATGTGGGGGACCATTGTGATGATTCCGCCGATACTTCGATGACCAGTGCGATGTCCTCATGCGGCCCTAATACGCCCCAAGATGCACGAGTGCTTCGTGAGATCCAGGTCACCCAGGGCTATGATGAAATTATCTCGGACATTGACGAGGATGAAGAATCGCAGCTGCGTCAGCAGAAGATAATTGATGGTTGGCGGAAACAATATGCAAGCACGGTTCAACCTAGATTGAGACCGTTCACGGTACGTTGTGTGCTTCAATCGAAGTTATGATAGTGACTAACATGAATAATATCGCAGCCATTCGCTGCCCCTAGACGACATGAGACTACTATCACGCCAGAAGGACGTCACAGACCTCAAAGTGCACCTAGTTCGAAGTCCAGCTTGGACGTAAAACGTTCTAATCAACGTACTTTGTTTTCGAGCCGATCCACCGTTCAATTGAAGTCAGAGAGGAAGTCGGACACACGGTTCGGTACCTCTATAGGTAGTGACGTTGACGAGGACATTTCTCCGAGCGCCAGGATTCGACTGGATAAGTTCAGGTAAGATACAAAGTATCAAGCATTCGACCCATTCCGTCACTGACCTCATTCAATCCTTGTAGGTACGCCGCGGCGTAATCGTTCCGTTCACCGAGCGAATCTGATCCAGCAGGCGAGTGAATTGTATGATCGAACACCTCGTCATGTCCGCGTCTCTCCCGTCTATCGCGTATCGTGTATCGCATATCGTGTATCGCATTGTATCATCATACTAATCGGAGTCTTCCTGACTGGAATGTCTACACGGTTCGCACTTCCTAGGAAAACGAAGATAGCTTCGATGTGCGACTCCTGACGTTTGCCGAGAGGGAAACTCCGGGTGGAGCTGGGAATGTGTTGTCTGCATGTGAGATATGATTATAAGAACGATGAAAAAGTATCCAGATCTCTGACCCGTCTAAACCATCTCAGGCCGTTTGTGTAAGAAAAGCAACATCGGGTCGGGTCGCGGAGTCTGATCGCGAGGCGGGTTGTGCTCAACAGCCCAAAATAGAAACCAGCGTTTGGAACACAATTATCAATCTTTGAATTCGAGGCAAAAATGCAGAATATTCGATTTTCAGACGCGCTACTCTTTTCTTTTACACATCACCATCAGCACCCGCCCAGAGAGATCTGTCCTCATGGAGACCCAAGGAGAGGCCACTCTGTCTGCGCCGTGCATTGCGATGCTCTTCCGGACAGCTAGATCTCTGGCCGAGAAGAAATCGTGCAATGATTCACGAATCGGGTCAGCTGCCTGATCTCTTGTACAGATATGTGATCTCGCTTGCCCCGGGAAGTACGTGGGCAAACCTCCCAAAATGACAGGTTGACCCCAGTGAGGTATCTCACGATTCCGAACTCCGTCCTCGGGCACTTAAGGCACATTTCTAGCTCATGTTCGAGCTTCCTGGGATTGAAATGGTGTTGTGATGATGCGAGCCAACTCATGGCATATATCATGACTCTGCGTCGTCCCGGGTATATGAGACACGAAGTCTATCCTAACTTCGTCACTCATCCGCTCGCCTAAACCTTCCCTCGTCCCTCAACGCTGTAATTGGTGTGTATCGCAGCGTCCGGCTCCTGTTGGATGTTGACTGATGTTCTCTATCACTATCACAGTGCTTTCTTCCTTTAAGGAGACTCTTTCTGCTTGGGGCAGTTGCTGAACCCCGCTCTCGATACTTGCTCAACCATTCCTATCATCATGCCATCCCAGTCCACGTTCTTCAGCGACAACGCTCAACAATCCTCTATGCCGACGGGCCATAGATACGACTATCCCCCTTACTTCATGACGTCCCCCACTGCTATTGCCGCAATGAGCGCTGGTGTCACCCCCAATTTCCTATCTAACAACAACTGGCGCTCCCCTCAGTCTGCGACAACGCCGTACACAGAGTCGCCACTGGGAACACCCTACTCGGAGACCGGCTCAGCTGACGGCGGATACTACGTGGGGGATGTTGCCTCCCATACTGTTGGTTACCCCGAGTCTTCACAGAGAACTCACTTGCCCGATGCGGCCTTCGCTGCTGCCATCTATCAGTCCCGCTTCCACGGCGGAATTTCCTCAGTCAATGGCACCAACACTTCTTACGGAACACAAGGCGTCGACAACGATCGCCATTCGCTGCACACTACTCAATACGTGTCCTCGTCAGAGGGAAATGAGTTGCCAGTCTCTACCAGACATGGCGCTCATGGTCATCCGTCGACTACATCCCCCTCCGTTCAACAAATGTCTCCGCAGCGCCTCATGGGAATGACCGGTCCCGGCTTTTCGTCTCAGACAGGCAACTTCTCAACATACTCGCCTCCGGCCACCATGCAGAGAAATGTAACCGCTTCACCGCAAGCACAACCAATTCCGTTTTATTACCCCGAAGCTCGTGAGATCCAATATCCTCCGGCTTTATCAATCTATTCGAACTCTTCCCACTCGGCGATCGAGCGACTCGGCGAGCCTGGTAGCCCGTCGGTCGTACCTCCCCTAGTATTTGAGGGCGAGAATGGAGAGGAGTATGAGGAGGGCTCGGAGTGTAGCTTGCCTTCAGCTTCCTCCGATACATCGAGGAACAGTGAGCATGATATCCGTTCGTCTCACCGTGATGGTTTTGGGAACGGTCTTGTAGATGAATGGCCGGCATCCCCAAGAACTTCTGCTGCACGACAGGAAGATGTTGGTAGTCCAATTGACTATGATGGTCAAAGCCCTACCACTTCCCCCGGGCCTCTCGGCTCTCCGACGTTATCCCACGAACATCACGAACATGGCAAGTCAAGCAAGAAGAGCAAGATGCATCAATGTGGCATTTGCCAAAAATGGTTCCCTCGACCTAGCGGTCTTGCTACACACATGAATTCCCACTCTGGTGCAAGACGTAAGTTTCACTATTTTCCCCTTCTCAATTTTCTCTAATTCTTTTTTGAAAAAATTTCTAGCCTACAAATGCCCTGTACCGGGTTGTAACAAGAGCTTTGCGGTCCGCTCCAATGCCAAGCGTCACCTTCGCACTCACGGAATTTTCCCAAGTACTGAGCATAGTTCCCCTCCCGCCCAATTCACTGTTGGTTTCGACGAACCCATCGTCTCAGATGCCCCACCCGTCGGAAAGGTTCCATCGAAACTGAGGTGGGTTCCGCAGAGCCTCTCTTCCAGGAACAACGTGGACCACCTCAAGGACCACACGTCTGATTCCGAAGACGAGTTCTCGACCGCCTGCCCTATTGTGCAGGTTCCCCTCCCCCCTGTGATACCTTCTGTCTCCAAATGGGATGGCGATGACGCTTATGAAGAACGCAACCCATACGAGCGGCTCGGAATGAGTCCATATCTCTCCTCGCAGGTCAGTCCTGACTGAAACAGTGATCTGACTTATATACTGACTATTGGATTTACAGTGGAGAGGCCTTCCCGGCCCCGCTATAGTGTCATCCTAAATTTGAAACGTTGGCCTTACAAGTTGTCTTGGCTTCCTTTGGGACTATGTAGTTTGTACGTTTACAAAGCTTTCTTCTTGGTTTCCGCTATCTTTTTGCTTTCGTACGAAATATCTCCGTGTGTTTTTACTGATTTGATACCACTCATGATGTACTTGCTTTCAAATGAATCTGCTCACGACATATGTATACTAACTGTAAGATTACTTTGCGATATGTTAGATAGACCGAGATCTGTAGGGTGCCGTAATGCGACCGTCGTCCTGTGATTATGATAGATGATGCTAATTAATGATGCAGTTCCCTCTCGTAATACTTGCACACGCGTGTTGGATCATAGCCCTGATGATACGACTTGGTCTACTCGGATGTGACAGATAATCGAATGAATTGAAACGGGACATGCGGAACGGAACAGGCCACCGTCATCCTGGACCCTGATGGACAAGATTAGAATCTCACCTACGAAGACTAGCTCACTAAGACGCTCACCATCATAGCCTTTGGGCGTGCAGTTTGCGGGTAGCACGTCATGCATCGAAACCTACCAATGGCCGATGGATAATGGTATCATCGGCAACTCTATAGAGTTAGCGTGATGCGCCAGATCCCGGTTGTTATCTCGCCACCATCTTGCTTGTGCAAGTTACCGCGGAGGTTGTGAGGGATCGGAGCGTGCCGTAAGCGGGAGGCGTTTCTTGCGATGATATACAACTCGGTTTACCAAGCCAATTGGTATATCATAGAGCTCCGGAATGGCATTAGGTGCGGCATAAGCAAGATATGGGTTTAGATTTGCGCCGTTACCATCAGGAAGGAGAGCTTTAGTATCTGGTGGCGTAATATACCTGTCAGTGTCTGATATTCTTGTGACCGGTATTCTTTGTAACCCAGTCTCACCTGTTATCGTGCTCCTGTCTGAAAAGGCAGGGGTCCCGGCAAGTGCCAATGCGAAGTATGTGAAGTAGGTAAGCAGAACGAGAACTATCGAATACGACGGAAGGAGGAGGGCCCATTCGCTAAAGTTGTCCCGCAACGATAAGAGGGTCATATGAAAGTGAGCAGATACTCTCATACATGAGGAGAGAACGCGCGTATTGTGTTCACGCAGGCTTACCGGTTAGGGTACCAAGTGATCCCGAGTGCAAGGATGTAGTCGTCCGGGAGAACTGCCCAGAGCACAAACAGAACAAAAAGAAGGTAGGTCGACGTCCATGCCACAAAACCGTAGAACTCGGGAGCCCGACTACGGGATTCTGTCGGGGGCAGGGGAGGATATTGGGCCAGAGGGCTAACTGGGGAGGTGGGACTGGACTCTGCCATGTCTTGTGGTTTAGGAACAGGGCAATCAGTCATATGTTCGGACGAAGTAGCTAGATCGTGAACATGAGTTGGCATCCTGCGGGTCAAGAGACGCCTTCAGAGCTTCTTCATTACGCTATCGAGAAGTTAAGATTGAGAAAGTGCTTACCGGAACAGTGGTAAAAAGCCTATCCTATCCGGATGTGGGTAGCTGGGCCCGGACTAGAAGGAATGGTGGGGATTGGAAACTGGTCTTTGGTTTGATTTAGATTGAGAATATTACGACAGCCGGAGCAAGCTAGCCGTCGTTCCGCTATATATGAAAACATCAGACATTGTAGTCGAAGTGAACGTCGAGAAAGCTATCACGTACATGTCGTACTACCTTCAGGAACGGCTAGTTGGCGTTGTCAAACGTTGCCAACCACTGGAGCGAGCGTCTCAAGACTGCTAACCGACAACAACAACCTCGATCGATTGTAAATCGAGATTAATCCCGCGAAAATTCGTGTCGGTTGATATGAGGGAGTTGGTTGTTCACTTTTCTCGCGTTTGATTGGATGATCCGTATTACCTTCTTCCAGCCGATCGATTTCCGACTTGAGGGCTCAGGAGATCCTATCATATTTTGTGATTAGTTCTCAGAGTCCAGGGGTGATTTAGATACCTCAGCAAAACACATACGAGTATAATCACATGAAGGAGGTCTCGCTGACGAGTCCGAAATTTTTGTGCCAACTGGCGCCCGTTAAAATCCCACAAAATACCCCTTCACGTAAATGCGGGGTTAAACAGAAAATAGTGTCATAATCACTGCTATGAGAAGATTCTGAAACGAGTTCTGCCGTTTTTGGATGTTGCAGTTTATTATTTCAAATTAGACCAAAATACCGAATTCGGCAGTACCCTCATAGACGTTTCCTACTTTCTTTCCAAGTACGGTCACGTAGTAAAGATCTAGGATGATGGCCGCTTTGAGGAACAACAAGAAAGCCATGAGAAAGGTGGTTTCCTCCGCGTTGGCATCGCTTTCGCCTTCCGACATACAGGAACAGTGTAATCTATCCATCTTTTATCTCCTACGATAGCATCAACCGCTGACTTTCTCATAGCGCGAGCAGTTGCCAAACAAATCGTCGCATCGCCGTTTTTTCAGCGCAGCAGCAATGTGAGCTGCTATCTAAGCATGCCCACCGCAGAACTCGATACGTCTGCGCTTGTTACAGAAATTTTGAGAACCGGTTCGGGGCTTATCGCCATGTTTATTCCTGTCATTTTTCACACTGACCGAGGTAAAGGAAAGTCACTATTTGTTCCGAAGATTGACGTCACCGCCGACGGTAAAATGGATTTCCTCAAGATATACGGCGAGGCGGACTTACACTCACTGCCTGCGGGCAAGTGGGGTATCATGGAGCCCCAAGACGAGTATCAGGGTCGTCCGAGAGTTAAGGGTTTGTGTTCGGCATCGCCCATATCCATTTACTCCTAGCTCGAGGGGTGATTAACATTGTTTCACAGTTTTGGACAGTTCAAACGAATCTCTTGACCTCATCCTTGTACCAGGTGCGGATCGCTATCTGATTCAACGTGTTGATGACTTGAACGACGGACTCACGACGTTTACCTGCAGGCGTTGCCTTCGATCGTTCCTTTTCACGGCTAGGGCACGGCAAAGGATACTATGATAGATTCATACAAACATATGCCTCTACACATGGTGGACGTGTGCCGCTTCTCGGTGCGTTGACGTCGGATCTTGAATTAGTGCTAATGAAAAGCTTGCTGATTCTGTGAACCAGTCGCCTTGGCTCTTCGAGAGCAAATCCTGGAGGGTGAACAGGTGCCGATAGGAGAACACGATTGGAAGATGGACGTAATAGTCGGTCCAGACGGTATCCTGCAAGGCACTAGTAAGGAAGGCCCTTCATTTTCCTGAACGACGTTAACAAGTTGCCTTTCAGAGGTAGAATCCAGTGCTGTCGTTTAGCCGACGATGTCCCGTAGGACTGAGTTCGAAATGAAGCTCATGTTGCGGCGCATTCCTATGTGCTATCCTGGGATATCATTCGATGACCCCATTGACCTATGGAAACACTTCTATCACGAATTGATGCAATTGTGAACGAGCGGGCCGCGTACTATTTTATAATCCTGGTCGAGGCTCGTATTTGTATTCTGGCTTCGAACGTGCGCAGGCGCTGCAAGGAGGCGTAGTACGCTGAAATGTACAGAAATGTAAGTTGGACGTAATGCGTACACGGACGAGGTACAGCACTGACCCAGTGGTTCGAGTGTGCGGAACGATGATAATCCTGAATGATTTTCCGGGCGGAAGATACGAGTTTCCTGCGAGGAATGATTCCGAGGGGTTTGGATTATATCCGACAAATGAAAATGATATCCAGCAAACCTGGTTGAGGAACTAATATAGCTCTGGAGCCGGTTTCGAAGTTGGCTGCCGTCCCGTCATCCTTGACAAGTTTAGTTGCTAGTTGGGTAGTGACAACTACCTGGTGTGAGCTTATCAGACAGGTTCATGAATAGATATGATGCAATACGTACAGATACGCCTGTTGATGCACAGACTTTAGAGAGTGTTTCTTGCATTCTTTGAAGTAGAACGTTTCGTGTCCGAATTGGGAGGTCCGACGAAGATTGAAATGGGAACCAAAGTGAATTGAAAACGAGAAGCCGGATCTATTTTGTATGAAATAAATTTATGTCATCAAATTCGTGCATACTGTAGCTTATGCACGCACCTTTGGACGCTCAAGAAGATACGTCATTAGTTGTTGTAGAAATATTAGAAATTCAGGGAGGCTGAATATGCTAATATGAAATATTTGATTCTCATAGTTCTGGGGCAGAGTATCGTGTGCTGGTGGCATCAGCTGAATTTGAAGGCGGTTCAAACACGGGGAAGTCATTGCTTACTGCTTAGCACTTCTCGCAGTCGAGCTGCCGTTGTCATATTCTGCATATCTTACATTCGCATCATGAGAGGAGATAATAAGGAGATATGGAGCTAAACTGACCAAGAAATAATACATCATGCTCAGCCTCGATGAAACATCTGACAAGATTAATTGCAAGAGCTTCCTTTGGACAGCCGGGAGGACCAGATATCTCCAATATTGACCCAGGTCTTATGCCTCCGTCCATCAGGGAGTCTAACGACTTACAATATGTCGAATATCGTTTCGACTGTGCGGACATCAGCGCAGCTCCGGACTGCGTCAGTGGAGGTGCCCTTCGTTTTTGTGTAGCCGCAATAATTGATTCGGCATGTGCGAGTTTCAACCTAAGCTCTAATGTAGCAAGTTGTGATAAGTTCTCTTAACCCCAGAGTCGCGTGGAATTTTACCTTTAGCTAAGTCTTCTGGGTTCTTGCCTGCAAGATCGTCGATGGTATCGTAACCATTTTGAGTCAGTACTCGAGTGTATGGTGCTAGGGATGGGAAGTCTCTGATGGACTTTCGAAATGTGATTTTATTCTGTGTGAAAAAGGACGTTGGAAGCTGGGATGGTGGATTCATGTTTCGCGTGAGGTAGTAAATGTAACGAGCAGGCTGCGTGTCGTGAGTTTCCACGCGACGCGAGCTCATTAGTGACACGATCACGTGATGTCACCATTGTCAAGTTTCGGGGAGCTCAAGTAGTGTCGCGTCGAACAACAATGAGTGGATTTCTAACCATAAAGTCATATTGTCATAATTCCATGATGACATGAGAGTCTTTTCTCAAGAGAGGTATAAAATAAGTACTGGTCTTATAACTCACAAGTCACACTTTCAAGTTCTGCAAGTTCAGAAAATATGGATTCGCAGACAACATTTAATATACTTCCTCCAGCTACAGCTTGAATACTAGGGAGTATCATTGTCTTCATAAAACACATAATATTAATGCAGATCTGTGGTTTAATCGGTAAAAGTAAGTATTTCTTGTGGTAAGCGGTCGACACGTTTGTGGCGTGGGAACTCTGCTGGGTCTCAAAATGCAGAAAAGTGGGAAGGGCGACTCTTATTCCCAAACCATCACCTTCTTGCTTTGCTGTAAACTCCAATTTCTCCTTTTTCTTGCCGACCATGTCGTTCTTCAAGTATAACCGAGACGGGTACGTTGTACGGGTCGAGAACGTTGCTCCGTCGGGTGAGAAAGTCGCTTGTTTGCTTGGTTGCATGTAACTGATATCACGCCAAGTGAGCTCTCAGGAGATAGTTGAACTTTTCAGCAACCTAATTGGTATCTTTCAAATGTCGAGCTACTGAAATAAATATGGGCCTCATTAGTAACATCAACAGGTGACGTTGACAAATGCAGCGGTTTCATGGGTGAAGGCAATCGGAGGTTTTTGGAACTAAGCTTCTCTTCTCAAGATGCATCCAAGTGAGAAATTTTACGGTACCTCGTGTTTGCAATCATTAACCCGAAGAAATCTAGAAAAGCCTTATGTATGACAGGCTACACCGTGGCTGGCGTACCTCTGTGAATTCTCAGCCATATCTTGCCTGTTATTATGAGCTAACTGTATGCGCGTTGCTCCCATCATTGACAGTTCCGTGTCTCCGATGCATGCCATCGCGTCCAACAGAGTATTAAAGCATAACAAGCAACCCGACAACCGTAGGAATCTTTATGTACTCGGGCTTCCGTTCGACCTGACAAAGTAAGTTTTGAGATGAAAAGTAAATGTGGTCATTAATTTCATTCGCGAAGATCCGAATTGGTAGAGATCTTCTCGCGTTATGGCGCTGTTGCGCATGCCGTCATCCTTGCTACTGTGGATAATGCTTCCCGTCGGCGTGGCTTCATCGTGATGGGCACCCACGCTGAGGCACGTATTGCTATGGAGGGCCTGAGTCGCAAGGAAATCAAGTGAGTAGGCATCTGTATTGTGTTACTACTGCCTGACGACTCTCACAGGGGACATACCATTGACGTTTCCTGGGCTGTGGTTCAACGCTCTCAAGGTTTGTATGTTATTAATTCCAATAGCCTCGGGCTTATGTCTGTTTGACAGGATTTCTCGATGGAGGTGACCGAACTGTTATGCTATCCAATCCCTCTGGCTCTCCTCCTACATCCCCTTCAGTAGATGCCGAACCTGCCATGTCTACGCCTCTCTCTAATATCTCCACCCCTGCTTTAGCGACACCTCTTCTCGGCCAAAACTTGCCCCTATCTGCCTCGGATCATTTCTGTGCTAGTACTACTTTGCTTGTGACGAATTTACCTGCTCCGCTCTTCTCATCCAGCTCAGACCTGTATCCTCTTCTTTGCCCTTTCGGCGAGGTCAAGCATGTCAAGATTCTCAGTTCAAACCCCTCTGTATTACCTCAAGGCACAATCTCGGTCATTGTCGAATACACTTCCTTCACGTCTGCAAGAGACGCCCGAGATACTCTTCGTGGACAGGTGTATGCAAACCAACCGCTGCAAGTTGACTTCTGGGGATCCAATTCCGCGCCCACAGGAATAGACTCAATGGATCGCGGCTCCACAATGGATTTGAAGGCTCGGTTGAATCCTCATGCACCGCCATTCACGATTAATAGTGCCAATTTCAACGATCCCACACTCAGGTCCTCTCCATATTTACGTCAAAGGGATCTGAATGTATTCGAGAACGTCACTCATGGCTGGAATGCGCTCCAATCTGCACCATTAACGCCGGTACCGACTACACCCTACAATAATTGCTTGCTCCCTCCCCCTGTGACACATCGCCCGAGTTCTGCTCCATCTCGATACGTTGGACCGGTTATGACCGCCCCTTCAAACGAACAACTAGGTCCCTCTATTTGGTCTACCGAAGGGCGCTTCTCCCGTGCTTCACCTTGGTCTCACTCCTCTCACGACCTGCCTAACCTGTCCAGTCCAGCATTCAACTCGTCTTATCTTGCTTGAAATTCCCATATCCGAGGATTTTCGTTTTGTACACAAAGCTTTCTACCTCTCAAAATTGCATCGAATTCCTTCAACTCAATGGACCTCAACGCATCACTCAATCAGTTTCTGAAGACGTAAAACAATACTCGTCCAGCATCCTCGATACCCCCGCATCAACCATCTGCTAGTCTCTCGTGCAATTCTCAACACCATCGGACCTACGCACCATACGTTTCCCGAACAATCCGCTTCTTCCAGTTTGTCTTTCCTTAACAGCGACACCTTTACTTCCGATAATGATTTTTTGTGTTTGTGTGACTCATTCGTTACTTTACTATTCGGTTTTGGTATTAGATGTTCATAATAATGTGATATGTCTTTTGATGTGTCACTTTGTGCAGTGATGTTGGACGATGTGGATTCATTTCAATCTCCGCGTCGATACTAGAGTGAACATTCGGAACTAACCCTCGCACAGCAATATTTCCCCTTAGCTCACAACCTAGGCACATACTAGTCGACACATGGGTGGATCGTTACTCTAAACCTCGGCGTTGTGGCAAAACCGATACTCGAGAACTCGTAATGATACACCATGGGCGGACAACAAGATGTGGATAGCTTCCTAGTATTCTATATGTTGATATTAACCGGATCCCAGTGTGTTCTGTCCAATGAGACGAGTACATACTTCACTACTTGGGCCCGACGAAAGTTGAGTTTCAATCGATCGATCTTTTGGGACATATTCGGATACTGATGAACAGTAGTGCAAGCTAGTGGACATGCTGCTTCATGGGATTATTGCAGATAGGACCTTGTCAATGGGGATCAAACAGCGAAGGTTCAGTACCAATCAACTACTAGCCGACACTGGTAGCATCATGGTGTTCATTTTTCATCGTCCGAATATTGTTCATGTTGTCTTGGCCTATAGGATTCAAGGCTATCTGTTGTCAAGAGGTCTTTTCTATTATTCCTTTCTCAACGTCCCCGAGGACCGAGCCCTATGCTGGGCAGTAGAACATGTACAGTATACCCTAACCTTTACTGTATCCCTTCTCCTACAGCAACTTGAACCTCAAATATGCACAGGCTACGTCCAGACTCCGAGTCGCCGTGGGTCGGCAACTAGACGCAACCCCTCCTCCAACTCCTGGCCTCCATTTCAAGTCACTCAAAGGCCGATGAACATACATACGTTATTATGCATTATGGAGGATTATCATTATGGAGGATTATCATAAGTAAAGTTCAATCATCTATGGTATGTATAACGATTATCTTCTAGTAGTATTCTTGGAGTTCTAATCGTGATCTAATTATAGGAAAATAGCGACACCTCATTCTTCGAGATATTAGAAACTTTGAATTGAACAATCAACCATAATGTAAACGGCAAAATCGCCGACTATGGTCATTTGAAAGTTGACCGCAAGGTACACCATTCTCTATTTCACTTGTCTACGTACGGTAAGTCGCCGCTACATACCTATACCTCTTACACCTTGTCACTCATCTCCACCATCCAGGACAAATTCCCTTCCAATTGGACATAGCAATAACGAATGCTTGGTTATAGCTCGTACTGATCAGGCCCGGATTGTCACCGAAACCCTGCTTCCCGTTCTCAGTCACTTCTATCCGCAGTGCCTGAACCTCGAGTTCCCATTTGAAGACAGAAAAGAAAAGCGAGATTGCGTGCTCTATCAAGACTTGCAAGAACGCGCGGGCCGTTTCTACCTCGTGCACCGGCTTCAAAATGGTGAGAACAGTATGGTTTGAATACATCCCTCACTTTACTTGACGTATCGGTTGATCAAATATTATTAGTTGTTAAATGTCGGATTGAATGTTGATGTTATATCTCTAGACAAATGGCCAGCCTCCTTCACTACTGTTTCTATGCTGTGAACGAGTCAAACGATTGCTTTATCCAAGCGTCACCTTGAATATCCATTGTTCTTTATCTCGAATGTCTCATACTCAAATCGGATTGTTGGCATCTGGCTTGGATCGAGGCGTCTTTTCTATTTGGACGTCCATTGATAACACCTGGTATCATTGAACCATCCCAAATGTCGATTTTACAATGGAAACAGCAGTGGGGAAGGCGTATGTGTAGGCGTACAACAGTCTCTCTCTAAGTAAGCGGTTCTGTGATTGGGCGCCTATACGAAGGCCTTAGGCACATGGCATTCGACGCGTGACGTCACGCGTCGAATAGTTCAAATTCGAACTGATTGTAACGTGCATGAATCATAGAGAACAGAGAAACAACAATATAGGTATGTAGACGAGAACGATAATCTAGGACAAGCATGCATGAAGTCACAGATCAATTACAAACGATTCCTCCAGAAGCAATAGATCTCATCACAATCCATGTACCACATCGCAGGATCCACCGAAACGCCTTTACCCGCCAACCAACGTCGAAGAAAGACTGCTATATATCTCATCGCCCTCGTCTCGAAACGATTATAGTTGGTACAGATTGTGAGACACCAGTGAATTTTTCCCTCACAGGCGATGCATCGATAGTCTAACTCCAGCCCACGTCCAATTTGCGAGGCGATGTGAGCTAGAATGGTCTTTCTGGCGCGGTGGTTCCATACGATCCAATCGTCGTGGTGTTCTTTTGGACACGGATGGTTGAGCTCGCTGGCCGAGAGATTGACGAGATCTTTCGGTTCTAGAAGGAACCCAAAACGAAGTCGCGGGGGATATGGGGGGCGGAGATCCTGGTAACGGACAAAATCAAGGATGCCGGGGAGGATTTGGAGGGATGGCGCGTTGAAGGCCTCCTTGAAAGTCTGTGTGAATGTTAGATGAATACGTCGAATACCAGCGGCGAAGACCTACCACTCCAAGCCTATATTCAGGAGGGACTGAATTAATGCTACACTCTGTCATTGAGTTAATGGTAATGATGGTGGTGGGGGCGATTTGGGGGATGCATTATGATTCACTCTGGCTTGGCCTAAAACAGGATACTTACGGACAAATAAGCACAATCAACGCGCTACGCGGTCAAAACCGGCAATAATCACACATCTAGAGATTAGAGCGAGGTTGGGTAGTATATAAGTACGGTATGTTTGGCTACTAACCTTGTTGGAAGGATGGTCCCTAAACATTACTGATGTATCACAATGAAAGTCAGGTGCAAATGTCGGTACATAAAGTATTTCCGGACATACTGATCCCTTCAATTCTAAAACTTAATGAAATATTATTTCCAAAGGTCACCATCCTATGTTACTCACACGAAGTTTAATAAACTGATAGATTGCATCGTAAGACTCGGATAGTTAACCTGAAGAGGATTACTTACGTCCAGTACCGACTCTGTATTGCGAATTATCAAAGTCAGGAATAGAACACAGGGGAGATATGTGTGTGGGATATTCCGGCACGAAAGTGAGCACCTGGTCAAAGAACATCCGTTCACTATTAATCCCCTTTCTGCATAGTGTTTCCATTAGATTAGATCGGTTGATCATTATCATGGTATCCAAGTATACAGAATAATAACTTGGCCAGAGAGCTCCGAGTGGGTTCGGACGCCTCATGTTGAGTGAACACTGTGTCCTCACGAGAATCATGAGATCGCAGTCTCTGAGCTTGTGTGGCATTGTTCCACTAGTCCTAATGGCGACAGAATCTAAGCTTCCTTAGTTCGTGACCTTCCGGACATAAGGACAAGGACAAGAGGCGCGGGGGAATCGCCCGCAGAATATCGCACTTCAATCCGATAATGGTATCTTTGGGCTAAAGCTGTTGTGTATCACTCTGCAAGCCGCGTGGTCAACATCCTAGAACACTTCTGAGGTTTGGGCTATGCGGATGAGCGTCGAAATACGCTAAATGTGACATCTTCATCAGTGTTAGATTGCATCATTCCCAGCAAGTAATTTATCCTATCTTGTAGCGTTCTTACAGGTATCGCACGAGCTACCTGCCACACCTGTACTTCCGTCGTGTTGTAAAGGCGACTTCACGTGTGGGGACATGCAAACTCCATATCCTTGGTCTAAAAATGATACCGCGAGATTGTCCGGATAAAGTTTGAGCATATTATAGTTGACAACCTAGTGCAAAATATGTCGTAGGAGATATTTCAAAACCCCACCCTGTCTCGCCTCGTCGAGAGGGAAGAATCTCTTTCTTTCGATAGTGTAATGTCTGAGCTCGGCCTCTGTTTCAAAGATCGTGACTTGCTTCCCTGTACGATGAGTATCGAGCAAATCAACCAAATTCACATGTGTCGACAAGACGATCTACAAAAAGGTTTACAGTTATCGAACATAATGATGGAATAGCTATTTGAAACTACGAACCTCTCGACACCTCTCCATGGAAGTGGGGACCGGATCGATGCGCAACAAGGTACATAGGTATTGCCACGACCTAATATCGTTCTCGTCCATACCGTATGTAGCATTGAATTCCGCTATCAACGCATTTCTGAATTCACCATACATCTCAGTATTCTCCTTCGTTCGGGGTTCCCAGCCTTGATGCTTCCTGAGACGTGCAAATTCATCATTCAGAGGTGCATGGCGTCGATAATTAAATGTTGGAAAGTTGGCAAAGAACTTGTCAATCGGTCGGAGATTTGTAACCTGTTATATGGTATGAGCAAGGGTCAAGGGTAAGAGATAGAAGAGGGTTACCTCAACGGAAGTAGGAGCATTTGACTCAACTTTTGTTGGATTTACAGAACCACTGGATAGGCTGTGATCGACAGGCGAGAAATAACCCGTGAGCAAACTGGAGCAGAAACGAGCTCTTTCTCAGCAATATTAGGGTGCACAAGCCTAAGTATCTCACCTCTGTGAAATGACACCCGAAGAATTCTCAGACGGGTTCAATTTACGTCTTTTAACAGGCTTTTCAGCAATTTCCGTCTTGACCAGAGTGGGAGGTTGAAGTAGCGTTTCTATCTCTTGGTTCTCCTCATCACTTGACGAGATGACGATCACATCATCAGGATTATATCTTACACGACGTCTGGACGGTCTGGTTAAGCCTGTAATAAAATCATATTTGTGTACTGAACATTCCAATTGCCGCATACAACGCACCAGCTCGTTTTGAAGGTACCTATATCAACGAAATCAGATATATATCCATGGATTCCCATATGGCGATGGCACTTACCACTGGCTTCACTTCTGCTTCATCGGAAGAAGAAATGATTATGGGGCTAGATGAACGATTGTGAGGTTGTAGTGGCTTCCGCTTTTTAGAACGTGGTGGTGGTACACCAGTCGATCCTGAAAAGTTCTCTTTGTGGATTGGAGATGGAGACAGCACCGCCAAAGTTGTTGGGCTAGGGCACGAAGCAGTATGAGCCTGAGATTGGAGAAACTGTCTCTCCAATTCATCAAGGCGATGATTATCCTCTTGAGTCAAAAACAGCTCTGGGAAGCAGTTGTATTCGTCCTCGAAATCGTGATCCAAGTTTTCGTTGTCCTGATGAGGAGAGCCACTAGCAGGATGAGTGCTTTCACGGTTTATACTAGTGCTTGAGACCGATATCACATTGTCACCATCTTCCTGTTCGGCGTCAGAAGAGACTGGGCAGCTTGACGGCGGATACGCATTTTCCGTCTGATCCAAAACAGACAAGACTTCGTCGTCGATAAC
This sequence comes from Cerrena zonata, assembly GCA_038087015.1. Lineage (NCBI taxonomy): Eukaryota > Fungi > Basidiomycota > Agaricomycetes > Polyporales > Cerrenaceae > Cerrena > Cerrena zonata. The sequence goes on from JASBNA010000018.1 coordinate 72,394, forward strand.
GAATTCGTCATAGAAGATATCGTAGTCGGAGTCAGAGTCGGACATAGTTTCGTTGAAGTGTGAACAGGGTATACGAAGGAAGGAAGAAAGACAGGTTCAAAACTCGCCTAACTCGCGTAGATCACTTCGAGATCTGCGCTGGATAAGCTTTTGAGATCCTCACAGTAGTCAACACCAACGGAGATGTTGGAGATTGAGGAACATTCAAGCCCTATGATTGTACAACACACTTTACCGTTTTTATTGTCAATCTGGTTAGCTCGATCTTTGAAGGAGCAGCCTGCGCAACGAACTGTTGAACTCAAGTTGTCACGGCCAGTGGTCCTAAATATGGAAATATTTTCAACGTTAATGCCAAACATGTACAAACTGTATAGCTCCCGGCCCGGGTTAGGTCTTGCGAACCCCTCGCTTGTACTGTTCTGAGGACAAATTTTGGGATCTCAATGTCATCGTATCCCATTCTCTCTCTACTTGATCCATATACGCGTTTTTCACCCCCAAATCACCCCTATATATTATTTTGCACAACATACGGCCCTGTGTTCAACATTCAACTTCATTTTGCTCTCACTTACACCTCCTCTACACACTTGTACCTTGAACGTGATAAATAAATTGATTATGATTGCCAAAATGCAACGTGTTCTCCACATCGGAATTTGAACTTGGATGAATGATATGGTCTAAGACAATTGAATCAGACTTGATAAAGAGTACAAGTATTCCAGTTTGTCGATGTAACAGGAACGAAATGTTGTATTTCGTTGATCAAAAGGTCTAACAAAGGACCACAAGAGTTTAGAGCAGCGTCGAAAACTACAAACGATTTCTCCAGAAGCAATAGATCTCATCACAATCCATGTACCACATCGCCGGATCCACCGTAACGCCTTTACCCGCCAACCAATGTCGAAGAAAGGCTGCCACATATCTCATCGCCTTTGTCTCGAAGCGATTGTAGTTGGTACAGATTGTGAGACACCAGTGGATTTTCCCCTCACAGGCGATGCATTGATAGTCTAGCTTCAGTCCACGTCCGAGTTGCGAGGCGATGTGAGCTTGAATGGTCTCTCTGGCATGCTGGTTCCATGCAATCCAGTTTTCGTAGTCTTCTTTTGGACATGGATAGTTGAGCTCGCTAGCCAAGAGATTGACGAGATCTCTCGGTTTCAGAAGGAACCCGAAACGAAGTCGCGGGGGATACGGGGGGCTGAGATCCTGGTAGTGTACAAAATCAAGGATACCGGGGAGGATTTGAAGAGATGGCGCCTTGAAGGCCTCCTTGAAAGTCTATACAGATGTTAGATATGTAGGATACTAGTGACAAGGACCTACCACTCCAGGCCTATATTGAGAAGGGACCGAGTTGATGCTACAGTCTGCCACTAGCGGCATGGTGGTTAGCAAGTTAGGTTTCAGGTGGCACGTAAGCGACACCACTTATATAGCGTCTTAAAGATTGAAAGCCAACTCCGTGACTCCTGCGGTTGCACCAGATAGAGACTAGACGACAATATTTACCCTTATGATGAGGACGGCTGATTGGTCTAAAACATTTCTAGCCAGATGTGACAGTTGGAAGTAAACCTGGCCGCACTCGGAAAGGGATACTTATGGACAAACAAGCACAAATAACGCGCTACGCGGTCAACTCATTAATGACTCTGACAAGAAAGGGAGTTGCATTTCTTTGTTCGACAATAGTCTAGCGACTCACCTTCTAGCTCATCAGATAACCTTCTCCCTTATTGAGCTAGGCACCTACAGCTGTGCATATATCTACCCAAAAAAGTCCCAAAGGTCCATCGTTACATCCTTGCTTACTTAACAGCGAGTGGTCGCGAACTAGTAGGACTCTATCCGTAGCTTTGCAGGCTTTCTAGTTATTGAACATGTCGAAAGCGAACTCAAAAGGAGATGGGATGAAGCAGAAAAGCCTGATGTCATTCTTTGGAAAGCCTGACGCCACAAAGACGAAATCGAAACCGACGGCGGAGACTTCGGCGGGCTCGACCAAACCGACTGCCACAAAGGACTTTGAGCATTCAAGCGCATCTCTACGAACACCTGCGGGTAAAGGTGCCTCACAGTCTTCCGGCATCAGCAGCGCAAAATATAGTCGCAGCTCAGATGGCGGAAGTAGTGCTTTCGAGACACCCCCGACGAGCGATCCTATTGACGTAGACATGTCTTCTGAGGTGGACGAGGAAACTGCAACCGACCCAGTGAGTGTGGTGTTGTGCTTGGACTTTGACTCTGACAATAATGCCACTGCTTCATAGAAGAAATCAAAGAAACGTAAGATTCTGGTAGACGACTCTGACGGGGACGTCGACGCGGCGGCCTTCGCGAATGGCCTTTCTGCCTATCAACCATCTCCCAAGACCAAGAGGAAGAATGCAAAGAAGCAACGCGTCGTGGAGATGATTGAGAGTGATGACGACGAACCACCCGTTAGAACAGGTTTGCTGCTAATTGACCTTTTCCTTATGGATGCACTTACACCATTCTGTAGGTCGTCTCAAGAAGCAAACAGACGCGCAGGTCTTCCTGGATGATGAGGACGAAGAGGAATCTACTAGCATGAACGAATTCACCAAACGTCTTACCAAATTCAAAAAGTCACCTGCTAAAGCGAAGAGCAAAGGTCTGCCCGGTTCTGTATCCGCCCTAATCTCAAACATATTGAACTTTTTATAGGTCGCAAAAGCAAGTCCGACGATGATGACGATGATTTCATCGTCCCTGACGACGACGACGAAGGGGAAGAGGATGAGCCCCGAGCGTCCTCATCTCGCGCCTCCACATCCTCTCGAGCTTCGTCTCGTCTGTCTTACTCTCACACCTCCGACGCGAATTCAGACTCTGACGTTCCCAAGCCCAAAAAGAAATCTACTTCCGGATCCGGAAGACCTCCGCTCAAGAAGGACGTCTCTAAGGGCGACAGTGCCGGTAACATCTTTTTGACTGCTGCAGAACAGCGTGCTCAGCAGCAGAAAGAGGACAAAAAGAGCACAGACGAACCATTCGGATTCCTCAAAGACCCTAGGGATAAAGACGGAATACGACCTGGAGAGCCAGGGTACGATCCGAGGACTCTCTTTATTCCTCCAAAGGCTTGGAAGGGATTCACACCGTTCGAGAAGCAGGTTAGTGTTGACGGGATCGCATGATTTTAGATACTGATATTTTTCGTCAAGTTCTGGGAAATCAAACAGAACCATTTTGATACGGTACTCTTCTTCCAGAAAGGCAAATTTTTGGAGCTTTACGAGGAAGATGCTCGAATTGGACACCAAGAGTTTGATTTGAAACTTACTCAGAGGGTGAAGATGAGTATGGTGGGTGTTCCCGAGATGTCCTTCAACTTCTGGGCTGCCAAATTCCTTGCGAAAGGTAAATTTTTGTCATACTTCTTGTTGCTCTCCCTGACACTAACTTTATGTAGGCTACAAAGTTGGACGAGTCGATCAAGCCGAAACTGCACTCGGAGCTGAGATGCGAGTGGCAGCGGACAAATCCAAAGGCAAGGGTAAAATGTCTGCTGAGGATAAGGGCAAAGAGAAGATCGTCCGACGAGAGCTGAACAAGGTGTACACGAACGGCACGCTTGTGGACGAGGCTTTGTTAACAGACGAGCAAGCTGGGCATTGTGTTTCTATCCGTGAAGATGCAGAGGATACCGGTAAAGAGGACAAAAAACGATTCGGTATCTGCGTGCTGGATAGCTCCACCAGCGAGTTCAATCTGAGCTCGTTTGAGGATGATGTTTGCAGGACTAAGTTGGAGACGTTGATGCGACAGCTTAGACCCAAGGAGATTATCTTCACTAAGGTGAATTGCTCAATCTTTCTTCGTGGTGATGATGAACTAACAATTCCTTTGTCTCAGGGCAACCTTTCTGTTTCGACTACTCGTCTACTCAAAGCTGTGCTCCCTGGAAGCTGTCTCTGGACAAGCTTGCGTGACATTGAAGGTCTTCCATATGATAAGGCTTTGAAGGAGCTCAAAGTTCTCTTTCCGGCTGGAGAGGAGGATGACGCTATGGATGATAACGTCCATGGCTTGACTAGCTCTGTCCCTGAAGCTATCAGGAAAATGGCCGGATGCAAGGAGGCTGTTGAAGCCCTCGGCTCGATGATCTGGTATGTCATTCCGTAACTGTTGTTATCATTTTGGTGATTGACGTTTCTATCTAGGTACCTACGTACACTGAATATCGACAAAGATATCCTCAGTATGAAGAACTTCAATGTTTATGATCCTATGAAGCGTGGTCAAGGTCTTGTCCTCGACGGACAAACTTTGGCACACATCGAGGTAAACTGCTACTTGGTCCCTCATAAAAAGTCGAAACTAATGGCATCGTTTGCAGGTTTTGCTCAACAGCGAAGGAACTGAAGAGGGGTCACTCTTGAAGCTCCTTTCCCGATGCATCACACCATCTGGTATTTACTGAATTGCTTGTTTAAAAGTCTTATAAGCTAATATGGGATTCCCCAGGGAAACGTCTATTCCGCATCTGGCTTTGTATGCCACTACGAGAAGTCGCTGACATCAACGCTCGGTATTTCCGCTTCTTTTCATTCTAGTAACACATGATACTGATACAGGCACGTTTGTAGACTCGATGCAGTTGATGACCTCATGAGTCATCCTACATTCGAAGCAAGTTTCAGCGAGATCGTCAAAGGACTCCCTGACTTAGAACGTATCGTTTCTCGCATTCATGCCAAGAATTGCAAAGTGAAAGACTTCCTCAAAGTGCTCGATGTATGTACTCATCCTAAACTGCGTAATTTCTCCTCAGTGGTGACTTACATCTCGATATGTGGTTATAGGCTTTCCGAACTCTTAGCAAAGGATTGTCTGAACTTGCTGACGAGGCCGAATCATTCGAGTCCAAGGCTGTATTCGGGCTCCTTCGTTCTGCTCCTGACTTATTGCCTCATATCAAGCATGTCAAGAAGATGTTCAAGACTACCGACGAGAGTCAGTCTTTTCTCCTAAAGTTTGTATTAGGGGACCAGCTAAAACGTGATTTGTTGTTTGGCAGAAACCGATGAGGTAGTCCCTCAAGATGGGCAAGATGAAGAGTATGATCGTGTCCGGGAGGAAATCACTGGCCTCGAGGATGAGCTCGCTAAAGAGCTGAAGAGACTGGAAAAGAAAGTGGGGTAAGTGGGGTGGATTTGCGTTGATCGTAATGGTTGTGTTGCATGCTCATCGATCTATAGGTGTAAGTTGACGTACTGGCACAGTCATACTGGGACCAAGGTATGCTCCTGATAGCAAATTCTATCGTCCCGCTAACATTTGAATCATCACCAGGACATCTATCTTGTTCAGACTAGTCCCAAAGAAAAGAACCTTCCTCGCGATTGGACCAAGAGCGGTTCCACAAAGGTATTTTCCTTCATAATCGTACTCCTTTTGCATATCTTAGTTTTCTTCAAGGCCGCGGTTCGCTGGGTAGTCCCCGACCTTCAAGCCACCATCCGCACTCTCAAAGAAGCGCGTGAAAATCGTAACACGGCAGTCAAGCAATTCAAGAATCGACTTTTCGCAGAGTTTGATGCAGACCGAAGTGTATGGCTACGTGCCGTTCGTGTTCTCTCGGAGCTGGACTGTTTATTCAGTTTGGCTAAAGCTTCGTCTGCCTTGGGAGAACCGTCCTGCCGACCAGAGTTCGTAGAGGGCGATTCTGCTTGGGTGGACTTTGAGCAGCTGCGCCATCCCGCTCTTTGCATCAGTTCGTCACTGAAAGGCGATTTCATCCCGAACAATGTGAAGCTTGGTGGTGAGGTAGGAAGGATCGCTTTGTTGACTGGTACGTCATTTTTGTTATCACGCCGTGCAGGAAACTGAGATATCATGACCAGGTCCGAATATGGGTGGAAAGTCTACAGTAAGTCAAATCGCGCTGTAGTTGGGATAATAATGACTCAACATATCCTTGTCCAGGCGATGCGAATGACGGCAACAGGCATTGTGAGTATCTCTAATCGTATTACGATATCAGATGCTCATCATGTCTAGATTATGGCACAACTGGGCATGTATGTTCCCGCCAAGAAGGCAAGGTAGGCATTGTGTTCACCGACCCATTCGATGAGTGACTGCTGAGTACTTGCTTCACAGACTCTGTCCGGTCGATGCTATCCTAACTCGTATGGGCGCATATGATAATATGTTCTCGAACGCTAGTACGTTCAAGGTAGAGCTTGACGAATGGTATGTTGATCTATCAACCTTTCGAATAGTCTCCATATCTAACACGTTACTTCTCTAGTTGTAAGATTCTTCGCGATGCTACTCCAAAGTCGATGGTGATTCTCGATGGTAAGTTTGGGCTGAGACTTCCAGTATTACTTATTCATATTGTTTACACTCAGAATTGGGACGAGGGACCTCAACTTACGACGGGATGGCAATTGCAGCGGTACGTCCTGTATCTTGTCTTGCCGGAACTACACTGCTGACTCTCGTCTCCTTTCCCTTAGGCGGTTCTGCACCAACTCGCTACCCACACCCTCGCGCTATCATTCTTCGCAACTCACTACGGGTCGTTGACTGACGACTTTGCGTATCATCCAAACATTCGAAATATGCACATGGCTACCTTGGTCGACGACGAAAAGATGGAGGTGAGTTACCTTCACGCATCTTCGTTTAGTTAAGCCACTGATGCTAAAATTTTAAATGCTTAGCTTGTCTTCCTGTACAAACTGGTTGAAGGAGTTGCTTCATCCTCCTTCGGTACCCATGTTGCCAATTTGGCAGGTGTGCCAATGGACGTCGTCGAGCGCGCAGACGTCATTTCCAAAGACTTTGCTCGTAAGTTCAAGGAGAAGATTGAAGGCAAACGCAAATCCGGCGTGTCTGGTCGACTCCCTCTCGTGGCACAAACGGACTTTGCGTATCTTTGTGGCTTGGCCTTCGGCAAGAAACAACTGCCCGAGGATGGCTTGAGGAAAAAGGAGGTACTGAGGATCATAAAGGGTGCCGTACGAAATTGCCTTGCTCAGAATGTGGCTTGAGCATGTAGGAAATGGTTACTGTTTTCTTGGGCGATATGGACGCTACTAGTTCTGGAATTTCTTGACACAGCTGATGCTTTTTACTGATATATTGTACCTTCGTATGGTGAACTGTTACTAATGTTTGGTGCTCTGTTTTGCTACTCATTGTTAAATCTCTTGTACATACTACTACTATTGATGCTCGCCTGTAAAAAGCTGGAACTCCCATGGAAGAGCTTCTGAGGGACCAGATTCACTGAACCAGATTCTCCTGAGCCTACACGTAGCATAAATTCTCACGTAGGAAACATGAGAATATTGTCCGTTGGGAAGGCGGAAGGTATTGGATGGGACTTCAGTCGTAGATGCATCGGCTTCGTTGTTATGAGTTAACGATCCTGAATTGAATTGCGAGATAAGACTGGGGAAGTTGAGGTCGATGGTACACCAGCTTGTGAGCGTATACGAAGACGACGGTGGAAATGAGAGGGGTAAGTGTAGTAAGGGAGGGTTGGTGAGCTTGAGGTTCGGCTCTTTCTGTAAGTCGACTTGTAAGCGTTCTCAGACTGGGCCAAAAAATATAAATAAACCTCTGCAGTAATAAATGTTCGACGTAGTATATACACGGTAGTGGAAAGATTATAGTCCAAAGAAAATCATTTACCTGAAAGGTGGAGCATCGAATGATGCCCTCCTGGCCCGTGCTGTCAACTACGCCAACTTCGAAAGACCACTCTCGGCCCATGTTTCGGGCCTGAATATGTATCCACGGATGTTTAAAGCCGAGCTCTTTTTGACTTCCCAACGGCGGCGACTGAATGAAGGTAGTTTGCAAAGTAGGAGATTGTATATGAAGTACGCTCTGGGTTAATTTATAACCCTCTTCTTCGGCGTCGTCCTGGCGTCTGAGAACAGGTGCTACAATGAGAGTGGCTGGGGCATCTGGGTGAGGTGTAGAAGTGCTGTCATTTAGACAACAGCAAAAGGAGTCCGATGGCAGAGAAACATCTGTCCGAGATGAAAAAATTCCTAACGGGTCACTTCCAGTCGAGGAAAAGATAGAGACTAAATCTGGCTGGACGATGTGTTTAAACATAATCACTATTATTCTTACTTCAGTCGCGATTGGAAATGATGATGAAGGATTCAGGTACATACCGATACTGATTCACGGACCTGGAGGACCTGCCAGTGCTGCATGTTTTGACATCACTCTTCTCTCTTGTACGTGTTCCCACGCATTCTATTTCAATTTGGACCAATTCTATATATAGATACCTCCGAAAACCGTTGGCCAGGGGCAAATTTTGTAACTTCGTAGATGTAATCCTTTCGTAAGAATACAGAATCCTGAAGATGACATCCTAAGCTCTAATCGTTATCCTGCTTTGCTACATAAACCTGACGCCCTGTTCTCTTCCCTACCTTTTTTCAGATGCCTCGTCCGCTTAGAAGATATGTTGGACATCTTGATCAAAGAACTCGGCTATGACTATCGCAGGTCAATAGACAGTCAAGAACCAATGCCACCCGTAGCTGAAAAGCAATCTATTAGACGCAGGTCCAAACTTGAAGATTACAAAGGACATTATTGGTTTGCCTGGCTATACATTAGTTGAACATCCGTTTTGTAACATCAGAACATAGCGAAGCAAAGTGCCGGTAGCATTCGGAAGGGTATGGCACAAAAATGAGTGGGGCCGGAAATCGTCAGGAGTTAAAGCATGTCCGATTTTAGTCACAAAATTCGAAAGGAGGGAGTATTCGTAAGGTCAAATCAATGTTACCTGGTAAAGTGCATGAAAGAATTGTAAGTTAGGTATCATCACAAATTCCAGTGGTATATAATCCAGTGAGACTAGAATTGTCGAATGGGTGTTAGATCTGCGAAATCATAGACATGAATACATACCTTCTAAAAGGGACGCGTCATTGCCATCGCTGACCAGGCCCGACGCTAGGCAATCCATAGTAATCATCGTCGCGTTTAAAGAATGCTGAAGAGGGAGGGAGACTAGTCACCGCTGCCATTGTCCCGGGAGGCGTGAGCTGGGCCTGAACTTGAGCTTGGACGTGTGCCTGAACCTGAGCTTCGGCTTGTGCCTCGGCAGCAGCTTGCTGAGCAGCCTGAGCTTTCTTGGCCGCAAGTCGCGCCTGTATAGCTCGAGTCTGCTCCATCATTTCAGCAAGTTGCTCCTAGTAGACGTGAGTGATGTCAGAGTGGGGAAGGCGGAATTGAGAGCGCACCTCCAGAACATGAATTTCTGGTGAGCTACCAGGCGTCGCCTTCGTTAATGATGGCTGTGACATGGTCAACGCGGAGGATCCTTGGGAAGAATAGAGATCCGGTGTATGGAGGATAGGGATGTCTTCGGGTGAATCATATCTAGACCGTTTCATAGACATTGGACTAGTGTCGTCAAGTAATGAACCGGAATGCCGCTTTAGTGACCGCAGGGTATTAGGATCATGCGCAAGGGGACCATTCTGTAGTCGGTACGGCTCGATAGACTTGATGGGTTGGGGTTGATTAGTAGAGGGAATAAGGTTCTCAGCTTGCAATAGTTCTAAGGCAATCACGGATCAGTGTAACAACGCAAGACAGACACACAGGGCACAGCACGATACCTTTCGAACGATAGTAAAATATAAATGTGGCGAAAGGAGCGTTGGGTTGATCAATTCTAGAGACTGTAGCGTAGTCAACGGATGATGTAATTTCTGTCTGACCGAGTCTAACCAAAAAAAATGGTGAGAGAATACGTGGGATTCGACGACAAAATGGACGTACAAAACTTGATGAGCGCCGGCCTTCTTCGACCGTTCGTGTATAGGACCGATATCATCATAGTGCATTTCCCCCTCCCACCGCTGTTCCTTGTGGACCACAACTCGCAGAAGGTGGACTTGGATAGAGCCTAGATGACCATACTCAGGCTCGTCGGGATTGGCGACGTCCTCATCATCTGGGTGGGAAGATAACTTGAGGGACAGTATAGGAATAGAAGGGAGGTGCTTACCGGTCAGAACAACATTAGAAAAGACAAATGGACGCATAACATTGTGTGTAACTTGAGCGCCACTGGCCCAGTTGTGGCTCATAGACTTGACAGCTGTCCGAGCAAGAAGACGACCATCGATATATATCCTAGCTTCAACGTCTCGGTCCTGGGATAGGTTTGTAACATCGACGGTAAAACGCTAGCAGGGGCGAAATATATAAACTGCCATCCGGCTACAGAAGAGGCGTAACGAAGGCCATGCTACTCACCTTTCCGACTTCACTCGGGATGAAACAGCTGTGAAGCTTGGGTTCCACTACTTGACCATATTCAGGAATGGGTAAACCGTCACTGCAAATGTCGACCTGGTAGTTGTCGTACTTCATCCTTCATCGTTGACAGAAGAAGGTAGGGATGGAGAGAAAATACTTCCGCGGCTCATTTTGATGCACGTGGAGACGCTCGCCTAGAACCCGACTCACGGGACCGCGTCGTAATTACTGGTAACCACCAGCATCTACGATACAGTTTCTATTGAAACTCATCACTTTGATGAGCAAAGAGACTAAAAGTATGCACACGCCACTGGAAGGTTCAGCAAGTCTTCTTTTGATCCAGATCGAAGCACTTGCTCCAGCTTTAGGGTTGATCTTGGGGCTGTGACCCACCTGATTTCCGAATCCTTGCCACGTATGGTATTCTTGTCATAATGTATGAGCTTGTATGAGCTTCTCTAGAAGGAACATTCCGTCGCAGATGTCTACCAGGGAATGGCTGAGAGTGGCTAAGCCGTTTTAGACTTTGACGACATCAAAGCAACATCATGATTATGCATTCTTTGGCGGTGAGTTGACCGTCGAAATGTACATTTGATGCCACAGAGAAAGACGACTATAATAGCGGCAGGTGTCAAAATAAGCATCGATATTACTTATACAGTAAGAATGTGTCCGGCGAATACTACACCTGCCAAAACGGGAAAAGTAACATTATTCCTGGGGTCGCGGAGTCTAAATTGACCTCCATTTCTCGTACCACCGATTATTTCCAACTTAAAAGGCGAGCTCAGTGAAGTTAGTTTATCTTTTATCCCTCTGAAGTTAGTATATGTTATGTCAAGTTCTCAATGCTGTGATACTAATTTGGTGTAAGGAACTATGGAGTCGACGACTACTACGCCGTTTTCCGCAGAGAACTATTTTGACACACAACCACCGCCACCAAACCTTGATCAGGAGGTAGCTCGAGTGCGTGAATTTGTACAAAGACAACTAGGAGGTGGAAGAAAAGTTGTCCTGGTAACGGTGTGTGCTAATCCACATATTGCACTCGAACACCATCTCACAGAGTAAACATAGAGCGGCGGAACGACTGTCCCTCTCGAGCTCAATGTGTGAGCATGCATGGCGTAGATCAGGCGAAGTAGCTTTTAAGCTCATGCACATTCAATCTGCAGCGTTCGTTTCCTGGATAATTTTAGTGCAGGTTTGTCGAAATATCCACCTCGTACTGAATCGTTCTTATTTAATCATCAGGAACTCGTGGTGCTACTTCTGCTGAATACTTCCTCAAGGCTGGATATGCGGTGATATTCATGCACAGGCAATTCAGCTTTACAACCGTTCAGTAGACACTACTCGCATTCCACCCACCCTTTTCTTGACTTCTTGGAAATCGACCACTCCGCCTCAAACGGCAACGAGATTACTGTCACGCCAGCTGAACGGTCTCAATTGCGACAGGTCCTAACGGACTACAAAGAGGTGCATAAATCGGGGACACTTCTGACTCTTACATTTGTCACGGTCAACGATTATCTTTGGCTTCTCCGTGCCGTCAGCAAAGAGCTTGCGGTGTTGGGACGGACTTCTCTTTTCTACCTTGCGGCGGCTGTCAGTGACTTCTTCCTCCCTCGTCAAAAGATGGTGAGCAGTTTACTTGAATCCTGTACCAACCAATAGCACTAACTGCCGAGAATGAAAAGTCCGAACATAAAATTCAATCAGGAAAAGGAAGTCTACATATCGAAATGGACCAAGTACCAAAGATTATCGAACCGTTGGTGGATGAATGGACCAAAGAAGGATTTATTGTATCATTCAAGGTATTTTTGTCCGTATTGTGTTTCAGGTGGCACTATAATTAACTACGTCTATAGCTCGAGACAGATCAGGCTTTATTGATCCCCAAGGCACAAGGCGCCTTGCAGCGATATGGTCATCAAGTGGTCATTGGCAATGACCTGCATCGCCGCAAGTTTGAAGTCGTTTTTGTTTCACCGAACCCTAAATCTTCGGCTGCCGACAACGCAAAACTGACATTCGTCGAGACATGGATCAAGATAGATCTAGCGCTTGAGCCCCACAGAGAGATAGAAGAGGACATAGTTGCAGAGCTCGTAAAGCGACATGCTGCCTGGATCCAATGATAATCTGCTAACTACTCAATTGTAACTATGCAACTCGCAACAATGTACAACTACGCATCAGGAACCGAATGACCTGCACATCCTTAGGCTACCACGCAATGTCACTTTCATAGGGTACGAGTCTATCGTCGCCCTATGTTTACGTATGCATCAATACAACATCCTTCTCATTTTGATAGACAACTTACCACCACGTTACGCATCACCTCGACCTATTTCCGATTGATTTGAAGCTCCCATCTCATCGCTCTCCGGGGGACCACTCCTTCCGATAAAGCGAACACTGGAGAAAATTGATGTTTCATAGTGATACCATGGATTGGCAGCCGAGCGGACGTTGAGCTGTCAGAATGTTATCATTATTCAAGAGCAATACTAGAGCCATTTGACATACCAACATCCTACAACTCAGGATGGACTGAATTGATATATATGTCCTAACAAAAGGATTTCAGTTTTCGAGGCTCGACTATATCCTGATGATGGCCCTCACGAAGTGAAAGCGACAAATAGAGATTCCTATAAAAGATACCATCCCGTGTTAACATGCATAAAAGCCATGTATACGACGTACCCTTCCGGCTGCCCAGACGATGCAATTGGCCAACACGACCGCAAGCATACCACCAAAGTATACAATAGAGTCCCTCAACAGAATGAACATGAGATGTGGAGTCGTTGTATCCTTCATGGCTTGCCGGACGCTCTTGATGATAGCTAAGATGAAGAGAGTACTTTCGAACGTGATCATTGGAAACCAGTAGGTAAACGCAAACTTCTGGGTGTTTAATAAAAAGCAACCAGGAAGCGGTAGGTGTATATCTGAATAGAATGGTCGGAATTTCTATGTGAAATATGGGACGACCAAACGGACTCACTATGTGACCTCGCTACGATAAATCCGAGGTATATTTTTTCCGCAAGTGTAGAGACTCCGAGGAGTGTTAAGAGTCCAAAGAGGAGCTTTCGGTTGCACTCGTACATGGCGAAGATTCGAAGAGTGAGAATGACTAAGTCAATGTTTACAGTGGTTAGGCGAAGAGCATCGAAAGTTGAAGTTGAAGGGCCACTTACCCCCGGTAGCTAGGACGTTCAAAATTCCGTTATACACAAACCAATTTGACACGAAAAAGCATCTACTAAATCGATTCTTCAGAGCATGACAAAGACTATAATCGTCGTTTATATTACTCCTGCAAGCCCAAGTTCCGTAATTTCATCATAAGATTTTTGCATAGAAGATTATTGCTCACCTTATCCGTCGGGTGATCCATACCCATAACTAGTGATAGCAAAATAAGCAGACAATTCAACACAGATAGTGAGCATATCCCTTACTGGCATGTTCTATACTGGTGTACCTCCCGTAGTTGTAGTTAGTATTCAACAAAGACAACAGGGTGACCCACATGAAATTTATCAAGCTAGGAGGGGTTTTCAGGATAACCATTGGGATATGCGGCTGGCGAAGACTTACGTCCAATAACGGCTCTTTATTGCCAATTAAGCATAAAGGCATAGCTTATATAGTATTCAGAGTAACATACCACTATGAAGAGAAGCTTGAACCAGTTGAAGGTACCCCTCCAAACGAATCGGACCTTGAACAAAGGCGAGGTAGTTTAGTAAGTCTTCTGGAAGACAGATGAGGGATAATCACCTCGTTCGCAAATGTCAAAACTCGATGACAGAGCGTTCAGTTACGATCGTAATGACTAGACAGAAGCTCGTGCGTGACTTACAAAAGTCGTAAACGAACAAAGCTAGAGACATGACTATGATAGATGAGAAACGGTCACATTCTCGGATAACAAAGGTGTATGACTCGGACTTACTCCACAACGCCCGCGTAAGTCGAAGATCGTTCCCAATTGTTACCAGCTCTTGCAATGTCAGTCCATCCTGCAGACTGACTTCCAGAGATGATCGGGTCGAATTGAAACGGAGAAACATAACAATGACAAGTTCAAGTTGGCTTGAATCTGTTTAGAGGTCGGACACTTGTAACGACCAAGTGGTCCCTGTTGTACTAATACTTGTGCAATGTATTTTAGAGCGGCTGGAAGGACAGTAGGTACCATACAGGTTCCCCTGGGCCGTTGTCACTCCTGTGATTCTCGCCGCTAAGTATAGTTGCGACTGAGCTCGAGAACTCTAAGAGGCAGGGATATGACAGTTCGTGAGCTCATAAAACAAGCACATCTAACATCTGTCATAACCTACAGTTGTTCGAAAAAATACTGGTAGTGAATCATTATCTATGCCATGGATGTCATGCATGGCAAGCCCAAGGACAGATGGTCAGATATCCGAGTCATGGAAAACATTCATGTTGGGACTTGGATCAGAACATCCATCAGATGGATTTCAGTGGTTCCAAGAATCGTAACCTGTCTTCTTGAGTCTTGAGGCTACTCAGAATTCTGTAGTGACATCTTGTTGCAAGGTGCACGAAATATTATCAAAGTTAGTAAGAGTAGACAGCACACCAACCTCGAATTTTATAGCAAAATTATGACTGCACTAAGAGGGAATCGAACCCCCGGCGGGTCGAGATAGTATGGCAACGACCCAGGTTACCACTACCCCATTAGTGCTTGTGCCGATATCGCGGTAGAGTTACTCAGTAATTTATTGTCACTTAATATCTATCTCGACCATATTTATGATCGATCATCTACCTAGTTCCGAGTCAGTATGTGAGCATCTTCCCGGTTGTGGTGACTCTTATTGAACATACCTCCTTAGTAGAGATACCATCCTGAGTTGTCCAGCCCATGCGACCCCTGCACCAATGCCCATGCCAAGCAAAGAAGATGCGAGGGAAGCTGCAATTGCGCACGAACGCCTGAGTTTGTGACACACCGTCACTTACTAATGACGATGATGTAACGCGCAGTAAATAGTATTCACCAGGGCTTAGGCTTCATTATTTCTTGAACACCTTCGACAATGTCGAAAGACAGCCCTCATCTAGATGAAATGCCCTACGCACGGGAGCCACTCAAGACACTCTACGTTGCCCAACGTCTTCTTACTACTCTCTTGCTTGTACCATTCTGGACATTATACTATCTCTGCTCCCCTATTTCTTACCGACCTCGACCATCTTGGTCAATAAAACAAATAATAGCTGTCAACTTCACACGCAGAGTGTATAGAGTGACCGAAGTTGCTGGCGTGACCTGGGGTACTCGCGACCCCTGACGCTCCATGCGACAACCATACACTCCGCGAAACGAGGTTTGAATGGGTAGACCCGCTCTCGGAAGAGCTTAGGACAGGTGTTATCGTCGATGAAGAGGTACCGTATCGCAAAGTTGGAACTTTCGTATGGCCCAAACAAAAGCTGGCTGGTAAGCATTGGACGCACTCCCCTATGCTCGTATGCTAGAGTACGTCAGGTCTGTCAGGTATTCCGAACTCTTCCCATGTGTTGCATAGACTTGACAATGTCTGTTCTTCAGCTCCAGACGTCGAAGCTGCTGCTGGGCATACTCCTATCATCGGTCTCTTTCTTCATGGTGGAGGGTACTGCCACATGTCCGCACACGAGAGCAGTAAAACCTCCAAAATACCACGTCGTCTCATGAAGGTATGTCTTAATGCTTCCTTTTACAGTATTAGAAAAATCTACATCATCACCTGTGCACTTACAGGAAAAGGCGTTCACGGAGATCTATGGTATGTTTCCCGAGATTTAGTCATATTCCGCTGTTTTTTGATCATCTACACAGCTGTGGAGTATCGACTTCTCCAACATGCGCCGTTTCCTGCTGCGGTTCAAGATGCTGCAGCAGTCTATGCACATATTGTAACGACATACTCACAACCTCGTAGTCTCTTTGTGGCTTCTTCTTCCAAAGCTACCAGTGAAACTGTTACTGTGGACGGTAGCCCGAAACCGGATTCCCATTCCAACAAGACCGGCCAATCATCAAATGATCTCCATAATCCAGATAACGTTAAGAAACAAGAAAACACGCATCTCTTTTCTCCGAAGTCCTGTATGATAATTCTTATAGGAGATTCTGCCGGCGGCAACCTCGTTCTTGCTCTAGCAAGATGGATCCGAGACGAGGCTAAGCTACCTCCACCAGATGGCCTTCTCCTTCTATCCCCTTCGTGCGACCCTTGTAAGTAGTGCATCTCATTTTGATCAAACGATTTCTAACAATAACCATCCGATGCTCAGCACACGCTTTCCCCGAGTCACCCTCATCCTACGTCCCTCGCCCACATGCATCTACAGACTACCTCGTCGACACCCCTGAGCCTCGTGCGCTCCTTCAAGCGCACATTCCTAGGCCACAACCCCTCGAAACCATGCACAGTCCATACGTCTCACCTGCCTCCCAACGTGTCCTTCGTGCATTCTATGGAGACCAATTCGCGACAAGCGTTGAGTCTCTCACCATCCGAGCTTTCGATCTCGAAGCACTGGCTAATCTGCGCACAATGGTCTCTGTCCCTTCGACTCCACTCCTCGGTGGGGCACTTGAGCAAAGTCCGACTAGCTTACGAAGACCGATGATGGCTAGTCCGAGAGGGCTTAGTCTATTCACCGAGTTCCCAAGAACTTGTGTTGTGCTCGGTGACGCTGAGAGGCTGGAGAGAGAGGTGATCAAGCTGGTGGGAGCGATGGAGAGAGATGGTGTCAAGGTGAAGACGGTGTGGGTTGAGGATGGCGTGCATGATGTGTTAATGATGGGGTGGTGGGATGAGAAGGTGAGAGATAGAGTGTGGAAAGATGTTGTGAATTGGGTGGAGGCTATGGCTACCTCGGATTGTTGAGGACCTTAACATTTGGTATCGAACAGCAATGTATTATATGGACATATTGTATAATACGTCTATCTCAATGTCAGGTACGGTAAGTGGGGATAGAACTGGACATTCTCAGTAGATGTCTATAATAACGTCACTGAAACCTCCCATCATTTATCTCAACTGATCTATCCCACTATTGACAGGTTAGCAGACCATATATACACTTGAGACCATTTGTATGAATTGTCGGGAGCATCAGCAAGGAGTCTTGTCCATCAACTTCGAATCTAATCTTAGGTGATACTGCTCTTCGAATCATTGTTTCATTGATCATACCACAAAGACCGAGTACGAAATTATCCCGCAGTGCTGCTTAGGTTCTACAAGAATGACACCCGGACTCCGACCTTGCAAGTCAGGACCCTGATGATATTGATAATCCCTCAAAGTACCTTGCGCTCTCTCTGGAGGGGACGAACTCACAGAACGTCCCGACTTTGCAGCAGCTCACAATAATTGGGAATGATCTTCGTTTTACTCGCGCAATGTGGAGTGTGTCGCAAATTCCAATTTATGTACCGTTTTAATGATGCTAACGCTTGCAGGAAGTCATGGCACTTGCACTTTTATTATATGATCATCAAAAGTCCCCCTCACCATAACCGTCTATTCTATTCAACATTGAAGTAACCGTTGTCAGTTCTTATGTTTCCGAAGAGGTTTGATTCAGGTCCTGACATGATCGCATTTCGACCTCATGCCTATTTATCAGGTCGTCTTTGTATGGGTTGGGAGATTCATTTGAACCAAGGTTCTGTTCGTAATGGTAAGAATCACCTCTATATCCTTGTCGTTGAGATGCTAATATCCCTTAGGGACCTTTGAAAATAGAGTCGATACTGGACGTGAGTTTTGTCTATCCGACGTCCGCTAATGACTAGCTGATACACGGTATTAATGAAAGCTTACTCAACTTCATGTGAGTGTTATACTTTGGATATAGATATCGTCCTTAACCTGCTGATAGCATTGAACATATCAGTTCGAAAATTTACTCCTTTTCATTGGAAACCTGGTCTAACTCGCTCTGATATATAGTAATGTTCTTGGATCATCCCTCCGACAAGGTGAGTAATAACAACGCCTTCATATTGCTCGCAGTTTAATGATATTATATTTAGCAGTAAGGTCTTTTTTTCTAATCGTCGTGGCTGATAGTATCACAGATGCTTGTTCATGTCTAACTGGTTCATCTATACCGGTACTCTCAACGTTCTTGCTACGAGCAGTAAGCTAAGGCATACTGGAAACCTGATGGCAAGCTAATCACACCCGATTCAGTTGTCCTCATTGTTCGTATATACGCAATGTATGAATGCAATCGCAAACTCCTCGTCGCACTTCTATGTCTCGGTGGTGCTTCCATGCTCACCGAGTTCATTTTTTGGGAGGTTGTTGTTCGTCGCGCAAAAAGTAAGCACCCCTATGCTTGTCGTAGATGCGTTAGCACGACAGCCCTAATTACTGAAAACCTTCCAGTTGCCCATCTTCCCTGGTCAGGATGTTTTCTGATCAACACCCAGAAGCTCGCCTATGCATATCGGTTCCCCATGATCGTATTTGAAAGTACTCTCTTCATTCTTGCCATCGTCAAGAGTATCCAATATGCACTAGACGACTCCACAACCCCTCATCTCATGTTCGTCGTGCTGCGCGACTCCATGATATACTTTGGAGGCGTGCTCGCGGTCGCGTTGACTAACTGTATTGTTTGGGCTGTTGGCAGGGTAAGTAATGCATATGCTGACCTAAGGAAATAAGTCGTGCTTACATATTCTGTGTCTCTATGAGTCACTATTCGTTGCCTTTACGACGTAAGGATTATGCTGTGAGTGCCATTGACCGACTTTTCAAATTTATCTTATAGGACGTACATCAGGATCCAAGCGATTATGAGCTGTAGAATGCTGGTAGATCATAATATTGCAGAATGTTCTTTCGTGTTACTAATAGCCTGAGAATGCTAGCTGAATATTGAATGCTCAAACCGCAGCGAATCCATGGTATCAATACGACTCAACTATCTTCTCAGATGTCCGTTTTGTGGAGAGAATTACTTATGATAGGGACACTGCAGTATCGTCCTGAGTGAGTTCTAATATGATTTGATTTACAACCTGTGTACAACTTGCGATATGAGGCAAAACTGTGTCGTGTATGCAAAAACAGAACAATGCACTAAGAGGGAATCGAACCCCCGGCGGGTCGAGATAGTATGGCAACGACCCAGGTTACCACTACCCCATTAGTGCTGGCTGTTGATCTGTGCTTAATCATGCTAACAGAAAATACTCCCACCGACAAAAATTGTAAGCAATCAACGAGGGGTATGTATACTTATATCGTATATGTATATAAACAACTCTACAAATACTACACTATCTATCACAGCTCAAAATACCGATTGGTATAGGTATACGCTATGATATCACACGAGTCACAACGACTCAGATGTGTCCCTGCACAACGGTTGTGGATACAGCTTCGTCAGAAGAGTCGTTCTCTCACCATTAGTTTCTACATACATTCACACTCAACGCCTCAGGGTGACAGCTTGGTCCGAAATGGAAGTCGAGCCGATGAGAACGAGACATGTGCTTCCGTGCCTGCTCCTTAGCGACGGAACAATTTGGGAACAACAAATCTTCCAGGCTTGACAGAAACCAGCACCTTCTCCTTGGTCTACGCAGAATCCTCACAGATACACACTCATTTGCTATATACCCAGACATATACCCCGTTCCTAACCCAGAAGAGGTTACATACACTCGTTGTCTTCTGTTTGTGCTTGGTCTGCGTACACTAGGAAACATTCAGAAGACTTTGCTATAATGCTTCCCACCGCCAAGGCTTTACTGGCCTCATTGGCTCTCCTCTCTTCGTTGACTCTTATTGCTGCGCAAGGAACAACATGGTGAGGCCCAGTGTTCTCGTCTTTAGGAATCCTGTGTCTCATGAAAATGCAAAGTAATATCACCACACCCTGCCCTTCCTCTGCTCCATGCTGCAGTATGTCCACTTACACGTCTCCTACATAATCCCTACTAAAGTCCCTTTCTTACAGGTGAATTCGGATTCTGCGGAACCGGCCACGTATGTTCTAACAAACTAATAATGCATTACTTCGGATTTCATATCTCTTTCTACTTCAGTTCTGTCTTGGCGGGTGCAATCCCTTGGCCTCGCGCAGCCTTGATTCTTGTATGCCGGAACCTCTATGCCAGAATGCTGAAGTAAGACGATCATACTCAACACTTTACGCTCAAGGCTTACAATTTCGCAACAGCACACTTTCCCCGATCTCTCTCGCATCCATACCAATGCCACATACTACGGCGGAAATGCGACTGCGTGGGACTGGGTTTTGGACAAGGGCAACGTGATCAACACCAATACATCTGGAGGGGAGCTGGCTTTGCTTCTCACTGAGACAAACGGTGGGACGCGAATAAGCTCTACTCGCTACCTTCATTACGGAAAGGTCACTGCTACACGTAGGCAAACCTTTCTATTCGGTTTCTTTCATCGTTGACCATGATCTTCGGATACAGTGAAGACCGGACGCTGGAATGGTGTCGTGACGGCCTTCATCACCATGTCTGACATCAAAGACGAAATTGATTGGGAATTCCCTGGTTCCGCTACCACCGAAGGTCAAACCAATTTCTTCTGGCAAGGTGTTATCCGTACGTCATGTCTCAATCCGTTATATTTTGGAATACTCATTCATTATTTTCGATTTAGCTGCACAGACAGATGGTACAACTGAGAAAGGCCTTGACGATACCTTCTCTAATTACCACGACTACACTGTACGTGGGCGAAGCACATATCTTTATTATTTGCGAATCTGATTATCATCCCCGTAGGTCGATTGGCAACCGGATACTCTCACATTCTCCATCGACAACAAGGTTGTCCGAACCATTCAACGGTCAGATCACATTGACAGTGCCGGTATAAGCCATTTCCCCAGCACCCCAAGCAGGATCCAACTCAGGTAATGTTTCCTCGGGAATCTTGCTCGAGTATGCCTGATATTGAGATTTGCTGTTTGTATCGACAGTCTTTGGCCCGCTGGTATTAATACATCCGCACCTGGTACTATCGACTGGGCTGGAGGGATGATCAACTGGGACGATCCCGACTACACGACTGCTGGTGCGTCCCGCTAGGGTTTAACGTGATATTTAACATAGTAAACGACAACCTCGATTCTAGGTCATTTCTACGCGTTGGTGAAGTCTGTCTCGGTGACTTGCAATGATCCCTCGCCTGCAGGCACTAACATGACGTCCTACGTTTACGGCACAAACTCCTCTTCTATGACTCCAAGTATCGCATTCTCGCAACTTACCACTGTTAATAGTGCTCTTGGTGGAAAGGAGCTCGCTAACGCTTGGGCAACTTTGCTCGTGGCCTCCGCTGCAGCAATGTTTGGTGCCCTAGTATTGTAGCATGTTTATCAGTATCATTATCATCATCTAATGGGTTATATAGGCGACAAGCAATCATGACAGAAATAATAGAAGGTGTGATATAATTTACAATCGTACAAATTCCAGGTGAGTCCCAGGTATCCAAAAAATCCACAAATTAGAAAGGGGAAGAAGCATCGTCTACATTCTCAACAATAACAACACCCTCATCGGCGAATGAATCAAATTCCGGCTTGAATTCCTCTAGTAAACTCTTTGTCTCCTGAACAACGGCATCGAGAGCATCACGCTTCGTCCACGCCTTAACCTCCACTGCAGGATCGTCGTTTTCCTCGAAAGTGCTACCGTTCATGGGCAATAAAGTCCTGTATCCCATGAGGTGTTGGACTAGTCGAATATGACGATATGTCATACGAGTGAGCAGAGGCAGAGTAATCACCATCTCTTTGGCCAATGCACGAATACTTGTGTCACCCAACCGAGTGCCACCGGGAGAAACAGGTCGAACACCAAACGTTCCGAGGGCAGTATTTGGACTCATCGGGCCAAGATGAGTTATCTTTGGGATGTTGGAATCTCCCATGGTACGTTTGGTTGGTGAAGCTGCTATGGAGCGGGTGAAACCAGCCTGGCGAGCAGATGCGCTCGAAAGAGTACCAAATTCTCCAAAGACGGGCATCGAATTGGATGCTGCGAGAAACGAATTACGGGGAGTCTGGTTGGGAGACGAAGGAACGCTATTGATTCCAAAAGACCGTCGTGGTTTCGAAAACATCGAAGAAATTCGGCGGCTCCGACGGGCACTGGCGCTGCTCGGAGTGTTAGTCTCTCTGCGTCAACTCTTCGTTCAAAGTGGCTATGCGTTCTTGAACGAATATGCGCATTTCAATCATGAGTGGGCTGCGCCGGAGCCAAAGCCAGTGAATAAAGGACCATGCCAGGTAGTCTATCATTCGGGGAGCACACAATGCACGGCGACTGTGCATAGAAATCGAGGAAGAGAAAGCCGATAAGTTTTGTTGCTTCTCGCCAAATGAACTGACACGGGGTGATTGTGTTGGCGAGGGTGGTTCTGAATGGTCCACGAAGTGTAGGGCAAAACTTGCGTCTCCGTCTGACAACGATGACCTCAGAATTATTCCCATCTGCGTCCAGATACCAGGTAATGCGTCTGAGATATCGTCTTCTGCGCGAATGACGATAATCTTCAATATTTGTAGGGCCATCGCGAAGGTCATGACAGTGTGATATTTATCTTCAACGCCCTTTCTGGCACCAGAATTTGAGGATTTCCTGCCTTGTTTGCCTTGTTCATCGACAGCATTGCAGACGGCGAGTGTATAGGTTACAAGGCTGAGCCATGTACGAGCATGGGCATCACGTCTGCCAGCATCCGTGAAATCACTTGCCGCCATAATGTCTGCCGCGTTCTTGAGCGAAAGTGCGAATGGTAAAACAACACCCGCAAGGAATTCGTATGATGGCGTTTTCTTCTCAAGCTCCACCATGACATCAACTCCGGGGAGTGACACAGCACTTTGAAGAAGTACGAGGAGACTGTGTCGTAACGTAAAGTCCATCAAAACGCCCTCTGAAGCCATGAAGTCGCAGGCATCCAAACCAATCCGACAGTACGGGATAACTACAAGGTTGGCAAATGACTGATCCGAGGAATATTTAGGATTCGCTGATAGTGAGGCAATGACATCGTATAGGGCGGAAAAGTCGACCGAAGTGCTATACGCACTGATCACAGGGGCAAGGTTGGTCAGCAACGAGGCAGCATGCTTGGGGGTTGGAGGCTCGTGGCGTAGAAATATGTATTTCGCAAAGTCGCCGACGAATGATGAAATCTGTTGGACACTAGCGCGAGATTCCTTCAAGATTACTTTGACCAATTCAATGATGCGGATGTGAGCGGTATCGGAGAAGGTTCCACCAGATTTTGTATAAGCCAATACCAAGGCCAGGTAATCGAGACGCATGTTCAATAGGTCGCTAGCCTTTGAACTACTGGATGAGGTAGAACCTTGACCAAGAACGCCAGTGTCAAAGTTTTCTGCCGGTTGAATCGGAGCATCGTCCACGACCTTGTTTTTCGAGACGACCTTTGTGAGTAGAATGCTGCTCAACGCGACAATACCCTCTCGAAGAACTGTTCTACCTGAGTTGGAGGCATTGTACAGGTCTGGAGCAAGTAGTCGGAGTAAACGAAGGAAATGCTCTCCACGTTGTGCGGTAGGATTATAGGCAATCACAGTGAGAAGCAGTCGTACCAAATTATCCATACCTAACCGCTTGCTTTCGTATTCTTCAGGGACCGGGACATTGATCACGGCTTTTTCTTGAGGAGTGGATCCTCTAAGCGATGCGAGGAAGGTCTGGGGTACCTCGTCTGCTGCAGTGAGCATAAGTGCCTCCCGCTCCTGGGTTCGGTTCAGGCCATGAATGCCGGCAGCATCTGGTGCGGACGATGGTACTGTGCCTCGTAATGGAGCGAATAGTGTATGTATACAAGATGCGATCCATGCATCGTCAACTCCGGGTGATACGATAATTGGGGTTATGACGTCGAGCGTTTGGAAAACAAAAGTTTCCTGGTGTAGGGCGTAGAACCGACTGGCTGCGTATTCTATCGCGTTGCGAATCC
Source organism: Cerrena zonata (assembly GCA_038087015.1). NCBI lineage: Eukaryota > Fungi > Basidiomycota > Agaricomycetes > Polyporales > Cerrenaceae > Cerrena > Cerrena zonata. The sequence continues at coordinate 96,768 of JASBNA010000018.1, forward strand.
CAGGGTGACGATCGGCTTCAACATAGGCTTTCATTACGGCTGGCATAAACAGTGTGTAACCACCTCCCGACGTGAAAAACCGTCTGAAGCGAGTGGCCGCGATCATGAGGACTAAAAGAAAAACATGTTAATGAGGGCTATTAACTTCCCGAATAATGACTCACCAATCATAGAGTGCGCAACAATGCCAAGATCGTTACCATGTCTCACCAATATGGTACTGATACTGTCCATCCACACAGACAACTCTGCACGATCGTTCAAATGTCTGCTTAGGGATTGGAAAACTTGGCCTGTCAACAACAGATAACTACGAGCGAGTGTGAGGGAAAGGCATCGTAACGTGATTTCGCCCGATGTCAAAGGCCTCCTATTGATGTCGGCTCTTCGAGGGATTAAATCATTCAGCAGCAGCAAGTTATCTTCACCCGAGCCATCGAGAGAAGGTAGTACTAGGCTGGTAGCGTTCTTCCTCAATAGTTGTACGTCTTGTGGATTCCGCCTCAATAAACTGAGAAACAGTCGATTTTGGGAAATTCGAATCATCGTGACCCATGCCAAAGGTGCAGGAATGCCCTCAAAAGGATTGTGATTGTCTGGTAGATATCTGGGAAATAGCGCCGATGCGATAGTGGTGGATGGGAACCATAGTGATCCAGTGGGTACGAAAAACATATCCACTTTGTTTCGTCGGAGCTCCCGCATGGAGAGGTTGCTCACTTGAGTGAAGAGGTCAGCGATGATAGGTATCGAATAGGCATAGCTCTGGAGCGGAACCAAGGACTCTGTGCTCTTGACTAAGGATTTGATAAAGCCAGTGAGATGATTGAGGATAAAGTGGGCCATAGCAGGAGGGAGGACATGTCTGACATGCAAGAAGGCGCGTAATGTGGAGATTGCAGTGATCATTGTGGTCTCATTGCCAGAAAGCATAGCAAAAATGCCTCTAGCAACGAGTCCCGGGTCATCTCGCATTAAGTCGAGGATGATATCGAGAGCAGCAGAAGAGACAATAAAGTCTCGGTCAGAAACCATCTTTGCAAGCTGGGGTAAAAGACTAAGAAGGGTAGAAACGAACACTGGGCGCCGTTTGACACCGACGGATCGCATACTAGACGTAGAATCTTGCCTGGAAAGACTAGGCTCGCTACTCGACGTCTTGATTGGAGAAGCTTGCGGACTGGGGCTAGGGCTATGACTTGGGCTGGGAGGTTCGGGGAAACTGAAGTCTTCTCCAGCACCTCGATCTAAGTCTTCCAGCTGGTGACTTGGAAGAAGAGCCATAGGTGTTCTAATCCATTGCATCTTGGGATCAACTTGGCGATTGTCTTCATCCCAGCCAATCTCCGACAACCGCTTGCGCAATTCAAGAGGGAGAACATTGCCATGACTGTCTTTCCACTCTTGTGTATCTTCTTCGTAGACCCAGTTACTCGTTCCCATATCCGTTGCGACGAATAAAATTGGAGGACGAGTGAGTTTGAACGGTCGCCGAAATGAACGATCTAGTATGACCTCTTGAGACAATAGTTGGAACCTCCAGCTAGCAAGGAGGCTGATCTTCTCAAGCGTCTCTGCACGTACAATCGAGTCGGAACTTTCCTAAGGTCAGTGAAATTGAACTACGTGTAATTCGATAAGATATTCACCTTTCAAGACCTACGTTTACCACCTCTGTAAACTCCACTGGGCATCTTTCAGCGGCTTGCATGATTATGAAACAGGCCTGAAGTTATGTTTAAAAAATTGTTCAGGATGAAAATGCATTGTTTGAAGGTCGTAAGGGACTTACGGGGGCGAGCACTCTTGCGTCCTCGTCGAAGCAACAATTCCATAAGACTGGCGTGAGACGTGTGTATTCAGGAGGACCAAGCATGCCCGTGATAGCAACCAGTAATTCGAGAGCAACGGCCCTAGGGGCTTCCAACATGGATTTCAGCGTTTGCAGTCTGCCCCCGAATACCGGAATCGTATCTTTCCCTTCAGTAGAGTTCGTCCTTGAGTTATCAAGGAGGGGTGTAGAGACCATTACGGTTCTTCTCTGTAAAGGGTGTCAATATGAGTGAAAAACGACATTTACGATAATTAGAATTTACCTTGTTTGAGGCACGGGAATTCTCCTGCACATGAACATACATGGCTAGCAGTTTGTTGAAGGCCGTTTCAACATCCTCTGATTCGTCTCCATACATGAGGGTCCTATCCTCATCATGCGAAGAGGCTTGCCAATGGGCACACCATGATATGACGGACCCTAACCACGGCGCGCTAGATAGCACCGTTAAATCGTTTGTGATATATAGGCAAGACAAGCAACTTACGACTTCAACGATCGCGTCAATAATCGAATCTCTCGAAACAGTCCACAAAATAGATACCGCTGCGGTTCCGATACTAACATAGTGTGCTCCTATAAACGAAAGATATAAATTAAAGTTATAATGAGGGATAAAGGAGGATGACTTACCTTGGCCTCGATCAAGATACCAAGGCGAGCTTCTAATGCAGAAGCGAACTTCACTGCAGGGACTGTCTGTAGGATGCATTGGGGTCAATATTTGAATATTACAACACCCTGCAACTTACCGCTGACATATCCTTCGAAGTCCGTACCAGATGCAGCTGTTCTGTCAACTCAACAAGAAGTACAGACTGTCCCAGACGGAATTTCCCCCACGTTGGTGTAGAGTTATTCAATTTCTTGCTCGTATCACTCATCAATGCAACTGCCATCATTTCGGGATCCCTTGTCCAGAAGTCCGGTATGTACTTTGATATAACGGTCAACGTTTGTAGCTGGGTGGCTACTGTGATCTCTTTCGAAGAAGCAGCACAGGTGAAGAGCGGCTTGTAGAATATTTTAGGATACGCTCTGGAGATGGCTTCCAGGAAATCAGTGAGGGCGAAACAAGGTATCTCGACGGGATCGGCAATAAGACGCTTCAGTTACTGTCAGAATGTTATGGTAGGTATGAGGTACAAGATTATGACTCACCTCGATCAGGAGGGGGAGAATGTAGGACACCACTGGGAGTTGAATTTCGTCTGGTATTTCTTTTGCGATTGTAGGTACAAGTCGCAAAATAAGTGGCCATTCCGCCTCCTCAATCTGATGATAGAGATGAGGTATTACTGAAAAGAAGAGGCAATAAATCTTACCAACTGGGAAAATGTATTCTCAATACTTGATTTCCAATCGGGTTTGTTCTGGTACCAATCGCACAGATGCATCAGGAAATACTCTTTATGGTTCCCTTGGCGGATACAAAGTATCTCCATAACCAATCTGACAACGTTGCACTGAATGTCTGCTGCAACATCAGTTCGCATGGCTTCCACCTCAGGGATGATGCGAGAACGGAATATGTTGATGATGATAAAGTCGTCAGATTCCTCGCCGTCGTCTGAGTTCAGGGATAGCAAAGTCAAAGTCGCACTTAGGAATGTCTTCAATTTTCGCCAATGAATGCATGCTAGAAGAGGCGTGAGGGAGAGTTGCGATTCCGGTACTGGCCAATATTGCTGGATTAAATTGATTAGTTTTTATAGTCTGGCACTACAAAATTCGCATACCTGCACCAGTCGACGTAGGGCCCAACGTCTACTACGTTCAGAGCCTGTTTCAAGACATTTAGCCACAGTTTCTGCCATGATGGCTTCACGAACGGCATAGTCATCGTCGTCCTTCGAAAATCGAACACCGTACTCTCTTTCGACGTCCTCGTGAAGCAAAGGTCCACATTCTCCATCGCGTATTTTCCAAATCCACCCCGAAAGTGTTTGATATTCACCTTCCGTCCCCGGAGTAAGTGATAAGTCAAACAGTAGAGCAAACATTCCATGGTAGAGCGTCTGCAGAATTAATGGGCCATCGGCTTCAAATGGCCTCTCCAGAGAGAACACGAGATAGGACAGAGAACCTATTATGCGAGCCCGATACTTGGACTGTACAGATGCCGCCTTGAAACACCATAGGCATCGTTCTAGCTCATCCTAACATCCTATTATGAGACCGGCGGTAGGTATGACGGGTAAGAAATCTTACTTTGGTAAAAGAAGGTCGTCGACTTTTCGTGAGAAACTCGAAAATCTCGATGGCGAGGGCTTGATCTGCTTCGACTTGGGGACAGCGTTCTGGTGACAAGAACGGAACCAACAATGCTGCTAGTACTTCATTCTCTATAGGTAAAACTGTGCCCCGATGCTCCAATCTTGTCAATAACATTGCAAGTTGGGACATCGCAGTCGTTGTTGGCGCAAATGACTGTATCGAAGCACGTTGCCTCAAACCATTCTTCTGGCCCCCAGACAAATTAGTCGTGCTCGCATTGGAGCCAAATGGGAGTGAAGCTGTAGAACCAATAAATGGCATATTTCTCAAAGTTGGATTTGAAGTTTGACTAGGATCCCTCTCCATCCTTAAAGGCGCCTGGAACATCGGACCAAAACGAACTGCCCAGCAAGCGTTACGAATTTCCTCGATCACTTTGCGAGAGAAGTCTGCAACGCGAGCTTCTTCGACAACTTGGCGCATTCCCTTCCGACCCACACCAAACCTATGCGACTTTGGAGTTGAAGGCCTGCTAGGCGTAATAGACGATACAATGGACGCAGTGTCCGACGGTGTAGAAGGCACAATAGGTACCTCCGATAGCGAGTCTTGCGACGGGAGGACATGTCGACGAAGAGTATCCCAGCGATATCTAGAGGGGGAGAGTGGGGTCTTTCCTCCACTGACTTCAGCCTTCAAGTCAGTGGAGTTGGCAATTTCCGAATCTACCAGGGCAGGTTTTGAACCCTGACGACGAGCACGGAACCGCTCCTTTGCTGGAGGTGGTGTTTTCCTACTTGGTGGAAGTTCCTCTGTTGGCGATGACAAAGGCTCTTTTCCTAGCCAAGTGGTACTAGATGCTAAAGGTTCCTCCTCATTGTTATTGTCCAGAGATGGCTTTTCAATTAGTCGTAGTGTTGATTCGTTAGCGAGAGCCGGGTCAGGGTCATGACCACTTGTTTGTTTCCGAAGCGCATCAAAAGAGAACAAGCGTTTCGGAAGGGGTCTTCCCCCACTCGGTTTTTTGGGAGCATTGGCACGCGGTGTCGACATGTAGAAGAAATAGAAGTATGTAGCTCAATCTCCGTGATGTAGTTTAGTGCCTGTACCTGAAACGTAGGTAGTAGTTTGACTGAACATTTGTATTAGCTCGATATCTTTCATCATGAGCAAGCACACTTACTTATGATAAACACATAGATCCTGCAAGTTGACCGTCCTATGTTTGAAATTGAAACTTTGAAGACTGTAGAAGACGATCTAGAAAGAGTACGACGTGCTGAGCGCATCCAAGTCACCGCATGATCATGATCTTCGACGTAAGCGTTATGACGTAATATTCATTTATTGGCCATTTTCCGATTGTTTACTGTAATAGAACAGACCACGACTCTCTTGCAGATCTCAATCTGAACGTAGTATGAATTGATGTAATGTATGAGTATGAAACTTCGAAGACTGATTCTAGTGGCGGAAGGCGACTGCTTTGTACACAGAACTTCTTAGCTTGAACTCGAAGCTTGAGTTTGAAAGCTTGAACGTTTAAACCTTAAAGACGTCCTAGTATATTAAGAGAAATATGGGCGAGATTTTGGAATCCAGCAGGACTCCCCAGTGGGCAGATGGCCGCCGCCGTAACACCCGGGAGCGGTCTGGCACTCGTATCATATGACTTCGAACTTGGAACCCTGAATCTATGCCGTGGTCAAGAAGCTAGCAGCTATGAGATGTGTTCTATACTGATGCGCGGCAATACTTAGTGTTACTCCGTTTGTTAGCGTTGAAGGGTAGAGCAAGTACTATCAGAAATTCTTTTCGGTATTCGACAGACTCGGACTACAGGGACCTATATTCCAACATAATGAATAAAACCCCGCATATATGGCCCTCGTGAGATGATAAGGAGCTCACATGGATTGTCATATTTACGTCTTGTTCTTATCGCATGTCAGAAGGGGAAAGCAGGGAAAGCGCTATGATTATCAGATCTTCAAATGCCACACGGTGGGTAGCTAATACCGTGACGCCCTCTGCTTCAGACAAAGTTAGATGCACGCTCTCAAGCAGTTTACGGGCCCCGTTTTTGAAGGAGGATTCAACGCGTCCCCCGTGTCGTCTGTAATGAATTTGAATTAGTGCTTGCCAGTCTATCGATGTTGGGACACTGTTATGCTTAGCTATGGGTCATTGACTCTCGTGACTTGATAGCAATACCAGGAAGTAGATTGTTCATATCTCGGCTGATGATTCATGTACAACGCAAGAAAAATTTATTTTTGCGGCTGAAGTGACATTTATGAGATTTGAGAAAGGATCAAGTCGGTCAAGCTATAATACGCATGTAGTAGCCTATCGATCTACCGTGTATTTGAGCGATTGTGGCTTTGAATGAGGTAGTCATGTATAAGAGAGGATAGAAATAGAGAATGCACTGATCTGGTAAATCGTTGAGCTCTCTGAGCTCGATGAACGCAGTCCTTTATTGGTCAGTGGTCGTCCTTAAGGTTGCCAACTATCGGTGACGGCGATCGGTAGGGTGACTGTGACGGGCGACATGATCTTCAGCGTTGGAGGCAGTACGATAGGTGAGGAGGGCATCGGGAGATTGGGAGAGATCGACGGAGACTATAATCTCCTGGAGTATGTCGTGAGTCTTCACCGGTGGCTCGATCCTATTTCCGGACCTGTCTTTATAGACACAAGTCCTTTGTCCGTAGTAGCTAGGTAGAGATCAAGTTTAGTACTTTGGAGTTGTGGGAGGGAAGGAGGGATTCGCTTCACCAGTGGCTACATGGTCCTAAGATAAGCATCGATTAGACATCCTATGCACAGGCGTATCCTACAAACCCTTACCTGTTCCATCGCATCGTCGCTTGTCGCTGTGGCAATTATCGCACGCCTAAAAGAGGATGAGTGAGGGCTCGTATCGGGAGTAAGTAGAACTTGCGATTGCAACTCGTTTGCGTTTCACTGGTCCTTCGTGGTCCCCGGGCGATGACGGACCTCCTTTCGGCGATGATGATGCGGGAATTGCTCCGGTAGGAGATGAAACAGAGTCTAAAATGAATTAGCTGTGTCAGGGATGTTCCTCTGAAAGGGCTTGATGTACTGACCGGTGTAGTTCGAGGACATGTTGTTGGGGAGGAGGGACGCTGAAGAGCTAGTACAGGACCTAACCGGGTCTATCCTCATATCATTAAGTAGCTAACCAGCGTTAATAGGAAACAGGTAGAAGGTCCCTCGCGTGTCCAGTACACATGGATGGTCAGCCAGTGGTTACAGAGTGGGCGGATATGAAGGAACATGTGAGCCAGGGATTGTCGAGTTGGTCCTCAACTTCCAATCGAGTTGGATCTCGACCCTTTGGAATGAAGCATGGTTTTGAAAGTGGCCAAGATTTTCTCGCCGAGACCCTCCTTCCCACAATCTGAAGCACCATGGAAGCACATCATTATATGTAGCGTCTGAGAGATAACGATTGCCCACCCCAGATGTCGATTTATGGTTCGGAAATTGTGAATGTGAAGAGCAAAACATAGAGCAGGATGCTGTAGGTTTTGGGGGATGAGGAGTTACGTCTGGGTCGAGCTTCCGGGTTGTGGTCGCGAGATAGGCAGGAGATTACAGCGCTGTAGCCAGATGATCAAAGAGAAATGTTCTGTTGTCTCTATTTCTCAACATGACGCCTGCAATGGGTTGTGTTCTTTAATAGTTGCATCGCCAAATAGGCGTTGGCACAAATTGTTCTTCGTATAGGGATCGGACTCACGGCAGAGCCACGGCGCAGCCAGCCGGTTAATCAATCAGGGTTTAGATGATAAAGCGATTCCACATGCACCCCATTGAACGTCGACTAAACAAGGGACTGCTATAGTCGGATTTCATTGCCTAAACAATCTCCGTCGTTCTATTCATTAATATCGTCGAAATAAAATTTAGCACAAGTTAAGTGGTTGTACTGGGCGTCGAGACATTGTCAATATAGATATAATGCAAGATACTCCTGAGGTACGGTTGTGCGTATGAGTGCAATGTCGAATGAAAGTCAATTCTGAGGAAACTTACTGGACGCCATGCCATCTAATCTCAACGGTTACTCCCGAATTGGGAGTGTGACGTTACAATACATGAGTCATTATCCGACTAACACGCAATTGAACAGCCTTCTCGCCGAGTACAACGGTTCGAATCCTGAGTGAGAGTCACTGTCATGTTTCCATCTTTGGCGCCAAATACGATATAGCATGGCGTCCAAATAGGGTATGTTGTTGATCATTGTGGCGCTAGTTGTGTGGGCATCGGGGTATGCACGTCGTTTATAACACTCGCGGAAGGCCCTATGGTACCGCGTTTGAGCTATCCGAAGACTCGCCTGCTCAACACCGAAAGTTGAATAACCTGTGCACGGCTCACAAATGCCAAGCGTCGGACGTCACGGTCCTTCGGAACTTGGACTCTGGAGAGGTTTTCGTCAGAATAAGCAGATTCCTTCTTCTTCATGTACTTCTTATTTGTTGTGCAGAGGTGCTAAACAGGTTGAATTGTACACGGTGAAGGCTTGACAAGGCATGTAGTGGTCTAAAGTCATCCATCAGTTCCAAAGCTTTGAATCGGGCCGTTTGCTTAGAAACTCGGAGGCGCTCGTTGTAAAGACGCCCCAGTCAGTCCCCAGTCGTCAACTTGCTGCCTTGAGTGAGTGACAGTAGCTCCTTCTTACGCATCCCGCAATCGAACAAGATTTGTGATAAAAAACATACCTTTCCCTTGTATGATATTGACAACTCCATCTCAGGTAACTAAGCCTGACAAATCTTTCCACAGATCGTGAAATATGCCCCTACGGCTTCGCATACTCGCTGGACCATCGCTGGACCAACTTACTCCGATTGAACACAATTCTGATAAGCCTTTGGATGTCAAATCCGACGCCTATGAGGGTCGAATTGCCGTTTACATCAAGGGTTTAGATAACGCTAGTAGACAGGCCCACGAATCTTCATACTTCTCGGACAAAAGACGGGCGAATGTCACCTGGAGCATCCAAGCACAGGGTCGGTATTCTGACATGTATTCTGACATGTACACGGAACCTCACATTACACCCGTACTCGTTTCACAGGTAGATTCTTGCAGCCCTATTCTGCGAATGATGTCATGTTCGGCAACATATTTGATTACCCTCTAAAATTGCCGTGGGGTTTTGGTGCTGCTCTCACCTTCATGCAGTACGTTTCAGACTCTGTGGCGCTTACTTTTATTTTTATTTTTGAAGGTATCTTGATCCCACTCTGGAACAGGACCTTACGTCCCAATCTAAACCCTGGGCATTGTCACCGCTCATCTCAACCATGCCATACCTTGCCCATACACTGACGGAAGAAGCTTCGCCTTTCCCGCCAACCACGCCTGTCGAAGACAACATGTCAGAACTCATAATAAAGGATGAAAATGAGACTAAAGCGAACTTCGACCCAGAAACTACCTCCAGACAGTCTTACTTCAAAACCGCGGTGAACAGAGATCGGGTCATCTTTGGCCCCAAGGTTCGCTCATTGCTGACATCCCCTTCAGTACTATCATGACCGCCTATCACCGCTAGGATATGCTCACTACGGATTTTTGCTACAACTATCTTCATTTTAGCCCTGATGGAGTTACACTTCGCATTCCAGGAGGAATTAGCTTCGACATGATGGATTATTGGGATGGACAACCCGTCCGATTTGTTTGCTGCGAGCGTAAGCGGACAGATGATAAAAGCAATGTCCCATGGGGAAGAGTCTTTTGGTGCGTCTCTATCGAACTGGCAAATGAGTCAGATGGCGACGACCAAGAGAATGAAATCGACTAGGCGTCAGCACAGACTCGCTTCTTGCTATTCATCGTTCCCCCATTCATCGAAGATGTATCGTTATCGCACAAGCACGTTCTGGAATACTGGAACATTGTATCAATAGATGACTACACTTTTGTCGCCATCAAATATGGCCTGTCTTCTCACGAGTGATTGCACGTTCTATTCTTCTCATGACCGCCCAAAGAACCCCCTAACAGTCACAAGGCAAAGGGTTTATTATACATGCACTTCTTCCTATATTCAAATACAAATCGCCGTCTGCATTTACTATTATTTCCGAAATGTAACCGACCTCTTTCCGGATACTAAACCAGAAGCAAAGGGTGTCGATAGCCCGAGGGCGCCAGACTGCAAGATGCACCTAGCATACGTTTTCGTTGCCATCTTCACGCCTATTGCTCTTCACATCTCCACAGCTAAGGCTGCTTCCCCTGAACTCCTTGTCCACACCAGCTCTGGTCCTGTCCAAGGGTTTCTGGATACCAACACTACCTCGGTGGCGCTTCAGAAATGGTTGGGGGTTCCATTTGCTGCCGACACCGGCGGTCAAAATCGATGGAGACCACCGAAATCTGTGTTCCATTCGAGAGTGTTCAACGCGAGTGCATACGGGCCTGCGTGCCTGCAGGGACGGTATGTCGTTTTGTGCGTGATTCTGGCATGGATCTGACTACGATATCTGTCAGGGCGGACGGAGGGAATGGTACCTCAGTCCAAAGTGAAGACTGCTTGGCGGTGAATATCATCTCACCACAAGGAGCAAAGAAGCTACCTGTCTACGTTTATTCTTAGTGAGTGCTCCCTCGACATCTCGGGGATCTGCAGCATTGACAAGTTCGTATTTCATATTTTCATTTCATACTGACATTCAGCGGTGGTGGTTTTGACAGTGGATCATCTTCTGACCCGAAAATAGACGGGTCCTTCTTAGCAGCCAAGGTACACGTCTTCAAATGCTGAACTACATTGGAATTGCTCAAACATCCTCCTTCTAGGGAATTGTTTTCGTTAGCTACAACTATCGTCTTTCCCTTTTTGCGTACCCCCACTCCGCAGAAATTGCTCGGGCTAGGGAAACACAGAACTTCGGTTTGTTAGACACCCGTTTTGCTATAGAATGGGTGAGGGATAATATTCAACAATTTGGTGGTGACCCGGAGAAGATTACACTGGGCGGCGAATCCGTTGGTGCCGGTTAGTCTCCTACAATAATCAGAATGGAATATGTCAGACGGGAGATAACTAATTCATTGCCCTGATGGTCCGATGGCTGGATGATCTGCAGAGATGACTAACCAGTATCTCACTGCATTTGCAAATGATCCTATCATCCGAGGTGCCATAATGCAGAGTGCTGATAGTGTGTTTCTTTTTGACCTCTTTGCATTTTTGTTGAGCCTGACGACTCATCATGTAGCTTCCCAGCCGATGTGGCCGCTCAATTCGCAGCTTGACATGGTAGCCGGAAATATCTCCTGTCCCGTAGGAGGGCGAGATGGCCAATTGGATTGCTTGCGCTCCAAGTCTGGTTTCGAATTACAAAAGGTTCTGTTGGCTACTGGGGCTCAGTTCCAACCAGTTACAGATAATATCACGATCTTCAAGGAGTGAGCACCTCCGCCCTCTCCGTAGCGTCATAACACTCTGATCATTTTTGATTAATAGCTTTGTAAAGCTAACGAAGGAAGGCAGAACCGCTAGGGTACCTCTGCTTATCGGCACGAACAAGGTTCTCCGTTCTCATATCCGACAAAGATCGCGTCATACTAATAAGCTAGTTGTCAGGATGAAGGTACTTTGATTGTTGAAGGCGAACCAACAGCTTACCTTGATACTATCGTCGCTTATTCGTCAGTGTTCCACTCGCCTGTATTGCTCGGCTCCGATGATCATATTGTTGATTGACGATCTTTTAGAAAAAGTAATAATCTCAACTTCCCATGGGCCAATGTGACAAAGCTCGAAGAGCTTTACCCCGTCCCTTCATCCTCCTTCCCCACAGCGTTCAATGCATCTGCTGCCATGTGGCGTGATGCTCACATGCTCTGTCTTGCTCACAACCTTGCCGTACAACGTACAGATACGTTGGAACTCCCAGTCTGGCGCTATCGGTTCGATCTAGTCGCCGATAATTTGAATTCCAGAGGTTCAAGGATAGGTACGTTCCATGGGGAGGATATCAGATTTGTGATGGGTACATGGAGAACAATCGACCTCTCACCGCCGTTCGTCCCCGCCACTCCCGATGAGATCAAAGTATCAGATATCATGGTCGAGGCTTGGACCAACTTTATCAAAGGTTTGTTGAACGCTTCATCCAACTCTCCGCAGCATGATTGAATATCATCATCCTTGGCTTCTGTGCAGACCCTACTGAAGGACCTCGAATCTCTGGATGGAAACTATTCGATCCTCAGGATCCAAATACCCTCGCCTTGCTAGGAAATTCGTTGATCGGAGCAGAACCAGGGAATCACTTTGTCACCGACAGTGTCTGTGCGTATTGGAACACGCTCTTGTCTATCTTTCCTCAGGTGAGATTCGTTAGACTTGGCGGTGTAGGGGCTGTTAAATAATTGTCTTATAATGACAGACGTTCCCTGAATGCGGTAGCTGGACTTGTTAAAGGTTAGGCCAATGTATCGGACAGGGGTTTCATGAAAACGCTGAATAAAAAATTCGTTACTTGGCTTCTACTCGGGTTTGGATTTCTAAAATTTTTACGTACCTATTACAGCAGATCATAGATGAGGTCGAAGGCAAGTCTCAGAAGTATTCAAGTTCCCGGTTCCAACTCAAATCATGTCAAATCCCGACCATCCAACACCGGTACATACTACAAATTAATAATGTTAAGTCTTAACACGTTGTCTTTTTACAAAGCAATGTTTCTTTGAAACAACAAACTACCACATAAGCTCGAGAACAAGTTTTATTTCTCAATATCGCCATCGTTCCGAGTTTGCAACTGGCACAAAACGATACCCAAAAAGAGATGCTGACGTAAGCATCAATGCTAGTGAGCGTTGCGTTTGAATATATTGACCTTTCTCCCTCACCTCCATCATCCTGAACACCTCCTTGTCGTCGCAACTATATTCCTTGACCATTCGTCTCAACGATACACCCTCTGAACTCCTTACAATACACATCAGTCTCTCGAAATCCCAATAACAACTCGCTGACTGCAAGTTCCAGCCTTTTCCGAAAGTCTCTAGTCGTGCTTGCACGTATACAACACTCTCGAACCCCCTTGTTCCCCTGCTCTCATCTCACCTTACAATGGCACAAGCAAACCGCCCCTCATCGTCATCAACATCGTGAGTGGTCTATTTCCGCCAGAAAACGTGACGAAACTTGCCCCCGTGGCACCGCTTTGCGTATTTCGATCAAACTACAAGGCTTTGATATCTGTTCACTTCGTGGACGAAGAAAAACGAGGCTTTTGCATTGACGCAACATACCACGCGTTCCGCCTTCTCCTGGTGTTAGCGATGAGCCACGAGTTGTTGGATCGGCAGTCTCCTCCGAAAGTTGCCTAGCACAAGGTTGCCGATACAATAACTCGCGTCGCCCCCGCTTGTGGATGTTGACTACATTATGGCATTACCATGTTACGACATGCAGTAGTCATGGATCTTTCTCTCGCCACATTAGAGTTCTATCAATGTCGTCGTGCAGCAAGTAACTCAGCCTAATAGGGTCCTGACAACACTTGCAAGGGCCTAATAGTCAAGTTTATCACGGAGCCAATTCTCGCACTCTACGGAGATTCTCCTTGACACAATACACCCTTATTCATGTAACACAACTCAGTAATTTGTGTTACTTTTTGGAGGTGCCTCAACTTGACTTGGTGCTGGGCATCATTTCGAGGGCCTCAGAATAAAAAAGACTATCGTCGTCCTAGGAATCACTCCCGCCAATTCGTCAATGTTGGCATTCGATATTTTATCATCCTTACCCTCGAAGTCCATGAGAACTTGCATGGACACGTTGATCATTTTTTAGCCAAATGCTAATTATGGATTGTCAAACAGACGCAATGACAACTCATGGAAAGCCAACCTGAACCTTCCCGCAAAAGATGACCGTCCACAAACAGAAGACGTTACCGCGACCAAAGGTCTCGAATTCGAAGACATGCATATCCGACGAGAACTCCTCATGGGTATCTTTGAAGCCGGATTCGAACGACCTTCCCCTATCCAAGAAGAAGCCATCCCTATTGCCCTTACCAAACGTGATGTCCTCGCCCGAGCAAAGAATGGTACCGGAAAGACTGCCGCCTTCGTTATTCCATCCCTCCAGCAAATCGATATCAATAGACGGAAGATCCAGGCCCTGCTACTCGTTCCAACGCGTGAGTTGGCGCTACAGACGGCCCAAGTGTGCAAGATCCTTGGAAAACATATGGGCATTAACGTCATGGTAACAACTGGTGGTACAACACTCAAGGACGATATTATGCGTCTCTCAGAAGCTGTCCACGTATTGGTCGGTACGCCCGGTCGTATACTCGATTTGGCGGGGAAGAACGTTGCGGATTTGAGCGAATGTCCTGTGTTTGTTATGGATGAAGCCGACAAGCTGCTGTCCCCCGAGTTCGCTCCTGTTATGGAGCAGTTGCTCAGCTATCTGCCCAAGGACAGGCAGGTGATGTTGTTCAGTGCCACTTTCCCACTAATTGTCAAGGATTTCAAGGTCAGTTGTCTCTTCTTTTCATGTTACGTACGTTGGCTGATGGCAGTATAGGATAAACACATGGAGTCGCCTTACGAGATTAACCTCATGGACGAGCTTACCCTTCGCGGTGTCACCCAGTATTACGCTTACGTTGAGGAGAAACAAAAGGTTCATTGCTTGAACACGTTGTTCTCCAAGGTATGTTTTTAATTTGAGAATTACACGCACCCGTTATTAACTTCCGTGCTTAGCTCCACGTCAATCAATCCATCATTTTCTGCAACTCCACCAACCGGGTCGAGCTGTTGGCCAAGAAAGTTACTGAGCTGGGCTATTCATGTTTCTACTCGCACGCAAAGATGCTGCAATCTCACCGTAACCGCGTGTTCCACGATTTCCGACAAGGCGTCTGCCGCAACCTTGTCTGCTCTGACCTCCTCACCCGTGGTATCGATATCCAAGCCGTCAACGTCGTCATCAACTTTGATTTCCCCAAGAACTCTGAAACCTACCTTCATCGTATCGGTCGCTCGGGCCGTTTCGGACACCTGGGACTTGCCATCAACCTCGTCACCTACGAGGACCGGTTCAACCTGTACAAGATTGAGCAAGAGCTCGGGACTGAAATCCAACCTATTCCTCAACAGATCGACAAGGGCCTTTATGTCGCACCAGGTGCTATGGGAGAATCGTCTGAACAGCAGAAGGAGAAACCTAAGGCTGGACCTGCACCTCCGCAGCAGCCTCAGTCACAGCCTCCGAGGCAAGGTCAGCAGCAGGGTGTTCCTCGACCGACGCAGCCACCATCGTATAACGGAGCCATTCGCGCCAATGGTGCACCTGTCCCGACTGCGCCGGGCGTACAGCAGCAGTACCAGCAGGCATATCGCGGTGCTGTGCCAGTAGCTCGATGATCTATGAAATTGTCTGGAAAATAACAGTTGGTGGATGGTATGGAAGTCGTCGGATCGTGTTCGATGATGTGGGGGATGATTGTAGTGAAGGGGAGTGGTGGCCACAACAAGCATGTAACTTTTCTATTCGCGAGGGTATTGCCAAAACGGGTTCGGTGTTCTGACTGGGGAATGCAAACCATCTCTGTATCATAATCCTTTTGGACCCCTCTGATTCTCCGATTTTTTCTCCCAACTCTAGCAAGCACAGCACCCCGCCAATATTCCGATTCCAACTCCCCGGGCTTTGCTCCCGATTTCCTACTCTTTTCTGCAATTTATACTCAAGGGTCCAGTAGGCGTATAATTCCGTTCGTGAACTCTGATCTTTTTTCTTCTTTTCGTCGCTACAGGCTGTCGCAGTATATCTATCCTATAGCTATTGTTGTTACACGCTGTCGTGCTTCCTGTCGTTTTGTCGGTACCTTTTTTTGCGCAGTAGTCTGTCGAATGGAATTTGCATCGCTTGTTTTCGTGGCATATCATATTTTGAGCATCATCTGGTTCTAAATTCAATTGCTCCGAAGATTGTCTTGGCGAAGTCTTCTGGTTGTCGATGGCGATGACAAGTTCTATACCAACTGCTAGGAGATTGATGGTATCCGAAGAATAGCATACCCATCTTTCAAGTTACAACTGGTAGATCATGATACTTTGTTAGCTATTTCAAAGACAATCCAAACACGGATGACCGTTCGATACTATTTGCAATATAGATATCCTCCTCTTGTAGTAGTAGGCGCGAACCAGAAACACATCCATCACACGATGATGTTTTGAACATATAATCATATAATAGTCTATGGCCGTCATAGCCATTATGAAACTCTCTCTCTAGATAGCTGTCCCCGCTGCTGCTGAGACCATCTATATCAACTCCACTCTGGAATTTTTCTTAGCCGTGCAACAGCCCGGGGTTCTTCGTTTCCGTCACCACTTGCGACACTCGCACCATTTCTTCCTTCAAGACCACGACGACGTTACTTGCACACGGCATTTGCATGCGCAGAAGTTGGGTGTGGGATATGTGGGGGACCAAGACAGGGACTACACGAAGGAGGAGCAACTCGGAATATCACCGTCTACCCTCGTGCGTGTTAAGATTGTGTCTGAAAGCTAACGCCGACTCAACTCCTTTCTTAACCTTTACATTGACGTTTCATGCAGATGGCGAGCCGTAGCTTCACCCAGATTCACGACAAACTTCATACGGTCGCGGACGATATCCCTACGGTGCAAAATATTCACCCTCGTGCTCATCATACTACTCCTAATCACGCCCATCCTCATTTGGGAACCCCATATCGAAATTGCCTTCTATAATCGTGGCTGGGTCAAGGAAGAGGTCACTGACCTATTCCCTATATCGGCTACATGCTTTAATCCACAATTCATATCTCCCCATTATAACGCCACTGCGCACATTCACACAGCGAAACGAGTACAAGTCCATGCCGGACTACCGCTACGACTAGGGATGGACTGCTATAACTTTGCTGGTACAATCCAACCTTCACTTCAACCACCCCAATATGTCCCCCCAGAACAACGAACACATTATCATACATATTGGCGGAATGACCTTGCCCCATTTGCGGAACGCCAAGAGTGGTTACTCAAGTCGTTCTTTGCGACACAAAACGTCGAGACGTCCAGGCTGGTATTGTGGTCGAACGGAGACCTCAGCGGGAACGAGCTCATACAGAAGTGGTTGAATTGGTATCCGGACGCGTTTGTGTTGAAAGTGGTCGACTATGAGCAGCTCGCGCAGGGGACCGAGTTGGCGAATAGCGAGTTGTTGAGGATAAAGGATACGAAGGCATGGGTGGATGGTGACTTGGTGAGGCTACTTGTGCTTTGGGCGTATGGAGGTGTATGGGTGGACATGGACTCGCTGCTGACGCGGGATCTTGCACCATTGCTTGAACATGAATTTGTGACACAATGGGATTGTTATGGTGAGTGTACACTTTGAAGGCAAGACGTATCTGCGTAGCTCATGTTCCATTTACCCTCTAGACAAGCTCTACGTCCCCTTCAATGGTGCCCTCATGAACTTCCACAAACACTCCCCTTATTTGTGCGAAGCATTCCATATCATGATCAACTCTCAACCTCCGCGGCAGGGTACAACTGATTGGGGAGCTACCCTCTATCTCAAACTCTGGCGTCGTCTTGTTTCCGCCTCTATTCAACCTTTCAGCGTTCTGCCCTGGTGTTTCTCAGATGGCCGATCATGTCGACTCGACAACCGCCTTCCAGACCCCTTCGTACCAGATCCTCGAAATAAAAAATGGACGTCGGGTCTAACAACTGAAGAAGGCGGCGGGCTCGACCGAGTATTGAAGTCTCAAGTGTTCTCTGTCCATCTACATAACCAGTGGGACAAGCCGTTTCCGAAGGCAGGTTGGGTAGAGAGATTATTATTGAAGAGGTTTGATCAAAAGTTGCAGCCGCTAACTCTGCCGTCTGGACGACGTCAAGTCCGACGGGTTCTATGATTGGTGAAGATTGATTGTGACACTTTCTGTCATGGACGATGTTTCCGTTGATGATTTAGGCATGTGACGACGATATACCCCACCTTCGCCCTTTGTACCACAGTAATGACCACACTCGCTAGTTTATTAAGCAATAGCATAATGTATAGGTAATGATTTTCACAGCCTGCCTTCGCAGCATATTGATTATTTATGGTGAAATTTGAGCAACGCCTCCAGACCTTCTTCTGGCTTCCGGTCCGCACCTGCTTGCAAAATTTTCTCACCGGCGGCCACTGACATACAAACTCCAAGGCTATTCTGCTCTTTCGGTCCTAGGTCTGCCTATACCCATATAAAGACATTTCCTTCCACAAAAGGCAAGCGCTTCGACTACGTACATACTGACGTAAGTTGCCTGTTTGGGCGTCTCAATGCGGAAGTAGCCGAATTGCCTGTACCACGACTACCATGCGCTTGACTTTAAACAACTCATACCAATGAAATAAGATATATAGCAGCAACCATAACCGCCATTGTTCTCGCTCACGCACGTTCAGTATGGGTCTCCTCACTATCATTCGCAAGAATAGACAGAAAGAGCACGAGATGCGAATCCTTTTCTTGTGAGTATTTCTCGTCTGATTATTCCTGTGACTCTTGTAACATCTGTGTCTGAAAAGAGGGCTAGATAACGCAGGAAAAACAACTATATTGAAGAAACTGAATAAAGAGGATATCTCTGGTATTAGTCCGACACTGGGCTTCAATATCAAGACGTTCGTGCACGATAGGTAAGATCCAATGTCTTGTCAACTCTAATCGCTTAGCATCGTCTGATGAATCAAGCATCCTAGATATACACTAAACATCTGTGCGTACCCATTTTGACATCTCAGGACTACTTCGTTATCCTGACCTCATGCAGGGGATGTTGGCGGTCAACGGATGCTTCGACCATACTGGAGAAACTACTTCGAGCAAACTGATGCTATTGTGTGGGTCGTAGACTCTGGTGATCGATTCCGGATGCAAGATTGCAAAGAAGAATTACACAGTCTTCTGACCGAGGATGTGCGTCATTCCTCCTGACACGAGCTTTTCATAACTAGTCTCACACGCTCTGCATCTCTTTGTCTCTATTCATAGAGGCTTTCTGGGGCATCTCTCCTTGTATTCGCGAACAAGCAAGATATCGAAGGATCCATGACAAGTGAAGAGATCTGCGAAGTGACTTATTTTCACTTTCACGTAACGAGAACTTCTCTGATTGAATACATCACAGGCTCTGGACTTGAAAGCTATTCGGACGCACCAATGGAAGATCTTCTCATGCAGTGCCGTCACCGGTCAAAATTTGTTGGCGGGGCTGAATTGGGTGGTCGGTGAAGTAGCAAACCGGCTCTACTATTCGACGACATGAAATGGCCATTTTTGCACTTCCGAATTGTATAGTCCTCGGTTGTTGAACCTTACCTATGCAGTGCTATACAGCACTTCGGTGAGACGCGAATTGTAAGCGCCATGGATATTAGTACTCTAATTCATGCTTGGCTAAAACGTCCGCGCGGAACTCTCCTAGTGTTCTCACCCTTGACTTTGGTCCTTTTTCCCAGCTATTGAAAACTAGGTGTTCCCCGCATGCCATCAGGGGGATCCAGTACCCCGTTCAAGGAAAGGGGCGCAACTAAGGGATATGATGATGCTAGTTCTTACACGAGAAACCAACTAGAGCCTGGCAGTTTCCCTGCTTTCTATGACAGCTGCCTTCTCGGCCATCGTGTTAGAAAGAATGCGGCTCGTTTATCCCCTTTCGTCCCTCTGCCAACATCTCGGTTCCTCCCTTCTTTATATGCGGGAGCGTATACTACATGCTTATCTCTTACTTATATTTCTCGGTCTAGCGCTACTGTCAAGACTTCCAATGTTCTGACAGATCGAGTTCCTTCGTTTGGTCATTTTTGGGTCATTTGGTCTGGATTCCCTTGTTCCTAGCCCGGTTAGCTATTGTTGGCCCCCATACTAACGTACCGCAATCCGGGTATCCTCCTTTTCTGCCGAGTGAAGATCCAAGATGGTTTAGAACCTTCGGCCTCTCATGGGCCGCCTTGCCCAATACGCACCTTATTCATGATCCATCTCCACAGTGCCGGATCCTCATTGCATGGATGCATGACATGACATTGCTTCTGTCTGCACAGCTTTGCGGCAAACCCTCATAAGCCCCTGCTATGTTCAAACTGTCCCCCATTCCATTCGTTGGTCTCCTCTATAACACAACCTACATCAAAGGTGAGACTTGCTCTCCTTGATACGTCTAGTGCAACCAACCCATCCCTTCTTAGTCTTATCAAAATGACGCAATCACCTCGCAAACATCGATCGCAGTCAGGAAGTCCCTCGCTGAAAATAAAGAGCCCGTCGCCAAAACAAAAGAAGACTAAACGTCTTGCGAAGGTATATCTCTGTTCTTGTCAACTGGTTGAACCGTCTCCTGAATTCACCACAACTAGGCATGCGATAATTGTCACCGGGGTAAGCGAAAGTGTGATGGTACTGGTAAGTTCTTTATTGAGCCTAGCCGAGGTCGAGATGTTGATCTATGTGTGTGTTGCTTCTCAGGTCCATGCAGCACTTGGTAAACAACTTCGACGTTTCTTCTTGACTTCGATGTTTCTAACCCTGCCTTATCAGTTTCTATGCCGGAAAAACGTGTATCTACACGAACAACCTCGGCGTTCAAATACCTCCACCTGTGAGGCCACATGACGATTTGCAGACGATTATCGACAAAATCGATTTGAATCAACGCGAGTATGCTATGCTAACATACCGCACCACGACCAGTGCCGCCGCCTCTGTCGTACAAACGCTAACCCAGCCTCATTCCCAACTCCCTCATTCCCAACTCCCTCATTCCCAACTCCCTCATTCCCAACTCCTTCAATCCCAGCCCCAACCTTATGTATACCAAACATCACCATCTCCCTCAGCGGCCGCATCCTCTCTCTTGAACTCTCCTAGCGTTATCGATTGTTACTCATTCGACCAGGGGATGGGGTATTCTCATGCGACGTATCAGCATTGGAATAACAGTATAGGAGAGCTATGAAGAACGTCTCGACGCTCCGTGTACTACTATATGAGTCCTGGCAGCAGGACTGTCATATCACTGTAGTTTTAGCTAATGTTGTCCTTGTTTTCCACATGCCTCCACCCAAACCCAATAAGGGACGAAAGAGGGTTTAAGTACGAAGAGATTACCGCCAAACGTGTTGGGAAACGTTCCATGTAGGGTAGACTTGCAGATCGTCTTGTGGTGCGAGAATTTGATGTGTCTTAATCTTTTCTATGGTTTCTTCCGCGATGCATTTCCCAGGACTGACACTTACCCTGTTTTCTATTTACAGTACATCACTTGACTTGATCGATATGAAAGGGATAGGATTCAATACAATGGGCAAGGCTTAGCTCAAATCAAGGCGCGATCTGCACACTATGCGATACGTAAAATGTGCAAAAAGCTTGGTGGACATGAGGGGGAACGTAGGTCACTTTGTGGGCTATGATATGGACTACGACCCTGACCACTTTCCACAGATCCCGAATAGAACAACTGAATGAAAGAAGCAGATATATGTTTGTAAACAGATTCGCGCCCACAACGTTTCTCTATTATAGCGTGGGGCCCGTTCTCAGAGTGTTTGTGACCAGCGGCGTTTCTAAATGGGGAACGACGCTAACGGAAAGTTTGTCATAAACGCCTCATACCCGGATCACTATATGAAGACTTATCGTGTTGACAAAAGCGTTATACTCGTCGAGGATAAAACGTTGACAGGCGACTAATACGTCTGAATTTCATTTTGGTACTAACGAATATGATCTCAGACTCGATCGGTAGTTTGGTTTGGAAAGTTCTTTCTCAGAGCTATTTGGAATGTGTATTCTCCATTGACAGATTGGCGTCGTGGTACTTTCTTTTCGACTGAATCCCTTGAAGGACGGCATGGTTGAGGGCGACCATTACCTATTCTCTGTTCATGTTGCACCTTGGAACGCGCTCAAAGCCGCTTCTCAAACGCCTGGATTATCTTCACACCATCCAGGCCTTTGCAATGTGATAGCTTGACGCTGATTTGGATTCTTATTTAGCTGGATGCTTACGATCCTAGGACAAGCCCACCCTCCACTACCATGGCACGCTCTGGACGATCAGGTCAGCCCTTCCGTTATATATTGAGACTGCGCATCCTTATCGTCACAACCCTAGGATCTCCCCGGACTCCTACTTCCCCTGTTTGGGCTTCGGGGCAGTTTGAACAGGTCCCTCTACGACAAGGAAGGCGCAAGCGGACTCAAACAGTAAGTATCTCATGCTCGTGACCGATATAATTTACAACAACACGTGTAAAGGCATGTACTTCTTGTCATCACAACAAACGCAAATGCGATGGCACAGGTGAACCACTTATATGCATATTAATGAAACGCACTTACGCAGCATACCAGGTCCCTGCAGTACCTGGTGGGTTCTCCTGATCACTTTCCTCACGTTGTAACACCCAATAACATCTTTTCCCAAAGTTACTTTGCACAGAGGGAGTGCGTGTACAAGGATAGAAAGGGCAAGGTGATCCCCGCACCTGTGCAGGCGCACAAAGACCTGCAGGTCATCGTTACGACAGTGGACCTTGAACGTCCCTCCGATGCCATACTCACCTATCGTACTGGTGCCGATGCTGGAACATACATCACTGATTGTAAATCTCCCCGCTTAGAATTGTAACTGTATCACCAAAGACAATGATTTTATTGTACAGAAGGTATGTCGAGTAAAATAATATCATAAAATTTTCATACTCATCGGATGGTGTGGAAAAGTCCATTTCTTCTCTTTTTGTTTTTGTTTTTGCATTGTTTTGGATTTGAACCTTGTTCTCCGTTTGCAACGTTTACTATTAGCCTTGTATCTCGTTCTCAGGCACTGTACTTATATCACTTTTGTATTACTATTACGTCGCTTCCCCCCGATATAAGCTCGGAAATGTGCGAACTGAACCCCCAGATGGATACAAGATAAGTAGATCTCCTGAAAAACTTGCAGTTCATTCCGTTCATCGGAGGGACCTTCATAGACGCACTGCGCCACAACGCGTGTGCTGCATGGGCGCATTCGATCATCGATCATCAACTGCCTTCAAGGTCATCCAGCCAAGTACTTGCTTTTGTGACCGAAACACGATACCCCGACTTATCTATTAGTACAAGTATGATTTTGAATATGAGAAGTTAGAATCTACCTGAATTGAAGTCTCACGTGTCCGAATCTGATGTGTGACGTCACGCGTTTGTAGTTCCAACTTGAAAATGAACACTAGTAAAGCGGCGCCAGGTCGCACAATCCCGAGACCCTTTCCTTACCACCGACTACGATCAAGTTCAATCACCATTGCTCACGTAGATACCAATCACTAACTCATTGGTTACGGTCCCTCTGGTATAATCGTGCGCAATTCACATACTTCCCTCCTCAGTCATCATTATAGGCGCCCGTTGTGCACATTAAAAAATAAATTGGTTTCTCCTACTAACGATTTGTGTGCCAATTGCCCATAGGCGCCCATTAACAGCGTAGGAAATCAATCTGCATCACATTCACGTTCGCAAGCCACTAACACTCATTCTTGTATGCTGCTAATGGGCAACGTGTTTGTTACCACTTATTTTACAACCACACACGCACCGTACAAGGGATGTCCCCACGTGTACGGCGAAAGTCACGTAGTCAATAACCGATATGCTCCCAATCCGTACAATCCTTATCAAATAAGTCCTTCGTAAGTTACATCATTGCGCGAAACATGAGCACCTTCTCCCCTAACCGGTACCACTATTATCTCCTCCACTCGAGGGGCCAACGCCAGGCAACAATCCGCTGTTCCACACGCCCGGCCTCCCATCCTCCATGCACTGACCCTCCTGGGACCCCCGGAGCCCATTTGCCTTTCTCTACCTGTCGCCACCAAGCCGGGAATTGGCAAGACCAGCGTATCCTCGTCCCCAAAATACCGATCTCGGGACGAGCACAACACGTTATGGCCG
This sequence comes from Cerrena zonata, assembly GCA_038087015.1. Taxonomy (NCBI): domain Eukaryota; kingdom Fungi; phylum Basidiomycota; class Agaricomycetes; order Polyporales; family Cerrenaceae; genus Cerrena; species Cerrena zonata. Next base: position 120,900 of record JASBNA010000018.1, read on the forward strand.
CATGACGCCGACAAATTCACCGCCCGAAATTCTTTCCGAATCAACTCGAATCCGCGTTGTTTATACTTCGTGATCGGGTTGGTCGCGTTCGTGTACCGAACTTGAATGACCTTGTGGGCCAACGTAAGTGCGGGGTATGCACATTGTATGCTGTCGGCCGTCAGTGCGTTCATGACATGCGTACCCCAATAATGCACAACAGTATTTGACGGTACAGAACCTGTGCTCTCAATGACATCAAAATTGGCCATGTCCGTCGAAACCTTCACCAGTCGACGGAGGCCTTCATAGGGATATGAATCAGGACCATCGCCCTCGAGTTGCTCGCGAGAATCGGATACTACTTTGGCACCTGGAAGGGATAGGATGAAAGCCAGGAGTGTCTTGTAACCCTCGTTGACACCAATGACATCGACATCGCGAGGCTTCCAAGTGCAGGGCTGACGCAGGAGGAGATACAATGCAGTTGACCCTGATATTATGGACCCCGTGTCGGACATCATCTGCCGAAACGAGGCGGGGTTTGGTGTGAACGACGCCAGCAAGGCGTTATAACACAGCATCATTTCAATCCCTACTAGCTCGCGCCAACCATTATCGCAGTAAAGACCTAGCAGCGTAGGCAGGTCGCAAAAGTGCAAGATATGGCTCTTCGTCTCAATAGGCAATTTACTGCAATACATCGGTGATCAGTTTATAATGTCACAACTGTGATCCACTCACTGAATGACATGCTCTCTTGCGAAGTAAACCACAGCTCTCTTGACAAAAGGCAACAACATCCTTGCTGCGTACAGCACGCAGTTATTAACAATAGAACACAATGGTCAATGTTTCAAGGCGTACAGAAATTCGCCCCATTTGAAAGCTAATATTTATACCCCTACACAGCATTGCAAAACCACTCTCAAAGACAACCTGTCTCTCCATCGCTCGGGAATACTGACCATGCAGAACGACGGTACGGCTTCACCAACATTCCACAATCCTGTTTAGGGATACCCAATCACAACAACCACTCACTGATCGGCGCTAATGCCCGAGGGACACCAATGTGAATGTCCGTTTCAGTCGCTAAAACGTCCTTGCAATGGTTCAACGCCCCCCGCCCCATTGACAGTTCAGAGCGAGCAACGGACACTCAAATAGGCATGCAGTTAATCGGCCTATGCCACGACCCACTGTGCCGTCCTACCGCACTTTCCGACATTCACCCGCCGTAACCTCCGCTTTTACATCTCCAACCGCGGCAATCCAAATTTGGACAGGGTTCCCAACGTCCATTCCATGATCAAGGCGGAACCGCCAATTCGGAGATGACAATACTCCAATGTTCCATACCACCTCCAGCGACACGCATGATAACAATGCGACACCGCCCACTGTTTTGTCCCCACACCACGCGGTGTGATAACAACGACGTTGTATGTCGGTCCGCAACGCTGTTCATTGCCCGTCGATGATGCCTAGCCACGGCTCTCAGTCGTAACGTTGATTTACATTAACTGGTTTACAATGTGAAGCAGAGCTATGTCAAAATTTCGAAATCGGTCATGTCCGCCGTCGATCCGTATTCCACTTGCATTACCGATGCTTGCCCTTTCCGCTCATCATACCGCCAGCTATTCACAACCTGACTCGCCCGATATATCACCGAGCGCCTCTGGTTTCGCGAACGATCCGCCCCCTCCACAGCTAGGATCGCATACTACACGGCATCTCGCTCAGGACCAGTATAAAAGGTATTCGTATTGTCATCGCCCTCGGTCGATATATAAAACGCACCTAGAACAATCATGGGACACCGCACCGCGATGTCTGACCATCCCCGATGCAATACGACTCAGTCCCTCCAAGCTGCTGTACAACTTGTCGAGGCCATCGAACTTCGTGCCACCCGCAGGATTAACGTCCACTCAAACGATGGTGTCGTCCTCAGCACTCTATCACCCGACAATATCATACACCAGAATCGTGGTAACCCCGGACGCTCGGATGACAACGTATCTCCCCCTCATCAACCCGCTCACTTCAACGGTGACGACGCTGTCGAAAGTAACCGTCATTCCGGTCTTCGATGCCACCACCATGGCCAGTCACACACCTGCACCGCTCGCTTCCCAACAGAACCAACTAGCCCTGCTCAGCACTTTACAGGGGCTGCATCTTTACAACATACTGCGTCTTCAGTCAATACAACCTCAGCAGACCTTCAATCCATCATTACCCTCCTACGCCAAGACACAATGCCGTTAAGTGAGCAGCAGCTGGAGGACTACATGACGTATTATGGAACCGTGGAACGCCAAGGGCGAATGACACTTCATTTACATTTCTTGCTGAGCCAACTTTCTGTTCCCGATTCTGAACAGTAGTACTCCATTCCTTCGCCAATATTGTCGACGCCCGTCCGGTTATAGATGCCTTCTATATAATACATAATATCTGCCTCAATCACTACCGCTTGACTTGAAGATTGCAATTCCGTCTTAAGGACAAACGCATTACCTTGAACAGCCGAGTTACGATTTTGGCCTCTTCTTCCGCGAAAATATTACCATTGTAAACAACACACGACCCTTACCACTTCCCCTACCATGGAACAAGCGAGTCCCAACTATTTTACCTTTGAACAATGTGCATCGAAACAACTTAAAACTGCCGATCATGATTACAAACGTTAATAACACATGTACACTGGATCCAAACCTCCTACACATGACACCCCGCTTGATCGATATTGTGAACCGTCCTTGTCATCATAAACCATTACTTCTCGTCGCTTTCGTTATCCACGGATCGTTCCATTTCGCGCAGCAATGCCCTTGTCGCGGGCAAGTGACCACGCAAAGAGCTTTGCCACTGCTTGGCCTTGCGGGGGGGAAATTTGCCGGACATAATCCCCTCACATCTCCGAATAAACCATCCTTCACACTGGCTAGACCAGTAGCCGCAGTTCAAACCGCCTGTCTCCCACGCGTGCTCATTTGCACTGGATCGTAGCCCAAATTTTAGGCTTCATAAAAGTAAGGTAAAATTTTATAAAAATTTTCTTACAAAACATGATTTTCAGCACTCAGAAATTGTCAAAAAATGTAGAATTTTAGCAGAATTTGATAAACTACAAAAATCTGTGCAAATTCAGCCTTTTGTATTCAATTTTTAGACTTTAGAAATGTTCAATTTCTGTTTATTTTTCATTAGAGAAAATTTCACTATGCAAAATTCAAAATTTTGATACATTTTTATTTCTTCAAAAATCCTAATATAATTGTATATATCAAAATAAGGTTTTATAAATAAAGAGGCTAAAGAGAAGATATAGATAACTGCTCTTAGTAAATCCTGGTCTCTATCAATTCTACTATCTAATATATGTAGTAAGATATGCAATACTTCTTATCTTGCCAAATTATCAGTTTAAATTTTAAATCATCTTTGGAAAAATAAAAGTGTATCAAAATTTTGAATTTTGCAGAGTAAGTTTTTCTTTAATAAAAAATATATCAAAATTAAGCTTTTTTGAACTCTAAAAATTGAATACAAAAAGCTAAATTGGCACAGGTTTTTATAGTTCATCAAATTCTGCTAAAATTCTACATTTTTTGACAATTTCTGGGTGCTAAAAATCATATTTTGTAAGAGAATTTTTATAAAACTTTACCTTACTTTTATGAAGCCTAAAATTTGGGCTACGATCCAGTGTTGGCCACCAGGAGACCATCGAAACCTGCTCTCCCTTACCTGATGTATTTTCTTAGCTAACAGTTATCGATATATAGCACCACTTACCTGTGTACACCCTGTACACTCCCACAAGCACGTCCATACTCTCTTGCGTCAATGCACACTCTGACAATGCTTCTCCGGAGTGATCATCACCTGGCTGAGAACCGCCGAGGCCAAAAACGGTGGTAAAATCAACCCCGGAGTCGATAGCAAGCCTCCAAGCTATTCCCCCCTTTCTCAGCGCAGCCCTCGCAATGGCAGGGTCCTCTAACAATGCTGACTTCCTTCCCAAATACATCTCATAGTCCATCTTTGTGAATTCGTATGCTGCCGGGCGATCCGGAATGCACAATAAAGCAGGTGACACGCAAACGGCAGGGGGCGTTACCGACCATAAAATCGCAAACGGAATTCCACGAGATAGCAGCCGTTGAAGGATTTGCGAGTTTCCCGGCCCCCATTTCCGGCGGATAACTTCACGCACTGTTACCTGGCTACGCACAGCAATAGACCACCCCTTTGCCCGCGAGTCAATGGTTCCTAACCAGTATGGAGTAGTGGTTGCTGTCTGTAAGGCAGGTTTCTCAACCCGCAGCAGTGAACCGCCATGAATACGGTAAAATTCATCGTCTGACATGTGACAGTCAGAGATCGCGACGGGAACGAGGCTTCTCGCAAGTGTTGCTGCAAAGAATGTTCACTGGACTGTAGCCCAAATTCTGGGCTCCATAAAAGTAAAGTAAGTTTTTATAAAAAGTCTCTTACAAAACATACTTTTTAGAGCCAAAAAATGATATAAAAATTCAGAATTGCAGCAGAATTTGATGAATCACAAAAACCTATATAAATTCTGACTTTTGTATCCAGTTTTTAGAGTTCAAAAAGGCTCTATTTTGATACATTTTTTGTTAGAGCAAAATTTGGAATCCAAAATTCAAAGTTTTGACACATATTTATTTTTTCAAAAGTGATATAAAACTCAAACTGCTAAATTGGCAAGATAAATAGTATTGTATACCTAAGTATCTCCATCAAATAGTCTTATTTACAGAGACCATGATGTACTAAGAATAGTAGTCTATATCTTCTCTTTAGGCTGTCTATTCATGAAACTTTATTTTAATATATACAATTATATTATAATTTTCAACAAAATAAAAGTGTATCAAAATGTTGAATTTTGCATACTGAATTTTGCCTCAGCAAAAATGTATAAGAATTGAGCTTTTTTGAACTCTAAAAAGTGGATACAAAAGTCTGAATTTGCACAGGTTTTTGTGATTTATTGATTTCTGCTGCAATTCAGAATTTCTAGATCATTTTTTGGGTCTGAAAATCATCTTTTGTAAGAGACTTTTTATAAAATTTTACTTTACTTTTATGGAGCCCAAAATTTGGGCTACGATCCAGTGGTTCTCGCAACGTCTGCTAGTTGAGGAGATAGAGAACCCCAGTCGCCTATTGCCTCCTCTTCAACCATGGCCCGCAGGAGGTTTCTAACATCTGTCGTGGGCGTGTACGCTACACCGTTCTGGTGCCCGCTCCCTACCGCGGTGGCGCATCTCACCCCATATCGATAAGTAAGAATATTGGCTATACCCTCAACTTCCACATGCATGGGCTCTGGGGGACCAATCATCGGCTCATCGGCGTCATTGTCATCAATAGTCAATGTAGTCGTAGGTTCGGAGAAGGCGACATCTACGTCATCTATGACTTCTCCTGCTGTGAGTGTCCAGATACCGTTTGTTGCGGAGGGCCATAGCCCGCTGTCGAAGGGATCCAACACTGGATCGTAGCCCAAATTTTAGGCTTCATAAAAGTCAGGTAAAATTTTATAAAAATTCTCTTACAAAATATACTTTTTAGCATTATAAAATTGTCAGAAAATGCTAAATTGCAGCAGAATTTGATAAATCATAAAAACCTATATAAATTCAGACTTTTGTATTCAATTTTTAGACTCTAGAAATGTTGAATTTTCATACATTTTTCATAAGAGAAAAATTTACTATACAAAATTCAAAATTTTAATATACTTTTATTTCTCTAAAAACCATAATATAATTGTATATATGAAAATAATGTTTTATAAATAGAGAGCCTAAAGAGAAGATATAGACTACTATTGTTGGTAAATCATAGTCTCTGTTAATTATACTATGTGATAGAGATATTTAAGTGTGCAATATCACTGACCTTTCCAAATTAGCAGTTTAAATTTTATATTACTTTTGGAAAATCAAAAGTCTATCAAAATTTTGAATTTTATATAGTAGATTTTTCTTTAACAAAAAATATATGAAAATTCAAGATTTCTAAAGTCTAAAAATTGAATACAAAAGTCTGAATTTATATAGGTTTTTATGATTTATCAAATTCTGCTGCAATTTAGCATTTTCTGACAATTTTATAATGCTCAAAAGTATATTTTGTAAGAGAATTTTTATAAAACTTTACCTGACTTTTATGAAGCCTAAAATTTGGGCTACGATCCAGTGCAAAATTGGTTCCTTTGACAGTGCTGACAATCTCGCTGTTTCGATGCTTGCCGCTGAAGGATACAGTGCCGTTGCAAGCCGGTGGTTGCACTTCTCACCATGTGGGAAGCACATCCATACCGGCACGCCTGCGGCCTCAAACCACCGAAAACAGGACCAGAAGGACCACTCCACGGACATATTGACCACCAACCCGCGCCGTGGAACTGATGATCGGAAGCACGTCAAAAATGCACTTCGCTGGATGTTATCAAGCCACAGCGGAGGGAACGGCTTCTCGGCCGTAGCAAGGATTTGGAACCAGACAGGGGGTGACCTCTCCCCAAAGTGTGCAGATGCAGCTATCGCCGCCGCTACCAAGCACATCCATGCCAAAAAAATTTGCCGGCCCCGATGTGCAGCACGTCGAGCTCCTTCCTCATCCGAATATATTTCTGTGAACCCTGTATCTTGTGGGTAAGGGGGCATAGTGGTTTGCAACGGAGCATACGGCATAAAATGCTCCTTCAGAATGTTATATGTCGCCACTAGGTTAACCTGTAGATGGAGCCATACTCTCGCGATATCTGGCCGTAGACGGTATTGTTTGGGACTGACGACATCAATCGGGAAGCGATTGAAACTGTAACTCAGGGGGCGGAAGAGAACATCGTTGTGCAGGTTGCTGTCGCAGGGCAGGAAGGCGAGATACCAAAAGTTGTCTCTTGCCCAAATTCATCGGACTAGAAGTGACAAGTGGAACCGCTGGTCTTGTTCAAGTGATAGACCCGTGCCCAACGGTAACCTGACGGATCGAGGCACGTTAGTGACAATGATGCAATGCTCATCCCAGAACACGTTCTGGAAGTTGTCACACCATTCAGGACGACGAAAAGTCATGGCGGTCAGTACAACAGGTAGTGGCCGTCTTAGACAAGCGTCGACAGCACAGCAGGCTCATGACCTCGTGGTATTTGAAATTACGGATCAACACTGTTGTTCACCGCTATTTTGGTACGTGAGGGATTAGCAGACGCCCTTTCGCCGACGCCCAAAATCAAGAGATTTCCAGTTGACATCCACAATACAGTGTGGTGTTGGGTTGTAGTTAAGTACTACCACATGTGTCCACTCAATACTCAGATAAATAAATTCAGAATTGTATGTGCAAGACAAAGAAGTTAGCAGGCACTATTAGCAGGGCGCGGTATGCTGCACACAAACATATCGTATTAAGAACAACCGTTTTGGGTACCATTCCACAATGTCTGAATGCTAGGCCCGTCTAATCTAATAGTGCACACCTCGCGACGCACTGGTATAAAGCAATCTTGGTTTCCACAAGCCCTTCCTCCCAAACGCCACGCGGTCGTGAACGCATTGTCTGGATTGTGCGGTACACGCAATACAGATGGGGTCACGGCGGTATCAATTGGAAAAACTAATGTTAACTCATCGCCCAGATACCGATCCCTTTTGGCGCACGCAGTAAACCCCTTACATGAGAGCGAAAGCGATCATAGCTGCTGTCGCGAGCGGCACAAGGCAAGTCCACGCCCTTTCCACATGTCAATGATGTCATCCCCTTCACTGAGCATCGGGATGTAGCTAATGATTCCCTTTCGCTGAAGCGTCAGAGTGGGATATGCGCACACAAGCGAATCAGCCGTTAAGGCATTCATGACATGAGTAGACCAGTAGTGGGCCAGTAGGTGGAATGGTGACATTTCAGAGCTAAGAACCAATTTAAAGCTTGCCATGGTCGTGGTTATCGTGGTTGTGGAACCAATGCCGAAGTCGTTTTGAATGTAATCGTCTACTCCGTCAAGGCCGAACTCGGAAGTCCGTGTCGCTCCGGGGAAAGCCATAATGAAACGAGTGACATCAACGATGTACGCTGGACAAACAATGAGGTCAATTTCACATGACTCCCAATTGTACGGCTGGCGCAGGAGATAGTGTAGAGCAGTCGCCCCAGTGATAATGGTGTTGGTCACCCGCATCATTTCGCGGAATGCAAAGGCGTCGGGCGAGAATTTGGCCAGCGTGTAAAGAAAGGAAGCCCTGATTTCCCTCGCCGCCAACTGTGCCCAATGGCTGTCGTATGAAAGCCCAATAAGGTCTGACAAGTCACAAAAGGTCATGACGAGCGCTTTCGTTTCGGCAGGGAGAGTGCTATTACCAATTGCGTGTTAAGGCATGCTGTACAAAAACTAACGCTACTCACTGTACAGGGTGAGTCAAGGCAAAATACAGAAACGGTCCTTGCAGGTTACCAAGGAACGTCATGATGGTGTTCGACAGGTGGCCGTCTAGAAGCAGCTCTCGCTCTCTTCCTAATTTAACTACGAAACTGCTGCTCGGATATGCCCAACTGTAAGCATCCGCTTATGCGCGGCCCGCACAACGCTCCATCATTCTCCTGTCACATTTTGATCCGTCGTAGTCACAGTAGGTTCATAATTCGCTAAGGATTACATCCTCTGCAGCCTACACAGAGGGCTTTTCATGGACGCAGAGCGTTCACAGCATAGAAGCGCTAACGCACTAGTAAAAATACACTACGATCTATATTGCATTACATCCATACTTTGCACATCGAAAAAAAAACCCTCCCGGGCTTCGTCAGGCCACACGGTGTGTGTCACCGTCACCCGCACGTCCACCAATGCTCCCTCTAAATCACAATACCGGTCAGGATGAAGCATTGTCAGATCTGTATCGTAGATCGGTAAGGGGTCGACGAGGCAACACTGCTCGGTTGTCCGAGGCAATACACCCATTTCCTGCAAATGACCACAGTCGAAAGCAGTCCCCGGCAGGCATTGCTGGGATTGCAGGCTGCGAATGTTGGCGGCATGTGATAAGTAGTGGCGACCCAGCGAAGGGACGTTGTTCACATCGCCATGCAATTTCTGTAATTTTCGCTTCAGCGTGACCGCAGGGGAGTTGAATAAGACAACATACTCGTAATAGGGGGGGAAAGGTGACTATCAAGCGATCACCACTGTACAACGATTGAGACTTTTGCAGCTTTGTGGAACGTATCGCCCCTTCAAAATTGCGGCACACGGACAACACACAATCCTTCGTCTTGGTAAGGGCAGTAGATTTCGCAGGGAATTCTAACAGCACCGAGGGCTCCCCCGCAAGGTGTTTGGGTTCGGAGCACACAACACCAATCAGTCTGAATTCTTTAGGCCATGGCCTACTTTGAATGGCACCAAGCATAGGGTCTACGTCGAGAGATAAACGGTGATGCAATGCATGAGAATAATCACCAACAGGCTCCCATTGCAGAAATCGCAGGTTTTCGGCGTTACCAATGAAGTGATCGCTGAGCTGTTTCTGTCTGGCCGTTAGACACAGTCGGCTCGCTATGTGAAACAACTTACAACTGTGATAACCTCGTTCATGGTGGAAGGCAAGGGACAACATGCTCAAGCACTTCCACCATACAATGATTTTTATTTGCATCCGCCATCCGCTGTGTGTCATATACCTGGTCACAATCAACCATTTGTAAGAAGAAATTTTGAGCACGAGGCTTCGCACATGGAGCATATTTGGAGATGTAAATTCATATACGACAGTACTGAGTATCAGACAGGATTACAGTGACTTTGTACAAATCGAAAAGGGCGTAGTGAAAAGAAACTAGGGGCACTAGGGATAGTTATGTTTAGAGATCAACCTCGGGCTCCTCCTCGGATTCTACTTCGAAGTCCCTTGGCGTTGCGACCAAGGAGAGCGCAGTCAGTTCAATTCCAACCCGATAAGGTGATTGGGCCCAGTCAACAGCATCACCATCCATCTTCTTCTTGCCATCAACCCAGTAGCAGTAGCGCTGGATGTAACCCTCCGCAAATACGATATCGGCAGGACGGAACTGATCCATGGTCAGTTTTTCCATTTCCGTTTTCTTCTTATAGCCGTCACGACCGTCGTACAAGTCAGTAAAGAACACATTCTAAAGGCTCGTTAAGTCACAGTCTACTGCGAACGGACAGAAAGTACTCACATTGACCCCGACGGACTTGCTCATGTGCAAACCGACGGCATTGATTTGGGGGTCGACGACTACCAGCCTAGTCAGTTACGTTGAGTGTGTTATGATTGCAGTAGTGCTTACCGGCGGAGGATGTTGCGAATCCCTTCATTATAGTGTCCAGCCTGTTGCCGTCAGCGACCAGCAGGGGCTTAATCTTGACCGAGGCAGAACCCTTGTTTGTAACTGTTCCCATTAAGTAGCCTTTCTTGATCTCGCCAATTACAAGGACCTTGACCCGGTGTTTGCCTTGCATGATGTACTGGGACATGTCAATCTCAGGCTCTTCAGGACGGGTCGCCCAAAACAGCTTTTCTGGAAGACGGGAAACAGCATAAACGGGCGGTACCTGAGACGAATACCTGAGAGCTTTGTTCAATCGCTGAACAGCATCGTCTGTCAGGTAAGGTCGAAAGCCGAGGGGCAGAGGGCGGAAAGGCTGAAGACAGGTATCAGCCATTATGCGAACACATGGACGTAAAACCTCTTACCACAGATGCCAAAGTTGTAACCGCTCGCACAATTGTGGCGGGAACAACCTTTGTCGGTGATGTGTAAGTCTTTGTCCGTGACCGTGTAGGGGTCGGTGTCGCGGGAGAGAGTGGGGTTGCAGACGCTACGATGTCAGGAGTTATGGGCCTTGGCGGCTCTGGCGTACCAGCGCTGAGAAGGGAAACCGAAATTAGGATCGTTCACAACGCGGTTCATGATATCTCGCACCTAGCAACCTCCTTATTGTGAGGGGCAGTCTGGGACTCTGTGACTAATTCACTTTCACCGCTGAATAATAATGAGTGATAATTCAGTGCTAAAAGCTAAGACGCTCACGAAGAAGGCTCAGAAACGCCCGCATCTTGGGGAACCGCTGGTTCGCTATTGCCAGCCTCAGAACTATCGACAGCTGCAGCATCCGCACCGTCAAGTGCACCAGCACCTCCAGCAAGTGTCTGTACAGGCGGGTCTTCCGTGTTCACCCCAGCGGGTACGCTGTCGGCGACGGGTTTGCCGGTAACTCTGTACATCTGGTGAGGACAGGCGAAAACAAATCAAAGGGGTTTACTCACCGACGTCTCTTGCTAACACTTGCGACCTCGTTGTCATCAGGAGCAACTCGACGAACCATAGTGACAGATGTAGTATCAACTTGGGTGGTGGGCGGGGAGGAAAGAGAGGCAGCTTCCGGTGTCGAGATTATCGCTGTTTAAATAGGTACCGACGCCGCCAGTCTGACGGACAACACCGGTTGAAGCTCCGCTGCACACGTCGGGACATGAAAGTGTCGGCGATGTCGACAGTTGAGAAACTATGATCGGCTTGGCCGTCTGGAGCAACGGAGTACGTCGAACGGAGTGGGGCAGTCAGCACCCTGAAACTCAGTGCCCTTCCCTCACACTACGACCTCACTGTCCTTTCTAGCAGCACACTCTATACCGCCGAATATACAACAACTGTACAATGGCATTGTTAGCTTGTAAGTCCCATTTCATGCATACCATGATAGACAACTCACTTGCAGTAGACGAGGACAAGCTCATCTGCGAGATGTGGTCAACGGACTTGCCCCGTTTCAAGAACGAGTCCGCGACGTTCGAGCAAGTACCCAACGCTAAGAAAGTCCCGCAGGACAGAACCGCCATGTACGCATGGGCTAGGGTGACAAATAATCCACGTCCCTTGGCCAGCGCCCGCTCCAGGGCGTTGTTGTTGGTTCAACCAACAAATCCGGAAATTCGACAGCAGGTGGCGTTCAAGGTGCAAGGATTTGTGGCACGCCAATCCCTAAACTTGGGTACGTTGGGCAACTGGTCTGGAAAGTAAGAAGTCAGTCTCTGTATGCGTCAAGGTTATTGACGCACGTACCTAGGCTTCCGGAAGCCGGATGGGCCAGACAAACCTTGAACCTTGTTGAGGGGCAATACCCAGAACCATTCAACGCACAATATCGCGCGTTATCCAGACTCATTGACTATTGCAAGCAACACTTGCCGGCTGACAGCTGGTCCACCTTGCACCCAAAGCGTCTCGAGATGGAACGTCCCGTGTTCACCAAGGTAGCTCCGTAACTAAACTTCGATGAGCCGCATACTGACGGCCGGGTAGACTTCACGACGTTCTACAGCTCTCCCGCTGTCATCCACTGACGACCCGTTTGGCCAGGCAGCCAAAGTGAACAAACTCTGGGTTGTGACGGAGAGGTTGCAGTTGGGGACCCAAGGCAAATCCAGCGGCAAAATCGTCGCTTGTGATGCGTCCTCCATACGAGCAGGTGATTTTGTCGAAGTTACTTGCGTCCTTGACATGGCAACGAAGGGTTTCTCGCACAAGAAAGTGGCAATTCGTTTGTGGATGACGCGAGTCATACAACTTGCGGACAGAAACAATGTCCGGAAGGTCACGGTAAGCATACATCTCCTCAACCTCCGCTCGCTAATAATAACACCGTCATCACTGAAAATAGACGGATGACGACCTACCCACATTCAACACGATGGACGACGACTTCGAATGGGACAAGGATGACGTCGAGCAGTTATAAATCACTATGTCCTGTGTCACTCCAATGTTAGCAACCTATAGAGACATTTGTCGATAGAACAACATAGACGCTTTACGATTGTAAGCCCAGCCAAGATCGGGCACATGGCAAACGGTGTCATGTTCAAATCGACAATGGGCGCCTGTCTCTGCACCGTCATGGTACCACACGGAGCGATCGCTGTGAATAAAACGAGCTGTGAAGTGATTGCCCCCATGATATATAGCACCTTGCAGCTCCCACCTAGCGGGTGCAGCATTGAGAGCCATATCGAAGTCTGGTTCAATAGCGATCGTGCCGGCGTAGTCAGTGGGCAATTCCAATAACAGCAACGTAGGGACCACATGATAAACGGAAATAGGCATGACATGAGCAGCATTGCACCCCTCACAAACAGAAGACTGTGTAGGGAAAAGCAGAGAACGGAATAAGGCACTGACGCAAGTATCGGCAGTGGTATCTAGAAGAACGTAAGCAGCCGACCATAGAACATTGTTTATGGGGGAGGTTTTGGCGTTTTCCACGTTGCAGCCGCTGCAGATCGTTCTCCTTGTACCGTAAGCAGCGGTCACATCAGTGAGTTGCTTGACTAAATCGCCAATTGCAGCAGTCGTGGCTCCACGTCGAGGGAACGCCTCCGGATTCACGCTCGATAGAACGTCTCGAAGTTGATTGCGAGCCACTTCAGATGCGGTGAGCGTTGAGGGTGTCTGCGATTGTAGAACATGGGTGTACTGTCGGAAGAAAAAATCGAGTACGAAATTGCAACCCCTGACGGTAGACCACATAGTGGGGAAAAGCAACTCGCAATTGAGGAGAATAGTGAGAAATGAATCATAGGCACAACTGTAATCAATAGCATCCCACCGCAGACCGAGAAGCTGTAATAAGCCTTCAGTGCTGGAGGGGGCGTCCATTTCACTTCCCTCAATCCGTCGGCGTTTGGTTGGGGGACCCCCCGCCTTGCCAGGCACGGTCCTCTTCGTTGACGAGATACTAAAGCTGCGAACATGGGTGGGCGTGTAACCAGATCCATAAACAGCCCGGAATGACTTGAGCAAAGCATCCCTTGTAGTTCCCTTCACACGGTGATCGAGTTTACCATCGAATTTGAGCAGAGATATGTCGTCCAACAATTCCAACTCCATTGTCTCTGCTCGCAAGTCTCCAGAGAGCCCACCAGTAAACTTACCATCTCCGAAGCTGTGTAGAATCAACAAGCCATCTAATGATGAGCCTCGTGAGAGGCAGGTGTACACAGCCTGATGGCTTCGACAATGCCTAAGATCCACAGCATTGAAAGGACGTGTCCGACCTTGCGAACAGTAATCGGTCATGGCAAAGTTAGGCAAGACAGGCACCTGGGAACGCTTGATGGACACAGATGACTTATTCGGAAGGGCCACCACAACGGTGTCTGTTCGAGCAGGGAGAGGAACGACATTGAGTGGAAGATCCTTGATCTGAACCGCAATGGGTGGATCCGTCAACTTCACAAAGAGTACGTCGAGAGTAGGCATTTTTGATTTGGTGTCCTTGTACTTCCATCCATAAACAGTGGCTTCCGCCCCATTGGTGATGCACAATTCGGTGGCCTCATTTTGTTTTATCATGACAGGCATACCAATGCACAACCTCAGCATACCTGGGATCGGTTTTTTTACCATGCATGATGGCACAGCCCAGAGAATGTGCTGCAATTTAGTATTGATGTGAGGACCAGCATCGTTGTAATCGCGGGCGGTACAAGACCGTGACCCCCATTCATCGCGTGAGTAGAATGTTACCAAAGGCACACCCCTGTCCTTGGCAAAGCGGACTGAAACATAGTCATTAATTGCATCTCTGTGAGAATTCCATGCGGTTATTATCGAGACAGAAGAAAAATTAGGATGAGTGATGCTAGGAGCGGCAGGACTAATACCTGTGACACGGGAACAAAACAGGTCGAGATCGGCGTCGATGCAAGCACGTACACGGAGTCGAACCAAGGCGGCTCTCAGGCGTCTATCCCCATCGGAAACTCCACGCTGCCGCATGTTATCTCTCAAAATAGCGACGGTGTTGAATTGTCTCCAAATGGATATGCCCAAAGCAGCATCTTGGGTATTGTGGTTGGCCCCGCTAGCAGGCGTGCGAGAGTATAAAGCCGTAGCACCGGGGGAAGCGGGTGGAAGCTGACAAAAGTCACCTGCGAGGACAATGTGTAGTCCACCAAAAGCGCTATAATTCCTCCGAGCAGATGCAATGTTGGAACTGATACGCCTCAAGTCAGCGGAAGACACCATAGACACTTCGTCTATAAAGATGACATCAACACCACTCAAGTTCGCGCGGACATCGTCAATAGCGTTTGGTGTCAATGGACCTGTACCTCTACCGAATTTAAGGACTGTATGATACGTCGAGCCGTTAATAAGGCAAGCGGCGGCACCTGTGGGAGCAAGCAGCAGTAATCGCCGACGCTCGTTACGGACGTGGAAGAAAGCGGTAAGGGCCTTGATCACCTGCGATTTCCCTGTGCCACCCATACCGCCCAGATACATAAGGAGCTGTTCGCTATTACGATTGGTAACAGCGGCGGCGATAGTGACAAAGGCACGAACTTGAACAACATTCAGGGTGTAGTGTGCACAAATGTCCCTCATCATGGGTGTTATATGAATATTGTCCAAAAGATGAGAACCAGCCCGCTCAATGTAAGCCTTGTGCACAGAGTGAGTACATGACAGCGGGGAAATCACGCAAACAGCGTTAGGGTGATACGAAGGGAAGGCGGTTGGAGATGAGGCTTTCAAGTCAGGTGGCAACTCATTCGCATGTCGTGCAGCGATGACAGCTATCTTCTTAGCATTAACGAGAGCGGTCCATTGTTTCGCAGTGAAGGAAGGAATGGCAACATCATTTTCGGCAGTGGTGATAGTCGCAGCACCGCTGAGGACACCACGATGGGCACACAATGCGGTCAACAACGACTTCATCAAGCTCATCTCCTTCAGCACATTTGCTGATCTACATTCTTCATCGACGATATCGTCGAAGGCGCTAGGGTCCATAGAGGGCAACGCATCATCTTCAACCGCCTGAATATCCAAAGTATTTAACTCCTGGTTAGAAAACATACCCAAAGGACTGACAGAAAACTTTTGCTTTTTCCGCTGTTCAGCGTAGTTGTGCCGCGAATCTTGACATTCATAGAAAGTGCCAAAGCCATTGATAACGCGCTGAGAATGGAGAGAGAAAGTGGTACTTTCGAACGTTTCACGCCACGAAGACGACGCATTTTGCAACTCGAGACCAGTGCGCCAGCCGCCGGGCTTAAAGAACATGAGCATTACGATATAGTAAATGTCGCCAGCTATATCTTTGCGAGGCAAAGCCGTTCCCAAAAAATCTACGACTACGTGTTCGTAGTCCTGCGCAACAACGACACGATGAGTGCTGAAGCATGGATGGTCTCGCAAAAGGGGGTATCCGCTACCTACGGAAGGGGGGTCGTTATGCTCAGGGTACAAGCGATCCGCAGGATCGACATCTTCATCGTCGTCGTGATCGGCCGCGAAACTCGACGTGCATTTCTTCAAGCTGCAAATGCGAATGTAATCATACAAGCACCACGAAGAGAGATAATGCGGGCGATAAATGTAGTCATGCACCTTGAGTCGTCCAACTACTTTTGCCCGAGAGTCGACGTCCAACAGGACCGACTCGTTGTCGGCACCGACGGTCTCGTTGAGGCTGATATTGCATACCTCAGCTACATAGCGTAAATAAGGATACCAATAAAAGGTCTTGAATGAATGACTAGTGTAATGGTCGGGATGCCCAAGCAAGGACGCGCAGAGCATCGGTCCTCCCGTCTCTAATTTGGCATTAAGCGCGTTAACAATTTTAATCATCATCTTGCGGGCAGCTTCGCCACGGTCGCCAGTGTCATGGACAATGTCAGCGTGTTTGTCTAAAACGGCACGAATGACTTCGAACAAAGTATACGTCTTCAACTGGTATTTCGTGATGTAATCTGTAATGTAAGCAATGACCGCTTTGACTTGGGTTCCAGAAAGAAGGCACGTTGTGTCAGTGTTACAACACATTAAATAATCAACCAATGGTGTGAAAGAATTGATCATAGGCTCCTTGTGCTTTAGCTGCAGGGCTCTAAGGTCGTCAAAACTAGACTCAAGACGGACTTCACGAGGAAAGCGGGCTCTACAATCTCCTTGTCGCAGACAATGAGGACCACACTTATGCAAATGATTTTTCAGCACCAGTAAATCAATAGAATCTTTGACATGCTGTATATAGTCTCTAACCACTTCATCCGGAGAGTCAGATGGGGGAGGAGCGCTGGGCATAGACATCGTTGGATCAACATCGGCAGCGATGTGTACGGAAGGGGAATCCCCCATGACTTCTTCCATGGGACCTGCAAACAGTTCACCAGTGCAGCATGATTCCAACCAGTCAATCATTTCCCGTTGAAACTCAGTGTTTGCCAAAGCACGGTCCCGGATCTGTTGAGGAGTGAGAGCGCATTTTATCCATAGTAAGAGATGGAGATGTAGTGTCAGACGACCCTGCGATTCAACTGTACCGTAATAGCCAGCGGTTGGTCCATACAGTCCATCTGTACCAGTATTCCATCGTAAAACATGCTTAATAAATAACGTAATGACGAGGTGAAAGAAACGAGCACACGCCACAGGATTGCGAGCCACCGCCCTCATGCGCTCACTGGCGTCAGGCATCCGCGGAGAAGGAGTCATAAGGTCGATATCCTCACCAGCGTACTTAAGGCAAATGGGACTTTTAAGATCGGCAGGGGATACGGTGATAAAGAAAACAGGAGTACCAGCGTGGTAAGTGAGAGACCGAATTTGAACTTTCTGGCGTCGTTTTTGCATAGTAGAATTGGGTACATGTCCGGCAACGTGATCAACGAGATGTAACAATTCGAAGCACCGTTTCTCCTTGTCATTTGTGGGGAGTATGAAACCCTCCCGATTTCCACGGGCGATAAGCTCATCCAAGGTTTGAGTGTCAATCGTTAAGATCTTTTCAGCGACGTGAGAAAAGTTCTTTTTCGCAGTTAACAAATATCCCCCAAGGTTGGTACCCCTGAT
The DNA here is from genome assembly GCA_038087015.1 of Cerrena zonata. Taxonomy (NCBI): domain Eukaryota; kingdom Fungi; phylum Basidiomycota; class Agaricomycetes; order Polyporales; family Cerrenaceae; genus Cerrena; species Cerrena zonata. The sequence goes on from JASBNA010000018.1 coordinate 138,816, forward strand.
TTGATTGTGACTGTGAATGACAAAGGAGAAAAACTCGTCCTCTTGAAAACGACGATCATGATAATGTAGGAGATGTTGTATATGCTGGTCACGACCCAAACGAGATTTGATACCCAAGTTCTGAAAGCCACCTTTGCCATAAGGGAAGAGCCAGGGGAACATACCGGGAAACAATGAAGGATTGTTGTAAATGGATTCCGGACCCTCAGCATGACCGTAAGAGAGGACCTTCCCACCGGATTGAAGGTGACGGATAGCCTCAGCAGTTCGCGCATCTCAACTAAGACCATCCAAGGTGTCAGAGGTCAAAGCATGTACAGCGAACGAACAAGGTCCGTCGTCGGTCCCAACCTCCTCCCCATCGTCAAATACAGCTAACGTCTCGGGAGCGGTACAATTCTCAGTCTGCGGTCGAGGACGATAAATAATAGAGACCGGCGCAGCGTTATCAGTGTACTGTTGAAGATTAGAGCGGGATAATGTGATGTCATGATAATCACTGTGATTAACAGCAAGCCACAAGAGAGCGTTCCAAACACGACGATGACTCACGAGAAAGGGAGTACGTTTAAGATCAGCGGGGGTAGGAGCGCAAGGACCGGTGAACAATATTGCTAGGCAGTCATCGATCTCCTCACGGGGAGGGGGTAGAACGGTGTATACCTTGGCGATGGGTTGCGAGAAGGTGATAGCATTGGCGCGCATACGTCGTTGCCCCATTTGCACAGCGATAACAAAAGCGTTGTGTCGAAAACGGGCGACAATAATGCGCTCACAGTAGTTAAGAATAACAAGAGGCATGGCTATGTCACCAATCCATAGTCCGTTAGCCAGAGAACGAGGGGGTATATTTTGCATATCCAGACTTTTCTTGCAGCGCGGGCACACGTTGCAACAGGAAACGGTGTTGGACACAACGATACCGGCCCTCTCGAGAATCGGAGATCGAACCACCTGAGGCAGTGTGGTGCGATCCACACGCTCACAGACAGCGACGCTGACGTCGAGACGACGTAAGATAAGGAACAGGGGGTCGTCAACGGGGACCTTCGTAATGTCAGAAGCCAAGGTAAGTTACGCGCAAACAGCACAAGCAACTTCAGCGAGAGCGAGTCCAGATGTAGCAGCGGTCCATTCGCGAATGATCTCCATCTGGGTCATGAGGGAGGCAGGGGCAGGTGGAAAAGAAGTACTAGAAGGAAAGCGGAAAGGAGCGGGAGGGGGGGGAGCAGGAGGGTGAGAGGTAAGGATCCGCCCAAATGGATTAACAACGCTATATAGAGAGCGAGCAAACAGTAGACAATGAGATGAGCAGGGCATGGATTGGCAGGAATGAGAGGCAAAGGCCAATTCACACTGTGACTGGGAAAATGTTCCGCGGGGTAATACAACATTGTGCAAAGAAGCAATGCGACGAACATCTTTAACAGGTAGGCGGGAGCAAGCGAGGAAGGGGAGCTGGATGGACAGTTGAGAGTCACCGAGGGTGTCAAATGCCAGAGCGACATCTATGAAGGTAACGACATCACCATCAAATAGACCGGACAGACTGCCATGCAATACAGGGAATTGCGATAGATAGGAGACCTGAACCAAACGAGAGCGTCGCAAAACATCACCCATTGCAGGTGCAAAGGGAACCACAAACAGACTGTGCAATACAGATCTGTTAACCGCAGGGGAAAGAACACCCAGAGATGGCGAACACAAGCGAGGAGGGTGAGCACTTAAGGGTGAGAAGCCCACAGCCTGTCAATTTTTACACCGAAAAGGCGGATATCGGAAGCGGGACAAAATATGCAGATGGCCCGACATGGAAATAAGCACACAGCAGGCGAAAAAAAATTCAAAGCGGAAGACATGTATTGACTCATTGTAATAGATTATACAGATAATTTATAATGCAGTCTATGCACGACGGAGGGCAATGGATGTGGGTAGAAAACTAGAACAGCAACGATGGTGAGCAGCGACGGGGTAGGTGAAAACAACATGCTTACCAGAGGCGAGAGGGCGTGGTACAACGGTATTGGGGGGAGGGGCGGGCGGAAGTGAGCGGCGGACGCATGCGGGTGCGGCGGAGACATGCGGATGCGGCGCACCAGACGGTAGCACGCACAGCGGGGCGCATGTACAGTGTGAGGTGAGCGTGAGTTGAGGACAAGGTGGAATGAAGGAGGTCGTCGGTACGGCCAACTTAGGGAGAAAAGAAAGGGGAATGATCGTGAGCGGGGTCTTATATGGTGGGGCAGGGCGTCGAAAATCAGATGTAACCGGCCAACGCGTTGGGGAGGAAGTGCGGGCCGGAAGGTTAGGTGGGGGGACGAAGAACGCGGCAGAAAGGGAATAATAGGACCAAACAGTGCTCCGACAGTCACGTGAAAATGGCAAACTTCAAAGAGATAACCGAAACACAAGTGTCTCGGAATGGAACCGTGTTGTGCAGATTCTGAAGTACTCTTGTGCAACCGTACATGTTACATATAGAAGTAAGTAAATGAGAAAAATAGCATCCAGTGTAATAGCGAGACAAAAGCTAATTATGCGACATCTCGCCAATAGCATCAGCAAACCTACACGCTGCTTGCGGACGAACTTGTCCTTTTTGTGTCCTTTTTGTACTTGTGCAAGTGTATCTCATCTCTCAAGTAGCTAACAGGACAGTTGTACCTTGTACAAGTAAATTATAATAATAAAAGTATTTTTTTTCGAACGCAGTACAGAGCAAGTACAAGTACAATATTTCAAATGCGAAAATTACCGAGGGAAATCTAGCATCTTTTCCGAGCTTAAGTTTCATCTTTGAGACTGTGTCCTTTGGTTTGACCTCGGGAGGTTTGTTCCATTTGAAACATACACCATACATGCAGGGGTGGAGATGAGGATAGCGAAGAACACCGAGAGCATTGATACTGCGTACTTTTTGTGTGATTCTCTCCTTCACCTGTGTAGACCTATAACCCGCGCTCTCAGCGCTCTTGTTATTCTTTGACGAAGACCACACCCCTACAAGCCAGCAGATATAGTGGGAGGTGACATAGAATCAGTCTGTCCGTATACTTACCGAAGGTGATCGCATGAGCATGGGTCAACCCTGTCCGAGCAAAGTTGCTGGGGATGCAGTAGGTATGCGCAAGGTATCCGGAGGCATATAGGTACAGTTAAAGGACCATGGGGAGGGTATGGGTTTGAGACAGCTGCAGTATGGGCGATCGATATAATGTAAAAAAATTGAAACTTGCTGTGTTGAAACGGTGAGTTAGCCCCAGAATCTGGAGAATAATAAGAACCTATGATAAACTACAATACCAAACAAGAGCAGGGGTACCCAAGACCTCAAAACAACCATTCCAATCGTTCAAAGAGACCACATCGCTCATTTCATCGGAAAGAGCAATTTAAAGTGTATGTGCGAGGACAAGCATTATCCATAGGGTACTCGATGTACGTTGAAGTTCGACAAGAAGTTATGAACCTCTCGAGACATGGACCAGGGGGGGAATGACGACCTTCATAGATCAATGAGTGTAAACTGATTCATTTGAGGGCGCTCGGTCGGAAATGATTCGGTGCGGACCTCATGAACTCGATAAGCCGAGTTAGAGTCGTTCCTTATCCAGAGGTTATGTCGAGTTGATTCGAGGCACGCCCTCGTACACCTGTGGGAATTGTATAATGGGATGGTTAAATACCATGCTGACACGGTCCCTATCGTGCTCCTCTTTTACCCCGCTCCTTCCTGGCTCTCATCCTCCCTTCCATATTCCCATCTTTACATTGTCTTCAGCTTTGTTAACAGTCAGGTAAACATTTGATCATTCCATAGTTCAGGCTTCCGTTGCAGCCGTGATGACGACAGGTGAGTGAGGGAGGGAGGGAGGATCCCAGCTGCTAGCGGTTGTGAGAGTAAGCTCGTGGTCTTTGCTTGAGTTGTGATCGTCTGTCTAGCGCCTCTTCCGTAAGTGACCGTGGACCATGTTTCAACGGTTTCTCAGTATCATAGAAGGTAAGCGGTATCATCATATTTTATCAATGGTACTAGACTTCGTACTCTTAATTAGTATTACAAATATGTATCAAAAATATGTCTGTGTAATGTTTGAATATATCTGTTTGATTATCTTTTGTGCTTGAAACTCAAAACTTACAGCGTGACTGTCGCAATTTCTGGCACACCTAAAATCGCACTTGTCCGCAGCACTTGCACCGAACTTGCACTTGTTTATTTCAAATATTTGTCCTGATACAAGTTTTGTACCTCATGATTTAAGCACGGTACACTTGTCCTTATTGTACTTGTACAAGTACAATAAGGACAAATAAGTAGCGTGTAGTTTTACTGATGTATATTTCATGATAACTGGTATCCACAGTGAGATACCACCTGGGACAACCCATCGTCATCAGACCCCTCTTCTCCTTGAAGTAGTCCCAAATTTTCTTCATCTCTACCCCGAACTGCTCTGGATATGGGCCATAGCTGTGAGAGATGGAAAAGCACCATACAACCTCTTCTCGACAGAGCACAGGACGATATCGCCACTCAATAGGAATAGTCACCCCCGCTTCTTTCCCGATGTGTTTCAACAACCATTGCGTCCAAGTGGGAGATAGGGTAGGCCATCCAGGGTCGATCTTCTCGCGCCTTTTGTAGTTGTAGTCGTCGGCGGCAATGTCTATAAGAGCGGTTGGTTCGACCAAGATGCCATACCAGAATACAGGAGGAAATGGTCCTTCTGTATATTTTGCTCCATCGAGGATGGGGGGAAGCTTTAGAAGAGGACGAGCCTTTTTTACCTGTTCGAAAGGCTATATCGAACGCAGCTCAGTAAGAGTCGTCACAAAATTAATGGAGAGGACTTACCATTCCAGGCCTGTACTCTCTCGGAAGCTTGTCGACGGTTATATGAGCCATGTGGAAGTTCTGCAAGTAGTAGACCGTCAAACTTAGTGTATCTAAAGGAACTCTAGTTGAAAAGCGTTTGCCTTTTATGAGCAGCAGGCCCAGGTTTGAAGGCGTGACGTCACGCGTCCGAGTCCAAGTTCAACATACCAGGGAGCATGTGTAGTAGATACTCCCTTAATCAAGTACGTGTTGTATAGAAAAAGCTGAATGAAAACAGCAAAATGTTATTCTTATTAAAACAATGAAGCTAATCGTGTCGAATCTCTGTCACTATCCGAGTCGACGGTACCTATAATCAAGATTTAGACATGATGGAGGTAATTGTACTACAGACGATCTCGCCAAAATATTTCCCGATCACTGGTGTCCATAGTAAGATACCACCTGGGACAACCCATTTCCGACAGTCCCCTCTTCTCCTTGAAGTAGTCCCAAATCTTCTTCATCTCCACTCCCATCTGCTCTGGATACGGGCCATAATTGTGAGAAATGGAAAGGCACCATATGACCTTTTCTCGACAGAGAACTCGACGATATTGCCACTTAATGGGAGCAGTGACTCCCGCTTCTTTTGCAATATGTTTCAACAATGATTGGGTCCAGATGGGAGCAAACAGAGGCCATGCAGGATCTATCTTCTCAGGTCTGTCGTAGTTGTAGTCGTCGATAGCAATGTCTACAAGGGCGGATTGGTCGACTAGAATGCCGTACCAGAACACAGGAGGAAATGGTCCTTTTGTATATTTTGTTCCATCAAGGATGGGGGGAAGTTTCATGAGAGGACGCGCTTTTACCACCTGTTCGAAAGACTATCTCATTGCTCAGTAAACCGCCATACATGGTAAATGGGATGACCTACTGCTCCTGGTTTGTATTCCTGAGGAAGCTGATCGACCGTTGTATCGACCATATTGAAGTGCTAATGGTCGATGAGATGTACTGGTAAGTATGAAACCTCCGCTGACGGCGCCTCATGTGTTCGCTCGGGTAATGATATTTTATCAAACGTAAAATGTACGTACCTAGATTAGAACAATGGGACACTCGATCAAGGTTACACTTGGGGGTGGGCTACTCGGGAGTAGCGTATCTCTCCTTATATTTTATCCATACACCCGACTAGGAGCACCCGACGAAGACTGACTGAACGTAACCAGCTCGTGTTACTAAGTGCTTCGCGGAAATGGCAATTTCGTCCGAGAGCAAACTCCTATAATTTCGTCAAGGAATCGTCAATTAGAGATGGCTATAGGGTTATCTACAAGGTCAAGACAGAGGTGTACGACTTGAACCAAACCTGCACCACTTCCGTAGCTAAGTGGGATTTGTCTACCTGACTCAAAGTATAAACGTGATAACATGAGAACTTCATAGGAGACTCTAACGTTTTGTAGCGAAAAGAAATGAGACTTACCCCCAAAATAGCATCAAATAATGTGTAGCCCATGACCCTGTTCATCATGGTGAGCAAGCAGGCCTTGGTATAGAGGGATATTCCCCTGGTTTCAATAAATGAGGACTTTTGGAACGTGGTAAATGACAAGAGGAGTAGATTACAACGAAGGAGGGGTATACAGAACCTCGCGAACTGCACACTCAAATTTGAACCCGAATTCGTGTAGGAATAGTTTGAGATCCAGTCTAATGTGACAGTAGATCGCATTATACGTGGGGCGATTACATTCTGCAAAGTTATTACTGGAGGTCGGGCATTCGCCTCACGACCTTTCCCTCGTTGCGTACATGGACTTTGAGCTTTTCTAGGATGGGTGAATTGGCCCATCGGGAAGGAGGTAACTTCTTGTCTGTTACCCAGTAATAGATATCCCAATCGAGTTCATCCAATAGCTGCAGACAAAGAATTAACTATATTCAATCCCATATTTGTCTAACAAACGTCATAGAAACTCACCCTATCAAACTCTTCCAATTCCGCCCTTCCCATGTCGCTCAGCTGTTCTTTCGCGAAAGTACTAAGCAACAGGTCATTCTCGAGCATACCGCGTTTCCGGGTTTGATAAACCAGGCGTGCACGCATCCTATCTATCGGTTCGTTTGGTCGTTCAAGGCGAAGGGGTGGAGGTGCATTTTCGGGAGAAGTACTGCCTTCCATGTGTTTGGGAGTGTGGGGTAACGGCCATGGATCTTTCAGTTCAGCTCGTTTTTCTTCCGAGAAGACAAGTCTCGTAGAATATATATTTCTGAGAGACGAGGTTGGAGTTCGAAGCAGAGACTTCCGACCAGCGAGACGTAATAACATGGTGGAGTGTAAGGAACTTGAGCTGACTCAGAATCATTCCAAGTTAGTGCTATGCAAGAATATGAGTACAACTTAGTAAGTACGTATTAATACAAATTAATACGAGTATATTATGATCTCTGTATAATACAACTTAATATAATACGGGACTCCATACTAAGTTGTACTATTACTATGGGCGCCTATAGAGCACACCGTGAAGTTGGTGTTAAAATATGTATATTTATGCTTTCTAGAGCTTAGAGATGTTCCATTACGATAAAATTACATTAACGAAAGGGATACGAGCTATGTATACTCACACTACATTATAACATCTGGAGAAAAAAAATGAAGACAGCTATACTAAATTGTACTAAAAATACAACTTAGTATGACTTAATATTAAGCATATTAGTATATCAAAGCATCGGCGTACTACCTAGTAATAAATATGGACGCCCGGTCATACTTACTTGTACTTGTGCAGCACTATTCCAAGTGAAGGTGATTGTGGGACATCAGCTGATGACGAGTATATCTAGAGTTTGCTGGAACAGGTCTTAAGCACTAATGGGGTAGTGGTAACCTGGGTCGTTGCCATTAAGCTATCTCGACCCGCCGGGGGTTCGATTCCCTCTTAGTGCAAGTACATGATATTTTGCTCATCGCTCCTGTTTCTACCATATTCAACGCAAATAGTACCGGGATGAAGACAGGTTCATATAGTTTGAATCTCTGTGGTATTGTTGAATGAATGAAGACTAAAACCCACAACAAAATAAGACGACTAGGGGAAGGTACAGTCCGAAGTAAATTACGAATAGATAAAACACCAAATAAGAAGCAAAGACTTTATTACAAAAAAACATTCCACCCAAAAATTCAACACAAAGCCTAATCCAAGAAATAAATCCTCCCAAATACCCATGTAAACGAAATGACTGAGTCGTTACCCCCGCACTCCACTTCTCACGACAACACAGTGAAGGACACTAACATCAAGAATGCCCCGAGCAACGCCCCCAAAGAAAGATCGACTGTTGTCGCCGAGTTCGTCACAGTCGTTGTTTGCACGTAGCCCGCGCCACATGCACCATTCGCCGTCTGAGCGGCGGCTTCATACGTCGTGGAGAGCGCTGATATATTTAGAGACTGTGTGTAGAGGCTCATGAGACTCTTCGTGCATGAGGAACAGCTAGGCTTCGTCGATTGCGGGAGCTTGACACCGAACGGAAGTTGGTAGAAATATAGATCCGAGGGGTTGATATTATGAGTGGCTTCGACGTAACAATAAGCATTGGTACTGGGGTCCGCCATGCAAACCGCGTCACGCATCAAGCTATACGCTTGGAGTGCTGATCGTTGTGATACAGTATCAGTTTTTGAGCTACATTCTGATAAACAGAAAGATAGTTACCTATCAAAGTATCGGTCACCAGACTGTTGTCGTTTGACAGTTCTTGCGAGCATGATGATTTCAGGCTATCGGCAAACCAGTCCATGTTGGCGACGCATTGGTCAGCGTTTGTGTCTGTGTTGCATGTCCCCCAGATGATGGTGTTGAGTGCGGTGAGATTGGTTTGTGCCTGCTTGAAGGGACAAGGGACAGAATGTCAGACACAGGTTCAGATAGTTGTATATCGCGTGTGAGTGGGAATGGAAGAAATTGTATTGGTCAGTGGTATGACCAGAGTGAAGAGATAGCTCGAAAGAGATGTTTCAGTCGGCGCTTCTTATGATGATCAGAACCCTGAGACAGGGACATATGAAGATGCAGAGCCACACTCTCATTCGGGGGTAGGAAAGTGAATTGCTGGCAGAGGGTACTCACCTGAATAAAGTCAGCCGATGTCTTGATGAGTAGCGAGACAGGCCTGCAATCCAGAAATGGTTCCGAGGACGTCATGTTCGTAAAGAAGTTCTGGCATCCCAGCGTCGAGAAGTTTTGGTTCACCGCCGTTAATGGTCGGGGAAATGGAGTGGGCAGTACCGGCGGCGATTGTGGAATCGTTGGCAGATTTTGGTCCGTGCTCGAGGCGGTTGCGGATGCGGCGGAGCTTGTGCTTGATGATGTCGGTGTAGGAAAGGAAATAGTTGCAGCAGAAGATTGTGCCTGGGGATGTCGCTTGTGCAGATGCCAATCTGCCAACGAAGGCAGCTCTTCATGAGACTCGTGAATTTCCCCCGACAATGTGTCGAACGCGGCGGGATGGGAAAGGTATCGTGTCGAGGCGGTGATGAGAAGGAGAATAGTAGGCACCAATAGAATCGTCCACTTGGTCCGCCGAGCAGTGCGTTGCTTTGCTTCTGTTGATAACGAAATAGGTTCTAAGTCGGGCAGTGTTGAGCTGGAATCGAGACTATTCAGATGGTCGCCTGGTGTCAGGAAAGCACACTTTTCGCTGGCAGGTAAGACATCACTCCTGGGAGGGGCCACTCGGAATGGAGTGGGGGACGGCGGGGGAGTGAACATGTGTCGTAATGAGCGTCGGGATATCGTCTAGCTTCTAAGTGGGTGGTGTGGTGGTCGTAGCAAGTGAAAGAAACGAGAGTGCTGAGAAATGAACGACTGTGGGTAGTAGATTGGGTTCAGGAGCAGTGATTGACCGAATCAAGGACCGAGGAAGACTCGTCAAAGTGGATCACAAGTCCAAAGGACCGGCTGCCCTGAATAGTTCAGCGACCTTTCGCAAGTTCAACGAAGGAGCCGACAACGCACCTCGAAAGCAAGAAATGAAAGAGAGCAGAAAGAGAGACCGAGGCGTCTCACTCTGATGAGCTCTTTACATACACTCTGTGCAGCGCTGAAGTCTGTACTATAAGACTGTCAGTGAGTGTCGCAGAGACGTGGGCGCCGACGTGCTTGATCTTTTTGAATGCCCCGAAAGAGCATGATCCAGGCACACCCTGTTGTTTACCGCCGGAAATAGCGGTGATGACCCTGAACACTGCATTCCATCATCAGGGTTAGCGACGTTCATGAGCGTTCATGTACCTTGTTTTACTGCCTTCCGAGGCCGTTCGACACACTGAAAGTATCGTTTTCTGTGCAAAGGACATCATCGTTCCTAGCAAAGACAATTTGTGGAGCATAATCTTGAAAGTACGACGTTCATCCGTGCTAAGCCGATCGTATAGAAGCGAAAGTGTCGGGGGTCCAACACGTGTAGTTCTAGAACTTGTGCCCAAATCTTGCTGATCTGATCGCGTTGGAGGGACTGCATTTCGGAAAAACGTTTGAAACTCGGGTCTGGCGTCATGATCGTCTTGGCCTTGTATTCAGAGGTCCACATAAATGGCACCCTGTTGCCACCATGCTCGTATGTTCCCCTACAGCCGATATTTGTTAAACACCCTCAATTTCACCCTTCTCACGTTGTGTATTCGTCTGATAAGGATATTGGACAGTTGTGTAGGTGCCACGTCAAGCCGCAGCGCTACGGTTGTCTCGGATTGACAAGATTGTCCATGACGATGCTGTCTTTGCACCAGCCTCATCCACCTCCCAAAGCTATCGACATCGAACTACACCTGCATCGTGACGTTGTCCCCCGACCCCTAACGTTGAAGTTGGCTGAATGTAAGTACTGTATTGCATGGGAGGAATGAATTGTGAAGAAAAGATGCCGCTGCTTGCTTATACGCCAGACGGAACACCACGACAATAGTAGAGTTGGGGATCAGATCATACTTTAACAAGTTGTCTACAGCAGTCCGTTGACGAACAGATATTCATCTGCCAATCGCAGAGTCCCATGCGCACAGTTCATCTCTCCACGAACTGATTCCCATTTATGGCGATACACTTCCCTTTCGGCAGATGCCGACTGCACTACTTGGCTCGGCCAGGCCCCCAATATTATACTCCGAAAACTGAATTTTTGGGGCAATCTATCCTCTACGTTTCAGCGTTCAAACATCCGAATTGGGATATACCTCCTTATTTTGGCTCACTTTCCATCCGATCTTGGACTACGGGCTTGGCAACAGTGCAGATCATCTGTCCTTTTTATGGGATACAAGCTCAAAACCGGCACATCATAGGAAGGCTCGCTGACGATATGTCATGGTCAATCCAATCATGTCGGGCACCCATCACACAGCGGGGATTGACGCGTGCGATCACAGAGCGCATGTAATTAATAAAAACATGTTCAATGTTTTTTGAATTTTTTTTTGGACCAAACATGCCAACAAACATGTCAGTCACAGAGCGTGACTTCCCGTCCCCATAAGTCCAGATATGGAATCTCTCGTGACGTGTCGCTCACGCCATGTTTTTTTGCATGTTTAGTTCGGAAGCACACGATAAACATTCTGAATGTTTTTGTCATGTTCATTACATGCGCTCGACGGTCGCACGGTGTAATCCCCGCTGTGTCACATTGGATAGAAAGTTACATCACTAGCAGAGCCGATAACGTGGGAACATTTCCAAAGGTCAGTGGTGGGAAAAGTTCTAACAGTACATACTACCTCTATGTAAAACTCTCACAACAGTTGTCTCCTCAATCCATCCTTTGAGGGACACCACCTTCGGGCATTTTCACCGGTTCGATAGATATAACCTCGGCCAAAAATTCGACCAATCTGTCCTTAAAAGAGTATAACATAGGGGGTTGAAACCGACCAAATCCGTCCACACCTGGAATATAATTGCCCGGGGGGGGGGGCTGCTCGGCCAGCTCGGTCAGTGACCCGCAGCAACCTGATATAAGTACTCGTTGAAGTATCTACTTATATCTGCAGGTTTGGTAGCTGGGATACCCTACTTGCTTTAATCCACACCCATACAGTCATATATATATATATATATACCCCACGAAATTCTCATACTCTTTGGTCGACTTCTTGTTCACTCTGCTAGTCGCAAGACTTGCCATGACACGACTCAGGATACTTGCGGGGACTTCACTGGATGATCTGACCCCTATTGAAGCAAACTCAGGGATACCAATATATGTCAAATCAGACGTGTTCGAGGGACAGATCGTTGTGCACATCAAGGGTTTCGCGGATGAGAACGGAAATGTCAGCCACAGTTCGTACTTTGACCAGAAGGAACGTAAGGGCATAACCTGGAGTATACAAGCCCAAGGTTCGTTATTTGGTCCACCTTTTGTGGCGGTATTTGTGACGGAATGTAACAATTATTACAGGCCGCTTCCTACAGCCACGTTCCGCAGACGACATCATGTTCGGAAACGTGTTCGACAGACCACTAAAACTTCCTTGGGGATTCAGTGCTGCGCTGAAGTTCATGAAGTATTTTAATCTATTTAAACTCTACAAACATGCGATTCATTGTTTCCAGATTGATAGACCCAACTCTCGAACAAGATCTGACCTCGAAGTCGCAACCCTGGGCACTCTCCCCGCTTATTGCGACCATGCCTCACTTCGTTCACACGCGTATAGACCAGAACCATAAAGCTCCGCAGTTCCCTCCAAGGAAACCTATTACAGACGATGTTGTGCATCTTCCCACCTCCTCACAGGATCCTTCTTCGAAGCGAAGAACCTATTTCCAGTCTGCCACAAAGCGCAAGGAACTTACTTTCGGCCCTCAGGTAGGGACTCGCTTGTTATCGCATTCATAAATTTATATGCTTATTCTTGGCGTAGGATCTCATTACTACAGATTTCTGCTATGACTATCTTGAGTTTAGCCCAGACGGGATTTCATTGAAACTCCCTGTTGGGATATCAATAGACATGCTTCGGTACTGGGACGGACAACCTGTGCGATTTGTTTGTTGTGAACGGATACCGAAGAGCACCACTAGAGATGGAGTACCGTGGGGAAGGATGTTCTGGTGTGTGGTAATCGAAGAAGTAAAGGAAGAAACGGAGGAAGAGAAGCGAGTACACTAATTCACGAACAATCTCCTAACTCAAGTACAATACCTATTCATTACGGCAATGTTCTATCTTGGCGCATGTGAGTCCATTCAATATTTTTGTATACTCTGTGGTGAGATACAAAGAAGTGTATTTATGTTACGGTTATTCTGTGCCGGCATCCAGGGCTTGTCGAGCAATCTGTAGACTTCTCGGAATACACAGACCACATGTCCATTTTGAGTTTACGATGACTCTAGTTATGCTAGCTCAACGTGGACATATACTACTTCCGAGTGGCAGCAATCTTGGCTCAACCGATAAGTGTAGGTGTAAGTAGGGAGAGGCGTCGATAAGGTTCGCGTAACAAGTAAGCTTACTGACATCTGTTTTACGTTTTGAACAAAACAGATTACCCGAATGAACACACAACAAACAATAAACATTCCAACCAGAACGGACTCTGTTCACGCCACATCAATCGTTGTTACCTCGACATGGCTCATATAACTATTCACAACCTTCCGCGAGAGTACAGACCTGGAAAAGTAAGTCGCCTCGTTCAATTCTAGGCGATATGTTACTTAGCTGCGTGCCATATAGCCTTTCGACCAGGTGAAGAAGTCTCGTCCTCTCATCAGGCTACCCCCCGTCCTCGACGGAACAAAATATACAGAAGGACCTTTCCCTCCCGTATTCTGGTACGGCATCCTGGTCGATCCACCCGCTCTTATAGATATCGCCGTCGACGACTACAACTACAAAAGGCCCGAGAAGATCGACCCTGCATGGCCTATGTTTTCTCCAATTTGGACCCAATCGTTGCTGAAATACATCGGTAAACAAGCAGGAGTAGCTGTTCCCATTGAGTGGCGATATCGCCGCGTTTACTGTCGAGAAAAAATTGTATGGTGTCTGTCCATCTCTCACAATTATGGCCCGTATCCAGAGCAGTTTGGGGTGGAGATGAAGAAGATTTGGGACTACTTTAAAGAGAAGAGGGGCTTGTTGACGATGGACTGCCCTAGGTGGTATCTTACCATGGATACTAATTATTGCGAAATATTTTGGCGAGATCGCCTCTAGTAGAAATTCGACAGGATTGGCTTCAGTCTAACAATATGCTATCTGCATTCTTTTTATGACATGTTATTGTTCTCCTATGCATCTGTATTATACACGTAACATTCACGGCTGAAAGAGCACGGTATATCTACGCGACCGTGGTTGATGTTCATTTGAAACTAAGTATGACGCGTGACGTCACGCGAGTGCGCGTCGGTAGGGAAGATGGGAATTCAAATTCAAATGGTTAAACTGATCTCAGTCACTGTACTTACTTTTGTAGCCTGGATGTTGATTTTATCGTGAAGTGTTTTGGAAATATGGTTGTCTGCGTAACTTGTCGCGATCGGAGTCAGAAGTTGAACTACCTTCCGAATGAGGAAGGAGTGATAATTGCTTTGCTGCGGCGTCACAGTTTACTGGCATCGCAGTTCTTGCGAATACTAAATTGATTCACTCATGGCTTCGTCGTCTCAGCCCCATATCTCGAATTCAATTGCTATTGGTGCACATGCCATAGAAAATGTAATCACGGAGGTTGTTACCAAAGCACTCGCACCTACGAAGCGCGAACTGGAACAATCACAGGCAATCGTTAGAGCTCTAAAAACAGAGATTGATATGAATGTGAGCGAGATTATATTGAGCTTTAATAACTTAAATTTATCATCTCCTTGTCGCAATAATAGTGGAAGCCTCAAACTACGGCTCTTCAAAACGCCCTACAAGCCAAGAATTCTGAAGTGAATGCTTTGAAAACTCAACACGAGAAAGAGATGTCGCTGAAGACATCCGAGATCGAACAACTCAAGGCGCAGGTTCGCACCCTGGAAGAAAAACTCAAGGTTGTGACTACGTAAGGTATGCGACATTTTCTCACTTCGCTTTTTTCAGATGCGATTTATTCGTTATTGGAAGACAAGGGCATACGTTTGGTAGATTGATGAGATGACGCCGGAGATGTCACCTCATCGATTGGTCTGGTTCAGAGTATCCCCATGGGGCTTCAAGCTCAAAATTGTTGGATCAACAAAGACTTCTAGCGGCTGTACAATCCTTACATCGGTAACTCGATGGAAATGTGTGGGCCTGAGGATGATGTTGGAGAATGATGAATTTGGTGCTCCGAGACCTATTAGGGATTAGTCTACAATTGTCTCTTACGACCTCTCTAAGGGCTTTATCCCCATTTTCATTCAAATCAATCGGGACAATCCTCTCATAGATGGGAAATATCCCTTGGTTATGGTTTGGTCACAGAAACTGAATGTTAACAGACTCGGGTTAAGATATGATCACTATGTTCTCCCTATAAATTTGAGCCTCGAGAACCAGAAAAAAATGCGGCTGTATACGCCAGGTATACAGTTACTACTACGCAGTGTCGTTATGAGCATGAAACATGTTACAAATACATAGAGCGTAAGCCATCTGCCCCCACCCCTGCCCC
This sequence comes from Cerrena zonata, assembly GCA_038087015.1. Taxonomy (NCBI): domain Eukaryota; kingdom Fungi; phylum Basidiomycota; class Agaricomycetes; order Polyporales; family Cerrenaceae; genus Cerrena; species Cerrena zonata. The sequence continues at coordinate 154,320 of JASBNA010000018.1, forward strand.
CTCGTCCTTCAATACTGAACGAGGCCATACCCCGTAGCACTATGTGCTGATATACATGCTACCCTCTTGTTCGGAAAAATGTGTTCCCATATCGTGAGTAGTGCGATTCAAATGCATAAAACATGTCGTATGTTGATCCAAGTTTCTTCCAATCGCGGAATTGGGCATCCTCAATGAACAACGTCCCATGTCCTCTGTTGACCAGCAGACCGAATGAGCATAACAGCCTCCATACTACCGACGACGCCATACCTAGGTGATCACGGTATTAAAGGTTGTTACGAATATGAGGGCTCTTCCTGGGGTAAAGGGTTACGTCGCGCGGCGAGGGACCCAAAGAAGAGATGCCATGGTATCCTCTTCGTCCGCCGACTTCTCTAGTCCAGGTTGTCAGGGCAGGTCGCAGATCATAGTACTGGTCGTGGGGTCTGTTTCTCCTGCTTTTATGAGGTAGTTGAGAACTGACAACCGCTTCTGAAGATGTGACGAGCGAGGATACGTCGGACGTGGGTGTGTCAGCAGAGTAGTTGCGGTCGTGGTCGTATGAGATTCCAGTACTAGTGCGATATGTGAGATATGCATCATGCGGGTTGTTGAGATCTACACCCTTGGCAATCTTATCCAACTTGTCGTGTGCCTGCACTGGAGCGGGAATTTCTTTGCCCATCCTGTTCATGTAGATGCATTCCTTCTGTCCGTAGTAACTAAGACAGAATATTAACCAAGTGGGGAGGTTGGAAGTTCTATTTCCCTTACCAGTTACTACATGGGTCTACATGGGATCACACAACCAATCAGCCCATTATCAATCAAATAAGACGTAGTATCGGGGCCTACCGGTGCCGTCGCACCTGCGTTTGTCATGATGACAAGCAGTACAGGCCTGCAATCATTTGAAGCTCAGCTGACATCGCTCAAAGAAGATAATGAAGTCATACCCTTGCAAGACGTTTTACAGGGGGTTTGTTACGGTTAGGAACGTTATTGCGTGATGCGGCTGAAGACATAATCCTTCGATGATACTGAAATAACTACGAAATGAGCACGCCAGTCTTCGTGGAACGAGAAGGATAGGCTGACTGGGATAATTTGAACGAGGTGCTCCTTGACTCCTTCAGTGGTGGTGGTAGCAGTACAAGGAGTTCTAGGGCAGAGGTCCTCGAGGTCAAGCAAGAGCTGCACGGCAAACATGCGTTCGAAGTATAAATGGGGTTGATCACTATCATCTGCCGATCGTGTTCAAGGATCCAGTAATTACGACCGTATTGTTTGTAAAGAGTCCAAACGTATCTTGACGCCAATGAAAAATTTGTCGTCGTTCTCAAAAACAAGAGTCAAACAGGTACTAGACAGAAAGTCCAGACCATAGATGTCTCCTAGAGGTTTCAGACAGAACTGAAGAGAAAATCCCGACAGCATCGGATAACCAAATGAGTCGGAAGTGACAAAAACAAGTCTGGGTCATAAGGTGGCGGCCCCTTTAGCCCCGGAGGCGAGATAGAAGCTGTCGTGTAAAGTTCAAAGCATGTATAAGGCAAGACATTGCTGTCATGCGGCAGTTTTCCCTATGTATACTTGAAAAAAGATTGCTGACGGCAAACCTGGAAGTGCCAGTGGAATTACCGGTACGTAGCCGATGAGATGTTCTGAATCTTCTACTCGCGACAGAGATTTCAGGAAGCTGTATTGGTGCACAACGAAGCATGCGACAAGGTACATACCTGTTACACATTGAAAAAGAAATGAAGTGCAAGAAAAGGAGGTGATGGGTTCAGGCTTTCCAAATTCGGTAGTCTCACTGATATAGACATCCATGCGGCCGCCCGGGCTTGCCAACATCATCATCATAACTATTGCATGCGATAACTAAATCACATCTTCACATACCTTGACGATATTGAGTCCTCTAGATTTGTGTCATCTGTGACTAACTCTTCATCCCTACATCTTGATAACAGCGACGCGTCAAATTTTCTTTGTCACTGAGCCTTTTGAATAGGTCTCCGAGTCCGAATTGTGTTTCTGCGTAGCACAACACTTTACCTATGCCCAGAATAACACGTGAGAATCTAGCCGAGGTCGTTGACGGAATCGACTGGGACTTTCTGCAGAAGTTTGTAGAGGTGGGAGGTAAACAAAAGGCTGAGTTGGATCGTCTGTCCAAACGACCCCCTTCGAGTTCCAGCCATGCGTCTCTGGAGGAACAGATCAATTCGAGATGCCAAACTGCATTGATAGGGTTTAAAATGCAGGAGATGGCTGGTGGTGGTCTCACAGCGCGGGGTCCGGGAGCGGGTCGTTTCCCTCCTGTACAGGGTGGAATGTTGGATTGCTTGAATCAGTTGAAGAAGATTGTCATAGACGATTACAACGCAAGTCAGAGGAGCCAAAGAACAGTCAATTACAAAAAGGTATGTTCGATACTCAGTATAGCAACCCTTCATTCGATTTTATCACCCTGTCATTAGATCCCAGTTCTACTGAAGCGTGTCCGCTCTCTGCTGCGTATTTTCTACGACTGCCAAATAGGACAAAAGGCCCACCCAGACCTTCTCCTGTGCGACTGGCCACAAGTGTTCGACGTTGGACTTGAGCTGCACAAGATTGCCTTGTACCTGTCACTGGATCGACCACGTCTACTTGCGGTCATGGATGGCGCCGGGGCGGAATTTGAGACGTTCGTGTTAGAAGATCCATTCGATGTGGGTCAGTATCGGTTGATTGCTCAGGCACTTCAAGAGGCTGTGGCGAAAGATGAAGAGGCTGACGATGACGATCGAATGGATGCCGGTGAGGTTGAGAGCAAAGCGGGTGGAGACCTAGCTGCACACCTCATGGGCTGGTTCTATGGCGATCTCCATACTGCTCTGATCCTAAACGAACCAGATGGGAATGAGAAAGAAAAGAAGTGGGCGAGGAAGGCTATGAAACGATTAGTATTCTGGTCGACGAACCACGTTATGAGAGATGTTGTAGGGGACTCTTTGACCGATGCTATGAAACCGATCTATTGGTACAAAGAACCATTGATCAGGTTTTGTCAGGCTGGGGGTATGGCTGCGTTGATTGGGGACTGGGTCAACAGTAGCTGCCAGGTGCTGTGCGAAGAAACCTTGAAAGACCTGCCCGACGAGTGCTGGGAGAACCAGACGAAGAAGTCGCTGGCCGCTATTACCAAGGAGCTGCAGTACAAAGTAGCACATGAGAGTTCCGAAATTGTGGTATGCACAATCTTTTTCCGCCGTAGAGTTTGCTGATTCGAGGTACAGGTAACGCCTATTTTTGTGAACGCCATGTACAATATGTACAGGCACTATGGAATCTCTCCGTTCTCGTCGGCCGGGAGGCAAGAAGGTCGCGATGATCCCGTCCTTTTCTATTACTTGCAACATCGCATCAAGAAAGAGGGCCTTGGGATGAACACAAAGTCCGACTGGCGCAAACTCCTCCAAAATTATGTTGACATCCCGAAGAGTGCGGAACGACGTTATCACTGGGAGAACTGTACCATATCTATCAAATGGGACTGCCTGGAATTTTACGGATGCAATAACCCCGCGTGTCCCGAGAAGAAGGCGTTGATGGATTTGCGAAAGAGGCGTGTGAGAGGCGTGAGAGTGAAAGAAGTCGAGGATAGGCTGGACAAGTGGGGTTCGAGATGTCCAGCTTGCTCTGCGTGTGGAGAAACGGCGTACTGTTCTCCTACGTGCCAAAAGGAGCACTGGCCAACGCATAAACCGATTTGTGTGAAGAAGAGGAAGGATAGGAAGAAGTAGGGGATGGTTGAAATGATTCATCGGTTTCTGCGTGTTACTGACAGTATATAAAATTCGAATTGATTACGAACAATGAAATTTATGTCAAATATGTCATGAATCCTTGGAGATGATACAACGTTCAACAGCACTTGCCTCTTCGGGACGTCGCATCCAAGTTCTTCCGACGTGGAGGTTGCAGAGACCTTTGACACATTACACCCCGACCACTAGGTCTTAAGTTCCTTCCGCCAGATGCTAACGAAAGGGGACGTGTTGTGACCAGATAGATCATGAAAGTGCTTAGGTGCCAACATGCAATGCCAGTGAACACGTAGACCATGTCCGGACAGCTTCGGAGCCAATCATCCCATCATCCGGGATCCCAAATTGGCAACCGAGATGGTATAATCATAGTGGAAACTCTGGTAGAGCATTAGTAGCAGTAACTGACGTGTTGATAGGGAACTCGTGAAGATATGCCAATACTTTCTCGGGATGAGTACCAGAGCCCATCGAACGCTAACAGTGTCCAATAATACTGTCCCACAAGTGATTGCAATGGTACTAGGACTTGAAAATCATGGTATCGATATACGAGTATGCCTTAAATATCCATGTTCTATCTTTGATTGAACATTCTGTACAGCTTACTTCACCTCCTCGTTTTCCATCTACTTCTCAGCTGGCGATGAAACAAACTACTAGACCATTGGATCAACCCGCACCGAGAGTCCGTCATTGAACTTGACATATGATACTCAAAATTCGTTGTCATATCTAGTTGTCTCTCGCTGGTTGGGAGCTCGGATTCTGCCTCGCCAATGATCATCGATCAGACCTCAGAACTCAACTTGAACCCGCCAGCGTCTTGCACGTGATTTTGACATCCTACGGTCAGCCCCCTGTTTGGGAATGCTTAAAAGGCCCACCGCCCGCCGCATTCATCCCTCCTTCATCTTGACCCGCTACCACCACGAGCAAACTCTCTGGCTCTGGCAGTCGCTTTCTTCTCATTCTCTCGAGCTCTGCTCCCTTCACCCCCCTCACGAATACATTTCAATCCTTCATCCTTCATCGAGACTATATAGTTCACTAGGTGCTATACAAACCGCCGCCATCGAATCCAACCACGGTCAGCCGTATATCCTCTTCAATGGCGCCAAACCACCCGCCAGTCTGGCGGTTTAGTTCGAATTACCCCCCTTGAACCCGGTAAGTTCATATGGTCTTTTTGAGTTTAGCGATGTCCCGCTGACTCGCCCGCCATTAGAACCAAGCCCCAAGGCCAAAGCAACATCCATAACGATGTAAAGTAACTCGCAATCCGAAGTACCCGAACCACCCTATCGGAACGATGGAACAACACGCCCACACACCAAGCGGGTCACTAGGTCTTTTTGCGGTCCATGATTATTGAGGTCGCCCGCGGTATGTTTCCATGTTGTGATTCGTATAGGTGACTTATATGTATATCAACAGCTGCTAACGCAGCGGGCAGCCAAAACCAAAACATCGGATCGAACCCTCATGAGCAGCAGCCGTAGTTACCACGCGATCTATCGCTCTGCATCAGGTATGTCTGTCTGTTTTATGCCGTACAAATATCTGCTCACATCGAGTTATGGACAATTAGGGGAACAAATCAAGCTGTCGTATTCGCTATCAGCGGCCGTAGTTACTATGCGACCTACGGCCCTGACCAAGGTTTGTTAACTTACTCTTTACTTCGACTATATCCCGCTTACACACCTAGAATGCAGAAAACAAGAAACCCCCAACAATCATTCGTCCTTGATCCTTATGACCTTACAGTTGTGTCATAGTCCCGAACGGAGTCGTTGTATAATGGCCACATTAAATAAATATATACCTTCATCAGATGCTCTGGCTAAATATTGCATTTAAAATAAAAGATACTTTACGTGTTTTTGCGTTGTAGGCCTAAGTCAGAGAAGCACATGGAGGGTCACAATATCATCCAACAATAACATCCCATATATTTCATCCCATAACTTTGTATAAACACGTTATTCAGTATAGCTAGTACACAATTTCAAATAGAGCAACGAATTATGACCGATGTCATTATTCAGTAAGCATCAGGAAATTAGTTCGCTACAATGGGTTAGTGTGAGCACTTCTATATTGATAACCAATAGCAAAAAAATACAGACCGAAGCAGGAGAAGGAGGAGAGACTGTCCTGGAAGTTGGTACCTTGCAAGTCGGCAACGAAGGCACCGTTCTGCACAGTGATGGAAGCACCCTTGCAGTTGATGTCACTGTATTTAGAGCTTATCGTTAGCACGCTGTTATCATACTTGAGTCATGCACGTACACAAAGAAGACGCAACGGATGCCGCTGTTGACTTGGATGGAAGAGATGCTGTCGATGAAGGGGGAAACAAAGTTGCGGCAGCCACTGGGAATACCGCCAACGTTCAAATTTCCGGCGCTGCCTCCCTTGTTGGAGTTGGTCCAGACAGTTCCGACGTTGAAGTCCTGAGGAGCGGGCTAGAGAAACAGTACATCTACATCAGCCTCTGGCGGCATGTATTGACGAAAAACACCATACCACAACGGCGGGAACAGGAGCACCAATTTGGGGGGTAAGAGGGGAGGGGACTGCAGCTTTCTATGAAAATAATTTATTAGTTCGTTACTACCGATGAACAATGAAAAGATCCTACAGCCTCAGTCTCGCTAGCAGGGAGAGCATTGGCAGTCGCAGCGACGACAGCAACAACGGCAAAGAGCTTGGACAAAGAGAATTGCATGGCGAAAGAAGTGAAGAGAGGCGAAGTGCACTTGATAGTTCTACGGTTTCGAGAGCAGATGCTGGAGAATATACCATAAGACATTCATCCTTTTATACCTCTAGGAGAGGCGTTTAATGCCTGGTGTACCAATGCCATCGTTTGGTCGGATTCAAAGAATCTTGTGCGTTGGTCATCGGTTATCCTAGTATATTTCCAAATGGGTATCCTGCTCAATGGGCGGCGAAAGAATTCAGCTCTCCCAGACGGTCAGGGTCAGTTAAGGTTACTATACAGAGGTCGTTCGGAGGTCAAAGAACATTCAAGGCACCCGCACACGTTTATGAAGACTCTTCGGATGCTCTTCGAACGCAGCGGGAAGAATCCTAACCGGTCTCGCATCGGTAAAATGTGCAAAGACTTGTCCTGTTACTGCGTATAACACCTAGGCTATCGCGGATAACAAGCACAAAATAGCAGATGGTCAATTTCAAAGGGACGTAGATCTCCAAGAGCACCTCCCCCTGCGGTAAAACGAGATGCATGAAACGCACGAAAAACCCGCCGGATGTCATCCGATCGGGATGGAGATGCATGACCTCCGTTTGGGTAGTCACAATGGGTGTTGAAGGCTATGACACCCATAAGACCTCTACAGACATTGCACGTTTAAGGTCCATCAATAGGCGTTTCTTATGGGAAGCATTCGAAGAGCGTCCCGATCAATGTAGAAGTACACGTTATTTTGTTCGATGACCCTGTCAATTGGAGGACAACCGTGTAAATTCGAGTCTCTGTTTGAATGGATGTACGGTAGGCAATCTAGAAAATGATCATATTAATGTCAGAATCGTGTACTAACGAGATCAAAATGAACTCAAGTAATAACACAATCCTATTTGACGGTCGGCTTAAGAGCGCACTTGATTCTTTGGATACCACATGCCTCAAACTCGGATTGTGCCTGGTTCTCTGGTTGTAGACCTCCTCACGTCTACTCACCCCTGCCCGGGTGGAATCAGCTGCTAGCTGGGCGCAGTGGTAGACGATGGCGATCACTGCTTCGGAGGATCAACTGAGAGACAGCGTCTGCAATAATGCCAAGCCTAAGATCAGAGTTTTGATGTCTTGATGCTTTGATGTCTGGAAATGGAAGGTCTACTTGTTTGTCTGCAGGGCCTGGAACGTCAAATGGGATCCGCCTTAAGTGCATCTCTTTCTAGAAAGCACGCCCTGACATTTAATGACGCCAACTTCACCGCCAAACGTAGACGCGACTAGTATATGCAGAACGGATCAGTGGGGTTCTGTGGGAAGCAAGATAATTACTCATCCTAATTCTCCGACTGCGAGCGAAAGTCTGTAGAAAAGATCCCGGATTTCTGCACTCATAGGGTACTGTCAGCGCCACCATCATTTTGAACAATGTGTTCCTGTTTTCCTCTTTTCCGGAGGCTGACTACTATGTAATGCGAAATGGGAAGGGCTTGCTTCGGTTGACTCTTTCCTCCAATCTTCCATTATTCGTAACATACCGGCCCAAAGAGATCAGCCGCTGATGAAAATAGTGTGGTCCATTTGAAACTGGAGGGATGAAGAGGCACCATGATCACCTATCCCTAGGTGAGTAGATATAGTCAGCCGCTCGTTAAGGAAGAATACTAAAGCACTCACCAGGCCAGGACTCCACAGCTATTTCTCTTGGACCTCTTGTTACAACTTAATCATGATTAACAAACGTGAAAGGTACTATCATTCATCCAAAATCCATTACGTGGACCACACGTTGGTATTTTCTAAGTACCAGCCCTGAAAAAGGATACCCAATTCCGACTCGCTTCGCCCAATTTTCTGCTAGATAAACTTTGTCGTACATATGACTCGTAAGATGTCATTTCAGGAAGCAGTTCTTGCGCATCCTTCAAATGGGCGTCGTACCCATCTGGGTTAGCTGATCGAATATGATATATCCGGTCACAATCCTCTAAACTTCAGAGATGATTAGTAATGTAGTTTTACCGAAGGCGTTCCACGAGACATACAAGCTCCTCAATGATTTGTTCGTTTCCAGAAGAAGTCGGCCCACAAAGCGGGGTAGAGAAAAACGACGACACCCTGTAGCGCGAGTATAAGCAGCATCCATTTCGGACACGGATACAATGTCACTTGTCGCTACAAATATCTTGTGAGTGCATCTTCCAGGGTTCTACCACAAAATTAGCATATTCAAGAATATAATGTTGCTGTAGGAAGTGAACAGAACGCCACCTTGAACACAGCTGCAACCAAACGTCCGACGTCATCCAGTGCCTAAATCATACATGCGCGACCTGGAAGCTAGTGAAGGCATAGATAGAAGTGAGAGACACATACCACTATCTCCATCTTCACATCGGGCTTCATTACACACCTGAGAACCGCAAGAGACGTTCTACCGAAGACGCTCTTGATATCTTCCATGAACAACACCGGCCGCACAGTCCTACAAGATGTGTAGTTCGTTAATCAATACAAAACGAAAATACAAAAAGAAATATACATACGTCCAATTGAGACCCTTTCTACCAAGAGACTTTATATATCTCTCTATTCTAACCTTCGCTATCCGGCCTACCATGCTAGGGTCATCGTCATCGCTCTCGCCACCCCGTTCAACGGAAGAGTACACAAAATGGACGACCTCGTATTCCAAAGCGAAGTTTGCTAACATCTTTTGAAGACCTCATCAACATTAGTGTCTCTCATGTCAACTGCAACCGTCAACAAAACACTTACCATACCCTGTTGTTCTTCCATGTTTCTAGTTTTCTAGAACCACGTGAAGGAAGCGTGACAAACATGCCCCACATACATGCTTTGCCACCTACTTCATCAAAAATCTTCCTAACTGTCTCCGGACGGTTCAGATCCCCTTTCACGAGCTGAACATTCGGAAAGGCTTTCAGAGCGGCAGCAGAAGGGGATGCCAGGTTTCTGGAGAGCGCAAGAATTTGGAAATTCGAAGGTACATTCCTAGTTGGTTGGAGAGAGCGGATGAGGGCTTTGCCTTGTCTGCCCGTTGCGCCTATTACAAGAATCTTGCGATCCATGATATCGAGCGTTAGGATAGAGTCAACGACCAACTATATGCAAGGTAAGGGTTGTGATGCGGCGGTCTATATCTGTAATATTATAAGTATAGAAATGTAGGCGAGTTTGCACACCGTATGATGAACATACGATTTGTGACTTCCACTTGAGTCCCGATAGGTCTGTGTGCGGGGTGATGTTTCGTACAGAGATAGTCATGATAATAAGACGACTTGAGTGTGAAAGTGGCCACGAGACTATCGCATGTTGAGAAGGTTATACTGGTTCCGGGATACTCGGAACACCGCCATGATTCCGGACTTGGCACATACGAGGGACAGACGAATATGCAGATTCAGTCTGTCAATTGAGATGAGCGTAAGGCCAACAAAAGTCGCTTCGAGGAGTGAATATATCTAAGGAAAATAGGTGTCTATCGCACGAACTGCTTGATGGCATAGGAATTAAACACGAAACGTTTTCATGCACTTCCACTAGTAATAACATGACAGAAGCTAAACAGTGATTGCGAGGTTAGAGCAGCACAGCCCGTGATACACGAAGAATTCGTACTTACTCATGTGCAAACAAGGTCCATTCGCAAGAAAACAGGTTAACTTCAAGTTTGGAAGTTACCGGAGAGTTTTCTCCTGGGAAAGAACTTCTCAACTAGCGTAGCGCGGATCGTTCTATTAGTATCTACCTGTAGAAGTATTTTGAGATACATCACCGATACCTGCGACTAAAAGACAGGGACGAGGCCCAAAGTTAGTTATACTTATCGTACGGAAGACTTAGTGCCGTCTACGGAGTGTGTATGCAGAAATGTTGAGAAATTGCCCCTGTTATCTTACCGACGTTGTCTCTTCTGGGCATCTGACATACATTAGGCCTTTCAAGAGTTAGAAAAGCGTCTACAACCAGCACAATAAACTAGTGAGCCTATGTCCGAGTCAGAAAATTAGCTAAGTGTCCTACACAAGTCGGAGTTTCAATCGACGCTGTCGGAGACTGGAATATTTCCTGGCTGGCCTTTATGGCCGACTTTGTGAGTCAAAATTCGAACATAGTAATCTGTATGTTTCCGTAGCGCATGTTCTGATATAAATATATGATCAAGTTGAATAACAAGATTCTTGTGTAAGAGATATCTAAAGGGCTGCTTACGTGGTAGGACCAAACTCCGATGGTGGCGCGTCTGCGAAAGTAACATCGTTATCTACCACCACCACCTTTTTCCTCTTCAATTGTTCGCCACAGGTGTTGGCAGCCGGCTGACCGACCGACGCCTTTGTTTTGTCCTCACAAAAACTTCTGTAACTTCGTTTGAAACCAACAGCGTCCAGTTTCGGAACCTAACGACCGCGGAACGTCCCACACGATTTGCATTCACGATCTGTAACAAGGACACGTAGGAATGGCAGATTCAGCGACAGAGATAGATCTTGACTCGGTCATTGATCGGTTGTTGGAAGGTGCGTCTGCAGAATGACTATAATGTGCTCCGTTTGGATCCCTGAGCGTATTTGGCAGTGAGGGGAAACCGACCAGGAAAGCCCGTCCAGCTGCAAGAGTACGAAATCAAGTACCTGTGCACGAAAGCCCGCGAAATCTTCATCAACCAACCCATCTTGCTCGAACTGGAGGCTCCCATAAAGATCTGTGGTGCGTGTCTTGCGTGCGCGGTTTCGCCAGGCCGCTCATAACCGTTGTATGCCACCCTTTCAGGTGATATCCATGGACAATACTACGATCTGCTACGACTATTCGAGTATGGCGGGTTTCCTCCGGAAGCAAATTACCTCTTCCTAGGAGACTATGTCGACCGTGGCAAACAATCGCTCGAGACCATATGCCTGCTACTCGCGTATAAAATCAAGTACCCCGAGAACTTTTTCGTCCTACGAGGAAACCACGAGTGTGCGAGTATCAATCGGATTTATGGATTCTACGATGAATGTGCGTTGCAGAACCTGCCATAGCAATCTCCGTCAGACTAACCGTACACTCCCGATCACCCGTTTTCTTCAGGCAAACGGCGATACAACATCAAACTGTGGAAGACGTTTACAGACTGCTTCAATTGCCTTCCCATTGCTGCGATTATCGACGAAAAGATCTTTACCATGCACGGCGGTTTGTCCCCCGACCTGCAGTCGATGGAACAGATACGACGGGTGATGCGTCCTACCGATGTCCCCGACACGGGTATGTTATCCATTCCGATTATTTCGTGATCGCCTCTTCCCCTCAGACGCTTCGAAGCAAAATGACGGCATACGAACATCAGTCAGCACGAAAACGCGGTTACTGATCGGCCCCTTAATCATGCTGCCACCGTCTCTTCTACGAATACTAATCGTATTTTGCTTTTCTAGGTCTGCTGTGTGACCTTTTGTGGTCAGATCCCGACAAAGACATCACTGGCTGGTCGGAGAACGATCGAGGTGTCTCGTTCACCTTTGGACCGGATGTCGTCTCACGATTTTTACAAAAGCATGATATGGACCTCATTTGCAGAGCGCATCAGGTACGCATGGTCGATCTACATTCTTTCACTATGAACGGCGAAGTGTGGAGGGAACAGTGCTCGACGGGCTGAAAGCTATTGAGTAATCGGGACACCGATCACACATTGCACAACCAGCTATATCTAACGGAACACTGATATCTTTAATCATCTAGGTTGTGGAAGACGGCTACGAGTTCTTCGCGAAACGACACTTAGTGACGCTCTTCTCCGCACCCAACTACTGTGGCGAATTCGATAACGCCGGTGCGATGATGAGTGTCGATGAGACGCTGTTGTGTTCTTTCCAGGTATGTCTTCGCTTCCTACATTATGCGCTTGGTTTACTCGCTTGTGGAACCAATGCGATCATTTACGTCTTGTGGTCTCGTGACACCCTTCTCGAGTCACATCTGTGTCGATCACCTCACTGAACGCTTGTCCACTTAGATTCTCAAGCCCGCCGAGAAGAAAGCCAAGTACCCGTACGGGGGAGGCAATATGGGACGACCAGTGACACCGCCCCGTAAACAGAAGAAGAAGGATGCGAATAAGATGGGATAGGCGAGGGATGCGGCGGATTTTGTAGGGATCGACGAGTGGGACTATGTGCGGACGCTTGAGGGGTTTGTGGGAGGAGAGCCTTGATGGCGTCATATTGCATCCGTCAGTACGCCTCTTCCGTCCTTTCATTAACGTTTCCCTGGATCGGCATTTTCCTTTATCATGTTTTGTGTTATAAGCTGTATTCACTCCCTCTATATCTTATTTTCCGATTTCTCTTTCTTGTCCTTTTCTTCTCCGCTACGTTCACTCTGGTGGTCACGAACTGGTCGGTGAACCCTCCCGGCCACCTTTACCATGACTAGGGTGCAAACGGGTCTGGTCGGGTCGATGGGATGTCTTTCTTCTTTCTTGCTACGTGGTTGTACAAAATTCAGAACAAGATGGACATCGCAGATAGAGGTTCTTGAATGGACAAACTGTTCGTCGCAACCGATTGACTCACAGTGTAATCGTATGAGACTCTGTATATTAATGTCCACTTCATTTTCCGAACTTCGCCTCTTCTTGTTTTCATACTCCAATCAATGCGTCAAGTTCTGACTATATCACCTCCAGGCAGCCCTTCCATTCGTTTCATTGACCTACAGCTGGTGACGATATCCGGATACCAAGTTTTGTTTCTTCCTTCTCCAGTGTATACAAATTTCACTTCTATTCTTACAGAATCCCTATATATATTCTCCTCGTTCTTGCGCGTTGTGTCTTCCGTTCGCATCTTTCGAGCTCTGGGGCTCCATTTGACTATGACTCCCACTCTTTCTCCATATGAACGCTAAAGCGCTGAAGATGTTTCCCCTGTCTCTTCTCCTGTGAACATAGGTTAGTAACTATAATACAATCAAAATGTCTTTGTTCTAAGTTCGTTTTCCTCCTCTTCTAGGTAAAGATCTGCACCAACTTGAGTTATTTATGGAACTGCTGCTCTCGATGCTTCTTACTAAGCACGAACACGTAAAGATTGACTTAGGGGCCCGGTTCTTCACCTTCAATACTATCATCCAGAGGACTTCGACGGATTTGCTCTTGGCCGTCGTTATCAACGAGGTTGTATTACGGGTTCTATAATGCACAGTGCCGACAAGCCACGTCCTCGCGGCACCAGGCAGGGTTATATTTAAGAAGTGGCTTCGAGGTAGGTCCAGGTCGCATAGAAACGTCTCTCCACTAGTGCTAAATGTCTCGCAAGATTCTTATTGTAGGTGCTACCGGCAACCAGGGTAGAGCCCTGATCACTTCCCTGCAATCTCCTACGCCGGAGTTTGAAATCCTTGCTCTGACAAGGAACGCTTCTTCGCCGTCTGCTGCGGCTCTTAAAGCGTATCCTAACGTCCGTATTGTGGAAGGAGATTTGGACAAACCCGAGACGATAAAGAAGGTTTTTGAAGATGAGGGTGGGAAGGGGAGTGTTTGGGGCGTTTTCGTTGTTCTTGCGTTCCCTGGGATGAAAGCGAATCCAGAACCAGAGGAAAAACAAGGTGTCGTGAGTATGATGCCTAGACTCAATTATCCGCCCTATCTGATCGTTTGCACAGATGCTAGCTGATGTAGCTCTTGAATACCAAGGTCTCTCACTTTGTTTACTCGTCTGTCGAACGCGGTGGTGAGCGAGACGACGATAAAGCCATCTTGGACCGTCAAGTGAAAGCTAAAATCGAGAGATACATCAAGAGTTTAGGGGACAAGGGCCTTGGTTGGACGTGAGTAACTTCTCACGATTTCCTCGTCCTTGTTCTAAATCGGTTCATTCTAGCATATTACGACCCGCTGCCTTTTTTATGGAAAATCTCGAGGGCTCGGTGGCCTCGATTACTTTCACCGTCCTTCGGAGCGGTTTGAAGCCTGATGTTAAGATCGAGTTGGTGGTATGTATTCCATCCCACCTACGCGAGTATTCTATTCATTTCATTATCACTGATAGGCAATCGACGATATTGGTCGTTTCGGCGCTGCAGTGTTCCGGGTAAATATCATTCATTATGCACTCGAACCCATAATCGCCTCTGACTTTGAACATCTCTAGAACTCGGATCACTGTAAAGGAAAGGCGTTCACTGTAACAGGAGACATTTTGACCATGGTAGAGATGGATGCCGCTTATGTCCGAGCAACTGGAAAGCATCATCCCTCGTTACCCAACTTGGTAGGCAAACTAATCACGACTATGAGTGGTTCCGTCAAAGAAGTGTAAGCTTATCCCTTAGTTTTCCTACTATCGTACTCTGACACATTTCTTACATCTCCTCATAGCTCTAAAGATTACGAACGCATGTACAAAATCCTCCTCGAGCAGGAATCGATTGATGCCCATCTCAAAGAAGCACGGGAGGTACTTCCAGACATGACCTCTTTCGAATCGTGGGTGCGACAAAAGCAAGGCACTAAGTCAGGTTGAGGGTATTAGATTACAACCTTGCTTACGTCTCTCGTTCTTTGACCAAATACAATGATGATACCCTGTGACGCCCAAATCAAGTCCGATGATGTTTCTTGCATACCATCGGCGCATAGCTTTTATGAACACCTCTCTTTTTACAGGTTCATGTCTTGTCATGTGGTACTCAGAGTAAGATGTTTACTCCATCATCTTGTTGTCATAATTAATTAGCGATCATGCTCAGTCCTCATTGGTACTTGCAGATTCGCGCAGCTGGAGCGATGTTCCATCGGCTCAGAAGCTTCCTTTGGAGACCGCGCAGTCAACGATCAATTACTGCATGACACGAAGCTCGTTCTTGTCGCCAGACACACTTGTGAGTGAGAAACATTATACGCATTCATACGCCGTTATCTTACCGCAATTTCTTGAGAACATATATATCCACGAGGTGCAAAAGGGCGGTTGAAAACCATCGACGACTGGATAATTCGGAAAGCAGTGCGTGTGAACAGATGCTCGTGATTATAAATCGACTATGATACAACTGTAGTGTTTCACGAAGTCTTCTTATATTTCGGATTCGTTGACTATGGTTTGGCGTCAGTAGTCACGTAACGTGCTAAACTCGTTGCTTCTGTATACGGGGTACAGCAACAGCAGCTCTGTGGCGTAACTGCGAGTAGATATCCAATTACCGCACCGCTCCAAACACTAAGTTCCAGTTGTCAGCTTTCATTGGTACCCGGGTAATTATCTATGTCCGTCCATACCCTAATGAGTCTTAGCCAGGCAGCCTCCCTCCAAACCCTGTTCCACCAGGCTATGGCACAGAACGTTCCCGGCTAGCCTAAGGGCATTTCCACTCGCTGCGCCCAAAGGCTTCTGGAGGCTCCATCTCGGCGTATCGAATTCGGCAACTGTCTGGACTCCGGTCATTCCCGTTATAAATACCCCTAATCCTAATGTGGCTACCCAAGTTAGCATTCATATTACCCACTTTCTCTCCTCTCTCCTCTCACTCAACTCAATGTCGTTCGACAAAGTCCCGCAGGAAATTACAGACTACATCTTGGATTTCGTCCAGGATAGTCGGCCTACACTCCATTCATGTCTCCGTGTTTCTCGGAGTTTTGCTGAAGCAAGCCGATTTCACCTCTTTCGCAATATCGATATCCACGGGAAGGGGGAAATCTCTGGGAGTTCAGGGTCGATTGGCCAAACTTCGTAGGTTAATCCAGTGCCCTCAGACCGCGAAATACATCCGTCGTTTGTCGATATGGTCATTCCCGTCCCCGGACAAATCGCGAAATGCAGCTGCATTCATCCTCATCCCCTTCGATATTTTGGAAGTAATGCTTACACAGCTTCCCTCACTTCAATTCTTGGAGTTGAAATACGTACATATCACATCCAATACCGACGAATTTGCCTACTGCCCCATTCCGCCCCCTTGCAGTTTCCACCCCTCCCGCACGTTGCAGACCCTCGAGATGGAAGGCGTAGCTCTAGATAATCTAGACACGATGCTTACATCCCTTCTATCCCTCGCACAACCCTCTAAACTCAATCTCTCGGCTGTATTTCCCGCCAAACACCAGGATGTTGTCAAATATCCGCCCCCAGTATTAACCAACCCAGCCATCACAACCTCCCTTCGATTGACGTGTGTCTCTGACGAATGTCTGCAGGCCCTAATATCATCGGCCCCTAATCTCAAGACGTTAATCATCGAAGGGCCTCATGGTCCGGAGAAGTCTCTAAAACTCGTCGGCGAATTGCTCCAACAATTGTCATCCTTGGAAGAGTTGGAGTTGAGCGAATACATGTTCCGAGGTAATGGGCCTGTTTTTTCAATGTTAACGAAATACGAAATCCTCACTGTCATTCAGGATCAGTGCAATGGAGCGACTTGCCTCTAGAGGCTTTACAGCTCAAAGCAGTCACAATACGCCTTATTCTCGACAACAATCCGTTGGATTTCTGCAAGACATGGCAAGCGGTAGCCTTGTTTCTTCACAGAATCCCAAGGACGGTAACGAGAATCAAGTTCATTGCAGAGCTATCCGACGTCCCCGAATCTCTACCGCGTCCCTTGCTACCGCCATCCGTATTAAACCCGTGTTTTGACAGGTTCCCGGCTCTGCATACTGTGGCGTTCGGATGGACCCTTTTCCATTATCCCCCTCGCGAGCAGCGCACAGAGCAGCTGATGAATTTAGTCAGACAACTCTTCCCTGACCTTCAGCGAAGAGGGGTACTTCAATATGTGCCCTGAGACCTCGCCACGGCATTTCCTGTACTATAGTAAGTCATGTGGTGCTATGAGTTTGTTTCGAGATGTCATGTCGCTGACGTCGATGATAGAATGGTGAATCGAAACGACATATCATCATATCATCCCATGTTTTTTTCTTGGCTATGTATTACTGTATAGCTAAAGTTAATGAGTTCCGGTTTCATGCCCCAGACCCATTTACGTCATGGTGTGCACCGTTGCTGCACCAACACCTTCATCCAATACGATGCGTTTCAGGTTTCGGTCCATAACGATGTACATTACACAACTAGCTACTCAAACAGTACATTTTCAGATACAAATACAAATACAACAACGAAGGAAGAGCAAAACAAGTGATGCAAGATAGTATGACAAGCAATGAAATGGGCGAGTGCGATGATTAAAATGTCTCTAAACAGTCTATCTTAGAAAACAAATCGAAGGAAAGGAATGAACGGAGTATAGCGTGTCTTGGATATAAAGTCTGAATAATGTGATAATGAAAAGATTCGGAGCGTGATTGTCATGAATAGTGGTATGCACAGAGGGTCGTTAAGAGGTTGTGTTGTTGACTACTGGCGAGGTAGCAGAGGTTTGTGCTGCAGTATCAGGTCGTCGTGGACGTCTCCGTCTTCGACTAGGCAGAACGAGTTCAGTGAGATCAAAACATAAGCAGCTTTACAGATGAGACTCACCGAGGAAGAAGTGGTCCTTGGGCATAGGACGCTCATCTAGGTCTAGAGCAATATTGGTGGCAGCTTGAATTGCCTGCACAAAATTTAATATAAGATAGATTGATACAGATAAGGTATACTGTACCAACCTCGATCCAGTCAATTACCCCGGCTACGTCCCTAGCTTGAAGCAGAAATTGCTCTCCCTCCATTCGTACACGGATAACATTCTTGCGTTTGGTATAATCACTCGCAAGCCCGCTCTCAGCATGCTGCAGAGTGTACGAACGGAGAAGGTCTCTTGCATCGGGTATCGCTCGTTGCTCGGGGTCAGAAAAGCTGATAGACAACCTCTGATTTTTGGCCTGCAGGAGTGGATGCTCTAGACGTGGAGGAGGGTGACGAAGGATCAAGTGTGGATGACGAACGCGAATGATTTGATATAGGCGACCGAGATGTGGGTGATGAAGATGCTTCAGAGCCAAGGTTGCTTGTGCGAGAGCTTGACGGCGTTCGCAAAGCATCCATCGAACGACGACCTGCAGTAAGTGTTTCTTCCACTCTCTCGCGAGGAATATCAAAACTGAGTCGCGAACGAGTAGATCCATTTCCTAACGGTACTGCCAGCGATGATCGAGAAGCGTTAGGCGTGCCACTAGCGCTGGTATCTCTGGAGCGTCCAGGGTGCAAGATACTTGACGGTAAATGGAATCTCGACTTCGACGGTGATGGCTCTAGCTTCCCTTCCTGTTGTTGTTGCTGTTCAGAATGTTCAGCCTCCTCCCCCTTCGAATGACAAGGTGGTGCATTCCCCTGGCTCTGAAGTTGGATTCTCCGCTCTCTGTCCCTTATCGCACTGACTCTGATACCGCCTTGCGAACCAGTGAGTCCGCCTACACCATCACTCGTGCTCCAATCACCTACGCCCACTGTTCGCTCCCACCATTCACCCACTTTACCACCCTTGCCAGCTATGCCAGCACCATGAGTACGGTAAATCCGCAACACCGTCCCCTCAAGTACGACGATGACCCTACGCCATTTTCGTTCCTTGGCCTGAACACCCGGAGCAGTAAATTCCATCTTTCGTGGCATCATACCTACCAGTAAAATTGTATTATGGTATGAAGGCAAGGGTTCTTGTCCCTCCTCTTCTCGAGGCTGGATAATGAACTCTCGATGTCCAGACAAGAATGTCGGGTATGGCGGAGGTTCCGAAGCAGGTTTGTACATAGGTAATGAACGTTGCCTCTTTAACGTGGGGGCTGAAGTAGTCGAGGAAGTTAACTGCGATGTTGTTTGCATGGCTTCACCAGCAACGATAGGTTCGAGAGTCCGCTCTGGTAATTTATCTTCCTGTCGTGAGTGTGACGAGAGGTCAACCATACTCTTTGAACCATGATGGTACAGTGAAGGGCGTGATTGTAGTGACGTCGAAGCTGCACCCGATCCTGTTAAGGATCGGATGATTTTCGGAGGAAGGCGAGAAGCGGGCGAAGTCGGTGTAGGAGGTAATGGGATAATTTTAGGTATCGTGCCGGGACCGGTGGCGTCCAAGATCTGTGGCACAAGATCGGGATTGGGTCTAGAAGGGACTTCAGCCAGCGTAGAAGTATTGGTAAAGTCACTAGGACGAGGTGTCCTCAAGGCCTCCAGGTCAGACTGCTCCTGCTTCGGCACAGAGAAGTAATCCAAGGGCTGACTACTCGGTCCTGCGACCGGACTTTGTCGTACATGAGATGTAAAGTAGAGTGCTGGTGGTCGCTCCACTGGAGGCTCTGCAGCTTTAGATCCAAACGAAAGCGCGAATGGCGAGGTAATGACTCGAGGAAGCTCAAACCGACTCGCAGATGCGCTCTGGCTTTCGTCACCGTCCTCGTCCTCGCTCCCGCCTTCATCGCGTGCACCTACGTCATTACCACCTTCATCATCTTCTCCATCGTCCGAAGAGTCCGATCCCTCTTCGTCCACCTCAGGATTTTCATCATCCCGAGGACCTGTCAAAGGTAAAGCAGGCATGCTCCTCAAAGGCGCACCCCGACTTCGCCCTTCCCGTGCACCTCCGTCACTTGGGCCAGGAGTGGGTAATGCGGGCAAGTTCAAGATAGGCATCGGCGTTGGACGGGGAACCACACTCGGCGTCAGGCGAGCGCTGCCCTCCGCCGTGTAGCGTGCCATCATGGGAGGAGGAAGGGAGGCCAATCGGATGTGCAAACTCCTCTGTCGTTGCAAGTCGGGTTGCAGCATGGATTCATCAGTGAGTACTGAAGTTGCCGGGGTAGGAGTAGGTGGGGACGTGGGTATCGCAGGTGAAACAGCATGACGCGAAGGGAGAGAATAACTTCGTGTATCAGCACTGGACGGAGATGCACGAATCTTGACTGGGATGGCAGTCGAACGCTGGTTTGAAATAGGTGCTTGTTTTGCATCAATTTCACGTTTTAGGTATTTGTCTGGACGCCCTGGTGACTGCGATACGTCATTCCTGGCGTCGTTAGACGGTGTTGGTTTATTCGGCGAACGAGGAGTAGCTATAGATAGATGCGGTGAATGTGAAATTGGGGATGGAGCCAATGACGGTTCCGAACAACGAGGAAGCCCATCTGCTTGCGTAGCACTCCGTGAGGGCGATGAGAAGGACGTCCGCGGCAAGCCATTGACAGCAGGAGGTGCAGACTGAGGGGGGATAGGCAGCATTTTGTCTGAGGTTTTAGATTTGCCCTTATCGCCAAATAAGCGAGACCAAGACGAGTTCGAACGATGTCTTGTGTTGTTGACCAACGCAGTGGGGGATGAGGTAGACCTCTGTGGGGGATTGGGTACTCCGGTGCTAGATTGTGTAGGAAGAATAGGCCAATCGATGCTATGCCTAGGCTGTGAGGAACTGGACTGTAATCGTAGGGCGGGATCTGGTCTGTGGGTGTTGGAACTACGAGGTGAAGCGTCCGACTCGTCCTCTATATCGGAAGGTATTTGTCCGCTTCTGGCGTGAACTCCTAGAACAGGCTGAGAGAATCCAAACGATTTACGACCCAAGGCCAATGAACGAGCAGCAAAAACGGCAGCTTCATGGGTAGAATCATAGATGTCGACATTTTGTTTATTCCTACTTCGGATTTTGGAAACCTTTTTGAGAAAGTTGCTTGTTCGAAGCTAGAGATAAGTTCAAGTAAGCAAAAAAAGTATGCTAGTTCTGCACTGTGGTTGAGGAGAACGATGGTCTTGTGCTTGTCAAGTATGCGGCTACTTGAGTACTCACCAGTATACTGGATGATTGGCCGGGTATTTCTGTTAGAGATTCGGGTCCCGTTGAGTGCAATACTTGTGACATCCCGCCAGCTGAAGTCATTCAGCGTCGTTCTGCATCCACGAACGATTAACGACAAAAATGAGGGTATAGAATGATGTTTGTTTATGTTCAAGCACTTCAACCGCATAGACTCTATCTCTATCCGTCATGACGGCATTTGCGCGGCACACTGCGGACTCTGAATATATTTAGTAATTCCCCTATCGGCAATTGAAATCACATGCCGTTGACATCCAAAATTAGCCATCCATGTCGTAGTTGCTAGTGCGGCAACTTAAATCCTCTGTTACCTCTAGGGAAGATGGGTATAATCTTGATACTAAGAGATTTAGATATCTCAACTACCGACAAATCCCTAACAGTACTCGCAAAAATGAAAATGTCGTTAGTTCGGAATACCTTGGTGGTCAGACTAAGTTTGACGACCTACCACCGTTTGTATAACTTCCATATGGCTCATATAACTATTGACAACCGTCCGCAAGAGTACAGGCCTGGAATGGTAAGTCCTCTCCGTCAGTTTTATACAGTGTCTCACTGAGCCATGTACAATACAGCCTTTCGTGTAGGTGAAGAAGGCTCGTCCTGTCATGAAACTTCCCCCCATCCTTGACGGAACAAAATATACAGAAGGGCCATTTTCCCCGTATTCTGGTATGGCATCCTAGTTGAACCACCCGTTCTTATGGAATTTTCCATCGACGACTATAACTGCGAAGTGCACGAAAACTTCGACCCTGCATGGCCTATGTTCGCTCCCATCTGGATTCGATCTTTGCTGAGGTACTTCGATAAACAAGCAGGAGTAAATTTCCCCATTGAGTGGCGGTATTGTCGTGTTTTCTGTCGAGAAAAGGCTGTCTCGTGCCTGTCCATCTCTCATAACTACTCCCCAGACCCAGAGCAGTTCGGTGTGGAAATGAAGATTGATTTGGGACTACTTCAAAGAGAAGAGAGGCCAGTTGACGATGGACTGCCCCAGGTGGTATATTTCCATGGATACTGGCTATCGGGAAATATTCTGGCGAAATCGCCCGTAGATGATCACGACTCGGTCGGAAGTTATGTTATCGTACCTATTATCGTATACGCAGATTGCGCCATATTCATGATGCCCGGGAGTGGTTATGTCCGAAACACAACATATATAGATAGCGTCCTGATGTCTCTCGATGCATATAATCGGTTCATGACGAACTTGAAGGTGAGGCCATTTTTTTCCGGCGGAGGATGGTTCACGGCAAAGGTATCATAGTCTCACTTGTCGAAATTGTGAAATAATTACATAAAATCTTAAGATCTTATGGTTCGCCACAGGTTATTCCGCATATTCATCAAGTGACCCATTTTCAACCGTCACCTCTTGTGTAGTGTGCCCTCTTGCGACGATCGACCATACCGCTTCCATATGGCCCATATAACTCTTGACAATCTTCCGCCAGAGTACAGACCGGGAATGGTAAGTCCTCTATTGATTTTGTGTAGTGTCTTACTGAGCTACATACTATAAAGCCCTTCTCGCAGGTGAAGAAGGCTCGTCCTCTCATGAAACTTCCCCCTATCCTGGACGGATCCAAATATACAGAAGGACCTTTTCCTCCCGTATTCTGGTATGGCGTCCTAGTTGAACCACCCGCTCTTATAGATATTGCCGTCGACGACTACAACTACGACAGGCCCGAGAGGATTGACCCTGAATGGCCTACCCTCGCTCCCACCACTTGGACCCAATGGTTGTTGAAACACATCGGGAAAGAGGCGGGGGTGACTGTTCCCATTGAGTGGCAATATCGTCATGTGCTCTGTCGAGAAGAGGTGGTATGGTGCTTTTCCATTTCTCACAGTTATGGCCCATATCCAGAGCAGATGGGGGTGGAGATGAAGAAAATTTGGGACTACTTCAAGGAGAAGAGGGGTTTGTCGACGATGGATTGTCCCAGGTGGTATCTCACTGTGGATACGAGTTATCGTGAGATATATTGGCGGGATGATGCATAATTGTCTTCTGTTTCGCTCACACATTGCATGCCATTATTCTCATTTACTTTTATTTGCAACATGTACGGTTTGAACAAGAGTAAGTACATTTCTATGTTCCGATCCCCTAGGATCGGTTATCTATTGGGAAATTTCCATTCCACGTGATGAGCAACACCATCCCGCCCCCTTTTCTCCTTACCTGGCTACATCAGCGCTTGCCTGCCTGCGAGCCCCCTCCGCTTCCCCCCTCACGTGACATGCAGTTTGGTCCTCTCCTTGCTCTGCCCCTCCGTATTCTCCCGATCCGCCGGTTGCTCCCTCCCGTTCCTTTCCTGCCTTCTTCGGATGCATCTCCCACCCTTCGGCTCTTCCCGTCTCGCTGGCGCGTCCCTTCCGCTCTCTCCTCTCTCTCTTTCACCACGTCGCGTCTTCGAACAGGGTTGAATCATCGGCCTCGTTCCTTGCGTCGCGTTCTCGCCCTACACCATGCGTGCCTCTGCACGCCTTGCACTGAAGCGTTCTCGCGAGCAACAGCGAATGCTCCCCGCCCACCCCGCACCCAAAGCTCTGCGGCGCGTGTCGCGTCACAAGTCCTCCGCTGCTCCTACCACCGTCCAGCCCGCCGCCCTACCTGCTCTACATCAACCTTTCGTTATGTATGGGCTTGATAATGTGGCGTATGTGCTTCATCCTACTCCTCTTCATCCCAGTACGCTCTTTCTTCTCCTTCCTCCCCTGCTCTCACCGCTCTCCCCTATGCAGATCGCCCCAGTCACCTGGTTCCTGTTCCTCCCTGCAACCCCGCTAACTCCCTCCACCAGTCTGTATGTACCCTCCACCTCGTTTCCTTACCTCTCCTCATACTTCTTCAGCCTCCTACGTCAGCCCTACCCGGTGAGTATGACCGTGGGTTCCTTGACGGCATTCGGGCCGCTTCCGCCACTGCTCCATCCGGCCCCAACCTTGCGAAAAATAGGAAGAAACGTGAGGCGCGCAAACGCAATCGCCTGCGCTACAGCCTCTCCCTAGGGGTGAATTAAGCGTCTTCGAGTTCAGGATGGTTGCATCATCGTGCGCTGAGCGGTCGCTTGCTCGACGTCTGCCTCGGCGCGGTTGACGCATCTGTGAACGTTCTCAGCGGTAATCTGCCCCCGGTTCTTTTTCGCTCTTCCCATACTGGTTCGTCCACCTTCCCTCTTGCCCTTGCTTTGCTCACTCTTCATTGTACCCCTTTCAGGTCTAGCATCTCGTCATGTCATCTGCCATCGCTGGCCTCTTCCTCATCATCTTTTCATGGACTAAACCCTCTCCCCTTCTCGCCCTTCTGTACATTTCCATAGCTTACTTGCCTCTGTGTATTTTTTTACCCTCATCTATAAATTGTAATGTGTGCTCCATTTTGTGTGCCTGTTATTGGCTGATCTGTTTGGGCGTGAGCTCCCACATTGCATGCATATTTTCGTCCGCTTGCCGCTCTCCTCCCCTCTGCTATCTCCCGCCGGCATTATTCTCCCTCTTTTTTTCCACGTCGAGGCTGATGTTCCAGGCGCTCGCAGGGATTATAACAACCTGGCGGGCTCTGCAGCTCGCCCCATTGGGTGTCCTCCGTCATCCTGTGGTTAGTTGGTCGGTCTTACTCCTTCCAACTTGTGGTTCCCTTTGTTTTTGCAAATGGGTGTGGCGTCACGCTCTCGTCGTGTTCCCTTTAGCATCGCTCGCGCAGCCCCGTGCATTCATGGCTCATTGGACGGTTTGTTCGATGGTGACTCCCTGGAATTTATCGCTGTTCAGACCCGGTTTTGTCCCGTGCAAGACTTGGTCGTCGCCCTTGAATTACCGCTCACTTATTTAGCTCAGTCGCTCCCTACTAAATTCCTCCCTTCCCTAGCTCGGTCACATGGCCTCCGCGTGGGTACTGCTTATCTCACCGGTGATACCTACGTTTCTCTTTTTGCAGCTCATGAGTGCTCGTCGTCTTGTGCACATGTCGTTTCGCATCTAAGCCGCCCCAAATTTAGCACCGTGAACCCTTTCAGCCGTGACATTCCCTCCACCAGTGAAGCCCCTCCAAACATTCCTACTCCCTTCGTCTTCCCTTCGTCTGATTCATTTCCTCCCACGCCACTGTCGCCCCGGGCAAAGATGGAGATTATCAGGAATTGGACTAATGAACTTGGAGATGCTCTCCTCGAAGCTCCTTGTGCTGTTTGCGCCGAGCTCGTCCGCAAATCTGATGTTATTTCTAGAGATGCTCATGATCATATCTTTGACATTCTCATTCGCCTTGATGCCGCTGTCACTGTATGTGAACGTGATTCGCCATCTGACATCCTGCGTGCTGTTCAGGAGCCAATTGTGGAACCTGCCGGGAAGTGCCCTACTGCAGGTGGGCAGCGTGCCACCGTGTGCAAATCATGTGATGGCTACTTGATGCGAGGCAAAGTTCCGCCTCGGTCCCTTGCCAATGGACTGTGGATTGGTGCTGTTCCCTCCTGTCTGCAGAATCTTACTTATGCAGAGAAATTGCTTATCGCTCGCTATCGTCACAACGCGTTTGTCGTTGCTGTGCGTATGGGCCAGCGACGGATGCGTGCCAACGCCGTAACCTTTTCTCAGCCTGTAGCCAGGGTTTTCACAACCTTACCGCCCCCGCGCCAGGAGATGACGGATTGTCTGGCTATCCTCTTCATCGGGTCGTGTCGGCCCACAGCTGATGACCTCAAACGCACACCGTTGCTTGTTCGGCGAAGTGTTGTGTGGAATGCCCTCCTATGGCTCCGAGCTAACCATGCCGACTACCATGACATCATTCTATCACGGGATAATCTCAACGAGTATTCAGACGATGAACCCCCTGTCTCCATTATTTACCGTCAGGATTCATCTCCGGGGGGCGGGTTGGCACCTGAAACCCTGGCTGTCTTCGACGACGGTACCGAGAAAGGGACTGAGAACGGTCCGTGTTCGTTTGCCGTACATGCTCTGTCGTCAGAGCATATGATGAACATGTCCCGCGATCAGCGCATTGCTGAAGCGGTGCGCCATTTGCGCGGGGGGGGGAAGGTGCTTGCCTACGGTCATAATGACAAACCGGAAAGTATCTACCACAATCCCCGGCTCCTGCCTGGTATGTTCCCTTGGTTGTTCCCCTATGGAATGGGTGGTCTTGAGAATCCATTGGTTACTGCGAAATTGGGTAGAGTTCAGCATATTCAACATTTGCTAGATTACCATGACCGCCGGTTCCAAGAGGACGAATATTTTGTCTTTGTATTATATAGTCATAATCAGATCAGAGGGACCAGTCTCGGTGGATATTTGCTTACCAAGCGTAAGAACTTTACTAATGTGGCGGAAAAGATTCTCACCGTCGACCCATCGGCTTTCGACGCCTTGGTTGCTCGAGGTGAGAAGGATGGCTTTGTTCTACCTTCCAATGACAAAGAGAAGAGATGTTTTGAGCTCCTGCACTTCGTGGACCATGTTGCCGGCCACGTTCCCAACTCCACCACTCTGAAGCGCAGACAACGTTACGAAATTAAATCTTTGATTTACCATTGCGGTACGCCTGTCTTCTTCATTACATTCTCTCCAGCCGACATTAAGAGCCCGATATGCATGTATTTCGCGGGGGTACCCATCGATATCACCAGTGCTATGCCTTCGATGCCTGACGCAGGTGAGCGACTGAGAGCCGTAGCTCGCAACCCTGTGGCGTGCGCCAAGTTTTTCCATCTCATGGTAACTATGTTTATCAAGCACCTTTTGCGGTGGGACACTGGCAGCGATGGCTTGTTCGGGAGGGTGTCTGCCTACTATGCCACTGTCGAGGCTCAGGGCAGAATGACCCTGCACCTTCACATGCTGGTGTGGATCGCTTCGTCCCTCAGTCCGCAGGAAATTTGTGATCGGGCTAAAAGCAGCACAGACTTCCAGGATGAGCTAAAAGCGTGGCTTGAGTCATGCTGCGTTGCCGAATTTAGCAGTGGTCCCATGCAGGATGCCTCACCTGCGGAGAGACGCTCTCCACTCTCCGACGAAGTTGATCCAACTCTTCAGCTTCCTGTGTCGCCACCTCCCGTGGATTGTACCGATTTGGATGTCGACACATACATGCAGACCGTATCGGATACCGTCGATCAACTTGTGCTACAAAACCATGTTCATGCCTGTGGAGCTCACTGCCAGAGAGATGGTGAATGTCGGGCGCGCTTCCCTCGTGAAGTCCATGCTGCGTCAACGTTCGACGAGCTCGGTGCTCTTCATCTCAAACATAAGGAGCCTATGATCAACACCTTTACGCCTGTCGCCGACTTTGTGCTTCGCTGCAACACTGATTCTACCTCTCTCCTCTCGGGTACTCAGGTTCGCGCTGTGGTAGCTTATGTCACCGACTATATCACCAAGTATCAGCTGAAGACTTACACCCTTTTCGATGTCATACGCTCTGTCTTTGACAAGCACTCTAGCATTGTGAATGCTACGGAGGATCGCGCCGAGGCTGCACGTAAGCTTATGAACAAGATTGTGAATGCACTGAATGCCAAATTGGAAACTGGAGGACCTATGATTTGCGCTAGTCTCCTGGGTCATCCTGACCACTACACAGGTCACGAGTTCAAGCCCTTCTTTTGGTATCCATATTTGCGATATGTCGCCGATGCTTGTAAAGTCGATCTTGGTGTTGAAGCGTCTCACTCTGGCGACGATCGGGTGGCCATGGGTCTGGACTCCACAGCTCGTATCGTTGTCAAGTCCAAGGTTGATGACTACATTTATCGCCCCTCCATTTTGTCGGACTGGACTTTGTACGATTACATCCGCCTCTGCTCCATACATCATGGCCGTGCTAGGAAACGTCGCCCTCGTGGTGACGATGCCGACGATAGCGATAGCGATCTTCCTGACGATGTGGATGCTGGTGCTAACCACCGTGAGGTTGATGGTGACGGTGCAGGCGAATATGAGGATGAATCGATTGATGCCACCGCTGGTACTGATAATGCTCCTACCAGCATTGGGCGTTACGATTTTTTGCCTGAGCATCCTTTGTACTCGACCCATGACGTTCATGTTTCTGAGCACAGTGACAAGATCGTGGTAAATTTTCTTGGTAACGCTATCCCCCGAGAGCAAGAGAATGAAAGTATTTATTTCCTAACTATGCTCATGTTATTTAAGCCTGGCGGTTGGAGGTCAGGCTCCGACCTCTTATCAGGGTCTTTGACCTGGCGGGAAATATTTGATCGTACTAATTTCCCCTCTCGGTCTCGCGATATTATGGCGAACATACAGTTGCTTTATCAGTGCACTGATGCTCGTCATGACTATGGGGCGCAACGCCGGAAAGGGGCAACAGCAACTTCTCAGTTTCTAGCGTCCCTTTGCGGTCAGGAGCTCAACGCGCTGGATATCCAAGTACTAGAAGATGAGGCTATGCCAAAGGAGGAGCCTGATGTTCCTGATGAGGTTCCCCTGAAGGGCCGAGCTGCTAACGTTCACGCCGAGATGGATGATGCGACTGGGCTTCTGCGAGGGCTTGTTGGCTCTGCTGATGGTGTCGCAGGCGAGAAGCGTCCTACTGGCGACTGGAGTCTGTCAACTCTCCCTTCCTACAGCTCCGCACAGTGGACTGATTTGCTTAACTCCGAAAAGGAGCGAGTACTGACCGCCCGCAACGCCCCCGAGCCAGAGGGATCCCGTACCGATGTGGAGGATCCTGCCGCTGACTCATTATCAAGCTTCCCCCCCAACGCGGTCTGCGTCATTTCCCCTGGTTCCTGCAGCGGTTCCGTCCACTCGAGCTATTTGGAGGCGGCTGGTGACACTGGATCGTAGCCCAAATTTTAGGCTTCATAAAAGTAAGGTCAAATTTTATAAAAAGTCTCTTACAAAACATGATTTTAAGCACCTAAAAATTGTCAAAAAATGCAGAATTTCAGCAAAATTTGACGAATCATAAAATTCTTGGCTAATTCAGACTTTTGTATCTAATTTTTAGACTTTAGAAATATTGAATTTTTGCTTATTTTTTATTGGAGAAAAGTTTACTATGCAAAATTCAAAATTTTGATACACTTTTATTTCTCTAGAAATTATAATATAATTGTATATATCAGAATAAAGTGTTATAAATAGAGAGCCTAGAGAGAAGATATAGACTACTATTGTTGGTAAATCATAGTCTCTGTCAATTATACTATCTGATAGAGATATTTAAATATGCAATATCACTGACCTTTCCAAATTAGCAGTTTAAATTTTATATTACCTTTGGAGAAACAAAAGTGTGTCAAAATATTGAATTTTGCATAGTAAACTTTTCTCCAATAAAAAATAAGCAAAAATTCAATATTTCTAAAGTCCAAAAATTAGATACAAAAGTCTGAATTAGCCAAGGATTTTATGATTCATCAAATGTTGCTAAAATTCTGTATTTTTTGACAATTTTTAGGTGCTTAAAATCATGTTTTGTAAGAGACTTTTTATAAAATTTGACCTTACTTTTATGAAGCCTAAAATTTGGGCTACGATCCAGTGTGAAGGTCTCTTCAACAGCATGCACATTACTGCTGCCATGAGGGACATTTGTGCTCACTATACGTTGAATCGGGAGCAGGTCAGAGCGTTCGCGACAATTGCTGCATCGGTTACATCTACTGCCAATGAGCAACTGCTCATGTACCTCGGTGGCATGGGTGGCACCGGTAAGTCGCAGGTAATCAAAGCTCTCACTGGGTTTTTTCAGGCGAGGGGTGAGAGGAGGAGGCTCTCTCTGATGGCACCGACTGGTGCTGCCGCTTGTCTCATTAACGGTTCGACCTATCATTCCATGCTTCGCCTCCGTAGGGGCAATGGCGGTCTGGTACAGTCGGCTGTGGAGAAAATCAAGTCAAACCTGGCGGGCGTGGATGTTTTATTTTTCGACGAGGTGTCTATGATATCGTGCAACGATTTACAGGCTATCAGTGCTAACCTCTCTGCTGCCTTCAGGTGCAGCCGCGCGTTCGGTGGCCTGCATGTCGTACTTGCCGGTGATTTTTGCCAATTGTCTCCTGCGGGATTTGGTTCCGTTACTCTTTATTCGCGCAAGCCCGTCTCGGCGGCCACCAACAAGGCTCAGAATCGTGCCATCGGGTCTGCCCTTTGGCAACAATTTACAACGGTTGTCATATTGAGGAGCAACATGTGACAAAAGGGTATCTCTACTGCTGACCGCCAGCTCCGTGAAGCTCTTGCTCGTCTCCGGGTGCGTGCCTGCAACCCCCACGACATTGCATTGTTTCGTTCTCGCGTAGCTGGCAGAAGTGCATCAGCACCGTCTCTGCTTCACCCCTCTTTCGATGCGGTTTCAGTTATCACTGGACGTAACTCTCATCGGGACGCTATTAATGAGTATCAGTCGGGCCGCTTCGCTCGCCGTCGAGGCCAATCTTTAGTCCCGTTTTACTCTCGGGATAAGTTAACAAGGGGCTCCAGTTCAGGTGGGGGCTTACATATTGAGAGCAGCCTGCAGGATCAGTTGTGGAATGTACCCACATGTATGGTCAGCAGCCCCATTCCTGGCATACTCAACCTTTGCCGGGGCATGCCTGTCATGGTCAAGCAAAATGTCGCTACCGAGCTCGGCGTCACCAACGGCGCTGAGGCGACCGTGGTGTCTTGGATCGCTTGCACTACCGCTTCGCAGAAGCTTGTCCTCGAAGTGCTTTTTGTCGAGCTCAGCAACCCAGCGGCCACTGTGCAGCTGCCCAATCTCCCACCCAACGTGGTCCCTCTCACGCCTCGCACAGAAAGTGTGAAGGTTGAACTGCGCTCCGGCTCATCTGTGTCTGTCAATAGATCCCAGATCCCTATCATCCCCAACTTCGCCATGACGGATTACGCCTCACAAGGTCGGACACGGCCCTTCAATCCGGTCGACTTGCGTTTTTGCTGGACCCACCAATCTGTTTACACCTGCCTGTCTCGTGGGTCATCCCTGGATGGAATATTGATACTACGGGATTTCGACGAAAAAGTTATGTATGGCGGAGTGTCCGGTGACCTTCGGGAGGAACTGTTGGAACTCGAATATCTCGACGACATTTCCAGTCTGAAATATGATGGGTCACTAGAGCCATCCGTTATGGGGGCCACCAGGAAACAGCTTCTACGTACATTCCGCATCGCCTACGGCTCCAAGTATAAGCCCATCCACTTGGATGAGCTTCGCCCGTCTGCGAAACGCGCTCGCCCCACCCCTGAAGACCACCATTCGAGGATCAAGCGGATCAAGACCTCCAACCAGCCGTTGTCCGTGCAGCCCGCCTCAGCAAATCCACGTGGCCTGCGGTGGGACTCTACGGACTATAGCTGCGCCTATGACTCGTTTTTGACAGTTGTACTGAATGGATTGGAATTCTTCCCTTCCATGTGGAAGTCGTTACAGGGAAGTAACGCCGCCTTTGATTACTTCCTTTCGTCACTGGTTCGAGCTACACAATCTACCTCTCAAGGGCGACGGTCGCCGTCAGAAATTGCTCGGGACGATCTCCGTGACGTACTGCACAATGTTTCCCGCGAGACATTCCCTCGACGAGGACCTGTCGGAACGCCACTCTCCGACGTCGTAAGGCGGATGGCAAGAGTTCTTCAACCCTTCGCGCACCGCCAATATCGATGCTCTCACTGCGGGTTCGAGGATCCTGAATTATCTCCAATGCATGATCTGCTGTGGGATGCCTCTGTGGTGTTATTCGCTTCGGCGGGATCCACATCGACCGCCTCCTTGCTTAAGCAACTTGTTCATGGCGGCCCCCCTCTTTCCTGTGCGTACTGTGGCTCGCAAGGGTGGACGTCCATGCCGGTGTTCTCCAGGGTGCCTTCTTTTCTTATGCTGGAACTGCCAGTCGAATGGGCAGACCCGGTACTTGTCAGCGACGAGTTCCACTTAACAGTCGCTGATGTGGACTGCCAATGGGCATTACAAGGTGTGGTATATTTTGGTTCCAATCATTACACTTGCAGATTCGTTGATGGCGATGATAACGTCTGGTACCACGACGGGGCTGAGTCTGGATCCCAATGTCTCCACCACGGCGACAGTTTTGCAGAATTGCAGGACATTAACACTGCTCACAATCGGGCTGCATCTATTCTGGTGTACCATCGAATGGATGCGGACTAGTAAGCTATCGCAAAAAACTATGCTGCTCCATGTCGAGACCGGTTATTTACGTTACATGGGATGCTGCCAAGGCCCGCTCAATACCATGCATACCGAAGTGGAGGGTTCGAGGTGGGTACACTTGGCATTCTGTTGATCAGTTGAATTGACTTCGCGTTTATTAGACATGGCTCTATCCTCGTGACCCCTTCTTGTCTGTTCCCCATTCCAAATCATCCTCCATCGTTTCCATGACGACATTTGTGGTGGGGGCACGCTATTCATTCCCGACAACGTTAGTCTTTGCTATATCCGGAAACTAATTCGGGCCTGACCTCTATCTTGGGCAGTTTATCTCTCGCACATAGCCGCACCACGCGAGTCATCCACAGTCGTATGTTGAACTTGGGCTGCTGGTTCCCCTGCCTGGAGATGTCAAACACGAATGTCACCTCTAGAAAATCACCTGGACGGATTGCGTTAGCGTGGGCTAGCTCAACCTTGTTGCATCCGTTCGTCTTGATCCCGAGGAGTAATTTGTCCTTGACCGCCCATCGGTCAGCAATCCTGCCGGCAAGGCCAAACGGGTCTTCTACGTTGGTCAGGGCCAGATGAGGGTCCTTTCGGTTAACCTGAGGGTATGTCAGTGCTGCAGCCAGATGCTATCAGGTCGTCTTCACTTACTTTTGTAAACACAGGGCGCTCGAATTCTAATGCGTGAGGGCTCAGCGATGACCAAGAGGCCAACGCCGACTGCTGTCGACAGTACTCAACTACTTTGCGGAGCGCATTGAATTGTCGAGCAAACGCTTCCGGGTACCCACCGTCAACCAAAGTTAAGGTTTGGCGGGCTGCCATCGCATGTTCCACTCTGGTTCCCCGGTGAGAAACGTCGCCATGAAGTATACTATTGCTGCTTACTTTCCGTCCCAGTTCCCCAACGTTGCCAGGCGCATTTGGCTCCCCTTCGCAAAGCCATGCACCTTCACGGCTACTTGCCTCCTCACATCTGGGCTACTTGGATCCACTAGAAGTAATGCCTGTGACCTTGATCTGCCCACCTGGTTCGGATTCTTGTCCAATCGGGCCCATGCATACAAACCGCGGTCATCTTCAGGGATTTTGTGTTCTGTTCTCACCTCGTGCGACGTTCCGACCGCGGCCTTTATTATTGCGTTCTGCTCACCCCACTTCTCTCGCACGAGCTGTCCGCCGCCTCACCGGGTGTGGCATGTCAGTGATTATGCTCAGCCGTGGTCGCAGTAATGACTCACTACACAAGTGGGCCATTTCTCCTGTTTGATTAGGGCGTTGGGAGCTGGTCTCACAACGATGCGCTCGCTTTTCCTTGTTAATGGCTTCGACAATGCTTGTTTTCTTTTCCTATCCTCATCGGCAGTATGCGAATTTGAGATTCGCCGGCTCGTGGCCGGCCCGGGTCCTCTTTCTGCGGTCTGCGGATTTCCCGTTCTGTTCTTGACTTGTTAGATCGACGATTTTCGCGCCTGCGCCGCCACATACCCTCCGCATGGTTTTTTTCGGGGCTTGACTCAACATGGGCCAGATCATCGGCGGGGCCACTGTTGTCAACAGTCCGTTCTGTCGTGGCCAACGTCCGCCGAAATGTGAATTGCCAGAAGGTTGAACACACTACTCAAATAATTTTATCGTCCCATGCGCTCCAAGTTACGGAGTCCACTGCACCGTTCTTATAAGGGACGGCTGATGTCTTGCGTCCATCGAGCTATCACTTCTTTCCCTCGCCTGCTCTACACATGGCTGCTGCTCGCAAGGACCCTCCCGGAGATGACACCGCAGGTGCTTCCAAGAAGCGGCGGTAAGCGCATTCATGTCCTACTCGCCTTGCACCTACGTTCTTACGTCTGTGCAGTACAAGTGATAGGTTGAGTACTGCACTGTCTTCCACCGGCGATCCGGCTACCGTTGGCGATTCCATCTCTGATTCTCTGGAGTAAGCCCCCCCCTCTCGTCATCGTATGTTATTAACACATGTCTTCAACCAGGGAATCCGCGCCAGGTGTCGTCGGTCTGCCCAACGTCCCCGCTGCTGTCCCTGCTGCTGTCCAAGGCCCTGCCATTCCTGCCGCTGAAAGGTATTTTCATTTATCTACTTCATTCACTCCTATGCTGACCATCCCTTGAAAGCGGCAAATCCAGCCAAACGGCCAAGGCTCTTGTTCCGTCCAGCGAACGTAATGTAGATGAAGTGGCCGAAGGAGTAGGACAGGGGCTTGAAATGTTTGCCAGGTATGTTCCATCGTTTGGTCTTTGGCAATCGTGCACTCAGCTTTGCCTTTAGCATGCACACCCCCCCCTCTACTCCGAGGAAGGACAAGGGGAAGAGCACTCTCGCTTCTCCGTTCGCCTTGCGGTCAACCAGCAACAGTCCGGGCTCTCCGAGCGGACCGGCGTCGATGGTCGCTGGTGCTTCCGAGCTGCAGGTCAGAGTGAGTGAAGCCATATTACTTTATCTCCCCTTGCTGATCGCCCTTGTCCCCACCATAGGTTCCTCGCCAGGTTCCCTACGGTGTGCGTCACTACGTTTCTGATGAGGTAGTCGATCGCATCAACCGTGCGATCGCATACCGCCACAACAAGCCCATCACCTACGCAGCTTCCGCGTTCCCCAAGACGTTTCAGTGGGGCCCACCTTCAGTCAAGGGTAGGGAGGACGTTGCCGATACAGAGGATCTGTCCAACTATGTAACTCAGGGCTCACAGATGGTCAGGATTATGGTCATCGGCGAACTCTGCAGCGCTTTCCTAACCGGGAACTCCAACAATGGTGGTACTGCGTCTATCCGCGTTAAGCCTCTGCTTCTATCTGACGGCCTGCGTATGGATGACCTCGTTAAAGGCTTCTCAACATCGTCCCGAGGTTCGTGCATTCGTCTTTCCCAAGCTATCATGCGGAGAGTGCTCACCCTTTGTCTCCAGCAAGACTCGGAGAATCGAACACGAAAGGGACCTATATGAGTTCTAAAGTCGGAGAGGTGCGGCCAGCCATGTTGCCGCCCTTACTTGCTGCTCACTAACAGACTTTGCAGGGTGCCGTCTTCGCTCGCATCTTCGATGCCCGTGATGGCTTCGTCGGCAAGAAGCTGATGCCAGTTCTCAAGGCCGGCGAGGTTCGTAACAGGGACCTCGTTTATGCCGAAGCTTATGTGCAACGTTACTGGTTCAAGAGTGACGGCAAGTGCAAGTACCTTTCTGATCATGAGGGCTGCCTCGATTGGGCCAAGACTCCCTATCGCATTGGGTTGGAGTTGGTGGCTATCTCACTTATAGCTTCCCACCATGCTGATGATGAAGAGGAGGATGAGCCGCCCACCGGCATGTAACAGCCATCCTGCGCCTCACACGGTTTTTTCACCGCACCTGCTCCTCGACTGTCATGTACATAGACTAGCAGAATGTCGTGTTTTTTTAATCGATGTCTCACTGCTCATGGCTCACTTCATGCGCCCGTGTTCTTGCATTTTGCTATTGAGTGCAGGCTGCTGAGCGGCACCCGCCAGTGAGAACAGTTCGTCGGGCAATGATTATCCGGGAACCTGTCATTTCTTCATGTGGCTCGATTTACGGGTAAGGAAGAAAGGGTGGCCCGGCCGTCAACTGTGCAGGCTTTCTCGTCTCATAGCTCATAATGTGTCCTTCCATGGCTCCTCGATGAGAGGCAGATGTTTGCAACTCCGTACCTCGCACCGGTGGGTTCACCCGACAATCGTGAACCTGGTTAAACATCTGCTGTTCGCCAGAACATCGGTAAGGGGGCGTGCTGGGTACTGGTCGATGAGCAATTTTCTGTGTGGGCCTCGTTCGTCATGTAGCGGCTAATCCCAGGTCCTGCCTTCCTGAAGGTGCTGGTATGTCTTTTCCCCATTACTTTCACCTTTCTAAAACCTGCGCGGCGACATGGACTCTCAGCTGCAGGAGGCAAGTGAGCAGCCGACGTCTTGCTTTCGATATCTTAATTTTTATACAGATAGTTGGTGGTGGGGCCTTCATGGGAAATGCGTCCTGCATCGAGCACGTTGAATGGCAGCGTGCTCGGCGCGGAAAGTCACTGTTGGTGAAGAGAGAGGGCAATAGCAGACTGCTGGGCGCAAAGCGGTCGCAGGTCGTTGACGGCTATGAATTCGTCCTGGTTGGTATACTGCGACGACCCACCTTCCTTGACTTCGAGGACATGCAAGCTTTGAGCGATCGCTGTCCATCAGCTGTTATATCAGCATGTCCTGCAACACCGATATTGCTTGATGCATCCCGCCAGGTCAAGCGGAATTGTCGATCCATAGAAGCCTCCATCGGTCATTTCGATGCCGACAAGGTTCACAGCTTGCTCTTCAATGGTGAACCTCTCATTCGTTTCCCCCCCTTCCTGAAGGTAGGTAACAGTTTTTTTATTTAATTTTTTTAATTTATAGTTCGATTTTGTAGGGGATTGGTGACCGCCCGCTCATGAGTGATAACAGCCCCTCTCACTGCTATAATTCCGACGCACTCGTTCAGTTTTGGTCTGCATGCAGGTCCGTGGCTAGAAATGACAGGGACCTGCCGCAACCCGCCGACGAGGACAGCCTCGCCCGCTACGACGACGGGTGTTGGGTTTCCCGCCCTTTGCCTATATATGGAGAGAGCGGAGGGCTCGTCTTACCCCGCAACTATCGTTCGAAATTGCCGGGATCGCTGGTTGAGGTCCACGTAACAGTTGCTTATGGCCATCATCCCGGGTCACGCACTGAGGGATTCTTTTTCGACGTGCAGAGATTAATGGTACTGCCATCTTGCGTGTGATGTAATTTAGATCAAGGCCATTGTGTAGTCCGATAAACATCTATGACGCGAACTGCATCCATCCACGTAACTTTGCCTAATTGAGTAACTGAGTAGGTTCGAACATTTGGTGATGGTCCACTGTCAGCCGAGAAATCTCTCGGGAGAGTACATTATTTGATGGTGATTCTGGCGTTCCAGAATAGCAACTTACTTTCGGTTGATCACCACCCGGGGGCGCGAGCGCTGTCAAGCAGCCTCAGGCTGGTGGTGTAGTGGTCATCACGTCTCCAATATGCACCAACAGGTGGAGGCGTGAGCGGCTGTTTACGAACTTAGGTATCCCAAGCGCTGTGCAGCGATTCAGAGTATAACTGCATGTCATATTATGTAATTACAACTTCGCTAGTGTGCGTTGGCGCTTTTCGCTCGATCGATTGGGTGTGATGACGCGGTCGTTGGTATGCGTTGCCTCACTTCCGGTACTATTTGCAGCAGCGAATAGTAATTCTAGAGACCTGCTACCTAACCTTGCGATGCCTGTGGACTGTACGGATATGAAGGCACGGTTTCAGCACGTCTTTTGGGCCGAGCACTGCGTCATTGCGTCTAATGCAGAACGCCCGGTACCGACACCCCCCGGTAGCGGTCTTGACATGCACGAAGACGAGCTCTTTCATCTGTCGCTGCTTACCACGCGGCTGTGGGGTCAAGACAATTTCTGGTATCTGGCATTCCTTCCACGTTATCCGTCGCTCGCTCGCGACCCGTTGTTCAGGAAACTAGGCATGCCTTTCGACCAGCTGCCTATCGAGAAGGGTGACGGCGACCTCTTCGTGCTGCGACCGTCCGTTTCTGATGCATGGCTCCAACTACAATATTGCGTGGTAGCTACCTATGACATATTGAGAGCCAAGTTTCTACCTCTCGTTCCGCTACAAACCAGGATGCCTCCTCTGCCTCAATCCACCAATTTTCATGGCGCGCACAACAACGAGATGGCAGCTCGGCGAGCTGCACACCAAACGCGGCGCATATTTCTCGCTTGGCTATGTTTGATTGCATCTGCCATTGCCTCATCCAACCAGCTGCCCCCAGCAACACCGCCAGCGTGGTTCAGAGCCTTGGCCGGTGCTGATGTGGCTCTGCCCCCTTTTTGGCTTGACAAGATCGCTTTGAGCCCGATCTTAGCAAGGTTCTCACCGGATTACCCGCGCCGAGGCATGGTAGTCAACATGTCCCGGGAATGGGGCTTCTGGTCGCTTATGGGAATCCTCCAGCAGGGGGCGATCCCTTTGTGGTTGTGTTTCCCTCATGGTGTGGTGCCGACATATCGACTGGCCAAGCAGTTATATCCAAGCTCGGAGGGGATAGCTCGCGCCAAGGAGTCGTTTGACCGAGGCGACGACGACATGGACTGGGGGGATGATCTGAGAAATAAGCAGGCTTCACTCCCCCCCCTGCCCGCGGGTGTTGGTTCTGACCACTTTCCGTCGGTGTGCCCATCTTCGCAAGACGAGCAGGCAAGCAGCCGCAACAACTCGCGAGGTCAGGAGGCCGAGGCTTCCGACGCAATATCTAATTTCTTTCGTACTCGCAAGGAAATTAACGACAAGCGTGACCTGGCCACCTACACCGCGAAGGAGCTGGAGACGATGAGGGCCCGTGGCAGGTTGTTGCTGTCATCTTCGAAGGTATTTGAGTGGGATTCAATTGACGTATATCCCTGGTTCGTGCGCGAGAAGGTTCCAAATTGGGATCAGAGGCGAGTCTGGGAGTCCTACACCGCCAACCAAAGAGTGTATGACGAGTTCGCCGACGAGTGGGACTGCTTCGCTCAATGTGCGTCGTCTGGTATGGTGCATTGTGGGAATGTGGGATGTCAGGATTGTGCCTATGATCATCATGATGAGCCCGGCGATGATGGAGACAGTGTCAACGGTCGCGGTGCCCTGGCCATGCCGCCTGATGGCTACGAGGAGGGTGAGGCGATAGGCCAGGGCGAGTGTGGTCAGTTCTCGTTTACTCGGGACAACATGGAGAGCTTCATGGACGTGCTCAAATATCGCTATGGCTTACATGTGCCGAGTGCATTGGAGGTGCACGTGCCATTGCTTCAACATAGTCCAGTTTCTGCCCAGCTCTTGCAAGCAGTCCGCGCGATCGTACAAGAGGAGGCTCTGTCTACACCTACTTGGAGGTCCGCAGAGGTGGACGCCGCGATTACTGATTGGTACAGGTGCATCCAGGTGCGTGTCATGGTGCCGCATCATGTGTCCGATTGTCACATGCCAGATGAGCATTTCAAGGACCTGCACAACGCGTGGAACTTTTCAACAACGAGTTTCCAGCTGGCGGGAAGCCTCCAGAGGGTGTATTCGATTGGGACCATAAACAGCCGCATGTTGGGCTGGTCTATCGCCGTTGAAGGTCGCCTTGCTTTGCGCGAGATTTTGCGGCGGTGTTGGGGCCCCGGCAACGCTCAGGTCATCCGTGCATTGCTTGAGCGAGGGATGCCGTTCCATATCTTGTACCGTGCTGTTCATCCGGGTCAGTGGACGTTGACCTCCCTCTACGTGATCCCCTATCGGCCAGAGGGCTACGTCTTTACCGCTGGAGACTATAGAGCGTACGTTAGCCGGCGTGTAGAATTATTCAAGGATCCCGCTGTTGCAAGTGCGGCCCTTCGCCATGGTGGCATCGTGTGGTGATTGGCAATGGAGTCCAACGTTGATCTTAACAGAATTGTTGCAGCAGCAGCAGGTGATAATGCCTTTGCGTGGTGTTCCGCCACCAGTGGGAACGTGGTTCTGACGACTGGTGCGTTGAGCGCGCAGGTGTTAGATGCCATTGTGGGCGTTTACAAGGTTTATACTGGTAGGTCGTTTGGTGTAGTCTTTACCACCCACTAACCATTGGTTGAAGGGAAGGGCATGCAAACGTCAGATGTATCGTGGTGGCCGAAAGCACACACCTGGGCCGCCAGCGGACTGAATTGCGGCCACTGGACATTCCAATGTGAGGAGTGGTTCAGGAGGCGTTGTGACGGGATTCTAGCGGGAACAATGCGACCGCGCAAGCCGAAAGATTGGCAGAGCGGTATGAGACTTCAGGCATCTGCTACGAAGTCAGTATTGCGGGCGATGGATGATGAGTATCCCGCTTCCGATTCAACTTAGATGGACGACAGGCGGAATACGCAATCCCACAGTGACAGACACATGTAAATTGTAGCATTAATAACAATGTTGCACTGTTTCTGGCTAGTACACCGGTACTGTTCGTGTAAGTGAGGTATTTACACTATGAAAGATTCTCTAAGGGGCCTTCGTTGGGCCTTGCCCGATATGACAGTGATCTCCTCGAAGTGTGAGAAAGATGCGAGGTAACACTCCGCGGTGCCACATGCTGGCCCTCCCAGTCGCCATGCACTGACTTGGTAGGTGCTGCCGTTCTGTTCCCGCTTGTGCACGGTGCGCTCGGCGGAATGGGATGGTTGACGGATGGGGACTATCAAGGTGGCATCGTCGCCGAAATACCGGTCTCGGGATGCGCATGTGACGCTGTCATAGTGCGTATGAGCTAGGTTTGCTGTGGAGTGGCCCCTGGCAAAGACTTCGAAGCCACGCTTCCTATACTTGGTTACTGGGTCACCACCCACTGCGGCACGAATCTGCATCGCCTTATATGCCAGAGTGAGGGTGGGATAAGCGCAGAGGACGCTGTCTGCGGTAATGGCATTCATTACGTGACTGCCCCAGTAATGAGTGATTGCATTGGATGGGACTGAGCCGGAGCTATGGATGACATCGAACCGGGCCATCGCCGTGGACACCCTGACCAGGCGTTTGAGTCCCGCATACGGATAGGCGTCATCGTATGGGCCTTGGCCTTCTTCCCGCTTGTCATCGAAAGTGTCGGACAAGACGACCGCCCCGGGCAGTGTCAGTATGAATGCAAGCAGAATCTCGTACGCCGCTCCCGCTGCGATGATATCGACATCGTCAGGCTTCCATCCTAAGGGCTGTCGGAGCAGGAAGTACAGCGCTGTCGAGCCCGAGATCACGGCCCCTGTGTCGAGCATCATCTTGCGGAACGCGGGGGGGTCGGGAGTGAATGCCCTGAACGCAGCATTGTAGCAGAGCAAAAACTCGGTTGCCACTAGTTCGTGCCACCCTGGGTCATGGTAGAGTCCCATCAGCGTTGGTAGGTCACAGAAGCGGATAATGTGGCTCTTCGTCTCATTCGGCAATTTGCTGTGAGCTGGCCGTTAGAGACATTGGGTTTCGGTAAGCGGGTTGACAGTACTAACTGTATTGCATGGTCAATTGAAAAATAGGCGAATGCGCCTTTGATAATGGGCAAGAAAGGCATGGATGTTGTGGGTGGCAACGTTCAGTACTAACCTGCTTTGATATTTTTCAAGTCGGCGGTGTTGTTCCCACCTGCTCATGCCCATGGCGATTGTGGCAGATTTAACTAAGATGGGGGGGGGAACATATATTTTGCGTTACAGGCAACGAAAATAACGCCGATGCTATTGACATGATTTGCCATGGTTCTGGCTGATTACCAATGGAAGCGGCATAAAGACTATATCCTGCCTCAACGCATATCTGAAGATGGCGCAGGACGTGTCGGCGTGGGCGTTGTCAGTCAGCACAGGTACATGTATATCACTGGTTAACACCATTCCCTTCAAGTTATGCATCGCCGCTGCGCTTGCGTTGTGGTGGATAGGAAATTTGTCCCAGAACGGATCGGCGGTTGCTGACGTAATAGAGACGTATGTAAGCCCACTTTCTCGTCCAGAGTCGGCATGGACGTGTTCCATTTACACTAGAATATATTGCCCATGGACACCATGGGCTTATAGCAAGCTGACACTTGCTGAGGGCACTGCGTGCCCTTATATTTAATTAATATATTATCTTAAAAATGACAAATATATAAAGGGCCTTCGGCCCTCTGGAAATATCAATATTGCATGATTTTGTTCGGTAATATTTACCTATGAATATCGCCATCATCAGGGCGTTGCATGCCTTAATTATACTAAGTGTTGGATTCAAAACGACTGCACAATACAGAATCCAGATCTCCTCAGGAAGGGCCTTCAGCCCTCAATATTAACGGTTTGTGTCAACATATATTTACAAATATTATTTTAGCTCCACCGGTCCCCTTATTCCCGTGCTTGCTATCAAAC
The DNA here is from genome assembly GCA_038087015.1 of Cerrena zonata. Taxonomy (NCBI): domain Eukaryota; kingdom Fungi; phylum Basidiomycota; class Agaricomycetes; order Polyporales; family Cerrenaceae; genus Cerrena; species Cerrena zonata. Next base: position 196,751 of record JASBNA010000018.1, read on the forward strand.
TTAATACCATATTAACAACATATTTTAACTTATTATACCATTTATTGATGTTATTTCTTTCTATATAATTGACAATTACGCTTTTTGCTACTATGTGAGGTACATAATACTGCTCACGGCTACATCCAAGGCATATCTTCCCATTTTACTTCTCTGCCATTCCTCCTATGTTATTTCCTCATATATTTCGCTTTTTTTGAACCTAAGTATTTCGAGCTACAACAGAGCGCCCGTGATCAACTTGCCCTTCGGGCCGCACTTCGCGCAAGACAGTCATCCTTTACCAAAACGGCTGCTGACATAATATTATGTCAGCAGTCGATTCCGTTTTGGTTGGGTGTGTTTTAGAGATATAGATAATTTGTCGCACTTACTGTGGGCGCTTCGCAATTATAACGGAGAGCTGCTGTTGCCTCGCTGGGGTGACTGTTCGGCTCCTTGTAGAGCCTGAACTGCAGCTACCGTAAATGATCGAATGTAATACGCCCACGATCGAGTGGTGGCTGTGCAGTGTGTCGCAAACAAGTGTTGCCGAAAATGAAGGTTTGCAAATGGTCATGATCGCCAGCAGTTGCCGATGCGATCAACAAAGGACAGGAGGTCTTTGGTCAAATTTTTTTCTCATCCATGGCCAGTGGTTGGGATGAGTGATAGCTGTTGAGCAGCGGTAAATATGTTGAGTACATGCACGATCGAAATAGATACAAGCTCTAATGAAACATGACTACAGTCGCAGATAGAGGTGCAGGTTTAGCACGGCGCGATCCGGAACTTCTTCCCGCTGAAGGCACTTCAGCAACTCGTCCACGTTCCGATGTACAGTCAGCAGGTGCTCCTGGTAGAGGTGGAGAGAATATAAGTCCATTGTCTGCGATGCTCATTATCAGTGGCGAAGGAGCGTTCGTGATCGAGGCACTGACCTCCAACTCCTCCACTGGGATTCTGACAGGGACGAGGGATGAAGCCAGCCCGCTAAGATAACTGTAATCTTTGGTGGAAGCGATGGGTGGGTTGTCGCCACGATTGCCGTCAGCGTAGGTGTTTGCGCAAGGCTTGTCAGAAAAGTCGTTGTGGGTGCTGTCGCTGGGCTGAGTTCTGCCTGTTCCCAGGTGGTTATTTTCCGGAGCACAGGCACGGTCATCGGCAGCGTCAAGATTTGGTTCGGGTGCATCAGCAGGGCATGCAGGGACCGGTTGCAGGCTTTGACCAGTATCTCGGCGTGGAAGAGCAGTAGGCCCATTGAGCTTCAACATGTATGAGCAGGGGACTGCGATGGAGGGACTGTGACAAACCTTCATCGGGAGGGGAAACAGTTGAATGGACGAGGGCCCCAAGGATCGCTTGCGTGTGTCGGGCGTAATTAAGCAGAGGTTGAATGGCGTTAGCGGTAGGCATCCCTGCTTTTAACCTGGCATTGCGGAATGGGTGAAAATGCGGATCGAGCGGATGGCTCGTTTTGGTAGAGTGCACTTGCTGTCCTCAGGGGTCACCGCGGCATGCGGCACCGTCGGGCTCTGGCACTGGATCGTAGCCCAAATTTTAGGCTTCATAAAAGTAAGGTAAAGTTTTATAAAAATTCTCTTACAAAATATGATTTCCAGCACCCAAAAATTGTCAAAAAATGCAGAATTTGAGCAGAATTTGATAAATCATAAAATTCTTGGCTAATTTAGACTTTTGTATTCAATTGTTAGACTTTAGAAATTTTGAATTTTGGTTTATTTTTTGTTAGAGAAAATTTCATTATGCAAAATTCAAAATTTTAATACATTTTTATTTCTTCAAAAATCCTAAGATAATTGTATATTACAAAATAAAGTACCATGAATAGAGAGGCTAAAGAGAAGACATAGATAACTGTTCTTAGTAGATCCTGGTCTTCATCAATTTTACTATCTAATACATGTAGTTAGATATGCAATACTACTTATTTTGCCAAATTATCAGTTTAAATTTTAAATCATCTTTGGAAAAATAAAAATATATTAAAATTTTGAATTTTGCATAATGAAATTTTCTCTAACAAAAAATAAACCAAAATTCAAAATTTCTAAAGTCTAACAATTGAATACAAAAGTCTAAATTAGCCAAGAATTTTATGATTTATCAAATTCTGCTCAAATTCTGCATTTTTTGACAATTTTTGGGTGCTGGAAATCATATTTTGTAAGAGAATTTTTATAAAACTTTACCTTACTTTTATGAAGCCTAAAATTTGGGCTACGATCCAGTGTGGCCTGATTGTATATTTATCCCCTCGTCTTTGCGCACCCAGTCAGTTGGAGGTGCGAAAAAATTTAACGGTACCTTGAACTTTGTTAGGTTTCAATGTTTGCCCGCAGGAGCCAAGTTCTACCTATTTCTGGCATAAGTATGCGGTTTGGATGACGATGCGTGATTTGGCAGCTAGACGTTCACTGGGGAGCATCATTGTTCATTGTTCATCTTCTCCACTATGCAGGTATGGGCCTTGCACTATTCTGCGACGCTGGGCTGATGACATATGAAGAGAAGCCGTTGCACTCGCAGACCTCCATGGGCACTTCCCAGCCTTTCAGATATCGCCTCTCCACAGGCGGATATTCTCCCGCTGTGGTACGCTATCCAGCCGGACATCATTTTCACGGAGAGGAGCACCACCTTTTTGCATTCTCGATCTGTTGACGACAGTGCTCCCGAACTTGTAGCTGACATGTATCCTTCCGGCAGTCCCCCTCCCCTTGAGTATCCCGCTAGTTTGCCGGACTTGGAGGATGCTGCCCTCCCTTTACGCGACATGTCGGCCGCGGAGCATCCGATGTGTGGCACATACATACCTCCCCTGCTTCACACTGGACCGTAGCCCAAATTTTGGGCTTCATAAAAGTAAAGTAAAATTTTATAAAAAGTCTCTTACAAAATATGATTTTTAGACCTAAAAAATGATCTAAAAATTCTGAATTGTAGCAGAATTAGATAAATCATAAAAAACTTAGCAAATTCAGACTTTTGTATCCACTTTTTAAAGTTCAAAAAAACTCTATTTTTATCTATTTTTTATCAGAGAAAACTTCATTTAGCAAAATTCAAAATTTTGATACATTTTTATTTGTCCAAAAATCATAATATAATTGTATATATTAGAATAAAGTTTCATTAATAGATAGCCTAAAGAGAAGATATAGACTACTATTCTTGATACATCATAGTCTCTGTCAATCATACTATTTGATAGAGGTGCTTAGATATACAATACTGCTGATCTTGCCAAATTAGCAGTTTAAGTTTTGTATCACTTTTAGAAAAATAAAAGTGTATCAAAATTTTGAATTTTGAATACTAAATTTTTCTCTAATAAAAAATATATGAAAATTGAGCTTTTTGAACTCTAAAAACTTAATACAAAAGTCTGAATTTGCTAAGGTTTTTATGATTCAACAAATTCTGCTACAATTCAGAATTTTTAGATCATTTTTTAGGTCTAAAAATCATATTTTGTAAGAGACTTTTTATAAAATTTTACTTTACTTTTATGAAGCCCAAAATTCGGGCTACGGTCCAGTGTCAATATCCCGAGTCAGATTCGGGCAGCATGCCAAGCTTAGAGGACGCCAGCCACAGTACAGGGAATTTACCCGCCCTGCGGTATCCAAACTATGATTCGGATGATTCTGATCTCCCGCTACATGACTTTGCCAGTGCTGACCCAGGGGGTTTGGATGTCTTCGACAACCGTGACCTGTTGGCAACTATGTTCGCCAATCACGCTGTCTTGGGGGTTGACGGTCCGTCCAGGATGCCTAAGGTGATAGGTGATGGCCGCCTGAACGTGAGCGAGGCCCTCCTTGTTCTCTTTGCAAGTCTGACGTGCATTTCGTAGTCTATGGATGTCATTTCCTTTTCCCTCAACGAAGGCCCCGATGTGTGGGCCGCCGACGCGGTGAGGGAAGTTATTGGGCTCTTGGAGGTGGGCGAATTTGGCACTGTCGAGAGGGAGAGCCCAGGCGTTTTGCGTGTACAGCTCTACCTCTACCTCGATCATGCATAGTTTCTACCTCCCCCGCTTACATTCGTATTTACTACTGGGATCGTTGCTTCTAACAATCACTAGTGACCCACATTGCATCAGTTCGTTATGAGACGTGACGAGCCCCGCATGTAGACGCAATCCATGCACGCTCCTTTCACTGCTGTCGTTAGGTGCACAACCATAATTGATGCCGCCAACCTGGGCATCGCTGAGGGTGGAGTCTCTGTAGTGGTGCCGAAAGCCTTAAGACGCGGCACAACTGAGCGGTACATGCGAGAGCTGTGATTGGAGAGGAATAATACTGGAGAAGTTACTACTTCTTGTTGCCGATAAATATAGTCCATACCGCAGGGTGAGAAATGGGCCTCTTGGAGAAGAGGCTTGCCATGGAGATCCAAGTCGTCGGGGGGCCTCTATTTCCTACTCATGCAGTTTGAACAGGCTCTGTCCGACCCTCTTTGTCCATATTCAGAGCCATTGCGCGGTCTGAGCCTCTTTACGGGAGCCTGGAGCACGGGAGCTCTGGGCGATGACGAAGAATGCTGTCTTCCATGCTGCGAATCCTGAGCTTGACGTCTTCCTTGCTATGCTTGGAGATGGCATTTTCGAAACGTTATTTGGTCGCGTACGGGTGATCGGCCGGCTTAGCCCCGATTGTAACATTCAGCTTCTGGATCCCGGATTGAGCTCGGCACGTAATGTTGAAAGTTTTAATCTTACAATCAGTGTTGATACTCACGCTGTCAAGTTTAACGCATTGTACATGCACACTACGTTATTGGGTCCCCATCCATTTGGATAATTCGCGTTCCCTACACGTATCTACGTAAATCGGTATATTGACAATCATAGCCATGAGTGTGTATACTAGTAGCAGTCTAATTGTAATGATGTTAATAAAGTAATAACACTGCTGATGCTCTCAGGACGCTCATATTCGTTCAGGCGCGTCAGACAGATGCAGTTCTACTGATATGACAATGAACACCGGCATCGGGCACTGATTGTCGAAACTGTACCGTACCACTTCCCCATCGGGCGAATTCTGAGGTTTCCGGCACCTGTACCGGGTGACAGCGTGTAGCGGATGGTGATCCCGGGACGCGTTGTTGGTGGTTGCGGTGGCTTGTGGTTGTTAATGTATTTTGAGGCATTTGTTGGAAGGAGATGAGCAGGAGGCGGTGGCTGGTTGAGCACCACGGTGTCCGGCATTTTTTCAAGATAATGTGTACATGTACTGTACAGGACATGGGCAATGTAATCTCACGGTAACTGACGATGTAGTGAAAGGGTGCAAGAAGGTGGTCAGCCCGTCATGTTCGAGCATAGGTAAACGCAGCGCGGCCCGCCTCAGGGGTTTACGCGAGCCTCGACTACCCATTCCATGAAGCATTCTCTGAAAGTTGATGGGCAGGTCTCTTGCAAGAGCTCACTCTGCTTGTCAGCGGGTATGTTGATGGTCGACATAGCGCCTTTAATGGCATCGACGCCCGTTGATGGTGAAGGAGGGTACATCATTATCATGTACGCCCTGTCCAGAGCCGACAAGTTCATCGGTTTTGGGTAGCCGTGGCCCTCGTTGGTTGTACAGGCTGGAATGTCGTATCTGCAATTTGTGTTTGTTAGTTAATGGTGACAGTGGGGTAGCGCGAGATAACGTGACAGACAACATGATCGACATGCAATCGAAGGGAGAGTAGACACTGAGATCGACCTCCCCAACTAGTTGGAGTACATTGCGTGCTACGAGGGACCGGTGAAGGCGTCCCCGATAGTACTGATATGTTGCTGATGCAGGCGTCAGGTCATACCCACATCACGACTTGAATTGGCCTTACCTGCGTGATTGCGAGTGAACACGGTTGTACTAGCTGGGGACTGGTGCTCGTGCTCTAGCCCGAGCATGTGCCCGCACTCATGTAGGATCTTCCTCGCCTCGCCCGGGCTGAGGGTGGTAGAGTTGGGATGGATGCCGCTAAGTTGCATTGTAGCGCTGGTGATGGCTACCAATTGGGATTTCTTGCCTACGAGGGACCAGGAGGTGGTAGGAGCAAAGGTGATGCGTACATCACCAGCGGTGGGCACCTTGTTAACTTTGAGGTTCGCCGCGGAGAGCCAATTATGGAAGCATTGCTCGACCTTGGCATGCTGTACAGGGCTGCCGTTGAGAAAGGAAAACGTTATGGTCTGTGTGATGCCAAGTGAGCACAGAATGGGCAGTGTTAATGCGCACCCACCGAACCGATGTCCCACAGATTGTCGGCGACGCTGAACGCCGCGTTCAGTGGTAATAACTCAGGATCCACTGCGCCGACGGCATTATCAGCAGACACCTCAATGCAGGTACAGAGAGATGCTGATCATCGCTGTTATTTAACATTGGCAGGGTGCAAGGGAGTGGGTGACGGACCGTGCTCGTAAACCAGGCTTTCGACTTCTTTCGTGAGTGTGGTCTCTCCTTGCTCCGTAGTTTTTTTGCGGTGGTGCATGCTGATGAAGAAAGGAGCGGAAAGTTGAATCAGTGCGAGCAGTGGTCGAGGAATGGAGCGGAGGCTGCAAAGCTAGGTTTCGTCCGCTGTGGTCCACCCGATGTTGGGGGTGCAGCCGCCAAAGTCTCACGGTCTCCTACGTGAACAGGGTCCAGCGGTGGTGAGCTGCAGTAAGCCAAGCAGGAGGGTGGTAATGTAACAGTAGCATTGAGGAGAACTGGTGAGTTGCGGACGGGTACGCTGCACTTTGAGGGGGCGAGGCAGGTTGAGTGTGCCGTTCAGTTGAGGGAAAAAACGTCGGGCGCAGTGTCGTCAACCTTGAGATGAGCAACTACCGAGGCGGAGCGCAGAAACATGCGTAGCAGGGACAGGTAGCATTGTAGTGAAAATATGTGCGGTCGTTATGAGGAACGGATGACAGTCGCGACAGAACGAAGACACTGGATCGTAGCCCAAATTTTAGGCTTCATAAAAGTAAGGTCAAATTTTATAAAAAGTCTCTTACAAAACATGATTTTAAGCACCTAAAAATGATCAAAAAATACAAAGTTTCAGCAAAATTTGATGAATTATAAAATCCTTGGCTAATTCAGACTTTTGTATCTAATTTTTAGACTTTAGAAATATTGAATTTTTATTTATTTTTTATTGGAGAAAAGTTTACTATGCAAAATTCAAAATTTTGATGCACTTTTATTTCTCTAGAAATTATAATATAATTGTATATATCAAAATAAAGTATTATACATAGAGAGCCTAGAGAGAAGATATAGACTACTATTGTTGGTAAATCATAGTCTCTGTCAATTATACTATCTGATAGAGATATTTAAGTATGCAATATCACTGACCTTTCCAAATTAGCAGTTTAAATTTTATATCACTTTTGGAGAAACAAAAGTGTATCAAAATTTTGAATTTTGCATAGTAAACTTTTCTCCAATAAAAAATAAATAAAAATTCAATATTTCTAAAGTCTAAAAATTAGATACAAAAGTCTGAATTAGCCAAGGATTTTATGATTCATCAAATTTTGCTGAAACTTTGTATTTTTTGATCATTTTTAGGTGCTTAAAATCATGTTTTATAAGAGACTTTTTATAAAATTTGACCTTACTTTTATGAAGCCTAAAATTTGGGCTACGATCCAGTGAGAGGCTCTGACGTCGTACTGTATTACTGCTTGGTACTGTAGTGAGCGGTGCGCTGGGATGAGCGTATTCATTTTCTCCGGTGCTTTCAGACGGTAGCATGTAGCAATATTTATTCTACGCGATATGTTTTTGTGGAATGTAACGGGCGCCTATTACGAAGCGCGTCTTACGAGCATACGGGCGCTTAACGGAAGGGATCGGTACAGTGCGACCTGGTCGCCGCTATGGTCTAGTTCATGTTAGAACTACGACGCGTGACGTCACGCGTCGGACGACACGTGGGACATGCAATTCAACACAGCGCCTTCAAACTTTCACCCGAAATTCTCGAGAACCCTCATTATGAGAGGGTAGAGGTGGACCCTGTTCATCAGGAATGGATCCTGCTGACCCAGGAAGTTCAGAGTCGCAGGGCATCGGATCGGGTTCAATTGGAATGGATGGTTCCGGACAGAAGTCCTCATACCTTCGAGGAAGCCTCCCTCGAGTGGATCGAACTGGACGTCTTGTGGATGGAGGTTCCGGAGATGGTTCATGAAGGAGAGGCAGGGGTGAGGGCTCCGGGTCTGAGGGCATCTGAACAGTGTCAAACCAAGAGTCGAGATGCATCTTCAAGAAAGATTAGTGGATATTTGTTACTAGATATACACATGGTAATACTCACCTCCGTTTGATTGAATGCATCATTTGTCGATGAAGTGGGAGGACAAGGGTTCGCCGCCACGGAGACACGAGAGCTCCAATCCGCGGTGATGTCTTCTATTATTCGTCTCCTTTTGCGATCTTGTTCTTCGATACCAGGGCGCGCACGGTCCAACAACTCTGTATTGTATGCTTCAAATTTCTTGCAAGTTCGCTGGTGTCGTAGTAGTCCACCATTATCAGCACAGACCCTTGAACAGATACACTTAAATGACATGCTCTAGAAAGCGGAACATCAGTGAAGTCCAGGACTACACTCAACATGTAACATACCGAAGGAATCGAGTACCGTTGCTGACTCTACAGGTGATGAGCCAAAGGTACCAGTTGAGCCTACAGCCTAAGTGAGAGATAGTACCTATAATCGCTCGAATACTTGCTTTGCACAAGCAAGAGGTAAATTTGGAAAAGAGAGAAGAGAGACGTAGTCACAAAGACACCCACCGTCACGGACATCGATGACAAACCTCGTCGACCCGAGGGATCCAACAAAAGGGAGTATAATAAGGGGAAACCATGATTCTCATTGCAAAAGACCACCAAGGCTGGTAGGTGTATCGGAAAGCTTTACAAGGGCTTACAATCCCGCGTCGAGGCTTGGAGAGTGTTATCAGGCGATCGAGATCGTATAAGCGAAGACAAACATGCACAATCCTGACGAGCGTTTACAAAGTCTACCCTGCTCAAATCAGGGTTACGCCAAAAACCTGATGGCGGTCCAGACATCGTGTGCAAAATCATACTTGATTGCAAGAGTCCTCGATTACCTTGAGGAAAGATGGGTACTATCTTGATAATAAGGTATTTGATGACCTCAAGTACATACAAAGGAGACATATTACTAACAGTATTAGCAAAATATTTCGTCAGTCATGAACGGAACAGTAAACTTGGCTCTGGAAACTGTCCTATCCTATGGAAAGTTGCGGCCTTTTCGAGTAACCACTACCGGTTTCTACTCACGTTCTCTTGGCATGTCTGATTGCGATTCACATTCATTGTGACCGGAAAACAAGTCTGTAGGGTCATTTAAACTTCCACAGCTACCGCGACCCCCGACGAGCTATGTTTCCGGCCCCAGTTGCATCTCCTATTGGACACTCGCCTGCTCACCCCAAGTTTTGGATATAGACACTGCCGCATTAACCGGAAGATGTGCATGTGGTCTACAGAAGTCGATTAAAAACCGAATAATATCCGTGAGCAAAATGGTACTACTGAACATGATAGCATTGATTTCGAGCTAGGACCACTTCTGTAACTGACAGTGAATACATTTCTATGGTTCGCGCTATTCTGTATAACTGATATTTCGCTCTCTCCGAGCTAGACATGTTGGGGCTCAGTAGTAAGGTTGATTTGATTTGTATTGCAAGTCTACAACTCTATGCTGTACTACTATACCCGGCTCAGCTGAATAATGGTACCTCTTACATTGCTGACCGTTCAGGTTACGAAAGAGTACAGCATCTTTCCTACTGACCAATATCAATGTCCGTAGACGCCAGAGAGACTGCTGAGGGTGGCCGACGGGCATGTCAATGTATCCGTCGGTCTCCTCTAGAACATATATCCCAAGTGCGTCATGAGACGTCTACTATAACGAGTTTTCCACCACTACCCGCAGTCAAAGACTCTTTTTCAGAGGTGAATCCGTTTTTACATCGAAAATATTGCGTACTTACTAATCTTGATGAAGTACAGTCGACAATTATGTCCAGACACAGTCACGAGAATCGTACAGAAGTAGAGGGATATACTGAAACAGCAACTATGGCAGAAACTTCTTCACGCCCGAGATCCGTGGTGGATGCGAAATCCGAAAAGACCCATATCACCAGCAACGAAGTTCCTGTGAGCTCACACCTAGATGACATACCAGATGGAGGAACGAGGGCTTGGCTAGTAGTCCTTGGTGTACGTTATTACTTTGAATTCCCCCGATCTCTTCTGCCTTCTAATAGCTACAAGGCTGCTTTTTCGTCTTTTGCTACGTTTGGCTTCTTGAATGCTTGGGGAGTGAGTTGATTAACATCGTCGTGCAGGAATAGGGCTTGACACGTTTCTTACAGGTTTTCCAGGCGTATTACACCGAGACCCTTTTGCGCGACCGCTCTCCATCGGACATGTAGGTTATTCTGATTAATATCGCACACTCCGTCTGAAAGTGTCATCATTTAGTGCATGGATCGGGTCTGTCCAGGTATGCACATTTCTCTCTTGTGTAATTGTTCCGTTACTTACACTCACTCAGTACTGTCTAATCTTTCTCCCGGGCCTTGTGTCTGGTCGCTTGTTCGATATGGGATACTTCAGGATTACATTGTTCGCTGCCTCCTGCACTTTAGTCACCGCCACATTTCTTGTCGCAGAATGCACAGAGTTCTGGCATTTCCTTTTTTGTCAAGGTTTCGCTATCGGAGTGTGTATAAGCCTATCCTTTCAATATCCTTAAGACTGACCTCATGAAAAGATATCCTGTGGAATGATTTTTGGGCCTTCGCTTACTGTCGTCTCGCACTGGTTCAACAAGAAGCGCGGTGCAGCACTCGGATTGGTATCTATAGGCTCGTCTCTGGGCGGTACCATTTTCCCCATTGCAGCTCGAAACCTCATTACCGCTGTTGGGTGCGTTTTAAATGTTGCTATGTTTCTTCCTACTCAAATTGTCTTTCGTAGGTTCAAATGGACCATGCGTATACTTGGCTTCATAGTCATGTTTGGATTGATCATCTGCAATCTTTTGGTAACCACTCGATTACCACCCAGGAAAGTTACTGGTCCATTTATGGACTTTGAAATGTTTCGCTATAAGCCCTTTGCTGTATACTGCGTTGCAACGTTTGTTACATTTCTCGGACTCTATACGGTAAGAACGATCCTGTGATCCTTCGACACAATATAACATTCGAAATGATCATCCAGGTATTGACATATATTGACATCAGCGCCGTATCAGCTGGTCTGTCAAGCGACTTCTCCTTCTATCTTGTCTCAATCACCAACGCGAGCTCTGGATTTGGCCGTATCAGTGGCGGGCTGCTCGCAGATAGATTTGGTATGTTACAACCCGAATATCATCATACCGACCTCTAACATCTTTGAAATGACCAGGAGCAATGAATGTTATGATCCCATTCACAATTTGCGCTGCAGTCTTATCATATGCCTGGCCATTTGCAACAACGAAAGGCGCGTTTGTCGCAATCGCCGTCTTGTACGGGTACGTTGTAATTACCAACTTCTTCGGGAAAGGCATCGTACTGACTGGAGATAAATAGTGCAACATCTGGTGTATACGTGTCTCTGCTTCCTTCACCCCCAATGGCGATGGGTGATCTGCAAAGCGCTGGGATGCGTATGGGTATGTCCACTGTGGGTCTCGGTCTTGGGCTACTTGGTGGACCTCCCATTGCCGGCGCAATCATCGATAGAACCCACAACTACAAAGGTGCAGGATACTACGCTGGTAAGCTCAGTTACCGTATAACTTGGAGCAAGCTGAAATTATTATCAACATAGGCTCCATTGTGATATTGGCTGTCATTCTACTCGTCATTACTCGACAACTACGCCTTGAGGGGAAGTTGAGAGGGAAATGTTGACGCTACTTCCTAGTATGATACAGGATGTTTGAATAATTAACATAAGCATAAATACGCTTGTAATATTCTAATCACTCGTTACATGTACGTGTGGGACTATAGTCACAGGCTGAGCATTAGGCTAATGCTCAGCCTGTAAGCCACTGCCGAAAAAAGTAGGCTACTTTCTTACTCCACTAGGCAAAGGAAACCTCCGAGTCGTTGTATCCAACTACCGCCAAACAATAGCCGCTGTTATCGCGGGACGTATTATGACAGCCTGTCACAAACTGACCTACCGTATCGTCGACGAAATGGACTTCCGGGTGACATCCCAACACTCAGTGCGGAGTCGCTCTAAGCTTGGGCTTTGATGTATTCTACATCAGTCTCAGACCAGGCACGATGCTGTGCGGCACCTCAAGCTACTATAAGTCTTGTTAAATATCAGATTCATTTTATAACCATGGATGCGCACTTACAAGTTATGTGGTATTTTTCAAACCAACCGGTACCGTCACGGTCTACGTGAAAGACACGACGTTCACGGAGCAGACCATTCACTCAATCAGTAAATGCCTTCATATACTCTTGAGTAATGAGAATCAGAAAGCTGAAAACAAATGCGTTACTGCTATGTTACCAACGATTGCTTTCGCTGTGGTAATCCTGCGGTGCTGTCTGATGTGTCTGGTTTGCATTCGCTCACTGGGTGGTTCAGCTCTTAAGTTGACATTAGCGTAGAACTGTATCGAAAACTAGCTGCAAGTCCACGTCGCTGAAAAACATTCACAATTCAGCGGTAACATTTATATATTTTCAAAATCATGATGTCACCCAACAGCAACACGTTATCCATTCAAGATATACTATTGGCATATGAACTACTAGTAGATGGGTCTCAAAATAGCACGATACCAATTTGCTGACGCCATCAATTGGTTTGGACATCAGGGATTCAGTTGGCTATAGTAGTTAGGCACATCAGTATATGAATAGCGGCCTCGAACAAAAAATATACGGACCGAAGCAGGAGAAGGAGGAGAGACTGTCCTGGAAGTTGGTGCCGGCCAAATCGGCGACAAAGGCACCATTCTGGACAGTGAGAGAGGCACCGCTGCAGCCGTTATCACTGCATATGGAAAATTTGTCAGTGTTCCATCCTCATATTTGTTCTCGGGCTGTTCACGTACACGAAGAAGACGCAGCGGATGCCACTGTTGACCTGGATGGACGAGATGCTGTCGATGAAGGGAGCAATAAAGTTACGGCAGCCACTGGGAATGCCGCCGACGTTCAAGTTTCCGGCATTACCTCCCCTGTTGGCATCGGTCCAGACGGTTCCGACATTGAAGTCCTGAGGAGCAGGCTGTAGACAAATAAGTAAGCGTCACAGAGCCTTCGTTTATGAGAGGGATAATATACCGCGACGGCAGGGACGGGGGCAGCGATAGCTGGGGTGATGGGAGAGGGGGCTGCGGCTTTCTGTGAATGAAATCCGTCAAATGATGTCTATCGACGAGCTACAAGAACACCTACGGCCTCTGTCTCGCTAGCAGGGAGTGCAGCTGCGACCGTGGCGACGGCAACAACAGCGAAGAGCTTGGACAATGTGAATTGCATGGTGATCAAAGTGAAAAGAGGTGAAGAGCGATGAACTGTTCAGAAGTCTTGAGAGCAGATGCTGAAGAAAAACTCCAAGGTGCTCACTCTTATATACCTCCAGGAGACTCGAAGGCAGTGAATAATGTTTGTAAACACATCCAGACTTTGCTTGCGTACTCATTCCCGAGCGCGCTTCGTACAGTTACTGACCCCAAGTGCAGAGACGTTGGTCATCGAGCGGAACGCAGTTATCCTAGTGAGTTTCCAAATGGGAATATGGTCGAATGGGCGGGCAGAGGTTTTATGCCACAGAGACAGAAGACGTTACCACATCAAGACCATTCGGAGGCAAACAAAGCAAAGGTACCCGCACACAGTTATGAAGTTTACCGAATACAAAAAGCCTTCCGAGCCGGTTCCGCATAGGTAAGGAATGTTGACTCGTAAGTCAACCTTTAGCCTAGGATGCAAACGCTTGAGGAAAAGGAGACCTAGTATGTTATTCCATTTTGTAGATGTGTGGAACATCTACCCAGGCTAGCAGAATAATAGACGGTTAAAATAACAAATACCCTATCTTCAATGAAGCGTAGATCGCTAAAAGCAACGCTTCCTGTCGCAAGGTGGGATGCAACGTAGACGAAACCGCCCAATGTCATGCGATCAGGATGTGAGTTTGTCACTTCCGTTTGGGCAATCACCGTGGAGATAGAACCCATGAGACCGCTAAACTTCATCCTTTAGAAACTGTACGTTCAAGGCCCATCAACAGGCGTTTCTTACGAGAGGCGTTCGAAGAGCGTCCCGAGAAACGCAGAGCTGCACATTATTGCATCCGATGACCCAAATCTTGAAAGACTGTCGCATAAGTGTGAATAAGTCGCTATACGGCAAAAAACCTAGTGGATGATCACTCAGATGTTGGGATTACATACTGGTGAGATCGAGAAGAGCCGCTTGCTGCTCAGATAACATTTAATGGATATCCATGATCCCGGCATAGATGAGCAGGCGTGAAAAAGAAAGGACCGGGTCAGGCACTGCCGCACAAATTTGAATGTCAAAGAATAGAGCTGGGTAGCACAGGGCATGCAAGCTTGGGGGATCATTGATGAGAGCGTCTGCAGCCCCGGTGATGTTTGACGTCCAGGAAAGGAAGGTTCACTTGTTTGTCTGCAGGACCTAGAACTCGAACCATTCCATCATTTTGATAACGAATCTTAACACCAAGTGGGTGGAACATAGATAAGCAGATATGTGTCCTTCTGTGAGAAATGATAATTTGTAGTCTATATGGAGACTGACTAAGCGTGTATATTACTGCAAAGTACCTTCGAAAAAGTTCAGTAAAGTTCAAGCATAAACAAGTGAGGATGGTGGGGATGCACCTAAATAATGTGTTGCCCAACTCTTCGCAAACGAAAAAGGATCAGCCATTCCTCACTGAGCAGGAATGGACACCCATTTCGATCCAGAGTACTCCGTTGTTTCAGCGGAGTTCATAGGCGGTCACGAGCAGGAAGTATGATACATTAGGTACCATTAGTAACTGGGTTGAGCGCATGCCAGGCTTCTCCAAAAGGGAACAGGAGCCCAATTCCGACTCGGTTGTTCTGCGCTCCCTCTGTTTTCTGACACACACGCAACTCCGAGTTGCAGCTGGCGTAATTTGACGAGTCATCTTAAACTGTAACAGGAAGGTATTGTATTCACTAGCGCCAAGGAGAAGAGAAATCAAAATATATTTGCGAGCTCGTACCTGGCAGCCGATGTACTCCTCACCAGCTAGTGACGCTAGCAAATTGGGTATATACCGTCCCGACCCCCCATTTTAGAAGGTGCTATATCCCTAAGGCACCTCGCGCTGTGTATTCAGTTCCAACGAAGGAAGAGGTTCGCCGAATCCCTGAAGAATGGCCAGCAAAGGAATTCCGAATTGGACACCGGGTAAGCGTACTTGTATCACGTTCCTTTTTTATTCTTTGCGTCTATGTTTGCGACAATTTGTGCAGATGACATCTCGGCTTCGAGGGGAGGGTACTATAAAGATAAATCCTTGAAGGCTCTCAGCGATAAGATAGAACCCAGAGGCGGGACTGCCCTAAATGTGACTACATACCAGTGTCTAGCTCGGAATCGGAATAGGAGCATTTCTTGTCATGTTCTGGGACGCCTCTCGTTCACATAATGTACCTTTTCGTGCTAGTCTATGAGTCCTTATAGAGGCTACCGGGTCGTTGAATTATCTTTAGCTCGTGTCCTGCGTAGCGAATATAAGTGTTGGTGGGTTGTGACAGTTCGATATAAGTCACAAATTGAAATCCGCCCGGCGCTCATTGAGTAACACTTCACCCATCGTCACCGTGACGGTGACGCCTTGCTTGGCCTTACAACATGCTTCAATCTCGCAGCACCTGTAATACCTGAAGTAACCCGGTATCTCCCAATCAGCGTTATAGGATATTCCTGCAGAATTATCGGGACTAAGCTACGGTAATCGTGGTATTGCTTTCAAGTACCCATTCAGAAGCATGGCCTGGATTCCAATTCTATGATCCTGCTCCTCAACCCGCGGTTACTCTGTCTTTGATTCCTCTGACTAGATGGAAATGTTTAGAAAAAAACCATGACGTTCCGCAGTCGACGTCAACTCACCGGAATATTGGATACATTATCACTCTTTGTCTGGTCTTGATCGCCCTTGAAGTATGCTACATGGTACATCAGAATGTGGTTATTGGATTCTACGAGAACATTTTCAACTTGCATTTTCGCTGCTCGCGATCTGATACAGCATCTGGCTTGTCTCCACGGATTGATGATACGCCCATTGGCTTCTCCTGACCAGATGCTTCGAGTGGTGGAGACTGTGTTCCAAAGCTTTTGCCAGCTGAAGACATTGTGGATTAAAATAAAGGTGTGTCGTGCAGCTGATACGGGTGGTAGTTCTAACGAGACCTATGGGTATTGCAGACAGGTCTCGTATATGAGTACTTTCCCTGTGGTGTGCAGGGCCGTCACCATCCTCGTACTATTCTCCAACTTGACGTCATAGGAGACTTTTATTTTGGGAATCCATTCGCCAGCGACTTCACTTCTAGTTCGTAACCTATAAAAGACTATTCCTCGTCGCGCTTCGCTCTCAGCCTGTAGTTACTTTCACACATACGGTAACATATATATTTCGTGTTCTACTATTTCATCCACCTCGTACGCGTCACGAGTTGGACAACTCGAAGAATCGAAGAGTTTTCTGTTATTGTGTATTTGCTGTTACTACACACTCCTTGATATTCTCGCGACTGAAGAGTCTTTTCGCCTTCGAACCAATGATCCTCGTCATTTGTTTGTGCAATGTGCAAATGCCAGGTGATATTAGTACGAAATCACATGCTCTCGCTTGACTATTGACTTGATCGGGTTATCAGAGTGCTTGAAGCGACGATACTTCATCATTCGACAATGTGACCTTGCTTCTGTTGGGACTAATTCGTTCCCCCGTTTGCACACGTCCTCATGATACTTGGGATTCTGCAGGATTCTGCCCGAGCTAAGGTAGCCCAAAAATGTAAGAGTCAGATGGGGATACTGCTACGGCATCGGCAAGGTGATTATGAGAACAGTTGTTCTACTCGCTTTCACTCATACCTTTCCTTTCTCGTCCGGACTCTGATGTTCGATGTCGGCCAAATACAGACCCGTCTGTTTGTTTATCGGGCATGTATTTGGCAGCTGCTTGGTCCTATTGTTCTGATTTCCCTGAACCGGGCGTTTTAATTGTTCGCTGACTCTTATCCGGATACCCTCCGCCCCTGAACGACGTCCGAACTTTCTCTTCTTATTATCCAGCAGCAGGTTGGAAGGTGCTACGATCTCGCCACAGAATGGCTGGAAAACGTCTGGAGTTCCTATCTGTTTCTCCCCGAATGAAACATACAGCAACAGTGATATTTATACACGTTCGTGACTTCTGTACCTTCAACTCTATCTGCTCGATCGTTGATCGATCCGTAGGGTTTGGGCGATACAGGATTTGGATGGCAACCTTTGGCAGAATTCCTTGGTAAGGATCCCCAGTTGGATCGAGTAAAATGGATCCTACCTCATGCGTAAGTTGCCTTTACGGTTTCTGCCAACAGTTAGTAGTTAAGCGCTTTAACTAGCCCGCGGAGACACATCCCTCTTCGTAACGATACAATGCCTGCCTGGTGAGTTCTTCATGAATTCAAATCCAACAGACATAATCAAATACCAACTGTTGAAATAGGTACGATTTCGTGTCTCTCGACCCCCCAACTGAGGTCGAAGCGGACATTCTAGAAAGTGCCAAGGCGATCGACGATTTAATCGATGACGAAATTGAACGTGGTACACCTGCTGACCGTATTGTACTTGGTGGATTTAGCCAAGGGGCTGCGATGACTTTACTTACCGGACTCACAACTCAGCATCAGATCGCAGGGCTGATCGTGTTAAGTGGTCGATTACCTATGAGGGAGAAGTTCAAGACTGTGAGCCCAATATATAGCGTGATAGTATCAAACATTTACTCATATTGCATTGATAGCTCCCGATCTCAAGCCATGTCCAAGAATACTCTATTTTCTGGGGACATGGGACTGGTGACAAAGTTGTCACATACGAGCTAGGTGTCTTGTCCGGTATGACACATTCTTCTCAGTTGGTTCACACTGTAAACTCACAACACTTTACTAGCGGACTACCTAAAAACTGAACTGGGCATCAAACCTGCCGGCCTTCACTTCGCAGACCCATCGTCCTCATCGTCGAACGCGAAACCTATAGGTATCGACTTTCACTCGTACGAGGATCTAGGCCACACGGTGACCGACGAAGAGGTGGAGGATATTCGAAAGTTTCTCAAATCCATCTTGCCCAATCCTATCGGCTCCGCGTAACAATAGCGAGAATGAGTATAACTGATGCTAGATGTATTGACCAAGTAGATTGGAAGAAAGGCGTATGATTTTCCGTGTAATATTAAATACTACTCCAATGTTGTAGTCAGATAAAAATCTCTCGGGACGTTAGTATCCACCTTACAACCAAAAAGCTTCGGGAATGCTGTTGAGTGTAATCGCAGTGAGTCTTTGTAACTTTACAATATTAGTGTTCGGCGTTGTAGTACAGCTAACTCCTCATCCGTGGGGCTTACATGTTCGATTACCCAGTGAGTTGTCATTCATCTTGTTAGTTGCCACAAATCCAAAGGTAGCCTGTGGGGATAATAAAGGCTACCAGCGACTGCCTGAGCATGTGCAGCTGTTGAAGTCCGACTCGCTGATGTCATCCAATCTCCGGAAGGGAAGGATGCACGCTGGGTAAGTGACTATACTAGTCCGTAGTGCTACTCACCATCTCGCTTTAGTCACTAGTTCATACTCTGTTGCCTTTTATAGGGTCCTTCTCATCATAGGGGATGCGGAGATTGTTTTGCATCTTATCAGATGATCGAGATTCGGATGGTCCTTGACTCGGACTCTACTTGGACTCGGCTATTTTCTGACTGTGACACCGATGCTCTATCATTAAGCGGGCATTTTACAGAAACACTGTGTACTTTGAGGTCTGTCCTCCCGGGCCTATGACGGACCTTCCCTCGTTCGGGCGCAGAATGGTGACTCTCGTTAAGGGAGAGAAGATTGGATCTGGAAGCTCCGTGAGGGTTCATTAAGATTTCATCCCCAAAACAATTTACTAATGATTGCATGTGTAGGGTTTCGTGTACGATGCTACAGAACAGGGTTTTGGACGTATAGTTGCGCTCAAGAAAGCGAGGGTCTCTCTGCGGGTAAAACGGTCACTCCTCCAGCATGAGGCAGCGGTGATTAAGCTTCTACATGGGCATCCTGCTATCCCTAACGTGTTCGCATATGACAGAATTGAGCATTTCGAACTGTTGTCGATGGAGCACTTCGACCAATGTCTCGGTGACATGGTGAACGAAGGTTCACCTCTCTCACTACCCTTAGTGCTCGACATTGCGGATCAAATGGTCAGCTTTATATCAACACTACAATTCATACAACTGGCTCATCGCACCGAAACTAGCTCTCTGCTCTTGAACACATTCACTCACATAACATTGTACATCGTGATATTAAGCCTAGTAATATCATGATTAAAACATGCGGGTCAACGGACATAGCTCTCATTGACTTCGGCCTTGCGTATCGTGTGTCGAAGATAACACCATTACCGAAACCTTCATATGAAGAGGTGTATTCTGTTTTCGGTACTCTTTCTTATGCCAGTCTTGTCGCTCATGATATCTCTCGTAAGTCTACTTTACATGTTCAAAGAGCTCCAAATCTATATATGATTCCTTTCTGCTTAGATTTGTCCTATCGCGATGACCTTGAGTCTCTTGCGTACACCTTAATCTATCTTTTGCAAGGCAATCTTCCGTGGACATACTTTGCGGCTCATGGAACTACCCGATCACGCACTCGACAGGTCTATGCACAAAAGCAGAAATATGATGGAAAACGGCTCGTTGTCGAGTCCAACACCCTACCAATATTCGGAATGCTGCTCGATTATGCTAGGTCGCTATCCGCAGATTCTATCCCTGATTACGCGGCGTGGCGAAAAGACTTCAAGGGATGCACTTCGCAGGGTGATCTTATCAAACCCTGGAAAGCCCAAACTGCTGTAACTGGTGCGGAGTTATCTTCCCGTAACAAAATAAGCTGATGACAAACGTCTTTTTCTCTGGTTTGTACAGAAAGATACACCATTTCTACATTGGCTCCACCCCCGCCTATTGAAAGGGGCCAGATTGTCCTGGTCCAATTTCTAAGTACAGTCACTGTCGAAGAGTATACTGAGGATGCCGATGGAAACCCATCGTATATTCACGATCCATCCCTTACTTCTTCGGAATGGCAGACCCGTGCCCGTCCAGCAATTGTACTCGGAGTCAAGTGGGACGATTGGGCTAGGGTCTACCATTTCTCTGTTGTAGCAATTGCCCAATGGACGGCAGGTTGCGGTTCGAGCACAACGCTCAATGTGCCAATCGTTACAGTCAAATCGGCCTCACATGCATCTCAAACCGAGACAATTACTACAACGCCACCATGGCCTTTGGAGAATACATTCTGCTATGCGTTTCAGCGCCCTGTAAGGTTCTGCTGTCTTCCCTCGCAGGTATGTATCCCTTGTTCAGGTATCCATCATCGATAAGGTTAATATTAATTTTACAGAAGAAAATCGACTCTACATGGAAGGTTGACGCAGCGGATGTTAACTTGCTTCGTAGTGTCCTTATGCCACGAAGTGGTCCATCATCGTTACCACAACACGAGGCCAGAGTTTACCCTGATGTCGATATTCGTGATGATGCCATGCTTCGATCTTCTGCCGCTCAATTATATGCAGAGATCTCGACTTTGGACGAAAAATATGTTTGGACCCAGGACGAGGGCGAACGCTCTTCGGTCGATTGGCACTCAAACCGCGCATGGCACGACGAGTGCGTCAAAGCAGCCAGGCGATGGGATTATGACAATAAGAAAGACTGGAGAATTTGGACTCATGATGTCGACCCTCAATATGGAGAAGACGAAGTAGATGATAGCTACATGAAAAGAGACTACTCACTATGGACTTATTTGCGTCAACAGGAACGAGACAAGACTTTGACACTGTCACCACTGGGTGACGGGGAAGAGCTCTCAGCTTCGTCGGTGGAGGATCTTGATGGGATAACCTTACTGGGTGATGAGATGGATAATTTGTTTTAATCCTCGCCGGAGCCCATCGCCTGATAATGTGTATCATCAGTAGCCTTGCGTATATCTGTTATTATATTCGATTATCAATCACTTATTTTTTTCGATCCCACTCTATAAGGATATTGAAGACTTGATTTGACTCTGGGCTCCAGTCTCCTAACTCATGTCATCATTTAATGACACATATCCGAGAATTATACAGACCGAAGCAGTGACTTATGACGGGGGTAGACCGACCAAAGTCAATCTAGAAACCGACATATTTCGCCAATACTGTTAGTGATATGTCTCCTTTGTATGTACTTGAGGTGTTCAAATACCTTGTTATCAAGATAGTACCTATCTTTCCTCAAGGTAACCGAGGACTCTTGCAATCAAGTATGATTTTGCACACGATGTCTGGGCCGCAGTGATTTGAAGGTGCAGTGTTGAATTGGATGTCCCACGTGTCGTCCGACGCGTGACGTCACGCGTCGTAGTTCTAACATGAACATAGAAAATGTACTTTCTCTTGTTCAACCGTACATACTAAGTACAAATAGAAGTAAATGAGAATAATGGTATACAATGTGATAGTGAAACGGAAGCTAATCATGTAACATCTCGCCAATATATTTCGCGATAACTCGTATCCACAGTGAGATACCACCTGGGACAATCCATCGTCGACAAACCCCTCTTCTCCTTGAAGTAGTCCCAAATTTTCTTCATCTCTACCCCCATCTGCTCTGGATATGGGCCATAACTGTGAGAAATGGAAAAACACCATACGACCTCTTCTCGACAGAGAACACGACGATATCGCCACTCAATGGGAGCGGTCACCCCCGCCTCTTTCCCGATGTGTTTCAACAACCATTGAGTCCAAGTGGTGGGAGCGAGGGTAGGCCATCCAGGGTCGATCTTCTCGGGCCTGTCGTAGTTGTAGTCATCGACGGCAATGTCTATAAGAGCGGGTGGCTCGACTAGGACGCCATACCAGAATACAGGAGGAAAAGGTCCTTCTGTATATTTGGATCCGTCGAGGATGGGGGGAAGCTTCATGAGAGGACGAGCCTTCTTCACCTGCGAGAAAGGCTATATGGCACGCAGCTCAGTAAGACACCACACAAAATCAATGGAGAGGACTTACCATTCCCGGTCTGTACTCTGGCGGAAGATTGTCAAGTGTTATATGGGCCATTATGGTCGATTTTCGCAAGAGGGTACACTACACAAGAGGTGACGGTTGAGAATGGGACACTTGATGAATATGTGGAAAATGACCTGTGGCGAACCATAAGATCTTGAGATTTTATGTTATTTCACAATTTCGACAAGTGAGACTATGATACCTTTGCCGTGAACCATCCCCTGAAAAAAAAGGGCCTCACCTTGAAGTTCGTCGTGAATCGATTGTAATTGCGGTATCATGATATCAAGAGACATCAGGACGTTATCTATACATGCTGTGGTTCGGACATAACCACTGGCATCATGAATATGATGCAATCTGCATGTACGAGAATACATACGGGATGGTATGTTGGGATTGTCATTTGGTCCCGAGATGAAGCTTGCTGACCTCAGCCGTCTTGTCATTAGATGATAACTTGGAAGTCCTCCGAGCGGGATGTTTCAAGTACTTCGAGCGAGGCGAGGAATGTATCAACGGCCCCGTCTCCCTTCTCTCTAGGTACGTCCATGCTTAACCTGCTTGTCAATGCCTCACTAAAATGTTCACCTGTCGTATACAATCAGCTCAGACCCCTTCCTCCTATTCCGTCACTTCTTCGTTGTCGCTTTCTACTCTATCTGGATCATGTTCACTCACCCTCAACCTCGCATTACTTATCTCTGGCATACCAATACACAATCTAGCCCGTCCCAGAAGTTCGAAGTTCTACAAGGTTACTACAGTGACAACGAAAAATAGAAACGGGGATTGGCCCTCCAGTTCGAAATGTAATGTAATCAATACAAAGAGAATGCAGATCAAGATAAGGTTATGTGATTTTATGGCGAATGTGTGGACTACTTGTAGGGTACGGGGCATTGTGAGATACTCGTACCCGGTAATCACCTTTGGCTGCCGGTGTACACACCGCAGGTTGGGTGTTAGTGACCGACCATATCACATCATGTGAAACACAAGATTGTCTAAGCCCAGACAAAGAAGTATCGTTGCGACGCTCCTTACTCTTCACCTCTTCAGCAATAGATCGGAGTTCTGGGTGCGGGAGTACAGGTGCTGAGACTTGTACGCCCTTCCTGTCCTTATAAACGCAGTCCCTCTGCCCATAATAGCTATTCAACAGGCATGTCAACGCGGTAGAACGTCGGATTGACATTGACGGCTCCCTTACCAGTGAGTACAAGGACCTACATGGATCATGTCACCGAGTAAGCTTATTATAACAGGAATTGAGAAATACAAACTCACCAGTACCATCGCATTTTCGCTTTTCTTTACGACAAGCGATACACGCCTAGAAGATCGTGATCAGAATCCACAATCCAATTCAAGGAGACGATCATAATCATACAATCTGTAGGCGTTTGGCTTTCTTCGGCCTGTCCGAGCGACCTATGGCTTGTGAAGAGTTACTAGAGGACATGCTGCTTGATCGACGCATCAGCTCAATCCACCATCATTACGATCACCTCTACTTACCCTCCAGACCTTGTTAGGATATCCAACGATAAGCTATGGAAAGATGGTGGTCAGAGTCAAGGAACTATCTGAGAGTCTTACTAAGACTTTCCTGTCAACGGATTTACAGCTTTCGGCCTCTGACAGTCTACATTCCATGTCCAGCGGCAATAAAAACATGGCGAACATGCGTTCGAGACAGTTCATCGCCCATTTTACTACCCTGAGACAATTCCTCGGCTGCGTTAAATATCTCAACGGTGCTATAGAGAGTATTACGAGTCAAGAATGACCAAATACTAGTCATGCATGGTTTTATCTTGACAAGATACACATTGTCCAGGGACTAAACGATACGTGAGACAATACACAGTTCGGATTCAAACGCGCGACGAAGGTACGAATCTATGACATTCGGTTTGATGTCTTTACCATAGAAAGTAGCATCTCCCCAATGGTTGGCGAGGGATGTACGCGATATGAACCTTGCAAGACACAAGATCAGACCCGTGATGCGCCTTGCGCTGTATTCCCACATTCTAATCAGCACAAGAAATATGAATAACTCAAGTTGGGAAGGCTTACTACAGCAGTAGTCCCGAAGTCAAGAAGAGGGAATATTTGTGTTACTCACACAGCTCGTGTCACATTCGTCTATCAATTGTCAGCTTCTGCGTTGTCCTAACTAATTCTGACGACTCCCTATTATTGAGTCCAATCGACACCTCGTAAATGTCCTCCAATGTCTTCGTACTTGACGCGTCTTCACGTCTAGATTCAACGTCAAGCCTAGATGGAGCATCGTCGGCTGCCAAGGGGGTTTCTTAAGTTACCAGATACGCATCTCCGCATGTGTCATAACCCTGCGCAAGAAGTTCCAACTGTTATTGTCCGGAACCAAGGCTCCTGATCCAACGAGACCATAGATAGCATCCCATTCAGAACCCATGGATGGGTCGTTAGAACGTCTATGGGTGTCGATACCGTACGCGGTGAGTATGGTAGAGTCATTAGCAAGTTGGTATGAGATGAGATCGTTGTTCTGGCCGGGGAGTGTCATTGATTGTGGAAAGACGGGTGAAAGATCCCATTGTAAGTTTTGAAATGGACGATAAGTGGGCTGGGAAGTGTAGGTCGCCTTCCAGTTGCCGTAGAACCATCCAAGTGGAGAGGCAACCTAAGACAAGGATGTTGTCGGGTTTGAATCGATGCTTGTTGGAAGGCGTACTTGTACTTTGTGATTCAAACAGGATGTTCAATTCAAGTAATTGATGATCGAGTAAAGTCCTTACCTGCGTTTATATCGCATGGTACACTAATGGCATTGGTCGTATCTACACCGCTACCAGCGAGCACTGTAACCACAGCAGATATAACAAAAATTATAGTCCTGATATCCCGCATGGGTGAATAGTGTCTGCAAAGGAGTATGAATGGAATCAATGGTTCTGCATCTGGGCGACTCGATAAGGTTAGTAAGAATCATGCCTTGACATACGATGCACTTCATACATCCTTTCGGGGATATTAACTTCGAATTATGATAGAAGAACTGAGATGGCAGGAACCTGAATTTGAATTTGTAGCCGTCATGGTGCACCATTGTCCAGCTCAGATAACACCACGACGTGCAACTGTCGTTGGCTTCTATGTGATGTGACCCCGACGGTGAGGCCGCACACCAAGGTGCAGCACCGAGAGGTAACCCTTGTCAGTGGCGGGCCTCTAAAAAGGCCCTCCATCCAGCGACATTGATTCTTTTCCTCTTGTCCTCCATCTTCCCCGTCGACGACGTGAGTGAGCTGGTTTAGCACTTCAACCCCTTTTGCTCCTGACAAGCTCTAGGTATAAATCAATAACGTACCGCGGGAATGAAGTTCTCTACCACCGTCATATTAGTGGTCATCACCAGTCTCTTCGTCATGGCAGTTTCTGCCTCCATTACGCAAACCGTCATGAAGGAGGACAAAACGATGAAATGTGCCCCCAAGGGTTCATTTTGCATCGGGCCTAGTAGCTCGCCTTGTTGTGTTGGGCTGAAATGTTCGTTGATCGGCAACGGAATTGCAGTAAGCATTTTCAACTATAGCAACTCGTAAAGATGAGACTTATGTTTGACCTAGGTTTGTACTTGACGGAGACCTAATTGAGCAACTTTTAGTGGCGTGTAATACAAGGGTGATGGCGGAGTGTTTATAGATATACCCATTTTAGTTGAGGATACGTGCATTTCAAACCGTTATTTTTCAGTTCCAACACGATGCCCAACCAATTAGTGGAGTTTGGCATAGAACACGAATTGACTTTCGCGATGACCTTGCCAGTGACTGCCAATTGCAAGTTACCTATGGACTGGTGCCAATGGCTCAATATGGAGCGCTGACCCGGTTACCGGCGGCAGCAGAATAACCGCGTTACCTAAGCTTTCGGTTATGACGTCACAGTTGGTTTGCACTTGGACGGCGAGCCTGAGTTTCTTTCAACCAAAATCCTCCGAATCACGACTCATTAATCCAGAATGATATCGTATGAATTTTACCTAGCCTTCTTTCAGACTTGGACTAGTTGTGAACGGCTAAGTCCTGTCAGTTTTTCACCATGGATCGCAGCATTTTCTCGGGGGTGTCTCGCTATTTGACGATTGTCCAACCCTATCGGACTACTCTAGACAGGTTGAATGTCATGAAGCCACACATCACACACCCAATAGCAACGCTATGTACGTATTCGTATTCTTATCTATATCTTATTAAGCCAGCATATGACGTAGGGCGATGAGCTTCGAGTCGAAGTATATTTCCGAACTTCTTCGAGAAATTCATCAAATTCTATCACGGAAAGTTCAGCAATTTATCACAACAAATCTCTCTCTATGGCTAGTCTCATGGCTTCTTGCATTGGTATCGGACTTCCTGGCGTGAATTTAGTCCTTTGTATCGGTTGGTATCCCTAATTAAAGTGGACTTTGCTTCCTCTAACAACACATCTGTAGATGGAGAGTACTCACTGGGTCCATTTATCGGGAGATTTATGTCACAACCGTCATCGATACGATATCACGCCGCTGTCAAGACTACAGCGGTGAAGTTATCGAAGGGAGTCTCCGCGGCAATGTCAGAAGTCTGAGCGTATAAAATGGGCTCCAAATATTCTCCTTCTACATCCCGCAAACCAAGTCTCCAGTCCGTACAAGTGAGTGCCACCTTCTCTACTTTCTGCGATCTCCTGCTGATATCATGACCTTTATAACATCGATCCAACAAGTTCGCTATGAAGTTTACTTCTTCTGTCGTCCTCACCGTCACTGTCAGCCTTTTCGCCGCCATGGCATCGGCTTCCATCATCCTCCCTTCTAGTCTTACTAAACGAGAATGCGGAGAGGAGGCAGAATTCTGTCTGCAAACAACAGGGACTATGGGATGCTGCCCAGACTTCGTATGTTCCCCCGCTGTCAACGGTATCCCTTTTGGAGGGGTAAGAATCTCTTTTATCATCCGTCTATTTACCTTTGAATATTTACGTGTTCCCTCCAGACATGCGTGCCCAACACGACTGACGATGACTGAAGAGAAGGTACTAGGCAGCTCGTACTAGTGCGAATGGCAGATTGAAAGCATCATATATCTCATTCAGCCGATTTCGAGTTATGGTATTAGTATGGCCAGTATCATACAATACACGTTTTAGGTTTCGTTGTTCATATTACACCTCTGAACCATTCGTCCGGACATACTTCTAAGATCATGTGAAAGACCTCACATTGAGAAATTGTCCGGCGCGATCTGCAAGCTACGGCCTCGCTTATCGCCATTGCGACTCCTACCTCTTCCTCATCCGAGCCATCAGAATATGTCAAAAGTGGACTTCGCCGTCCGAAATGAAGTTTCTCTATCCTGTCTGCGATAGTCTCGTTTAGTTGAAGTCATAAGAAAATTAGGGAAAGACCAACCTTGCCATATGGCCAGATCTCATGTTGTACGACACCAGGTTTGAGGCTCTGAAATGCCTTGTCGAAAACTTTAATGGTATCCTCGATACTCGGGCCAGTGCGAAGGGAGTCGTCTTTCCAGGTGAATTTAACAAGACGAAGTTTTTGAAGACGCCGAAACCCTTCACGAAGATCTTCACTAGGTATTTCCATCGTGGATGTGGGGTAGAGGATAATGAGGACGTTAATGATCTCGACTGACTCGGGTGCCGCCATGAGTACATCAATGGCTGGGTCCCACCCTCCAAGGTCAGGCCAATCAGCTACAGTGAGCTCGAGAGAAATCAGTTTGGTTGAAGACAGGAGCGAAGTCCAACGGCCCTCCAGTCCCTCGCCTGGAATAAGAGATGAGATTCCAGAAAGGCTAAAGATTAAAAAGGACATACTCCATGGTAAGAACGTTCCCACATTCAGGGTTTGGAGAGCAGTGGCAGCATGGAAAAGAAAATCAAGGTCGCGAAAACGACGTGAAGATAAGAAATCACCATTCACGTGAATAGTGTGGATACTTGTATGGGAGACAGCGGATACCAAAGCCCGTATCGACTCCGTGTCAAGGTCACCGTATGCACCCAAGAATTGGAGAGGGAAATCTCCCACTTTTTCCACACTTAGTACAGGTTCTTCAGCGTCTTCGGAAGGAGTAATAAAATCAAGGAGCAGGAGTAGAGGGTTGATGGCATTGTCGAACTGAACAGGATCGATACCTTGGTGGAGCTCAAGCTTGCGAGGACGAAATAGCTGTAATAATGGTGGTATGCACTTATGAACGTGGTGGCATTTCTGTAGACAAAGCGAATGTAGGGTAAGGTGGCTCGAAGGTAAAGGGTATTCTGGAGCATCCAAGAGTAGCTCGGCGTACTGGATCGAGAGGAATTGTAACGATGTGAGATGAGCCGTCACTCGGGACAAATTCGCGATTGTTAAAGTCAAGGTGGTCGGAGTGGAGGGTCGGTGTTCTTCGTTCGGGTTTATATATTTGGTCATATCCATTTGCACCATGCGGATGTTAACTGCGAAGGGCTGGTATTGGGTCAGATCACAGAAACTGGAAATGTCGATGTATGCATCTCTGCGATGGGTGCTTTTGATGGTGACACACCAGAAGCGGTGTTTCCTGGATGTCCTGAGTAGACACATAGATGAAAGACCACATTGCTTAAGAGCGGTTATGTCATCGGAGATGAAACCCAAGATATAGTCAAGAATCTCTTGAGGAAAGATACCCATGCCTCGTCGAAATTGGAGCCCGGACTAAGGGCTCTGTGTCAAGGTAACAACTCGATGAGCTCTGATATTCACCCACGGACTGATATGAGACAAAGGACCGACGTTTCCCTACAGAGATGATACGACAAATTTGATGCCGATTCGAATGTCTATGAGCATTTTGTAAGACAATAGGAACAATTGAACGGTTGAGTAGTACTCTGGAAAGACTTACCGTAAAGTTCTATCACCTTCACTGATTGAGCTCTATTTTGGGTGGATAACGTTAAACCGAAGTTGTGCTTGGAAAAGTTAGGCACTAGCTCGGAAACGAGATAGTCGTTGAAACGTTGAAGTTTCGAATTCACAACAACCGACAGGCGCTTGGAGTGCATTTGAATTTCCCGATTTGGAATGCAAGAATGTTCGCCTCATCAACTCTGCGGCTGTGAGACAGAATCTGCTTGCAGGAATATGAGAAAGTTATGAGTCCGAATAGAGATATGAGCCTGAAGTACAGAGTTAGGAAATGTCAGCTTTACATCTCCGTTCACCCCTCCGAAGACACACACGATGGCGTCGAAGGAGGTGAAGGGAAAAGGAAGAGGAAGACAATGATGGAGAAAGAGGCCAGAAGAAATAAAAAGGCCAAGAGGGTTTCAAAAGTGGAGGGGTAAAGGTGAGGTATAAAGGTCACTAAGTATACTAAAAGGGGTTCACACAATCACGCAAAGCCGATTCATCTAAATAATGTTGACCCAAGGCTATGTTAACAGGAACTTGGGCTTGAAACTTGAAGATACGGCTGGCCTTGAGACTGGTGTTGATCCTCGACATAGATATAGACTGCATTCACTGTCTTCGGGAGTGAATGAGAAACGAACACGAACCCATACCCCGCCCGACGTTCGCTTCGCTGAATCCCCGCTGTTCTGTCTTCTGTCTGTCTATCTTCTGTCTTCTTTGTGTCGTACGGGTGGAGGGATACCGCAGCTAAAGCATTGAACGAAGGGGCATAAACCATACTGAGCGGCCCCCGTACTTCCGTCAGGGACCTTCAACCCAGATGGTTACCCCTTCGCCATCGTGAACTGAGAGTCCCGTCAGTGGCAACACAGAAGCGTCACCCTCGCCATGCAGCCCAACCACCCAGCAGTCCAGCAAGCCAGACGTGCCAAACAGCATGAACGCAATAGACGAGTTGTTCTGACCCTCCCAGCACTCTGGCGCAGTTGTATACGAGGCGCGAAACCCCACCGAAGAAGAATTCCGCTGAGTTCGTTGTCGAGGGGAAGTGGTGGTTGAAGAACAAAGAGAGACGAAGGCGGCGGGGGATGTTGAAGTTATGGCCAGCCTCGCGCACGTGAGGGGCGGGCTTCTTCGATCAGTCGGGCCAACCTCGATCGAAGGAACCTACTTTCTCGCCACAGCGGTCGCACGTATCACGCCAGTGTCAAAAAGGCCCGGAGAAACATGAGAGGAACACGAGTAAGATTAGCAGACTAAGATACTCAGTTGTAGCGAATCTTAGTATCAACACCCTCGTAAAGCTGATCCCGAATCACCCAAGGGTCCATGGTCCACATTCGTTTCTGGAACACGAGATGTTCAACTACACGTTTAGGGGTCTCCTGGGCCTTGACTATTTGACCATTTCCGTTGTATAAGCTCAGAGTCTAAAGAAGAAATCACTATATAAGATTTCTTGATAGGTCACTTGAGAAATGACATACCTGATTGGTGTCGAATTTGACCAATGCCTGTACCAACAAACGATTACCAAACTTTGGATCTTCCATGCTCAAGTTGGCTTCGATTGCACGAAGACTAACAACCCTACATGGCTCTTTGTCGTTTGAGCCATGATACTGCCAGCGGAAGATCGCACGGTGGTCACGACTCTGTAACATTTTAAGTAACCGGTTTCGGTAGACGTCGGACGTATATTTCTTTATGAGCTTTTCGTCACCACTGAAGTGAATTTGAAGATAAATATTATGTCATAACAGTAATAATGGTGTATAACGCACGTTGCTACAGCCGTTTGAACTTCTTTGTAAATGTCCGAGACCGTTTTGCGGAACGGCGCGAGCCACGGTGTGGTTTGCACCTTGAAGATCTGTGGTGAGAGTGATTTTGTCCCCCTGACTTCCGGGAATCCTCTAACTTTTGCTATTTCGCGCATTCTGAATTTTCATATAGTTAATATGGTCATGTATGTCATAAAGAACATTGACATACGCCCAAACATTCTTAATTCCATTCCTAATATTGCCCCACGACACTGAGCTAGTGGGCACATGAAGGTCTTCCTTGGATATGCAGACAGTCAGTGTTATTCAGAGCCTCTATGTAGTGTTTTACGCACCAAGAAGGTCCATTGGCTGTGACCAAACATCAAACGTGGCGACATTCTCCATCTTCCGTATCCAGTCAAACTCGTCCAGCCGTTCCTTTGTTGACAAGTTCTTGCGCTCTTCAATAATATCTTCTTTCGACTTCCTTTTCTTCGCTAAAGTGGGTCGAAGTTGAGCTTGCAAGTTGCTTGTTTTTGCGGTGGCTGCTGCTGAGGCATGACGAGCATATTTTGGTGACCAGTAGTGGGGATGTCGTAGTAGAGACAGTTTAGAGCATGTCGTCCGTAGGTATATGGACATTTTATAAGCCCAAGTTTAAGTTACTGGAACGATGATAAACAGAGGTCGCTGTAATTAACATTGTGACGGTGCTCTAAGTTTACTCGTCACTAACACGTGATGACTGTCACACCACAAATCCGTCACACCGCGTGTCAGCACTTGAATTGGGTAAACAAGGTTCTTGGTTTCTTACCACGAAATCACAATATTCGGCTCGTCGTAGCATACTTTTCATCATGATCAAGTTGAACCATTCCACAAGAATCTTGTTCTTGGTCCATGGCTACGAACTGCCAGTGGCACTACCATGCTTGGTACTCGCATCCACTCACCCAAACACTAGTACCACGAAGAGGAAGGTTTGATCTCCCAACTATTACGCCCAGTTGACAGATGGTTGTCACTCAATACTAACGATGGCGAAGGTGCTGACCTCCAATAGGAATCAGAGTCGGGTCTTGAGTGATAGTTCAAGTTTTCTGATCTTGGAGCATATAGGCTCTTCGAGGTTAGAGGTACTATATCGTTGTGTTGCAGCTTCCTTTGCGACAGCCGGATCTACTAATGTATCCGACCATCCGTACAGAGTATCCCTCCCTGAGAGCGCATACATCGTCCCGGTACGGGCGATATCACCCCGGATTGCTTTCTCACTCTGTAAATAAGTATGTTCGTTTCTGATAGTTAACCCGGTCCAAAGATTCCCAGTATGGGAGTAAACTATCATTGACCTTCCCAGCTAGGTTCGATGAGGTAACCCAGAAATTATGCCTATGATCGTTCCCTTGATTGGAGGGTCCGTCACCACCGACCATCTTCTCTGCGTTCTACAATTTGCTACGTCTCCCGTATCTCTTGCTTCTAAACTTCCAATCCGCAGCATACAACTTGTTCGATTTCCTGCCACAAAAATGAGTGTGGTATTAGCCAAGTGAGTCAAACGTAAACTATGCACCGCAGCTGGTAAGTAAAATTGCCTTCTTAACAGAATTCCAAACAAGATGATGGAGCTTGTCATGCACATCCTTTGACCGAACTAGAAAGTCTGTACACAAATCAACGGAAGCGAGATCGTTCCGAGAAGGTGAGCTCATAATTGGCCGCGCATAACGTTGTATAACGTCGTGGACAGAAGGTGAGAACGTCTGTCACTTGTCATCACCGAAGGCAACTAACCCGACATCATCAACGAACAACCAAAACCAGACAACACGAAGCTAACCACAGTGTGCAACACCCGATCCATCATCGCGTTATAGCACTCCACCTGACTTCTACCCATGGAGGTAGTTGCCAAGATGCGAGTGCAATCTCAATACCTCTGACAGATTCCCGCGGCGGTAAGTACCAGTCAAAATTCAACGTTTCACCAGTCTCGTTCATGACAGCTTCCCGGGACTCTAAGGGTTAAGCGATGACTTTCACTGCGAATTACAAGATGTGGCGCGAGACAATGAGGCTAATAGACCGACCGATAATTGCCTGTCCGGCGCCGATCGAATTTCGCCAGCGCAAACAGACTTTGGACTTTAGTTGAATCAGGGGCCACGCAGATAGGGTTTTACGACGATCATCAGTGACCTATATTCCCCTACTTGGTGGAGTAGGTTTTCCCTGAACCCGCCATCGGTGATTTGGTAAGTACAGATGAATCATTAGAAATTACCTCCGTGAACTGCATCTCGGACGAGAACAAGCTGGAATGGCTTGGTTTGTGCCCATACCTTTTGGATTGCCTGGGTGAGCTCTCTTATCCGTTCCATCGCAGGTTTCCCCAATGTGTTATCTCTTAGCTCGATCGTTGTGGTTTGTAGACTCGTATCAGACGCGAACTGAGCGGAAACATCTTCGGTCGTGTGTATTGACTTACCAAATCTGAGCCAACGCTGAAATGCCAAGCCCAAACGGGCCGACCAGAATCATCAAAATGGAATCACGGTCAACGGCGCTTTGTGCATGTGCCGAAGGGCGGCTGTACAATGACGACAATAATATTTACCGAAAGAGATTTGTAGACAGCTTGGTCCCTTTCCTCTTACCAAACACTCCCTCCCTTGGGCCATGGCTGCTGTCGCTAGTTCGAGCAGGCCACGCAAACAGAAACACTCTGCTCGACCCACTTCCGATGTCTTTAGGTCCAAGTTTCCCCTCGATCCCCATGCCTCTCTCAGTGCGAGTGGTCGTGAACCGTGGTTCCTGAAACCTGACAGACTGCCATCCCTGGCGTCACATCCTAGAAGGGATGTTATTCTTGTGCTTGGAGGTGCGTCGTTCAAACTTTTGTGAAACTACAGAATATCCCTCAGCTTTTTCATCCTTTAGCTCCAAGCACAGATGAGCTTAACCCCCTTTTGCTATCCAAATACCTCGCCAACTCACTCCTGATTATTGCAACACATGTCCCGCCCGAGATCCCCCATACCACCTTGCCTGCTGTCCGCGTGTTACAGCTCAAGGGTCCACTTGCCATCGAAGATGCAGGTGCTGTTCGGTTCGTAAACGTGCTAGAATGGGCGGAGCGTGTTGCGCGTCTATGGCGTAAACATGGCGGATTCGGCGCCGTCCAGCTTGCAGAGGAAGATGATGGACAGGAATACCTCACGCCTCCAACGTTGTTCAGCTTCTCTGGCTCGCAGAGCACTCCTGTCTCACCTCGCTCGTCGACGTCTGCGCTTTCGATAAGCACCAACTCGACCTCCACTCGACCGCGCTCGGTCTCAGCTCGCCTGTTGACCCTATCCCGGTCGAGACAATCCATGCTTCCGTCTGTCGATCCCACCCAACGGCCTTTCGATGCCCTGCTCAATTTTCTGCCTCGCGATACGTCGGACAAGGCCTTGCTGAAGCAATCGATTCTTGTCACCACCATCAGTAGACCATTTTTGGTCGCGGCAGACACGAGACCTGTGGATCCTCGCGGAAAGCGCAGGTCGCTATTCAGTTCCAGAAGCACA
This sequence comes from Cerrena zonata, assembly GCA_038087015.1. Lineage (NCBI taxonomy): Eukaryota > Fungi > Basidiomycota > Agaricomycetes > Polyporales > Cerrenaceae > Cerrena > Cerrena zonata. Next base: position 231,476 of record JASBNA010000018.1, read on the forward strand.
ACGTCCGTCTACCTCCCTCCTACCCCACCCTACCAGAGTGGCGAATCGCTAAATCTAAACCTCCAATGGCCTTCGAGGGCACATTTGATGCACCTTCTCCCAACAGAAACACGCTCGTTCCCCTCTTACGCCCGATCACGTCTTGTGCAAAGTCTTGAGACTTTCTTGTTGAACTTTGCTTACTCCAGCCAGAAGGGTATGTCTCTCCACAATGACGACAGTCTGGAACGTGCGCATCCGTACATAATGCAAGCGTCTACACTCGGTCAACTAGTCGTCAATACAGCTACCAATGACGCAGGTCCATCAAATTCGCCGTACGGACCGTGGAACTCTGAGTATATTCTTGCAGACCTGATTCTGCACGGGTCGCTGGATCCCGTCGACAATTCATGCACGCCTGGGTTATCCAATTCGGGTTTGGGAAAGAGCCCCATAAGTCCCACGAGCCGTCTCGTTCCTCGCGCATGGGTGGCTGGACCATCTGATATTATTATGGTATCAGATGACACACACATCTTGACTTCGACTTCCCCTTCACCTAACGTGGTGGTAACGCCACCAGAACCTGCAGCATCTCCATCATCTGCCTCAGGCTTCACTCGCGGCATCTCGAGGTGGAATGTAAGTAATGGTCGTGGTATTCCTGGCGGTAGTCAGAGTTACGGTCAGTTCCCGCCGCCGCTCTCACCCTCAGCGACACAAGACCAAACTTCGTACGGCACCCCGAGTCTAGTCCACCCACAGTCGCCGTCCTTTCCGAATTCACCCCAAACTCACCGTACGGTACTCTCATCATCACTACCTTCCACCCATAGCCGATTGGGAGGGAGTCCGTTAGCTCCTAAAAACAGTAAACGCGGTAGATACAACAGTGCGAGTGCCGTTTTCGATCCCTCGGACAGTGGATTACCCACTCCTCCAGATTCTGAGGAATCAGTTTCCGACCTACCGGTCGTTTCGGACTCAACAACAGGCGATGCTGACGTGAACGAACACGATCTTTCCGAGGATTTCAAAACCCAGCCGACTGCGGCTGATCGATGTGGTTCGGTCTCTTCGAAAAGAAATAGTCTTGGGACGAGCTTGGGTACGGCCGCAGACGGCAGTGATATGGCGCGGAGGAGTAGGAAAATTAAATGGAAGTTTTGGAAAGGGTCAAAGTCGTGAGGTGGTGTGTGTTTATGCTCTTATTCATGATTTGCATGCTTTGCCGCTTTGGACGGTCTGTTCTATGTTTTCTCTTGCACGCATCTACCTCCACCTTCACCTCGCATATCATCCCCCAAGAAATTACTTAATTTATCAGCGCAGAACTTGTCTTTAGGATCAAGCACTTCTGTCATTAATCATACTCCCCCTCGTACATTGCATGCTGACTCTTGGACTCTGCTCGGACCCAAACGAACGCTGTTTCTATTATGATATTTGTCGCGCTGCTCAGATACAAGTACCGTTACCAACCCCCTTTACTATCTCATTCTTTTGGTCATCCCTGGACTCTCCGCATTCTCTTATTCTTGGTCTCATTCATTGTCATAGTCACGAACATATATGTCCACTACGGCATAGCCTGAGTAGTTGGCATGCGTCCTAAAGGACGATCGTGCGTTCATGCCGTAATTACAATCAATCATTTTGTAGCGTTAAGGGGGTGTATTGCTGTACGATATCATCAGTCATTCACATTTACATTCGATGTGCTTCACCGTTGTGTCGAGAGTTGTAAAGTTTCTTACTATGACAGTTGGAAAAAAATGCTTTGCACTAAGAGGGAATCGAACCCCCGGCGGGTCGAGATAGTATGGCAACGACCCAGGTTACCACTACCCCATTAGTGCTTACACAATATGCTGCTGCTTATCATGGTGTGGTTGTTGTCGCAGAAATAGCAATGTAAACTTTTCAAAAAACTCGGGTTAGGAAACCGAACCTAGTCCCAGAGTTGTTCGTTGTTCAAAAATTTCAAACTTGAAGGGCCTCACAGTACAAGACAACTCAAGTATAGCATAATCACTGAGTCATTCTCAGTGATCCCATAATTCCGTAGGTTCCTTATGTGACCTTACTTGTTCATATATTATACCAACTGATGCAATTATAACGAACCCTAGATCCGCTCAGTTCGTGTTGTAGCTCACTTTGGGAGACTTGGCACCTTCGTCCCGGCTTATCCTTCACTCTGAGTGGATATTTGGGCTTGTCGAGATTCCCATCGTGACAGCGACATAGGACCCTTTAGTCTGGTCACGACCTCTATCGAACCGAACCATGGGTATCTTCCCACAAGAAATCCTTGACTATATCTTGGGCTTCATTCCAAATGATGAAAACACCCTGAAACAATGTGGACTGTCCTCCCGGTGTCTGCTCAAGACGTCTCGCAAACACCGTTTTCGAGAAGTCACCATCAAAGGCACTCATCGCAGGGATGCGCACGCAGCCATCTCCAGTTTCTGCGAACTGACTCAGTACCAGCCGTTTGCAACGTGCATCCACCGATTGAAATTGGACATGCTCGACCTGAAGGACGAACATCCGAGTCTACTCCTCCCAGCACCAATCTTGGCCTTGACACTTGGCGATTTGTGCAGAGTGACGGCTCACCTCCCGCAGTTGGAACGCCTCTCGATCCGGTGTGCCGACATACTCTTCGATGCTCTCGAAGACCCCCCACCCTCGAGCTCTTTTACTCTACGATCACTTACTCTACAGAGATGTTGCAATATTTATAGGTACATTCCGCCGTTACTACGCCTCTTTCGCCCTCACGAACTTGAACTGTTGCAAAATATTGTGGATCCCATCGACGAGGATGAGGACGAGGATGACATAATCCTGTTAGAAGAAGAAACGGACGACTTTCCCCTGCAAACTCTGGACTTGCATGGTGAGCTTGACACTAGCTCTGTAGAGGCTCTAGCATCCATTATCTCTCGCGCAAGTGTTCACTCTATCGCTGTGGCTGGTGGTATCTTGACTGCGGGTTATTTTTTCGGCCTCGATATGCTCATTCATGCTGCCACTTCCCTCAACACATTGAGAGTAGGAACGTTCATGTCATATGGTATGTCGCTTTTAGTCTCTGAGTGTGTTTTCAATCTCATCATATATTACTATATCGTAGGCAGAGAACTGGGAGTGCTTGGAAGTCGATTCTATCCTCAACAAATTTAATTACTCTCGAAATCAAAGTAGCCGACTGTCCTGAGTTGGGCGAGTGGAATCCGACTGTTGATTTGTTTAGGGCAGCACCCAAATCGATCGAAAACATCCACATCAATGTTCTTCTCTACCCTTCATCCACGTTGGAAATACCTATCGACACTTTCCGTCAGACATTCCAACGTCTGAAAAAACTTCATTCTGTCCAATTTATATGGAGAGACAACTGCTTTCGAACTGGGCAGAGTATCGAAGAGACTATCAAAAACATCAACAAGGCGTTGCATGACCTCAAACCTGGTCTCATACAACACGAGATCGAGTGATGTACACATTCTCCAGGTTGTCTACAGCTTAGAGTCGGTATGTATTCTCTTTTCTCACCTCTGCTCTAGACCTTAAAGACAAAACCTCGATAGGATGATAAGATGGGATGGCATTTGTCATGTGCTGGGATCCCATATCGTATACTACTAAGCTCTGCTCTCAGAATGTCTACAGCACGTCGATCTTTTGGTTACCTTCGGGATGATTCATGGACCAAATTGTTTGCCTCAAAGGCTCGATGACAGTTACGGAAGGCTTCCCACGGTGCCGTGTCTCCGGGTTTGTGTTCTAATCTTTTGTCAATCTTTGGTCAGATCCTTAAACTAGTAAGCATCCTAGACTCAAACTGTGACTGGTCTCAGATACGTTGCTCCTCTGTCGCACATACACCTCCTTCTCTTCGGGAGTCAAGGCAAGCCTACTTGGGCCCCACCTCGGTGCAGGGCTTTGGGATACAATTTCACCTATCGAGCCATAAATCTTGTCCAACGAATCTGGAGATTGTAATGATCCATTTTGCACTCTTCTTATGACGTGCCAATGATGTGTGGCTCCTCGAACCCTGTAGGTTCTACACGCTCACATCGAATGTTGATTTACTAATGAGGTACGGGCATGATGCGGCTCTGTGTATGGAACACTATGAACCCGATATTTGCGCCAGAAGTCAGACAAAATTAGCATTTTGATACAGTACTAATGGATATATCTGAGACTTAGAAAGCTTTCTGCCGCGGATAGGTATATTTGACACTTAGTTCACAGCTCTTAACCTTAAGCTTGACCTGTCCTACCTCCTCGGCCTTCGTCCGATTGGCTTCTTGACTCGGTGATCCTTATATAAGTTGTATCGTCGCTGGAAAGTCCTGGCCATACTCTCGCCGTGTATTCTGTACCTCTAGCCATGCAAAAACACAAAATACTCATCGAAGTTCTGTTCGTGGTTCTTCTGGTGGGCAGTAGCGTTGTTAGAGGAGATATAAACCAAGGTACGGGAAATTTTGAACATGTTCTTGCTGTACTATACGCTTACAATGATCACCCCCACCATAGACAACGCCGTCGTAGAACGTTGTTCCAACCGACCTGTCCGAGCACGTCTCCCTCCAACCATCAACCCTGACCCAAAGATGTTTTCTTCCTGGGTCGCTCCTCCACCAGGCTGGTTCTACGGGAACTGGAAAATTACTTACACTTCTCAACCCACCTACTTCCCTCTGCAGAATATGCAGTATGATGCATCACCCGTGTTTCCACAATCAAGCATACTCCCGGGTCAGAATAATGACTTAACGTCATATCAATTATCCAACGTATCCACAGTGGTCACTGCGTATGGTATCGACACGCCTAGGCGTTCCAACGACCCGTCCTTAGGTGCTGAGTGGGAAGCTGTCTACGATTTCGTTGGGACGGGAGCCCTGGCTGCGACCAACAATAGTTGGGAACTTCTTGCGTGGGGCTACGATACCTTGGAGGATGGGTTTCTCGTAATATATGAGACTCCCGTGGCGAGCGATGGCGCTCCTTCTGGACTTGATATCGCGTCTAGAAGCGAGGATGGACCTAGTGGGGAAACTTTGAAGGACATATATCATGTGTTGTTGGCATTGGGTAATGCGGAATTGTCAGGATTGGTAGGGTCCGTGCAGAAGCTAACAGTCGACGGGCGGCGTACTGGGATGACGCCTGTCCAATGTGACGCAGCATGCGTCAACAACAACGACACAATTGCCTCATCTTGAACGACCTTGATAGGCTCTGTAAGTACCCCTGCTGCTTAAATCAAAACAGAAATCCTCATGCAGTGATTTTTTTTCCGGTGAAGCATTCGTTCTTCATTGTACATTGACACTCTGTAATCTCAGTCTTGCATGCTTTCAATCCACGTAATTCGGGTCGATCCCGCTCACGGGGTGTTTCCGGGTCTTAGTGGAAGGATCAACATTAAGTACATGCTTTCGACTTTGGAATGAGGGCAAATACCGTCATTGTCGCCGGGACAAAGCACCCACGATAGAAGTTGTCAATGATCTTACTGTTAGGCCAATACGAATTTAATGGGTCTATGCCCGCAGTGGCTGTGTTTTTGGCCGTCTGAGTATTTGAACGCGGCGTATTGATGTTTGACGCAATTCACTCTTCTCTCTTTCTACTCCTCCCACCATGCTGTTTCAACGTCAACTCCCACCTGAACTTACTGACCTCATCATAGATGAGGTGAAGGCCATTCAAAAGGATTCAAGAAACTCCAGCTCGTTTAGCATGAGGCATCTTGCACTAGTGTGCAAAGACTGGCTCCCTCGCGTTCGTTATCACGCATTTTCTTCGGTCACTCTTGGCTGCCAGGACCTTCTCTCGGACATTGCGATGATTCGAAACGCAAATATCGCTCTATACATTCGGCGTCTGGAGCTAAATGGTGGAGAGGATAAAACGGCTGCGGACGTGTCTGATATCTTCGGGCTCTTACAACTGCTTCCCAACCTTCGCGTCCTGAATCTCCGCTCCATTCTTCTCGTGTATCGATGGCATACTCATGACTCAGTTGTTTTCAAAGGTGAATTCAAACTAGAGAAACTACGACTCCACAAAGTCATCATCGTGGATCATTCCTTGAAATCAGACGAGAAACGACCCGATGGCACAAATCAATATGAAACTATCCAGACCTCTTTGGAGCACTTACTACCCATCTTTTCGAGTCTGGGATCACTTGAACTCGATTTTGTTACTCAGTCTGGGTGGCTCAATGTATGCAGGCGCAAAAAGAACCGATGTACGCCCGTGGCCTCTCACAGTGGACACCCTAACTCTCCCGTCTCCAGAAGATTAAGGACTCTAATCCTCAAAGAGCTCTATACTCCCTCCGCGTACTTTTGGCCTGCTTTGTCTAGCTATGCAGTGTCCGAACTAGTCTTGCAACCCACCGAACTGAGAGATGTGGAATTTCTCTTCAGGAATGGCCCAATATTGGTCAACCCGCAGCGTTTAACCTTGCGTTTTTGGCACTTCCTCACCAAACAACCATGCAGTGAGTTGCATCATCATAGACCATAATGGAGACGTATGTTGTACTCACTGGTTAATCATATAGGCTCGAGCCAGCTTATACCGTACCTTCCGCAATTGAAATCGATAGATACTCTATCTCTTTTCTTTTCGCTCACCGGGGCCAAAACTATTGAAAGCCCAGTTATTATCGACATGCTGGATTTCTTACTCGTGGCTAACACCTCCATTCGCTCCTTAATATTGGAAATCGCAATTTACGACTGTGACAATGTCGAGAAGACTTCCGAAAGCCGCTCAGGAATATCAGGAGAAGCCAATTCTCACTCCATATATTCCTATTTCGATTCGGTATGGCCATGGGAGCATCTGCGCAAAGCTCTTCAGAACTTCCGACAGCTAGAGCAACTACAGCTTATCTTCTTCGGTTGCAGTCATCGTGATTGCGAGAAAGAAAGTTTACAGCGGTCTCGTCTCGCACACGCAAGCAAAATCCACACTAATCTTCCTGAACTCCATAGACAAGGGAAGCTTCTTGTGGAATGGCGGGGTCTCAATTTATTGGGACTTCAATGGGACCGTGCGGTGCATAATATCCGTTAGTTTACAATCGCATCCTGTGCATGATTTACAAGTAGTACTTTCTTGAGGAGCTTGTTTAGGCACGTATTTGTACAATTTCTTTGTTATTGATCATTATGTATCTTCGACAATATATAAAGAATATAGATTTGCACATTGTGGTCGCTGTCAATGTGAGCCTGCAGCCTGCTCGGTCATATATAAGGTCGTATATGGAAGGCTGTATTTAGAGTCCGACCGGCAATTGTTTTTTTCAATTCGCCGCGTACTTACTAACCATCTACATTCCCTTCAAGATTGTTTTGTAATTGTTGGCAGGTTGAACAGGATAAGTAGTACGATCTAATCTTCATCTAATAAAACCCTCTACTATGTCCACTACGTCACTAACAGTCTTAGACTAGGAAAAATCTCAATGCATTGAACGGCGCGGCCGCCTCCGTTGGGGCTCGAAGACCGCTATCTTCACTTGATATAACTCGTGAGCTCACGATAACAGACAGTACCAGAGAAGATCACATACCTTGGCAACACGTAGTCAACCTCAAAATGAACCAACCCCTCCGGAAGACGCGAACAAGTCTTCTGATAGCGTCTCACCAGCCCATCAGCTAAGTCCCGTCCCCATTTCTTCCAGTCCTCGGCTCCTTCCTTCTCCCAATCGTGCACCATTTCAAAGCGAAAGACTATTCTTTGCAATGTGTGAAGAAGCGGACCAACACAGTCCATCAACATAAGTCCGTTAGGTGCGGCAGGCCATTCGACGTCATGAATGGCTGTGGTGACGATGCAGCAGAAAGTGAGTTCTCGGATTGTATTTGGAGCGTCGAGTAGGATAGGTAACATATTGATCCAGGTATACTTGAAGATGATAGTAGGCTCGAGATCGATGCGCAATGTTAGGGACGCTAATGAAGTACAACTGTGGAGGCACAGGCCATCCCAAGCAATTGACTGCGTTCGCAAATCGGCTTTTGTTGTTGGTGTCATGAGCTCAGGTGGTACATTCATAAAACAGGTGAAGTGACTCACAGTAATGGAAAGACGAGGCGAGTTCTAAGTGTTTGGTCGAAGAGCTAACACTCTCGAGTAGTTTTCCATAGGCCACTATAGAAACAGGGTCTTGTCGGAGGTGGATTGCTAAACATTCCACAGAGCCTGCATCCCTGAATGCAGGTCCGAAGATTTTGGAAATAAGAGCTTCGTTATTCAGTGCGTCGCAGCTCAGCCTCTTTATATGGAGCGGAGGACTATTGGTCGGTTTGATCATTTTACCGCACCCTGTGGCAGTATCCTCCACGATGTTTAGATGAGACAAATGGACTTCGTTTGCAGGGAAATCAAAACTAAGCATATTGAGCAAGTCGAAGTCGGTGGCAGAGACCTAGCTCTATTCCCAATCTCCGGATCGGATGTTTGGGTAAGGAGCGAAAGGTATACTCATAATCTCTATCAGGTGCGATGATGCATCTGCGGATAATAAGTTCCTCCAAAGCGGACAGGTGGTGCATAAGACGATGGACATCGGAAACCCGTAGACGGTAGTTCGACCCTATGTCACTTGTACCATCGATTATGCATATTTTGGTATATGCGGCTATGGGAGAGAATGTATTTAGATGAGATAGAGCGTGTTTGATTCTGGATGGCGCAGTTGTAATCCTGCGAAATAGGTATCGTCTACTTTGGTGAAGTAAACAATTCGACGTCAGGGTACACTGTTTCAGCGTCCGAATGTCATCGTGTAAGTGGTCGATAATCAAGTCAAGGAGATCTTGATATAGCTTGGGATGATGATGGACAACTTTAGCAGGCATTTTTAGCTGGGATATCGCGGAGGGGAGGGAGGACTTTGTGCAATATCTGCCTAGTTCTCAGTGGTGGTGGAATACGGGGAAAAGTGAGGCATTCCTGTGTATGGAGCCTGTCTCCATCGTGCACAATCTGAGCCCGTGTACGGGTTACAACGGGGTCCATTATGGCAAGACCATTGCCTACTTGACGTTTCATAACGTGTTTTACCCAATAGTGAATCCTTCCTTCTCGCTTACTATATTTGGGCTTACACTAATCGACCCGCGAGCGCCCTCAATGACTTCGGAACGGAATCAATATTCAACATTCGGTGTTTAACGGTGTATGAGCTAAGACTCTTTTATATCTAGGTTTTAGAAACTATGCTCTCGATTGTGTCCAAGAGAGCAGCTCTTCGGTACAAACACACCGGTACTACACCAATCAGAGGCACTCGCCAACTATCTTCGACACGTACTTGTCGAAGTACTACCAATGAACCCAATACATCAACGGACGTACCCAAGAAACCAGGCCTGCTCTCATGGGCTCAATCCAACTCAAAGATATCCAGTGTCTTCTCAGCTTTGATCCTCCTCGGAATTGGTTCTACAGCGTACGGAGTGTGAGTGCAATAATTTCCATTCCTTGTGTATGTTCCATGAATGACATATTGAAGGTCTGACACATAGATACGAGTTCTACCAGATGTTTACACTATGGCCGCTTGAAGTCCGAGGAGACTTGCGAGCTGGCATCAAAGCGAAGAATAATGGGGACTTTGTTATGAGCGAGAGGTTTCTTCGGAGGTGAGTGCATTATTTCACTCAATGTTTCAAAGCAAGGATTGTTTTGACGGGATTGAATTATTACAGAGCCCTTGAAACAGCCAATCAACTTCCACTCGACCGTCTCAGCCCAGAACCGTACCTTAAACTTTCAGGTATAGCTATCGTGTTAGGCGAAGTCCTCGAAAAGGCCAACCGACCTCAAGAAGCATATGAAGTCTACGAAACCGCTCTCGCCCAACTCCAAAATCCCTCTCCACACTCTCCCGTCCCCGCTCCCCCTTCCCCAACTAATCCCGATGCCCCATCTCCACCCTCTCCAGAGCTAACCCGCTCTTCGTACACACTAACAGGTCCCGAACGTGTCCGTGCAGCCACCATCTCATTCAAACTCGCCGAAATGGCTGACACATACACACTCCCACTCCCAGAACAAGAAAAACACCTCGTTTACACCGTCGAAGAGCTCTTGCGCGTTATCCGAGACTACAATGGTGTGATTCCGAATAAGTCGGAGTTGGAAGAACAGGAGGTTGCTTTGGGTGAGTTAGAGTTGCCGAGTTGGGTGAGTAAGTTGGATTTGGTCGTCCCGTTGGAGACGTTGGGTGGGTTCTATGGAAAGACTGGGAAGGAAGAGTAAGTATTCGAAGTTTCTCCAGTCGAGATATCCTCCGATGATTGATTGGCTTATTTTGTGATTTCGTAGGTTTGCGGTTCCGTTATACCTCTCGGCACTTTCAGTACTTTCACCATCGCGGCGAAGTACGGTTGAAACACGATGTCAAGGTACGTTATCCTCTTTCTCAATGATGTTTTCCATCTCGTTGATCTCGAACCGAATGTCTTAGGTGCACACATCATGAACAGCCTAGCCTCCAGCCTCACCCAAAAACCCACGCCCGAACGCCGGAAACAAGCAGAGATCTGGTTGCGAAAGGCGTTACACGTCATTGACGAAACTAAGACTGTTGCCAAGCATCAAAACAGTCCCACCGCCAGCGAGGATCTGGGTCAATGCGAGTTGACGCTCGCGGTGGCGTTATTCAATTTGGGCGAGTTGCGTGAGGTTAGTCAAATCTCTCATGTTTTTGAAACATTTTTGTTCATGCACATCCGTAGATGGCCGGCGACAATCATGACGCACGGAAATGGTACACTGCCAGCCGCAAACAGTCCTCAATCGTCAAACTACGTGAAGGGGTCATTGAAGCTGATGTGGCACTTCGTCGACTAGAGAAGACATCCAAGTCAGATACTTAACACTCACTTTTTTTGTGTATTCAGTAGCACTCAGGCGTTGCAGCAGTCTCTCTAATAGTCAGGAGCAAAATAATAATATTAAGTGAATGTCATAGATCCCAGCAGCTATTGATATATCCAGGAAACAACCACGACCAAAAAAAGAGGAGAGAATCATCGTCATGGGATATGGTATGATGGCGTAGAAGGGCGTGATACACAAGAAGCAACGAGGAAGCTATGTGTGGATGGATGTGATAGTGACAAGCACAAGCAAGTAGGGTGATGATAACATATACCAACAACGAAGGCGTATGGTGCGCTGTTACGATATGCGAAGCAGCAAATCAAATCTATGAGTCGTCCTCAGCGTCCTCTACACGCGCCGACCGACTCTCCGGTCTTGAATCGCCTGATTCTGGTGCGACTTCGTGTACTTGGGTATGTGAGCTGCCGTTTCACGCTGACCGCGGTAGCTTTGCCTTTGCCCTTTGAGGATTTTTCGGATTTCTCGGTACGCTTCTTCTTAGACTTTTTCTTCGGCAGGTCCCATTCCCAAAGCGGGATAAACGATTCAACCTATACAAATACACGTCAGTTGCTCTCGTCATTAGAGATGTGGCTGGCAAATGGAACTCACAAATCCGACGTCTGCAAACAACTTGGGGAAGATCCAGATTCCTGGACTTGCAACGATGACGGTGATGATGTAGAATATCAGTCGCACGATTGCGATTGCGAAGAACAGACCAATGAGGCCTAGGACAGCTATACTCAAGTACCACACCCCCAGCCTCATGATCGGTGGCCAAAGTGGGAACATGACACCCGCAAGCATAATAGCGACCATTGCAACACCACCAACGTATGTGGTTAGCTGTGAGCCTTCGTAGAACCAAGCATAGTACTCTGTTGGCGTGAACATTTGTTGTTGGACGATCTGGATTTGTTTTGGCGAGGATGACGAAGAGCCGGTGCTGGCACCTCGTTCGACGCGCAGGTAGAAGGCATAGGGGATAATGGATGCGAGTATTTGTTGCGCTTCTTCTTCAGTTGTGACCTTAGGGACTTTGCTGAGCTTCGTGTAGGCAGGTGAGAGGAGGGCTTTGACAGCAGATCGACCTGTACAAAGCAGTGTGATCAGTTGACCATTGACTGAGTTGCATATAGCATGCAGCAAGTTTGATGACGCACCCTTGAAATAATCTATACGTTTCCCGTTCAACACACCTACCCTAACTTTGATGCCAGCCTTGCTACTTCGGAGGAAGTTAACAAGATTTCTAACTTCCGGGGGAGCTGATGATTGTTGCTCCATAGTGTCTGCATAGTATGTCTAAGTGTCAGTAGATGATTTGTATACGTATAGATATGAACAGACCTAGAGGGTGGGTGGAGAGAACAAGTGTGAGCTGGCGGCAACTCTTGGTTTCGCCAGCTAAGGGCTGACTGCATTTCCTCAGTATTTCCTTACGTAATATTCTATTCAAGCTATTCTCAGCGTCTAACTTGAAACCTCGCCGGATATGAACCAAGATCTGTAACTCTTTCTCGAAGGATTGAAGGACATCAAATAGCACCGTCACGCTGTGATGCGTTCACAAGAGAGATAATCGCAGTTCTAGCTGTTAAAATGCATAGAAAAGTTTGGTATATATTCCGATACAAAAGAGTAGAAATAACGAGATGGTAGCGCAGTGGGTCTACGATCTGTTACGGTCCAGACCAAGCTCGCCGTGGTTATCCTTGCGGAGGTCCTCCCCTACTCCTCTGTCGGTGCGGAGCACAGCCCAGGCCTTCGACCGATACGAGAGGTGGCTCTGACCGGACAAAGGGCACTGATCACATACGACCTTATGTGGGTGGTCTGAGAGCTCGCTAACGTCTCATTTTTCGTCCTCGTTTTTTATTTCATTTATCTATGTTTTATGATAACAATCTTTATTCTCTTCGCTTGTGAATATTATACCTTCCTCTTACGCAAGGTTGCCTCAGCTCACTGCGACTTCGGTGGGCAAGGATCCTGGCGAATAAACGGAAAAGGTGGACACATACACTGACGATCGGGAGTAATCCATTCTGAGGTGACAGCCACATTCGTCTGGGGTTTTGAGGGGACTTCATCTATAATATCTACCGGAGACCACGTAACCGTCTTGAGGTGCGGCATGAACTTAAAGCGGTGGAAGTCCCACAGTGTGGGAAGACCGGGAGGATGCACCCCTCCTCTCCCTCGTTGTTCGAGCCATCGATCACGGCCTGATTTCACCTCGAGGGTGTATATTGTTTCATAGATATATCGAGCGTGAACGTATTTATGGGAACGATCCATTTCCCATAAAGTAGACAGGTCGGGAAAGGATGAGAGGTCATCCACAACATCTGCAGGACAGAGCCGGAGATGGAAGACATTATTATAAGGGTACCAATCGACCATATCCTGAGCATCTGGGAAGAAGGAAAGGTGGAAGAGATATTGAAATCCAGAAGCTCGGAAGAGCACCTCGGAGGCCCTGTACGCGATCGGAACACATTCCACTAGGATTCCATAGTAGTACCGAAGAATCCAGGAGAGACTTCCTGGGAACCATTGCCAGAGATGGCACGCTGACCAGCTCGCCCAGTCGACACTCCAATCTCCCATGTTGCTGGTCACCACCGCATCGCATCGAATGGAAAGGGGCATCTTCAAGGATTCCGACATAATTAAGTCTAAAGAGGAAGCATGAGCCAGGGGAATTGGTACCGTCGATGCCACGACCTAGAGAAGATGATGAGATTAGTCATATGATGGCTTGAAGAATGCTATAACACTGGACCTACCTGCCGAAGTTCAATCTCCTTTTCAAAGCCTACTTCAGGGCGAGGCAGAGCCCAGATGCATCGACTATCCCTGGAGTAATAGTCCACTATAGCGATGCGTCCGAAGACATCAGCACAAGCCATTAAACCAGTCCGTATGTCGAAGTCAAACTGCATGAATGCCCAGCTGCAGGGTAGATCCAAGTAGAGGTCGGGGCAAGGGAACATGGGATTTAAGCCGCGCAAACAGGTGGAACGCCCGGATTGATAGGTACTCGACAGCCCGAATGAACATATCATGAAGTCGAAGTCGGACACAAGCAGCCGGTTACTACACGGATCCTTATCATTGAGTAGCTGCATGCGAGAACAAGCAATGCAAGCTTCATCCTCATATTCCATTGAAAACACCAGGGGGTCTGAAACATCCTTGCGGCTATGACGATGGAGACAACATGTCAACAAGGGAGAGCTGCCCGTGTCTTCCGGATATTCGTATCGTATAATCATGGTCATCTCGGCTTCTTCGAGAATATTATCACAAGGGAAGGGTGTGCGCAATACTACATCACGTATAACACCGTCAATATCGAGGGGGAGCTCCTCCAAGAATATTGGGGCAAACGAGAGATCCTCGAGGGACCACAGTACTACCTTTAGGTTCCAAATAACGACTAGGAAATTGAGCCAAATTCCTACAGGGAAGGATTTGACCCGGGAGTCAGCAATTTAGTTAGGTCAGCAGCAATTGGAATAACATCTGCAAACATACACAAAGATCTGGAACTTCTCCGAAAAGATGATACACCGTGGATGTCCTCCAATCGACTAAGACCGGCGCCTGAAGTCCTTGAAAGACACCGCATACAAATAAGTTTCCTTGGAAGAGTTGAACATCTGAGCAGTCAGGTATTGTGAAAGTTTCCACAAATAAAAAGGATGTGCCCATCCTCCGCAGAGTGAGAATTTGGACTTCGGAAATAGGCCTGCAGTAAAGATCAATAATTGTGAACCAAAGGCTATGAAGTAGCACTGACGTTGGACCGAGCCCCAAACATACAAGCAATCCCTCAGACTGGACCTCTATCATTCCAGAATTGACCCGTGCCGGGAGAAAACACTCAGCGAGAGGTGCACTCGATCCCGACGAAATGGAAAGCATGTCCCAGCAGAGCAGACGAGAGACACTGTGGTCCGACGCTGCCACGAATACCCATCTGCTTGCGACAATCTTCAACCAATCTACAGACTGCGGAATGTTCCACTTGTAGAGAGTTTGAGGACCAATGGATCGCGACCGACTCTCGGCACGGAGACATATCTTGTGGATTGCTTCGATTTGTTCACTTGTCATGTCATGGACGTCCGTTGAATAACAGGAGAATCCACCATTAAGATAATCAATCCAACTTGGCCGGGAGATCTTGAGCCACAGGGCCTTGATTTTCGTAATACTATGTAAACGCCAGCAGGTCTACGAACCAAGAAATCAGTAAGATAGAATATTAAAATTATCATTTTCCCGTACCTGCCTCAAACGAAGAACATCTTCCATCTTCATCTCCATTGCTATGAGGAGGAAAAGGTCGTCACTCAGAGTCAAAAAGTTGCAGGTCATTGTGATAGCAAGCACCCAACGTGATGGTACTGAGTCTCGTTCCGAGTCAATATTGACTGAATCGGATTGATGACGCAATGAATCTGAGTGGTCAGAGAGGTAAGTACATGGGTTTCTGGATAAAAGGTAATTCTAGTCCGTTTTAATTCTTCGATAGAATAAGAAACACTTTCATTCTAAGCGAAACAATAACAACCATTTGTTATCCTTGGAGGAACTTCCTAATATGGTAATTTATGACAATGATCGGCGACATATATTCCCTCCCGATCTGTGGGGAACAGGTATCCGACAGTAACGATTGTGAACATCTGTATTACCATCCATCCTCTCTTACATGCATACAATGATCTCAAAATCGGCCTTTTCGTGTGATGCTTAGATGCATTCCGTACTTTCGACATTCCTCGGTCGGAAGAAGAGCCAACACGCGATGCCATGTCGTTATAGGATAAGCTGGTGGACTTCAGAAGTTGGAAACTCTCAGGACATCCCATCGTCGATCATGACTGTATATCGCAGGATACTCGTTCTCAGTTATAAGGAGCTCCGATAATGGGCGTCGAAAGCTGAAACCTTACTACATAGTGTGTGACCAGCTTTCGGATTTATCAAAAACCGATTTTCTGAGTCGACCTATCTCATGGTCAGAACATACCCAATCCCGAAGAATGACGGAAGATTACTGATCTAGAGCCTGAAGAGGGTATATAATGACCTTCACACAGAAAGAAAACAACATTTCTCCTTCCTTCTATCCCTTATCACTTCGATCTTAACTTCAGTCACGTATCACAATGTCCCCCCGAGTTGCTTTCATTACAGGTGCAGCTGGAGGTATTGGGGAATCGATTGCTTTGCGATTGGCTTCTGAAAGCGAGGAGATCTCTTTCACACTCTTGGACCTCCAAGGGAAAGAGACTGACCTTCAAAACGTCGTGAAGAAGCTAGAGGCTCAAGGCAGGAAGGCGATCTTCATCACAGCCGATGTCTCTGTCGAGGAGCAGGTTAAAAACGCTGTCGATACATGCGTCGAGACATTTGGTGGTCTTGATATCGTTAGTCTTCTATTTATCACCTAGCCCAAGTCGGAGGTCTAATGTTGTCATTATTTTATTCTAGATGGTCGCTAACGCAGGATAGCGCTTTTCAAGCCTTTCGTGGAGAGTAAGTAGGACCGCTCATTTGAGAGGTTGCGCCACCAGATCACTTCATAGAGGGCTTGGCGTGTTGTGTTCACTCATGAGATAAGCTTACGGCTTACATCTCAGTTTTGGACTGGCCTCATGACATACATCCTTTTTGCCATTTGAGCCTCAACTACTTCCTAGTTTCGACGGTACCAATACTCATGGTCTCCGATTTCCTAGCCACGACGGAGGATTTCCATCGAGTGATAAACATCAACCTCCTCGGTGTGACTCTCTGTTTCCAATATGCTGCTAGACAAATGATCAAGCAAGGTCGTGGCGGACGAATCATCGGTGCCAGTTCCGGTGCTGGAAAACAAGGTTCCTACTTTGTTTCCCCCTCTGCCGTTTCCAAACTGACTTGTGTGGGGTGATTTCAGGTATCGCGAATATGGCAATCTATAGTGCTTCGAAATTCGCTGTCCGCGGACTTACTCAAGCAACTGGTGAGGTTTTCCAAATGCCAACGTGTCTCGTGATCCGGATATTCATTTATGTTGGTATGAATTTAGCACTCGAATTACGCCCACACAAGATCACTGTTAACAGTTATGCACCTGGGTTTATCCTTACCCAGATGAGTGAGTTGGTCAGAGATTTCCCCGTTGCTTTTGAACGTTAAACATTTTTGGCAGATGCTCATCCCGATGATGACAAGTACGGTGGTCTCGGATCCGTTGCTAAGATGGTATGTGACTCTCCCATAGCTAACGAAGAGGCGTTAACACTATACATTTCTCTAGGTTGCGAAAATGCCTCCCGACCTGGAAGGCGCCGAACCAGACGTCATCGCTGAGTTTGTTGCGTACTTGATTTCCCCCAAAGCTCATTTTACGACCGGTAAGAGCACCATTGCTATTATAATTTTGTGCAGCTTACTCAATAGGTGACATTTTGGTAGGACAAACATTCAGCGTCAACGGGGGTTTGACGTGTGATTGAAAAAATGCGAATTGGAGAAAGGTGTACGAAAATTATAAATGTGTGTATATTCTAAACAACAGAAGTTCTCCATATAGGGATATCGAATTATACTGGGTTTGGTTCGTTTTTGAAAAAATACATGCATACTAAACATACAACTCGTTATTCGCAGTAGGTGACACGAAGAATTTTACAAACGATAACTATAAATCATCTTCCCTCGTAGATGGTGACCTGTGGAGCTCATAATTAAGGATCGAGTGATCCAAACAAACCTGAACTCGATGCTTACCCGCGGTGAGAACTTCGTACACGTGCATCATTCTCTATTAGACCCCGTCATCTTCAATAAACCTTTCCCAATAGTCGCGAGGGCGATCTCAGTAGGATTCCCCATGAACTTCGCACCAAATGGAGGGAGCAAACGATACCGAGGATCCTCTTTAGTGCCCAATTCGAGAGTATAACCGCCCGACGTTTTTGCCTTGGCAAAATAGCTCATCTGAATCATATGTTGACGAACATTCTTTCGCAGAATGATCGAAAGATCGTAATGTGCATCGAGGCCATGAGCCGCCGTAGGATCTTCCCTGAATGACCAAGCTACTCTGGGAGTCCCAACTCCGAATCCCTCGACACTGGAAGATGTGATGTGGGCGAACTCCATACAGGACTGTCGTTTCCATTCAACGTTTCCGTTGACGGGATCATGGCTTAGTCCTAAAGCAATACTTGTTTGCCGACCATGCCGACAGTGAACAGCGGTAGGCTCGCCTCTACTCATTGAAGGGGAGACGTTCAAAACAGTGATGCTATCGACCGGCTTTCGATGTAAGGCGAACGGGTGATGTGAATCTTTATAAGTGAACATCACATCGAGGTCGGCAGAAGTGAACCGTTCTCCTTGGATGGCACTACCACGGAATTCGATCCTCAACCTGATCGTGTCTGCTTCCGTTTCGTCTTCGGGTGGAAAATAGACTATGGTGAAGAAGGAGGCGCGGTGCTCTTTTCGACCGATTTGTTGGGGTTCGTCGTTGAGTACACGATGAGCTTCGATGTCGTGGTCTCCGGTAAACCTTTTAACACTGTTCCATCCATCTTTAACGAAAGCTACAAATTTATCGCCGACTCTTGAAGAGTCCCTCAATAGCGGAGACGTGTTAGTAAGAAAGATGGATAAGGTATTCTGTGACACTTACGAATCGTCACTAGAGATTGAGCCCGCAGCCTATAACGATATTGGTGAGTCTTGAAAAGTGTTCCTTTCAAAATATCATACATACCAGAGTGGGACTTGATTCATTTGATCTAATCATTTTAGTTGCTAGATACTAAACGCTGTAAGCATAGAGCGAAAATGAGAAAAGTTGCGAAGGAGAGGGGAAGCTGAGCAAGTCCCGTTATCTCTGGACTTTTATTGTCATAGGAAATTCCAATGTCAAAAACATGTGGCTTGAAGGAAGGTTGAATTAACACAGCACCCACAACACGCCTTCGTCGTGAGCTCCGTCAGTGCACAGAAACCTTCTTCGTCCCCAGGGTCCGTGCATATCTTTGACATATCGGAGTGTAAACTGACAATGAATGAATGGTAGAACGGAATTTGGCGGAATCCGGTGAGATCGTATCCCAATCAGGAGAGATACAGTTAGATTTCGTTTGATACGCATGTCTCATTGATCGGACGAAGAACGGAGGAACTTGTAGTAGCTGTCCTATTCCACTCATTTGTACCCGCTGTTGCTCCATAAGAGTGGTGAGAGTGAATGCACGGACACAAGATAGGGCCGAATAATATCACCCCACATGAAAGGGACTGGCCGGTCAAAAAAAGGTGCACAAGAGTTGAGCATGACGACATCTACATTTAACGTTTACGCTTTAGTCACAAACGTCGATAGCTGCGATCAAGATCTGAGAGAGGGACCACCGACAACGTCAAATGGAGCTTTGTGCTTGCCAACACAATAAGTGATCCACATACCAGGTGAGAACGGTCGTTTTAAAAACACGAGGAACGCGTTCATTGGCACCTTGATCCTTCCAACGAGTTTAAGCCTCGAGGAAGATATTCGGAGCATGTGGGTAGCCCTACTTCAGTACCTTCCGGTGTTGTTATCGCACAAGGCAGAAACTGACTATTACAATACACTGGCAGATTCACTTCACGGTATTGCCCTCGTTGGCGTTGCACATGCAAATAGATGTCTACCTTCGTCCTAGATCACATATCTTGAGTGTATCACATATAAGGAGAGGAAGACGGCCTACGGACCATAGTTGTATTGAGTGAGCCAGCATTGGCTGCGGTGTTCCTATGAGAGGTACCCGTCGGATGAAATAAACCCAATGATGACATCTCTCCTTACAAAGGTAGTGTCACTGCGAGACTTAAGAGCTTCAGTAACTGTAGATGAAGAGGTTAGCCTAAGTTGGGGATGGATCGATGCGTTCATGTTGGAACCTATGTTTAGCACATGAACGTTGTCCATGGGCAAGGGTAAGGGGAGAAAGCAGTGTAGAGCGGTAGGTTTAAAGTTGATAAGTGTTTGCTCAGGTACACGAGATATATCGTGCATGAAAATCAGACCAGGAGTCACGGTTTGACACGTTTTCAGATTATGAACCGTGCATGTATGAGGTAGAACATATTTTTCTGGATCGAGATATGCTTGGAGTAAGGTACAATTCCCTCTGCGATGAGAACCTACGCTCACGCAGCTGGTGACCGTTGAAGTCAACTTGAATGTCTCAGAAAATGAGGCGCTTCTCAAGACTCAATCGGTTATTATGTCATCGATCATTTTACCGACGGTAGCCGAGGACGAGTAGTTGTTAGTTCTCTACTACGTGGTACTTGCCACAAACATAAGATGTTGTCTACGTCTCTTGTGTCCATTGCATTCTAACCATACTTCCGAGAAAGGAAAAGCAGCGGGACCGACAATAATGCTTCGGGTGAATTAAACAAGGGCTCGAAATCTAATCAAAATATGAAATCGGAAACGTACTATCAGTAACACGGTTGAGATGTTTCATCATAGGCGTAAGTCTGGACCGCGACATGACAACCTATGGCACTAACCTTGAAGTAGATTTAATGCTTTTGGCAACTGTGGTGACAATTCGACAGCATTTCACATTCATTACTCAATCGAACTTAATCCCTTGATACAAAACATGCCCTCGTCTAATATTAGCTCATCATCACTGCAAGTCTTGGCTGTTCGTGAACCTCTTATAAACTCTAGCTCGTCCTCTGGCCTACCTTTTACTCCGGATAAACTACGCCCTCGGAAAAAGTGCTCATTCCAGGTTGCCAGCCGTCCTTCACCGACTACCATCGCAATGGCATCGAGACTGCAACTAGTAACATTATACCAGGACCTCTTCGACTGCGTCATCGACGAGTTGCAAGACGACCCCCCAACGCTCAAGCAATGTAGCCTTACTGCCCACTGTCTGCTCCGTCAAAGCAGACGCCACTTATTCCGCAGAATCACCCTCAAACCTCGCGACATTAGAGTGGAGTTCATTCAACTCCTCATTTCATCTCCTGTCTCGAATTATATTAAAACCTGCACGATTGACGGCACACACCTGACAGACTATGCGAAACGGCGCATTACCATTCCCACCATCCAGCACCTACGAGATAAACTCCCATCCTTAGTCGAGCTCACCCTCCGCGGATGTACCATCGAGTCGGACCTGCTACATGACAAACCCGACGTTGAATTTGCCACGTCGATTGTCAGTTTGCAAACCGTGAAATTGGACCATGTCACACTGATCGACACCCATCATCTTCCTACGCTCCTATTATGTTTCCCCTCGCGGGAACTACACCTGTCTCATATTTCCGTCATCAACTACTCGACGACGTACAATATCCCTGTCGAAATGTCAAATAGACTTCCTCTTGGCATCCAAAGGTTGAAATGCGACGGCCTGAAGAATGCCGCTGTCATTTTGGGAGTTCTGGTTTCCTTACTGAGAGCCGACTCGGTGGAATACCTCGCATTACAGACCGAAGAATCGGGTCTGCGGTCCTGCAGTGATCTGGCTTCGGTCATCGCTTCGTCTGTGAAACAGATAGAAATCACGGTCTTCCTCGACTCGCGTAAGTGATTATATTTACCCGTAGAAGATCGTTTTATCTAACAGTCTAAAAACTCCAGGCACATCACACTCGGGCCAATGTGATGCTCTCGATCTTCGTGCCTGCACTTCATTATCTTCTCTAACGCTACATATCCATTTGGATACCACTAATAGTCCGGGCTACGTGTGGACGAAAATATCATCACTCCTTCGACACATCCCGCAATCCGTTACACGGCTTATATCAAATTACATCATCTCAGAGCCCTCCCTCCCTAACGCGCATACGCCGCTTCTTGAGACAAACGGCACGCACTCCGATATCCCTACCAAGATGAATGTTCATCCCACATTCACGGTCGTTGGAGGTTATGAAACGCCTACGTAAAGCGGAGGGCTCGCTCGATAGCCAATCAAACCGATGTGATCGATACAAAGGTGAGATTTGTTTTTAAATCGGTGGTTCATAGTGTTTTACTTACTCGTGTGATCACACCTGCTTTCATTGCCATCGTACATCATGCTTGCGAATACTCAGGTTGCAATGTCCGCCAAATTAGGAGGCCCTTCGTAGATTTAATCCGTGGCAACTCCGCCCCTCATGAGACTAGAGACAATGTCTATCGATTATATTTAGGGTATGACTATTCATCTCTACCCAAGACATTGGTATCGCGAAACATTATAATCTTGACGTTGGATCTCCAGAATAGATGTAGTGTAACCATAACTCTCGCACTACTATTCTTATGGAGATAAAGAGGTGTGTATGGACTATGTATCGTTCAATAATATCGTCACGGTAAGCCATACCGCCTTTAAACCCGGACAACAATACGATCACATTGCTTGAAGCTTGAACGACGAGATTTAGGGTAAGCAATACATCTAAATGGTGAATGTATTAGGAAAATTATTCCTACGACTATACACTATACACCGAGTGAATTGTAAAAAAAAACGTAACAGAAGACCGTCTGGGTTCTGTACGATAGCGTTCTTATTATACGCAAATTAATTGGGGTATTTGTCCACTGTCGCCCAGTCATCGAGGACCCACGCCGGGTCGTTCAATGCATTCTGGAAAATGGAAAGGATTGTGTTCCTGTTTTCGAGACGACTGTGCTGGTTCTCGAGCGCGGTTTGTTTGCGGGTACGGAAGAGGACTACTACCTGGTGCGGGTATCTGAGGCGAATAATCCGAAAATTCATCTGCGAGGCTTTTCTAGAAGCATAATAACCGGACGGGACGTGAAATCAATCCTGTCAAGGGAACCCTCCAGAAGAACACCGACTTTCATGCTCCCACCAATGGGAAGACTTCGACGGTCAGAGATGATCTGGTATCTCAGTTCACTGAAGAATCCCAAGTTGAAATACGCTGGACCATTCTGTTTGAAGCGGTGAAGAGCGATAAAAGCCAGTACCCAAAGTATGGATTCTAGGTCGTCATGAACCTCATGCGAGCTCTCAGGATATCGAAGGTGTTTGATGGACATGAAGGCCCAGGTCCCCTATCCCATGGTCAGTAGTGATAGAGGCGAAAAAGTAAAGTAAAGTACTCACTGTACGATATTCATGTGTAATTGGACACAGATCGAACTTGATCGCATGGTCCCAGTCGTTCAAAATTCCAGTTGATCGAGCATGGTTATATCTCAAGTATGCCGGATTGGTTTTGTCTCGAATCATGATGTTCCTCACGCTGATGTCTCGATGAAACACATGGAGCTCGTACACATCCAAAATACCTGTAAAACAATTAAGGGTGACATATCACATAGACATGACACTACTTACAGACGGCAGAATCATGTATCGCCTCCACAGCTTCCCTCGAGTTGAGCGCGGAATCAAGAGGTATCGCCAGCTCTTCAACAATTCTCATGTGAACCAACCCTATCAATTCGTGACAGGGGTAACATCCCCGGCTTATGTTCACGAGTTAGTTCTTGTGTGACTGTAGTCTGCACTTTGTCGTCGACAATGACATCCCCCATGGCAATGATGTCAGGCAGGTTGAGGTGCGTCCCCTTTTGCACGAAGAGAATCCTGTAGATATCGATTTCCGACAGCGTAATCTTGTCATCTACTCGCCAACAATCCTTTAGGAATACAAGCCGTTCTTCTTGAATATGATATGCAGCGTAGCCCCGCGTACATCGCCCAAACAGAGAGTTACTTGCAGAGAAAGGATAGCAGACAATCAGGTCGAATTGAATGTCTTCATTGTCCAACGTCTTCGCGTCAACCTTCATTCTGTATGCCGGAAAATCTTGGTTCAGAGTAGGATTGAGATAAGACACATCTCGAGAGGCTAGCCTGGCCTTTGTATTCACGTAAAGCACGAGTGAGTTGCTCGGCTTCTGACGAAGAGGCAAGTGCTAGCCGTAGGATCCCATCCGCGTTGAATATCAGTTACCTGCGAGTAGCGGTACAGGAACTGGGCCAGAAAGTCTTCCTCCTTGTAGTAAAACGAGGTAGTAGCGGTCGCCCCTGCGCGATCAACGCGTAGGATTCGTGCACGATCACCGTAGATGAAGATGCCGAATACAAAGAGACGAGGGTACGCGGACATCTGATGGGCAAAATAGGACCAAATTTGTTCGCGACTCCTAGCCTGCTGTTGCACTAGTCGTTTCTTCTGAGTCATCCAGACTGGAGGTCGGTGAGGTCTCACTCACGATATTGATCCTTCTGAGCTGTGTTCACTTCCAATGAAATTTCTAGCACGGGTATACATGTCTCTCCTGTCTTCGAAATTTCTGTATCCTCCCAGCTCTGGCTGATGACTAGGCCACTTATGGCGAGATCTGGTCTGCATCCTAAACCCTGGAAATACTCCTGAATTATTGATAGCATCAACCTATTCCGTATTTCAGCCAGAGAGTAAACGATAAGTGGCAGAGAAAAGACATACAAGAGGGCCGTACGAGTCTGCTTTGTGTCGAGTGATAGGGACATTGGAGAAATCGACAGAGGGGACGGATGAAGGAGAGATGTCATTGGGCAGTGGCAAAAAGCGATCGAGGAAATTTTGAGCAGAGTAGAATCCCACAACGGACGGACTCATATCTCTATCACGACCAAACTTGCTCGAAGTATTAGGTGATAAGTAGTGGCAAGTGGTTACCATTGCTGGCAGGGACATGCCTATAGTAGTCGAATTTGAAAGTATTTGGGCGCTCGGAGGTTGAATTGCAATTTCGATCTGATCATCAAGTTGAAACGACGCCAACCACCAAATGTACTGAGATTTGCTCTATTGATGGTGAGTTTAAATGTGATATTTGTAGATGAAGCTCTGATTGATACTCTACCAGGTTATCGTTACTATCGTGCTTGAAGGATGGAACTCAAGGCTGAAGGTGTGACCACTGACATGGTCCTATTCTGAGTCATTGATTCCGACCGTAATGTTAAGGCTTTTCTTGCAGACTCTGAGTAAATTCTAACATGAT
Organism: Cerrena zonata; assembly: GCA_038087015.1. Taxonomy (NCBI): domain Eukaryota; kingdom Fungi; phylum Basidiomycota; class Agaricomycetes; order Polyporales; family Cerrenaceae; genus Cerrena; species Cerrena zonata. Next base: position 256,485 of record JASBNA010000018.1, read on the forward strand.
GAAATAACTCAGTATCACGGAGACATGATGAATCCGAGAGTTTGGCATGGTTCATACGCGGAGGCTGTCAATCAGCCACCGTCAACCTCCTATATGTCTTCGCCCCTCGTCTGCTGCTCGTTATTCCTCACTTAACCGGATATCATACCACAACCTGCGTGGCGCGCAATCCCCATACAAACCACCCTATATCACAATGTTTGGATTCACTCTCAAAGCTGGACGCAAGGAGCTCGAAGAAGACTGGTCCTACTATCGTCTTCGACATCGTTCCTCACCACGGCAACCCCATTGCATCCAGCGATATCATGGTCAAGACTGCAAAGACGCATCATTACCGACAGAAAGCTTACTTGGTGCCTTTTTCCTCCCGCGAACACGACATGATCCTTACCCAATCCAAAATCAAAGCTTTCGAGACACACGAGACGGTCGGCCGCAGACACGACAAAATCCCTTTGGCCTCGTTGGAACCGGTGGAACGGGAGGATTAGGCATCACATGAAGGAGGCTCTTCGTGATGAACTCAGGAACTAGACGAGACCGCAAGACGGGACAGGGGCTCAAGACCAGGACGACAGTCTCAAGGTTAGGACCAAGATGTTAAGATCGTTCGAGGAGGATCAAGACGCGGCGCGCAATTGATTATTATGGCTGATAATAGAATGTGTTATGCATTTTGTTTGGTTGCTGCGGGAACTAGGAGCTGTCGGCCTTCGACTTAAGCTTCACCCACCATGCAGTGAGTACGCTCCCTAGTCTATATTCTTCACTTGACTAACAATAGGCGGCGTGTTTCGTTACGCTATTTTGCTCTGGGGAGAGAGCGTTGAGTTGTCAATGATGCTTTATGCTCGTCGAGAGCATGGTATAAAACCTGTAAAATAGAGTTATGAGATCACAATATATTTATATTCTACCGTCATCGTGACGTGAGACAAAGTGATCATAGTATTTAACTATGGTTCCAATTCACATTTTTCATTTCTCAGATGTAATCCTCTTCCGTGAGGCTCCGGTAGTCTTGGAACGAATGTATACTCTACCCAGTCACGTACTTTAAGCTAGTAGGCTTTACTATCAGTTTGGTACGATGATACTAATATCTTCCTCGCACTACAATTCTACCATTATGATTCCCTCGTAGGTTTGCACTACAGTTTTGCAACTTCTCGAACTGAATAGATCTACGCATGCCATCATCGTAACGCGACTCTGTGGGGACATCCGAAGTTATGTAATTAACATCAAGCACTCCGGCCTCAGACCTCATTGACCTCTGATGAGGTATCGCCAGCACAAGATGAGGCGCGAATAATCATTGAAATATTGAGAATAACTACGGAGTTGTGACGAGTAAGAGGTCCAACACCACTTAGTACAAGTCGCGTAACCGTACTAACAGTATTAGAAGGATTAAACAAGGTAACAGCATACGAACCGACATTATATGAGAAATCTAATCCCTACGTATTTTCCCCTTCCCCTTCCTATCCTTCTTAGCGTAGGTCCTCATAGGAGGTCTCCTGATGGTCTTCCACAGGTCAACACGAGTTGAGCTTTCACCGACAGATGTCATCGAAGACGCGGCCGCAGCACCGAGAGGATCTATATAAGGTTCTTCTAGTGCTGCATCCTCAGGTTGAGAGCGAGAGGTTGGCGAGTCTGGTTCGGATATGTCTAGAGGATCAAGGCTCTTGAAAGACGAAGCGGGGGATGATTGAGGTGGAGTGCCGTAAGTAGAGGAAGGTCCAGCAGATTGAGGGTCTTCATACAGTCCCTCTAGGTAGTCATCCTGAGAACTTGATACTTCACCGGTCGCATGGTCGTCTCGAGCAAGATCCTCAACCTCCAGCCCTATATCCGGACTAAAGGAATGGTCGGTGTCCGCATTGGAAGTTGGGTAGCCTCGATTCCATTTGATTCTCTTGGAAGCTGAATCTTCTGCGTTATCGGTTTCATCAATATCCAACAGACGTTTCATAGAGTTCGACATGCCGGACGTATACGGTGATGTGTGGGCTGTCAAAAGGGGCGGGGAGCAAGGAGGAGGATGAGTGGCATGTGGTGCAACTGAGCCAGGTCCAGCAGAGGTCGCCGCTCCTTCAGGCTCGGGGAAGTTCCGATCAGGCTCCCAGTGCGGTATCAACACAGACTCCAAATAGGCCGAATCATGGTCAGCTTCAATTTTGCGTTTCTCATTCTCGGAGCGAGGGGGGTATTTATCCACTTTCTCCATGTCATTGCAAATCCATCCTGGACCGAGGAGGGCATTCCGTATTTTTGAAATAGTCGTATCCGGGTTTTCGAGGCGGGCATGTAGTCGATCATACAGCCTCTGATCGGCGGGGCCCAATCCATCGACCCCCGGCGCATGGATTAAGGGTGCATACCTCCCCCACTCCGATAGTAGCCGACTAAGAACAGCGATCACCGCAGGAGAGATAAACTTGATCATTGTCAATGAGCGACGCTGAAGAACCCAAACCTTCTCATTTCCCCCAACGGGTAGATGGGGTCGGCCTCTGAAGAACTTGTGCTTCATTTCAGTGAAGAAATCTAGATCAAAATCTGCGGGACCCTTCTGCTTGAAGCGGTGGAGAGCAAGATGGATTAGTACCCAGAGACATGATTCCAAGTCATCGTGTACTTCATGCGGAATCCCGGGATATTTTAGGAGTTTGATAGACATAAATGCCCAGGTTCCCTATGTCACATGGTATCAGTATGAACAATTTGGAAGATATAGGAAACTCACTGTACGATATTCATGTGCTTTGGTGCGAGGCCCGAAAATAATCGCATGATCCCAGTCGTTCAGGATTCCGACCGACCGAACCCCAGGATATTTTGATGTGGCCGGATTAGTAAAGTCTCGAATCATGACGTTCTTCCCGCTAACATCCCGGTGAAACGCCTTTTTCTTGTACGCTCCCTTGATACCTACGAAAAGAGTGAGAACGATGTAACAGAGATAGGAAGCTACTTACACACAGCAGCATCGTGTATTGCCTGGACAGCCTCTTTTGAATCCGATGCTGATTCAAGAGGCAGCGCCATTTCTTGTACAATCCTATTGTGAACAAGTTTCTCCAGTGCGTTACAAGGCACCATCCAATGAGGTCGCCAGCTCTCCCGGTCCTTAGTAGATGAGGAACCCGTGGTCGGGTTCTTTGTGGATGGAGGGTCCGAGGTCGTATTTTTTGTTGATGAAGAGTCTGGATCGTTGTGAGTTGGGTCCTCAGTGGAGGCAGTTGCCGGGTCCTTGGGTGGGGGATAAGTTAAGTTCTGAGTACGTGTTGTCTGTGGCTTGTCGTCAACAACGACGTCGCCCATAGCCAAGATGTCAGGCAAATTAGGCACTTGATCTTCTGGATCCCCAGCAGATAGATACGCATACATATCCATCTCTGAAATCGTACGACCATCGTCTCGTCTCCAAGAGTCTTTCAGAAACACGAGTCGCTCTTCTTGAACATGATAAGCAGCATAGCCCCGAGTGCAGCGTCCACGCAGAGATCTAGGTTCGGTGAAAGGCCGTCTGACAATCAAGTCAAACTCAACATCGACGCCGTACACTGTCTTCCCCGACATGTGTATCTTGTATGGCAGAAATCGTTCATCCAGAGTAGGGTTGAGATGTTCCACATTCCGAGGTGCAACCCGAGCCTTGAATTCCTTCACGGCCCTGGTCAAAAGCTCTCCGTCCGCCGCAGATGCGTGAGCAACAGTGGTGTCCCAGCCGCGTTGAGCATCAGTAAGTTGAGAGTATCGGTAGAGGAATTGGGCCAGATAGTTGGTATCCTTGAGGCCAAACGAGGCAGTAATGGTGCCACCTGAGCGATCGACGTGTAAGATTCGTACACGGTCGCCATAGATAAAAACCATGAAGACAAAGAGACGAGGATGGATAAACATTTGATGAGCAAGGTACGTGAAGATCTGACCACGGTTCTCAGAAGCCCACTGTGTGTTCCTTTCCAATCTTTTGGGTTTGGGCATTTCAGAATTACAAATATCGCCTCCGAGCTTTTTAACTTCAAAAGGGATCTCTCGAACTCCGGTGCCGGCTCTGTAGGCACCAAGGTCTGGACTATACTTGCTTCCTTCTTCTTTAGCAGAGCAAGTATTTCGCATAGTGAAGCCAGAAAATACATCCGAATTGTTGATTGCGTCCACCTTTAGGGAATGTGTTACAATCAGACAATGGATTCAAACACGAATATGATTGCATACCAAAGGATCATAAGCTTCCTTTTCTTGTTTGGTTATAGGTACGCTGGAGAAGTCTATTGACGGCGTAGAAGAGCAGGTAATATGGTCAGGCAGAGGTAGGAAGTCGTCCAGGAATTGTTGGACAGGGTAGAATCCGACAAGGGAGTGCCTCATTTCTTTTTCGTATACTTCTCTGACTTTGGCAAAGCCAGGGATCTCGTTATTGAAGGAGAAGACTGTTGTAGCAGTGGCCTTAGTGGGCGAAGAAGGAGGATTAGGAAGGCCCTCCATAGCGGGAAGAGTTGTTAGGACTCACCAAAGCAATTCTTGCGACTTTATATAGAGACAATGAATGTGGCCAACGGCTGAAATGCCACTGAGATTGGATTGGAGCTGGCCAGTCAAAGCAACATTTAAGAAGGGAAAAGACAAACGAATCACTGGTCTGGTGAGATGAGGGCCAGGACCATGAGCACGGCAGCCACTCGGGAGACACAATCGCAATACTTACATGAATCAAGCGAGCGGGAATATGATTCACCCTCAAAGATAGACCTGCAGTTTCTTAATATTGAGACCGGGTCTGGGACGCGTGCCCCAGCCTCCGCCAGTATGCTGTCAAAGAACAGACGCACCTGCAGGAGAAATGCCACCGTGACAAGGTCAAATAGATACCGGCCAGCGTTCGATGTTCAAGAGGTACAAGAGTAAAACAGGATGGCCACCTTACTTCTGTTTCGCGTCTCTAGTGGCGAACTGAGCGTGGTTGAAGATGTCAGTATTGAGTTAGTTGATGGGCAGATTCAACTTCAAATCAACCGCCGCCAACTTACTATTATGGTGAAATTGCCTTTTTGGGATTCGCCGCTGATTGTAAATCATGACTTTCCCCACTGTAAGATCGATTGTTGGCATCTGCACCCTTATCTAGCCAGCAACAGCCTAGCACTGCCATGTAATCCATAATTGATACGAAGTTGGTCTTGCACATGGCCTTAACATGCTCAGGGACCCTGTTAATGGCTCGCGGAAATAGAGACAATCATGTACTCGGACCGGTACTGATACTTTTCTTGGATTGTTGACTCAAATATCATTATTGAACATTCTATTTTACTCCGTTTCCGACCGTCAGGGTATGATGAATGCAAGTTGAGCACGTCACTTGCTATCCTTAGTATTCGCCGTTCATGAGCATCCAGAGAATAAAGTCGAGAAATAATCCTTCACCTTGTTATTGTTTGTCCTCAGTTTCGGCCCTCTGATCCTCGTTATTCGGTTACCGCACGCGAAGGGACCCCCAAATGTAATAGGCTGAGAGATCGAGGCTGCGCGCTGTGCACAGTCTATCAATATCCTGACATTGTACCCACTTGTATTGATTCTTACCCGTCCCAACATGCCAATCGTTATACGGGCAGAAGTACATATGGGTATCCCCGCCTAAGAAAGCTGGAAGTAATGAGCCTCGACGAAAACGAGACCAAGGTCGGCGCTACCTGACCATGAAGTCGAGGTTGAAGTCGAAAAGGATGAAGTTGAGATTGAGCTCAAAACTCCGAGCGACGATGAAACCAAGGTCAAACTGATAAGCTGAGGGGATCTTTCAGAGCGACACCCAAAGGCAGTCTCACTATCTCTCAACGTCGAGATCATGAGATCGAGCTCGAAATCACATCCGTTGGAGTAGAAGTCGAGGTCAAGGTAGAGAAGGTCAAAAGTCAAAGTCAAAGTTGAGACCAAAAAAGGTTTATCGAAGGACAACCGTCCACTAACACTAACTTCGTCGACGAGACCGAACTAGATGTCAGGGTTAGCAGCGACAGATTTGAGCTCGGAAGAACAGCCTCGAGATGAGATTTGAGACTGAAGACGGGTCATAAGCTTGAGGTCGACGAGGTTCAAAGTGGCAATTTGAAGCCGTTTGGACAGCACCTTTCGTCGGTCCAGCAGTGCCCAAAGGATGGTGGACACCTGTTCGTGAGGCTCTTTCCATTCGACAAACTCTCCCAGAATGACAAAAAACTAAACCGAGGTCACCCACCAGGGGTCCCTCGAGGGTTAACAATTTCACTTTTTCATCTCACTTGCCCCTTATAGAAGTGACTTGTTCTCACTTGTCGCGCTACAAGTGGAATTTCCCACGTGAATCCAAATACTCCTTCAATCTTCACTTGCTCGCTTTCTTTCACTTGGTCAATGTTCTGCCCTCCGTGATGTTATGTGGTTCTCAATCTGGCTGCTACATCCTGGATCACCGTCTAGGAGTGTACTAGCTGCTCCTGGATATAAGATTTCACCTGTATATCTTGGCTATGCCCACTCGCTATCAACAGGACATCATTTTCACTTGTGTCGCCTTCCTTTATTCGGACATCAATAAATACATAAATACATGTTTTTTGTACTAGGACTGCTAGATGTGTATTGTAAGATTGCGCATTGAGCTGATGTTCTAGGAATTATTGTGATTCATTCCTAGGATTAGGGATAGTGGAATGGTGGAAGCTAAGCGGGGGTGTCTTGGTCAGCAGAAAACACACTACAAGTACGGGGGTAAGTACAGACAGAGGTACCAGCAATCATCGAGTTGCCCGGAGGTATAAGTAACGTGTGTTGTGTGCGACATACTGAACAAGTCTGCAGGTGTTACATAAGAGGACAGGGAATACGGGGGTGAGAGGACTTAGGAGTTGCCGGACATCGTCTCTGAATGAGAGAATCAATGATCCAAGACGAACTTGTGTTAAGAGAGCAGACCGCTCTGTATGTAGTACTAACCCTGGCGGCCCTAGGAGAAGTTCATCAAGTGAGCAAGTGAAGGCAAGTGAGGCGTGAGTGAAGTGCGTACCAGTGAAGCCAAGTTGATTCGCAAGAAATGGCAGGCGCCAAGTGAGACAAGTGTACGAAAAAAGTTACTTTGTACAGCCTCGGGGTCCCTCGAACCAGCGGCTGCAGCCACAGTGTAGTACGGAAACTACTCTTGTTGTTGTGTCGACTATCAGAGAGGAAGCTTTGTGAGGAGATGATATGTGAATCAATATTTGACTCTGACTTTAACTGGGGTTTAATACGTTGTATACACACGCAGATCGCAATACATATAGTAGTACAGTGACAGCGTGTTCAGATTAGGAAGTGAGGCCAGGGATGCTAGACAACAAAGCCAAGCAAAGAATCAAAGTGGCATGAGCTTGAGCCGTTGGGGCGCCCAACATAAGTATACTTCAACCTATTCAGCTCCAGTACCGAAACTTATTTTATTATAACCACTACACTAATCTTTACATATACAATCACCTATTCCAAGCTTCACATATCAAAGCAGATCAAAACTCCAGCTGATAAGAAATCATGAGGCCGAGTCATTCGATCCGAGTCATCGCAGCTGATGGCAACCGGTGAGCCGTGCGAGTGTGACTTGTCCAGTACTTGAGTTGTGACGATGAACTGTGTTGTGCCTTCCTTCACCTCACGAACTAGTTGACAGTCTTACTAAACCATGCCTGACTCTGACTCTGAGTACGATGCCGTCTATGACGACTTGGTCATCGACAGTGTTGTGCTGTCTATCCTCGACCAAGCCGAAAATGTATATGAATCACGCTACCATGTCTCCCCTGACGTTAAAGTCGAAGGAAGTGGTGGTATATCGTTGCTAGTATTAGAGGAAACTAGCACATCTATACCGTCAAGCCCACAAGACTTGGACATTCGAGCTGCCAGAGGTGTTGAGTCGGAGGATGAATATGATTGTTTTCCGGAGCTATTCCTATCTCAAGAAGATAGCGATCGTCTTGCTTCTCTAGAACAACAGTTCCTTCTATCACAAGCACCCATTACTTCACATCCGAGTCACGTTTCCTCTGTGCCTTTCATGGCGTCGGAAAAGATCGCTGTCACAACTCATTATAGAACGTCACCTCCAAGTTCTCCACTACCCGTCCAAAACAAACCTCTCCTCGACATATCTTGTATACTTCCCACTCCACCACAACGTCCCAAAAAAAGGAAGCCCCTACGAACAGTCAATCGTGCTTCCAGTCCCATAGTCATTTCTTCCGATGACGAAATCATTGAATTGAAGTCCACGGTGAGCTGGCGTGTTGCAACATTGGATATTCGAAGGATTTATATTATATCTTAGGCTCCTTCAAGGCCATTTAATGTGACATGTATACCTCAACCCACTCGTGACGCAGTGATACATGATCTTGCCCTCTATGCAGGTCCTACCAAAACCTATACTAGATACCTTCTCAATGACACAGAAAACAGACAGCCAGAAAATCGAAATACAAAGCGCGAGACTTTTGCGGAGATGGAAGTCGTTGAGGCTGCGGTCAAAAGGCGTAAACTGAATCCTCCGGAAGACTATTCAACCAGTGTCTCTCGAAGGTGAATGCTTCTTCCTTCTCGTTTATTCACAAAATAACTGACATTGGTATAGTCAATATACAGGATCTTCGTGGAATAGTGGTTATCATTCGGGAAACCATACATGCTCAAATTCGGTGAGCTATGAAGTGGACGATACTGAGGTTAGTTTCTGCTTTTTTCTGATGAGAAACTACCTGATGTGTATCTCAGGACGATGATCTCTCGCCGATTGATAGCTTCTTCGCTCAATTTCCAACCTTCAATTATCGCTCTAACTTTCTGGTAAACGTTGAGTATGCACGTCTTAGGAGGCATGAAGGCTGGAAACACGGGAGCAAGGAAAGTAATGAGATGTACGGGGAATTTAGATATGCCCTGATAGAGGAGTTCAACGATACTTATGGAATGGATGAGAATGACTTCGAGTCCTGGCAGTATCTTTGCACCCTCTTGGACGTTGATCCCGTCCCTGACTATCTGGAAGATTGTCGAGAGGTCCGTAACGTCGTTCTTGCTTTTGTCCCATCCCCAGACTAACTCCAAGCGGTAGATTGTCCTTTCAACCCATGTCAATCTTGTCGACTTGTTGGATACTCATCGCACAGGAAAGCGGGTAATGACATTCGAGACCGAGGAAGAGCTCAGCGACTATACTATTGCAACAAAGAAATTCTTTCCACTTGATGAGGCAAAAGAGGGTGGCGTTCTAAAGTATCTCCTGCGACATATATTCGACTGAATCTTTGACTGTAGCACTCTCCACCTTATGAATAATACATACTTAACGTCTACTATCACATCTTATAGTCGGTCTTTCGATTTCAAAGTCAGGTACTGGGTGTGTTGGAATTTCAGGTATATGTAATGAACCGCGTCGCGGGTACATGGGCTTCTCACTTAGGTTGACTCCTCCACCTTCAATGCTTCGAGGACCCAAAGAGGTCACACACGCCGTCAGCTGAACCTGCGTGGTTAGTGAGATGAATCAGTCACTAACCCCTCTTAACTCTCTTCAAGTTGATGGCTGAATCTGCGTTCTCCAGTTCATCAACACTCAATGGACGTTTCGCAAATATGTGGGACCAACAAAAGTGGTGCGGTATTTCGAGAAAGAGAAGTGCTACTTATACCGTGGGGTAAGGTCGCCGTCACCGATCCTCCTCGGAACCTCGATCAGGTACCCAATGTTAGGGGGTCGTTCAAGATCGCTCTGTCTTACCTTCAAGTTCAATATTTCTGTCAGCCAACAGACAGACATGGGTGGGTTCGCTTGCCAGTCTTGTTGATCACTATGGCTGATAATAGAACGTGCGTTTTGTTTTCAACTGCTGCGGGACCGGGGAGCTGTCAGGCTCCACCAGCACTGTGAGTACACTCACTAGTTTTTATTCTTTACCTCGACTAATAATAGATCGTGGGTTTTATTTTGTTGTTTACGACGCTCTTTGTCTGAGCTCATCGGTAGCATGATCTAAGTTCTTCACCACGACTGGTAATAAGCCGTGAATTTTATTTTGGTGTTTTTCTTGGTTCAAGACAACGACGCTCTCCATTCATTGAGCAAGTGTCTTTAAGACATGCATTGGATATTGAGTACCCGTGTAGGATTGCGAGAATACGTTCAATGAGCATTCAAAGTAACATCCTCATCGAATAGTGGTCCAGATTATAGTGTACAAATGTGATCAATGCCGTAAGGTAATAGCAACATTCCGAAAAAATTGAACTGCTGTATACTGAACGGCAGTCACAAATACAGAGTTTAAACGTTGTGTGCTTTCCCCTTGCCCTTCCTATCCTTCCTCTTACCGTAAGTCCACTTCGGAGGAGCTCTACTGCTTGAGGCCCACGGACCATCCTGAGTGGAGCCTTCACCAAATGCGTTCGCCGAAGTAGTACCAGCAAAGGATTCAGAATCAGATTCTCCTTGAGGATGAGATGCGGGCGAGTCTGGATTCTCTGATGGGCCGACTGAGCTGGGCCGGCTGTTGGAGGATGAGGCAGGGGATGACCGAGGCGGAGTGCCACATGCAGACGACGGTTGAGCAAATTGTGAGTCGTCATATAGATCGTCTAGGCAATCATCTTGCAACCACACTGCGTTGTCAATGTCACTATCACCTTGGGGGAAGTCATATGGAAACAGTGCTAAAGAAGGGGAGCTGCGTTGATCTTCTTCGGACTGTTCTATTCTGGTCCTCTTGATAATGGAATCAAATCCGTCATCAAATCCGGCAATATTTGCACGACGCTTGATAGAGCTTGATGCGCTAGAGGAGCGGGATGTCTGTTGAGCTGAGAGCCTAGGCAACACGGACGACCTTTGAGAGGAGATGCTATGTGTGACGGAGGGTACGAGACGATCTTCGACGGAGGTTGTGGTCCGACCGGGACGTGAGTGGGAGTGACGGGAGGACTGAAAAGAGCCGGACCCGGTGGGATCCCGATTCGTACCACTGCCTGTCCGTACAATGTTAGAGTCGTGTTTAGCTATCGACCTCCCCATACTACTCGCGGATAGGCAAGGGTATTTGTCCACTACCGCCCAGTCATCGAGGTCCCACGTCGGATCATCCAGTGCAGCCTGGAAAATGGAAAGGATTGTGTTCCTGTTTTCGAGACGAATGTGCTGGTTCTGAAGTGCAAGTTGTCTGTCGTCAGGAAGAGGACGACTACCTGGTCCACGTATATGGGGCGAATAATACGAGAATTCATCCACAAGCTTTTCCATAAGTGTAATAACCGGACGGGACGTGAAATCAATCCTGTCAAGGGAACCCTCCAGAAGAACACCGAGTTTCTTGTTCCCACCAACAGGAAGACTTCGATGGTTAGAGATGACCTGGTAGTCCATTTCACTGAAGAAACTCAATCTGAAATTCGCTGGATCATTCTGCTTGAAGCGGTGAAGAGCGATAAAAACCAGCACCCAAAGTATGGATTCTAGGTCGTCATGAACCTCATGCGGGCTCTGAGGATATCGAAGGTGCTTGATGGACATGAACGCCCAGGTCCCCTATTCCATGGTTAGTAGTGATAGAGGCAAAAAAGGAAAGAAAGAACTTACTGTGCGGTATTCATGTGCAATTGGACGTGGACTAAACTTGATCGCATGGTCCCAGTCGTTCAAAATCCCAATTGATCGAGGATGTTTATAATTCAAGTAGGCCGGATTGGTTTTGTCTCGAATCATGATGTTCCTCACGCTAACATCCCGATGATATATATAAAGTTCATATACATCCAGAACACCTGTCAAAGAGTGAGATCGACCTATCTCATGAAAAGGATACCACTTACAAACGGCAGCATCATTTATCGCCCCCACAGCCTCCTTTGAGTTCTTCGCGGAATCAAGAGGTATCGCCAGCTCTTCCACAATCCTCATGTGGACCAGCTTTATCAGTTTGTCACAAAGGAATTCCCCGGGCTTATTTTCGCGAGTTAGTTCTTGTGTGACCGTGGCCTGTGGTTCGTCGTTGACAATGACATCTCCCATGGCAACAATGTCAGGCAGGTTGAGGTCCTTCTTCTTTTGGGAGAAGAGAATCCTGTAAATATCGATTTCTGATAGCGTGATCCCGTCATCGACTCGCCAGCAATCCTTCAGGAATACGAGCCGATCTTCCTGGACGTAATAAGCAGCATAACCCCGAGTACAGCGTCCCATAACAGACTTGCACTCAGCGAAAGGATAGCGGACAATCAGATCGAGGTGGATGTCTTCACCTTCCACCGTCTTCGCGTCAACCGAGATCTTGTACGCCGGGAAGCGTGAGTCCAAGGTAGGGTCGAGATAATCCACATTTCGAGGCTCAAGTCTGGTTTTGTACTTATGTAAAGCGCGAGAAAGCTTCCTTGTTTCCGCCACAGAGGCAAAGGTAGCCGTAGGATCCCAGCCGCGTTGAGCATCAGTCGCATGCGAGTAACGGTACAAGAACTGGGCTAGAAAATCTTCTTTCTTGTAGCAAAACGAGGTGGTCATGGAGCCACCCGAGCGATCAACGCGTAAGAACCGCGCACGATCGCCATAGATGAACACACAGAACACAAAGAGACGAGGATGTGCAGACATCTGGTGAGCGACGTAGGTCCAGAGTTGTTCACGATGGTTACGGGCCAAACCCGTGTAATGCTCCGAGTCGACACGGTCACAAATATCGCCCTTCTCCGTTTTCACCTCGAATATAACCTCGTCGGCGAGCCGCTGCGTTCCTGTTCTGCCCCATGCGAGATCGGGTCGATAAAGGCTCCTGTCCTGTTTGCTGCTGCTGCTGTTTTTCATTTCGAAACCTGGGAATGCTTTCGAATTATTGATAGCGTTGACCTACGGCACACGTCAATTGAGATACTGAGGTAAGCGTGGGAGGGAGACGTACGATAGGGTTATATGATTCTGCTTCGCGCGTGGTGATGGGGACTCCGGAGAAATCGACGGCGGGTGTTGAAGAAGTGGAGAGACCCGCAGGTAGTGGCAGGAATTCATCCAAAAATTTCTGGACAGGATAGGGTCCAACAACGGAGTGTCGCATCTCTTTCTCAAGAATGGACCTGAATCTCAAGAAATTGGGGTCGATATGGTGGCCAAGGAGTATACCTGCAGCGGTAGCTTTCATGGGTGAGGAGGGCTCATTAGGACGATCCATGATGGGAGAAGATAGTGGTACTCACCGAAGCGATTCTTGTAACTTTATATAGAGACAATGGATGTGTCCAACGGCTACGATGCCACCTAGATTAAGGCTCAACTGGCCAGCCAAAGCGAACAAAAATGGTAAATATGACCGAGCTGCTGATCCGGGAGGCACAATGGCAGGACTTACATGAACCAAGCGAGCGGGCGTGTTGTTTACCCTCACGACAATTCAGTAGTTTATCTCCGATTGGGATCAGATATAGGACGCGTGTCTCGAACTTTTTCAGTCCACAGTCGACACGTTGGCCTACTAATATGAGAGAACCACGGTCACCAGTCAGAATAGATCTCCCTTGACACGGAAGAGTCAGACAAACGAGGATAAGCTTACTGTTTTGATAGGTGAATATCGCGCTGTCAAATAGTATTGGAGCAATTATCGGTGACAAATCACGACTTCAGGAAATTCACCCGAAAGTTGAATGTTGGACGTTAACCGTCGCCAACCTGGTCCCACTTCCCTTTTTGGATGTGTCGCTGGTCTTGAATCCTCTAGTTTCTCCCACGAGTTCATGTTCATCGTCCGAGATCGCCAATGGCAGAAATTATCCACCTAATCACTGTCGTTCATTACCTACTTTCTTATCTCTCTCCGATCTTTAATTTCTTGTGGCTTCTTATGGTCGCAGTTTTTTCTTGATTCCATGTTTAATGTCCCCGAGGGCCGAGCCCTATGTAGGATGAGAGTACAACATGATGGTAGACCCATGACCTCGGTATTCGAATCGAATGGCTGAAAGAGATATTGGCCCCATGCTAAGGGGCAGAAATACGGATGTAGTACATATCCGAGTCGATTCGGATTATGTTCCGCGGACTTCCCATCTTACCTACATATTACAGCACTGTCCCCATTAGTTGTTCCTGGCCCTTCTCGTTGCCCCGTGCCTTCGAACTTTGTGAATCCCTCCCCTGCGGGTGGCGTCGAAGGTGGCACGCTCTAGTCGGCACGAATGTAGAAATAAATCCTTTTCTCTCGCGACTGTCGCGAAGTTGTTGCTCGCTTTCATCGTTTTCTCTTCGGTTTACGATCATCTCATGGCGACATTATCTATTCTAGGACCCAGACCAAGGTATGATGGGAACATCAACTGTCACCTTCGATCTCACTATAGCCATTGTATTACCTTGAACGTGGAAGATAGAACTCCAGAACCAACCTCATGTTGAAAAGAATCTCGTGCAATAATAATACACGCAATCCGTTTGTAAGGGATATAAAGTTGAACTTGCGGGAGCGTTCACAGGCCTTACCTTATTCAAGTCCCCCGTTATTCTGCTCGCCCTTAGGTGTCTTAGACTTCTATCGCAGCATGACTCGCAGAAACAGACATAATATATCCCCGGTATGTGTCCGCTATCTTGCTTGCCACTTGGTCTATACAAATTTCACAGATCTAATATATGCTTGAAGATCACCATCGAAGGTTTTTTCACGCAGTTCCTGGGGTTCGACTACGATTCGTCTCAGCATGTGACATTGGAATTCAACCGACTCGCTGAAAGTCGACAATGGGGTCAGAAGACTCGAAGAAAACATTATCGACAGTTGCAGGAAGCTCTTGTCACTGAGTTTAATCAGCAATTCGGTGTGGATGAGGGAAAACTTGCCGCTTGGCATGCCCTTTGTAATGAGGTTGGAATCAACCCTCTCCCACCTAGTGTCACGCAATGTAGAAAGGTCCGTAATAACTTTGTTTGCGATGTGGTTGTGTTCACAGTGGCAACAATTTTGCAGGCTTTGTCTAGAGTGCATGTCAATCTCGTAGACTTTGTTGAAGCTCGTCGCCGAGGGCGCAAGGGCGACTTCAAAGTCTACAAGACTGTCCATCAACTACGACAGTATACACACGACACGGAAAAGTTTTTCCCCCTGTGGAGCGCAAAGGTGGGTGGGGTGCTTTGAGCGTTGTTGAGAGAGATGTTTTAGGTAGAAAATGGAATGATGAACCGTTGAGTTTGCTTATACAAAAGATAATTATCATGCTCCATAATTATCAATGTCATAGCCCAATAACTGCATCCTAAACGATGACCAGCCGTTATTTCCTTCCCCTCCGAGCTTGTCGTATTGTTGTATTGCGCTCTTGGATCACTGTTTCTTAGTAAACTATGTTTTTATACTTTAGCTCCGAATCAGTCACCAAAACCGTTGAAAACGGAAAAGGGACGATCTTACATTGGCATGATTCGGAGCAAATCAACGATGACTTGGGTACATAATGCGCAGAAAACCGCCAACCACAGATCGAGGCAATAATGTTCTAACACCATCGTAGAAGGTGGTGTAGTCACATAAACGACGATAGGATGGGGGGATGGTGACTGACACTTGTGGGAACGCCTCTCCGAGGTGTTTCTGTTTCGTCACAAAGAATTCATCCAGCAGAAAGCAGGCCATAGTGTAATGGATGTTTCCTTTACCTTCATTCTTCTTGAGAAATAGCGTAGGATAGGCAAAGGTTATATCGATCGCCTTCAGGTTTCGCAAATCGGCCGCGATGAGAAGCGTATTCGCCCAATGGGGTGGGCTGCGTGACTCCAGAACAAGCTCTACGCGTTGAAGAACTCTGAGATCCTTCAAACATGGTACTGTAGTAAGAAAACAATGAGTTCGAGCGAAAACGATCCGGATGGGGGTCACCTAACTGTGTTCGTCCATTTCGCAAATCCGAACCATATGACCCTGGGTCATCCTAAGGACTCTTAGGGTCGTGCCGAAAACACATGCAAGATGATCCAAGTGCTGCACAACTGTAGCCCATGATATCGGCAGCCAATATTCGTCTATCCTCATATCCACATTGATGAACGTTACTGGGACCGTACCAGGGTCATGGGCTTTGATAACATTTGTGAGCATCGTAGAGCGGCAGGTTGTGTCTAGCTCGACGTGACGCAGACGCGTCAGAGCATCCGCAATTTGCGTATCTATCGGCCAATCTGGTGTTCCACCCTCGCTAGGTATCTCCAACACGTTGTGCATAGTGAGCATGGTAAGAAGGGGGAAGGATCGAATAAAAGAGTCGAAGGAAGTTGAGCGGTCATTGGATGAGAATTTTACTTGCTGCAGTGAAAGCGACTTGACGGCAGGAAATTGTTGTTTGAAGTATGTGCAAAGGCGTGGGGCTTCCGTGAATTGCGCGTTAATGATGTGAAGTGTGGTGACATTGGGGAAGCAGACGTCCTCAAGGTCGGTATATTCCCATGCGAGACAGTGTTTTTCTGAACAAAAGACAAATGTCTTTACGCAGTTCAGTAGGTGCGGATTCTTCTTGTAAAAGTCGAGGTGCTTTCTCCCCCACCAATAGCTCAGTCGAGCATGAAGGAGTTTCCTGCCAGACAGGTACCAACTTCGAGAGGCTAAGGTGCAAGCCTTCAGAGCCTTTATATCTCTGCCGATGCTTTGGACTATTGGCTCGATGAGATCTTCTGGAAGAGCAGGAATCATGATGACGATAGAGATCAGGGAATTTGGGTGCCAACGGAAATATCACAGCACCTTTATACCGCAACGCATCTTCGTGTTTTGCAATGAGGCATGTCGCTAAAGTCCAATTCATTATGTTCAGAGTATGACGGAATTATCAAATCGAGGACGTAAGTCGGAGTTTACGTGTTTGAGCGCCTTGAGCCTGATCTACGATGTTAATATATCTTCAACCAGATTGTTATGACAAAGAAAGATGTAGGTCCAAAAAGCTTCGATGGTTGAAGAGCTAAGCACAAAAAGAGCATTATGTTTTTGGGGTTACGATGTACCACAAGTACATCTATGGCGCACAAAAAAAGAGAAAAGACCTATTCTTTTTTCGGTGTTTTTGATCTCGGGTATAATGATACTCGTCATGAACATAGCACAAGAGACCCAGCGAGCTTGGGAGTTGCAAAACACCTTCGTTATAATGAAGAGCGATACGATCGGCGAGAGGCGCTCAGCCTAGAGACATTTCTTCCCAGTCAATTAAATCGGGTTTTTTTGCGAATTGTAGCAGAATCTGTGACTGCAATCCGTGCACTAGGAGACTGCACAATTGATAATAACTATGAGGACCAATATGTTGATGTTTAGATGCGCGTAGTGTGGAAGATACAGAATGAGATGACTGTTGTAGTTGCCAAGACGGGAGTAGAAAAGGATGTCTGGCTGTACATGATCGACGTAAGCAGAAGGTAGTGAGTTTGGGCAGTCCAGCCACGGCGAACGAGGCTACAGCGTATGAGAACAGCAGACCAAGCGCGGTGTTCACACCCAAGGGTGCTCGGAAATGTCGGGAATGAAGATTCGTGGAGGTAGATGAGAAGAGGAAGACAGCGCAAGTTCGTTAGGGCATAAACACCCGACAGACCATATTGCATTACCAGGGCGACCCTAGCAGTTGTTCATTGTTCAAAAATCGAGATGCAACGGCATTATGACCTACCCACTGCATCAGCAATCTATAACCAATGACACCATCGTTGTCGATCACTATAACATCGCTGTGGTGTGGGTCCATAACAGCGACGGCTAGTGATATTATGATTTGTGTTGTTAAATGAGTAGTGTCATATTGCTGTATACTAAATCCGGTGTAAAGACAAACATTAGATAGGGACATGCATCACCAGAGCAGCTACGCAACTACGCTTGAGATTAAACCCTAGTAAGGAGCAGCAGCGGCTTGACACTGGGCGAACTTTGTTAGAGCATATCAAGCCATATAGAATCAGAGACACTTACTGCCTTGAGCTGCTCGAGGTACCAAGTGCAAGAAGGGAGATCGGCCTTTTCGAGACATTTCGTGAACTCTGCGGAAACATAGCAATGTTTAGTAAAGGTCGCTTACTCAGCGAAAAAGAAAATACCCACCTTTCGCTTGAGATTCACAACTAAGGCCTTGGGTTTGATACGACTGTTGTTGTTGAACAGGAGCAGCCTGGGGCTCGGGGGCAGACGATGATGAGCCACCAAAGAGCATGTTCGAGATACCATGACCAATTGTTGAACCAACGGCTACGGAACCAGCTGTTGCAGCCATCTGAGCGAGCATTCCTGGACCTCCAGACTGTGCTTGAGCAGGAACTGGTGGTGCATGATGTGCAGGTGGTGCTTGGGAGCCGGGGTGGGGGGCTGCGGCTGAATGTGCACTTCTGGTTTGCTGAGGTGCGGGTGCGGACCTGGCAGCAGGACGAGAACGAGACTGACGCTACAAGCAACAAGTTAACAATGTATCATTTTCCAGGTCATTGGTGAGCTTACAGCCATTATGAAGTGATACGAACGAACAACGAAAGCAGAACGAGGTGGTGGTCAACAGTTAAGTTAAATCTTGCTGACGCGGAATTTGTGCCGCTTGAATCATCCACGTGGGTGGATTGGCGGTAATTGATAGCCTATGGCAGAATTCCTATTATTTTGTTATGACATAGAGACGAACTTGTCCCAGCACCCTTAGACTTAAGATTATTATACGCTTGAGGAACTTGCATTAAAAATATTCACATACTTACACATGCATATGGAGAGATGTGCGGTAATATAGATCACCTATAATTAATATAAACGCATGAGTAAATAGTACTACTTAGTACTCATAGAGTAATATACCTGTAGGGGATGACGAGTGTGGGAATATGGTTTAAACCTACATTTTGTATCAAGATCATACAACACTTAAACCATTAACAATATTAATATCCTTAAGTCAGCGTTGGCTCTACACTCATCGTCTTGGTCCTCAATACTCCACGTTCAACTTCCAGAGCTAGCCAGCATGTCTCTGCAAGTTATCAAAAAGTTTAGAACACGGGAGTTGACTGCCGTTCTAAAGACCAAAAGACTTCAACTCGCCGAAAAAGCTCCAGCTGTCCCGAATCCGTTTATTCCTCGTCTCAATCCTGAAAGTGGTCGATGGGCACCACCAAAATACTCTCTTAGGCAGCAGGCTGACTTAGTCAAGCATGCTAAAGTCAGCAATACACTGCACCTCTTGCCACCTGGACCGAAACTTGCTCTGTCAGAACTGCAAGCGGTTGCACGACCAGAGTCTGATATCGAACCTTGGTCGCAGGCTATCGTATGGGAAGGGGAAGTGAAGGAGAAGAAGGTGGCTGGAGCGGACATTGGAAACAGGCTGTACGCAGGCAGGAAGAGAATGTTCAAGGGTCACAAGTGGGAGAGGACGTTGCAGAAGAGGACAACGAAGAGGAAGTGGTTGATGCGTGGCATGAAAGCCAGAATCATGCGTTTCAAGACCGTAGGTCGTCGTCCATACTCTGTTTGGAAGCCTCTCACTCTGTTTCGTTACGATAGACATACAAGCGAAGGCGACCGTCACCGCTTGCGCCTGCACGAGTCACTGGGAAAGCACCCAAGTTGCCGTTCTAGATACATCTCCAGCCTTTTACAGGTCGCCTATGGTACATTGTCAATACACTACACCCTTATACTGTTCTTTATGCTGCTAGGCCCCAATCTTACATCTGGGGACTTAGATATGTCGCCCCGGTCTCATCTTCATGACTACTCAGCTTGTCGAATTATTGACCCATGAATATTTCTAATAGGCAGCAACGATTTATACCCCTTGTCTTTAGATGAACTACCTCATGGAAATGATGAATGGGCCCCAATCGTATGCTTACTCTTAGGCCGACCAAGCTAGCATAATCGGCACAGTTTATTTACCCAATTGGACATCGTCCGGGACTCCAACTTACCGGACCCTCAAAAATGTACACCCCATCTCACCAGACGTTTAATGACAAAGAATGCCGGCATCTCGAAGTTGCTTGCCCACACACCTAATTCATCAGAGCGTTATCTCGTTCCCCACCATCAGAGAAATGGACATTCTGCTAGACTCATAGTGGGTCCCAAATACTGGTTAACTTCGGGCGAGCTAACCACCGTCACCTGTCCTGCTCGACCCGCACGCATGAGAATTCATTTTCGGCATTTATATGACAGGACGTGGGAGCGTGTCAGTTGCAACATAACGTCAACCACAACCTAAACTCGAGTCCACTACCTATTTGTATTGTCGGTGTCTTCCTCTCCTAACAATATTTTCTTTTTTGTTGACTCTCTCATCTAAAAGGGAATTTACACCTCTCCGATCAATCGAAGCAATTCCTCTCCGTCTTCTCTTCGGTAATCTGATAAAGGGTCGCCTACACGAATGTTCAGTTAGAACATGAAAATTGGCCCGCCGAAAGGAACATCATCGCCCCAGTACTGTATCATGTCCTCTTCATTTCGTTTTGTGGAAATGAACACCGATGTACGAGAGATTATTCCTGATCAAGCCTAAGTCTTCTAGTTCGTATGAAAAGCAGCTTCCAGAAGAGGATCGTCCTTAGGGTATTTCTCTTATTCCCACTGTGCCCTAGATCGTCAGAAAGAAACTTCGTAACGATATTCGATATTCGAATGTACACTTAGTACCGGTTATCCCCGCAGGAAGCGATGGTTATGATAGCCTGAGATGCGTGAGTGCTATAACCGAATTTAAAGGTTGGAAGAAGTATACGCGAATTCGCTTGACTTGTCATTTACCTGGTGTAATTTGTTCTTTAGGTAGGGCGATTTTGAACGTACACAAGCATGTGGCACCATCAATGCCTATGCATAGCTCTAGTCATATAGATATGCGCCATTGGCAAGTTGTGCGGGGTCGTCTACTAACACCTGCAATTTTTCTTAGAGCAGAGGGGAAGGTTCACACCACACTCTGCAGGTTTGCTTAATAACATCATACCTTGCGCACTATCCAAGGTACAGCTAAGATCGCTAGAAGAAGCATAGCGGAATAACAGTTACAGCGCAACCCCGTTATCATCATGCCGTGAAATGGCATATCTTAAGGTGATTTCCGTAAAAACTTACGAATTATAGGTACGCCCGAGCCGGCATTTACGGTGGCAATACAAGATACAGGATCAGATATTATTTCCCGTCATCCACGGCGTCGGTGCAGTCATCCAGCGGAGCATTCTTGTGAGCTTCTTGATCGCAGGGGACGACTACCACCGATTTGGGGGCTAAATTCAATACTACTAATGTCTACCCTCGGAGTTAACCTGGGTACGGACAATCAGCTGGAGTTCTGAAAAGCATCCCATCAGAATGATGATTCAACTTACCAAATCATGCCGCCGGTATATCCTGGATTCCGTGTCAGTGACCACCCTTTTTTCGGAACTCGATGATCCTCTTGAGTCCGGGATGAGACTTATCAAGAAAGCCATATATCCCCGACGATTCCCCTTGTCCTACTAGCACAACCTTCTGCAGAGATTCCAATCTCTCCTTCGTAAACATATGGTCAAATCGGTCCCAATCCAACTCTCGCATAGTATCGAAATCGACGTAGTCTAGTGAGCGCGTGCCACACTCGGAATCCAATGCTCGGAGATCCGTCATAGGGTCGGCGAAGATTGTGAGTTCTATTGTTTCAAGATGAGGAGACGTCAATTGCTGAAGACAATCGTGGATCCATCGCAGTGACTGGTTTTCAGAAACAAACATTTCGCGAAGATAGAACGTGAGGCAGCAAACCCGAAGAACCTTGCAGTGACTTAGGTCAAGGTCTGCCTCCGAACGGAACAGCTCTAGAGTCAACACTTAGTACGGACGAACGTCAACGTTCAATGTGACAGACCTACGCGGAATACTAGCATCAGAATTGACTGTGAGATCCAAATGATCTATCGAGTCCCCTAAGCGGTGTATCACGGATGTCAATAACGGGATCTCTGAGCGGTCCTGGACCTCAGTCACGAAGGAGGGAAGTTTGAAACCGTTTCTATCCAACGTTAAAAGATCACAGAATGAATCGTGGTTGGCATCTGAGGAACTGGCTTGAAGGCTAAGGCGAGTCGGGGGCCAGAAAGAAGACCATCCATGTTTTTGAGGGGGGCTTAAGGTTGACGTCAAACCTGCCAATACACATCGCTCGAAGCAGAGCTCTTTCATGCGAAAGCAAAGTGCAATGAGCCCAGCAAATGAAGAGACTGATACGGTGGAGTTCGTAAGACGAAGTCGATTTATTAGAATCGAGGGGCGTGGATCCGTGTACCAATCTGCATTGCCGTCCACATTTCCCTCTGAATCTATCGGTTCAAAGGCAGCCATTTCCAGCTCCGGGATCAGATATAGACCCGCAAACTCGACCTCAACAAGGTTAGGTAAGTTGTGGAAAATATCTCTTAGAGTTCCAGCTAGCGTTTTATACTTCAAGACTACCATGTCGATGAGATAGAAGACGACCGATAGGGATGTAATGTATAGTCGCACGTTGGGAGAATTTCTTAAGAGTCTATCGAGATCGTGAATTTGGTCGAATTTGATTTGTAACGAGTCAAACTGCTGGTGTCGAGTAGCTGGAAGCCAGTTCTTGCATACTAGGCTGCAAGCAGAGAGGGCCTTGCGGTGACCATGAAGGAAGGATATGATGTGGTCGGTTAGTTCTGGAGGAAGCAGTGAGGAGGCTATATGATCATCACGGTGTGCCATGACGTTCAAGATGTCTGTGTATATCGTACTCAGCGGTAGTTTTTATGTTCAAGACTTTTCTACTTACACGAGAGGCCACTACGAGCTCTGAAACGACGAGTAGGATTGAGTGGACGAGTAATCAAACCACAAGCATAAATCTTGTCTTGAGGACAGTTTTCTAAACTTATCCAGTTAACAATACTAAACAAGGAAAATATTTAGGTAACCTCTTCCTTACGTGTCTGTCTTCACCGAGTTTGAAGTTAGAGCCTGGAAGTTGGCCCGGATGTTGTATCATGTACTAGTATACCTCTTTCGAGATTGCGTCGCGCTTCCGAGTCAGAGACGCTCTAGCACTAATATACATACTCTACCTATAGTAGAAATAATATTACTACTGAGTAATATGTAGTATCTAGATATAGTACTAATATTCATGCTTACTTGGTCATAGTATAGCGGGTAATATCATTATGTGGCTTAATCCAATTAATATAATGGCACTAGGCTTGGATGTTAAGCTGAAAGGTACTAAACCTCCAGTGCCACCATCTGCCACCATCTCATAGGACATCGCCAGGGCCCGGGAAAACACAATGGCCGAACACTCAATGATACTCTTATTTCAACCTGATGTAGGTGATTGAATGATTCTCTCCGGATCCACAGTGGCGGTTTACTCATATAAGCAGTCGTTGACCCGAAACCTTACTACAACATTGGACACGGGATGAATATCGTTATTGCAAAGGACAAAACCGTTTCAGACAAAGGTTACCAATACACGACTGAATTATTTCCGTAATCACTTCCGTAAGTATCCCAATACCATTCGGCACCAGAGGGATGAAATACGTCTGAGTGGAGGTGCATGACAACTCAGGCTCTGACAGGTCTTTTTTTGCGCAATTGACCCAGTCCAGGAGCTCGTCCTAAGAGAACACTTTGTTCTCTATCTGGAATGACCTGCTCATGCATTGAGCTTTGCTTCCAGACTTCAACGACACCCCAAGCTGGAGAAGGCACGCGGGCGTACCATTTCGTAAGTTTCCGTACTGGCACCCCACTATCCAGGATCTTCTCAGACTACTCAATTCAACGGGCTTTACTTGGAGATTCGGTGACGGATCGGAGCTGTTAATTAACGAAGTGGTATCTTTCCTCTGGAAGAGAACCTGGGTCATGACCTCCACTCTGCAAAAGATGCAAGCGTGTGGGATCGTACAGATTGCCTATTGGAAATTCCGGACCAGTCGGGACCGTTTCTAACCAGCTCTCCCATACCTTTGGAGCCTTCAACCTAACCTTCCCATGATTGATTCCGACAACAGCGAGACTTATTATGGCCTGGCTAAGCCACGCGCCCTCGTTTTACGGAGTCCCACGTTGCTCTTGACCTCCCCTTTGTCAGCAATCTTCTGTTTGGATTGAGCTGTTTCGGTCGATGTATGTCTCAGGACCATACAACGGACAGCTATATATGTAGGTAATATTCCTAATGAAGCCAGATTGCGCAGTGCACTGACTTATACATTTATGCTCGTTATTTAATGTCGAAGTTCTTGGAATAGGCTTCTGACTGGATGACGAACAAGTCTGCAAGTAAGACCTGGTTAGGCAAAGTGCCTAGCTTTTATGTGCGGTACTTCTCACGGAAGGGTCCTATGATCAATAACTTCGGGTGACCCAAAACATTAGGTCGGGAATGTCTTTCCACAGCACGACTCTAACAGTGACTTAATTATCAGCCACTGAACTGGCATGTGAGGGGTAGTCTGGGTTACATATTCTGTTTGGTGTACAGAGTACACGTAACGATAGGTACCTCGATCGGAATCCGAGTTTCCTCCATATCATAGCGATCGGAGACGTCAATGTATGTCGAATGGCTCGGTGTTATTTGACTCACTGACAAATGTTTGTGTCTTGTGTCCAGACTCAATCTATGTACCAGCAAAACTTTAATCTCATGGGTCGCTTTTCGCCGTTCGACCCCTCACCTTCTAGATGACCTTCCGCTTGGCAGGTGCTCCATAGCCGTCTCAATGGTCCAGGAAAACCGCCGGCGTACCCAGGGCTCTCATGCCTTCCAGTCGTTCGACGTGTAGACTCGTTACTAGACGAGAAGGTAGTATGAATACGTTTGACGTCGCTAACCCAACGCCATAAACATCCAAACGTTTGTAGTTTTCATCAAGATTTGTCATGTCCTGGGTATGATTTAACCTTCTTCTCTTCCTCACTCCCACCCAAGCTTCATGGAATGCAGTCTCTTATGCTTGCTTTGCTTGAAAGGGTTCCAACATTATCACCCGACCCTGACGCGAAGGTTTATGTCATTGTTAGCATTCAATATTTTCTCCCATGGATGCCTTCACTATAGGATGACAGCCCGTTGCAAAGCATGGACGAAGTTTCTCTGACTTGCGAATAATCATGGCGGCGACATCCTGCCTTTGGACAAGTCTCGATGTGATTGTTCTGAATTTGGCAACACCAAATCAGGCTTCCTCAAACACTCCAGGGTCCATTCGATACAACGAAGTAGCAATCGTTGTATTTATCTTGGGCAACAACATAGACAAGGGGTCGGCGTATAGCGCGCGCATGCCCTTGGCAAGACATTCCCTTTTGTGGCGAGGGATGTATTGCAGCTAATTCAGGGTGTCATACATCACTCTAAATTGGGGTGTACGGTATACGTGTACTGTATGATGCAATGAGTTGGGTGGCACTGCGAAATCTTACTTTTCTATTCTCGATCTGACGATTCTCGATCTACTGCTTCTTATGTTGTCTTGACGACTGAAAGTTGCCGTAGCCAAATGTATGTATAATTCAGTCGGCGGTCCGCTCTCTTGCTTGCTCTGAATGACATCCATAGCAGCGGAACTTTCGAAGACAAGATGCCTTCTCCTCTCCTATCACGGTCGGTATGGAATGACATTAGCCTATTCACCATGCCTAAGATATTGGGGTTCAACCTATTTTTTTGAAAGTAACGAAAGGGGCCATAAAACGCCCCGCCTCAAAGCTGGTCATTTGATATACTCACAATTAATTCATATTGGATCCCGTAGGCATTGACCATGCTGAGCCCAGGTTTCAAGAAATTTCCATCAACCCACACCGAGTGATATCCGCGGCATCTCGACATCAAAGTTGGTCGTCTCGTAAGCATATAGAATTTTTCACACGTTCTAAAAGTAATGGTCATTACGGTAACAGCTGGAATGAGCGATTTGAATGAGTACAAACATGCAACCAGGGTTGGAATTAACTCTCGAGGAACATTCTGTTGTTGAAGAGAAGAGAGTTGGTGAAAGTCGGAATCGGAATCAGATGAGGGGAAGCGTATCAGGCGCTTCAGCTCCTTCCTGATTCCATTGGTTCGGTAACCAACGCTGGATGAGTTCCTAAGCGAACCCCAGGCCCGGTTTGCAAAAAGAGATCACATCTCACACGGAAAATGAGCGAAGTGGTTCGTGCGGTCTAGATATAAGACAGGGCGCCGTTTCTTTCCTTCCAACTGTGGTGCTGTGACTGGGTTGTGTCGCTCGTTCTCTTTTCCAACCTGGCGCGGCCGTTACGTCTCATATTGTCTTGAAGTCTTTGCCTTATATTCTCGTCCCTGCATTGATATGCAGCCTGGATATCTCCGGTCGAACCTCAAGATAGACATAATTCAAAGATCGAAGAAGAGTGCACCACCTTCGAGCTATGTCTCTGTCACTGGTACAGAGAATGTTCAGCCACCAGGAAACATCTCTAGCTTCCAGTAAGTAATTGTGCGTCATCAATCTATGTACAGAGGTTTGATAGTCGCGCGCCACCCCCATAGTTCGGAGGATATGGAGATACGTATCCAGAGTCCTTCCGTGAAAGTTGACCAAGGACGTGACTTTGTTTCCCGCTCTTTACCCGTTTTCTGCGATCATGACAAGATCTGTGGTACTCTTCATCTTGCATCTAAACTGGCTGGCGCCCCAGGCCGTTTGACAATAACTGTCAGTAGAGACCCCACCTGTTCTACATGTCCAAACTAACGCCGAACTACAATATCCTTAGATGGAAGGCACCTTCACGTACATCTCTTCGAAGATAGGTGATGAGAGTGATCCTACAGGTGCATCTCTATCCCACAAACCCCGTCATGTCTTCTTCACGTCTACGATTATGCACCCGACCGGTGAAACTGGAAGCCCACTATCCGCAACCGCTTCATCCATCAGGGATGCATTTGTGGCCTCTGTCCGACCGCGACTTGGACGTCTAGATCGGAGACCAAGTCTCCAAGACCTTTCAGCATCTCAACGTCATCGACAAACCTACCCTTTCAGTTTTGAGGTTCCGCCTCCCAGTCGCCCAGGAGAAGAGATGCCCCCTACGTTTTCTTCTGTCGTGATGATGGACTCTGAATCCCGCGGACGAAATAGCGTTGAGAGAGCCGAGGTGGAATACAAAATTGTAGCTCACTGGGAAAGCACTTCCTCGACTGAGCCTGATAGACGGTAAATACTTGTGTTCTGTCGTTGTTTTCCATTGATTCATTTGACATCGTGTGCGCAGGCTCGAAGCTCCTATTCTATTCCAGCCAGATACTGATTTCCAGTCACTGGATGGTCTATCCTCTGCACCAGAGACATGGCTGGAAATTCCTTTGCGATCTGATCGTCCCATTCGTTTCACGTGTGCTGTAAGTTTCCCTTTTATCTGTATAAGAGGACTCTAGCTGACCGCTCCACAGATCACACTACCCGTTCCTTCCACTTTTCCAAGATCAGCGTCGATTCCTTACTTTGTTGTTTTCACGACAAATCCACGAGACCCCGCGCTTTGCCGCGAGATAGCAGTAGATGCTACAATAGCCATCTCTCTCCTACGTCAAGTCACGATTAAGACAGGCCGTCCCTCCCCCCCTCCTTCATTACACTCTCCATCTTTACACTCTCCAACCGTATCCTTCTCGTCTTCGAATACCAGTGATGAGTCAGACACTTCCTCTAACCCGGGAAAGAAGCTCTTGCGCCGCGTGGCTAAGAGCTCACAGATCCTTTCGTCGGGTCACACGTCCGCAGAATCACTCAAGCGACGGAATTTACCCCCGCGTAAGGATAAACCTCTTCCAGACCTACCGCCAAATCCAGGCATCCTGGACACTCGGACGTTGCACACAGACATGTCGCTTGGATTCCCGAAACGGCCACGCAACCGGGTCGACTCAGATCCGTCCAACCCTCCACTCGACACCCATAACGCTATGCCGGACGGGTTGTACAAAGGCCATATGCAACTGAACAAAAGTATGTTGCCGTCCATTGACTGGGCAGGCTTGAGCGTAAAGGTGAATTTCATTCTTGGAAATGTTGAATGAGTACTTTTCTCACGTTCTATTAATAGTATTTCCTCGAGGTCTCCGTTCTCTTTGGTCAAGACGAACTTCGTGCTCGGGTACCAGTCCGAATCTTTTGACTCTCTTTTGACTTCGGGTGCTTTGCCTTGACATTTCTTCGTTCGTTCCTTCATGTTTTATACGTTATTCGAGTGCACCCGTTTCGTTTGGTAGTACGCTAATTCGCAGAATCGTATGATAGTTTTGGGATTTCAGCTTGACTGACAATTTTGCTTGACTGGAACAGTGGAAACATTGTTTGTATGATGGAAATGTACTTTAACACTTGGAAAATATCATTCTCTCGTCCATGGTATGAATACCGATTTTCAATTAACGATGAAAGCAAAAACGTCACCATGCACGTTATTTGCCGTCCACGTGACCTCTTTAGTGCAGTGCCGCCTCAACGGTATTGTAGCTTGCGTTCAACGCTCAACGTTGACAATTGACTAGGACGAGACGTATGTGTAACAAGGTCTTGTGTACTCGAACCGTACTGACGAAGTGTGTCTGTAAGCTAGGATGTCGCAACATCCCACCACATCATGGGAAGCCATGCAAGATGGCAATGTGTTCTACAGGAGGCAGCAGGTGTACGCTATACCTGGTAAACTACCGAACTTGGGTGATTTTATTGTTGCGGGCTGTCGCTACGGAGGTCCATTAGGTATTTGGCTCCCGAAATATGGCGGAATATTTGGCTGACGTCTCTAGCCTTGATGCGTGATAGTTCCAGAATGATTGCTTTAGGACGGAATACAGCCACATTGTCCAAAGCGCAAATTCAAGTCTACTCTCCTGCGGGAGAGGGATTACTTCTATTCAGTGTGGTTATCTTGACGTTATCATTGCCATGGCGGTTATAAACTGATCTATTGCAGTGGGACCAGGGCAAAATCATCAAGTTCGGATGGACGGCAGACGAACGGTTGGTCGTACTCAACGAGGAGGGTATCTACCGCTTGTACGACCTTCAAGGCGATTACCAACAATACTCCCTTGGGAACGAAGCCTCGGAAACTGGTGTGATAGATGCTCGGATACATGAGCATGGGCTTGTCGCCCTAACCAGTTCACTGATCCTGCTCGAAGTGAAAGGATGGGAGGGCGGTAAGCCACTTACGCTATCTAACCCAGGTTAGTGGACCTTTCTTTCTGGAAGTATGCTGTTACTAAGTTGTTGATAGGTCTTATGCAGCCACCACACTCTTGGGCTGTCATCCCGCCGGATCAGACCATCTCACGGCATGTGGAAGTTCTTCTATCGGCCGATTCAACAGTATACAGTATCGATAATCTGGAAACCACTGACCAACGGCTTTCACGCGGACCTTTCTCTCACCTAGCACCTTCTCCAAATGGCAAATCATTGGCCCTCCTGACTTACACTGGTACCCTTTGGGTCGTATCCGCTGACTTTCAACGTAGTTTGGCTGAATATGATACGGCGAACGTTATCGGTGCGAGTGGTGGCGTGAAACAAGTCGAATGGTGTGGCAATGATGCTGTCCTATTAACTTGGGATACCACTGTCGTTCTAGTCGGCCCATTCGGCGATACGCTGCAGTATGTTACCCAAATCATTGTTTGACCCGTTCTTTCTCTCATCACGCTCAGATATTTCTATTCCGGGTCGACTTTCGCTGTAACAGAGTCGGATGGTATCCGTATTGTTGGTCAAGATACCTGCGACTTTCTCCAGAAGGTACCAAGTAAGTTAGCTCAAATCAAATTGTGTATTGGGCTGGCCTGCTCATCAGAACTCCAGGCTCATCCGTTTCGATCTTCCGCCCTGGATCAACGTCCCCGTCCGCTATTCTTTACGATGCCTGGGATCACTTCTCACGTCGTTCACCGAAGGCTGATGAGAGTATACGAAGTATCCGCCCAGAGCTTGCAGCTGCGGTTGATGAATGTATCGATGCAGGCAGGGCGAGAATGGGAACCCGTATGGCAGCGGAGATTGCTGAGTGTTCGTAATTTGCATTTCGTCTCCATAGGCTTTGATTAACTTCGCAATGACTCTCAGGCAGCGAAATTTGGCAAAACTTTCCTCGACCTGTACGACTCTACAGATTTTGTCAACATGGGACAGACTCTCAAAGTGCTAAACGCCGTACGGTTCTATGAAATTGGCATACCTATCACCTACGCACAGTATGCCATTTATTTGTTCAATTTCTTTACGTCGACATTGACATCGCCTCTAGATATCACCAAGTATCTCCTGCACATCTCATCGACCGTTTAACGGCTAGAAATCTGCATCTCTTAGCACTCAGAATGTCCTCTCATCTTTCACTTCCACCGTCAGCTGTTCTCAAGCATTGGGCATGTGCGAAGATTCTTCGGTCTCGGCCGAGCGCAACTTCTTCGGAATCAGGCGTGGATGACGAAACAGGTCTGCTCATCGATTGTCGAGAAATTTGAGCAAATCGGCGGAAGCGGTGTGAGTTATGCTGAGATCGCTCGTAAGGCTTGGGAAGTGGGTCGAACGGAGTTAGCGACAAAGGTATGTTGGTGGGGTTATCGATCATGACGCAACTATTCTTATCCTCCGAAGCTTTTAGATCATGAGCCGAAAGCATCTGACCAAGTACCGTTGCTCCTGAGTATGAAAGAAGACCGTTTGGCTCTGGCCAAATCCGTAGAAAGTGGTGACACTGACCTGGGTACGTAGCAGCTCCTATACGATCTCATGGTCAGCTTTTAATTTCTTTTACACAGTCTACCATGTCCTTCTGCATCTTCAGAAACGACTGCCCCTTGGCTCCTTCTTTAGGTTGATCGAAGAAGGCGGTGTTGCTCTAACTCCCGCGAGCAGGCTTCTCCAAGTGTATGCAAGGGAACAAAATCGGGAAATGTTACGGGATTTCTATTACTCTGACGATCGCAGGGTGGAAAGCGCAGTACTATGTTTGGAAGAAGCTGCTAGTAGCCAAGTGTGTGCCTGAGATTGCCAAACTCGCAAAGTCTAACTGGTGCCGTAGGATGCCAATACGAAGCTCACATCAGTGAAGGCAGCCCAGAAATTCCTCTCGGAGGACAAGGAACGTGGATTTGAATCGAAGGTAGGCCTACGTATCTCCACAATACTTCTCAAATTAAAATTATCCAACGTTCTCAGATGATGGACGAGAGTGCACGTCTGCTAACCTACCAGCAACAACTTGAGAAAGAAGCTGATGGGAAGATTACCTTCTTCGGATTGAGTGTGAATGAGACTCTGAGAACACTTTTGATCAATGGAATGGCAAAACGTGCCGATAAAGTCAAGTCGGACTTCAAAGTTCCTGATAAACGGTGCGTTGTACGTGGGTTCTCTCGTGAAGATGGGCATTAACTTTCCACAACTCCTAGCTTTTGGTATGTGAAACTACACGCCCTGACGGAGATCAGGGACTTCGAAGGTTTGGACAGTTTTGCTCGTTCAAGACGAAGCCCTATCGGTTATCAGCCATTTGTCCGCCATCTTGTTAGTAAAGGCCATCTAAAGGATGCGACCAGTTTCGTTCCTCGCTGCGATGCTAGTTCACGTGTGGACCTCTATGTCGAATGTGGAGAGTGGAGAATGGCCGGGAAGGAATGTAAGGAGCGTGGAGACAAGGCAAAAATGGAGTCAGTATTCTACAGCTTCATCGCCGAGATGCCCACTGACAATCCCTTGGCTTCGCTAGACAATTACGAAAGACGTGTCCTAATTCACTTATTGCTCGAGAACTAGAACAAATGGCTGCTTCTATGAAGTAGTTAGTATTTGCTAGCCATTGAAGCCGAAACTTCTGTTGTTGCGGACCCTCATATTGCAATCTGTTCTGATGCACTCACACCCAGTGGATATCAGGCACCCCCAATAATTGCATGAATTATAATCTATAGCATATCCATACCGTTGTAACTGTAAGTACCACGACCAGCCTACTGAGTTTGATCGCTACTGTCACCTTGCTCGTCTGTCGCGTGGTTTTTTTGGGATTTGCGCCATGGTCGAGCAGATTGGTTACTTTTCCTTCCCTCTTCTTCGTCATCCGAATCTTGTACTACGTCGTCGAATGAATAGGGGAGAGGTACCTCCCGGGTCACGCGATACTGATCCATATTACCTAGATGTTCGTTCTCAAGACGGACTGATCACGATGTCACCCAGTTACTGATCAGTTGGGAATGAAACAAAAAAGGGGTGAATAAAAACTGACAGAAATTCCATTGCCATCGGCGGAAGGCTTCCAACATGCCCGCGATGAATGTTCGGATGAGAAAATCTGGTCCCTTCTCCGGAATATACAATACCCAAATAAACCTAATCAAAATGTTTGAAACCTTTAGAGCGAATCAGTCAAGACCTTCCATTCAGACTTCAGAGGTCCTAAGAATGGCTTACGATGGCGAAATAGTATACCTAAAGCGGGGACCCATTGAGTACCACATGATGATAGACTAGCTTCTCTTTACTCACCGGTACTACATTCCTATACAGAAGTTCAGGACGTAGGAGGGGTGGGTCAACGTGCGGACGGAGCAGCGACCAGTCCATCAGTAGATCCTAGGCAACGGAGAACTTCAGTGTCCAGCGCTGGAACATAATGCGGGGATTAGGACTTACCCATGATGTGGCGTAAATCGAGTAAATGGTACCAAACAAGATCCAGACAACGAAGCTTCCACCCCGGTGTGCACCCTGATGCCTCCAATTGAAATAGAACAGGTAGTAAAGGATGCCCATCGCGTATTTGCCACCCTAAGAATGTCAAAAACTGTTGTTTGCAAATTCTGCTACGATGTGGGTAGAAAAATACTCACGTTGATCAAGTGTGTAACCAGCCTAGAATCAAACCAACGCTTGACAGATTGAACCGCACGAACAAGGAGAGGTAACGAAGCCAATACGAAGGGTATACCCCAATATCGGTTTTGAGAGGTACATTTATGCCAGTCAACATCAAGTCCATCGCTGTAGGCACAGGCTACAAAGAAGAGATTTGACAGTGTGAAGACGAGGCTGCAAAATTGATCGCTACGAGAAAGTTGTCAGAGAATTCCTTCTTTGGTACATGATTCCTTTTCTCACCCCATCCAGAAGTCTGTAAACTAGGCACATACTCATTTCAATGAAGTCTATATGATGTTGAATGATGAACACACACCTCGACTCGATGAGCTCCTGATGTCAGTAGTCTACCCACGTTCCGAATAAGCCACCACCGAGAACTGTGGAATGAGAACGGGAACGGGTTGATCATATATACAGCAGCTAATATTAGCCACAAAAGTGGCCAGAGCGTCGGGGATATCGCATGAGACCCTATTCTTGAGAAGGATAACCAGAATGCGTAGCACAACGTGCTGAGAAGGAAAGCAGGCATCTCATAGTATTCCCTGTGATCAAGTTTGGTTCGTAAATCCAATTCTGCAAACTCTGTTAACACCGAGACACAGTTCTATCCTTATAGGCTGGCAACCCACCGAAGATGAACACGTAGTTGATACGCGACTGGGACCAGACTTGCAGGTTCAACCCCACGAGAAGTGCGAATACGACTGGTACCAGAAAGATGGAGTAAATGAATAGCAACCCATCCCATGCAGGGATCGCTTCTCGGGTATGTTCCTGAAAGCTGAGATATATACCGGATACCAAAGCTGGTACAGCCAAACCTAGTAGTAGTCCAGAACGGAAGGAGCTGAAGTGATGTGTTCGGTGGTCCGCGCCACCTCGCAAGGCGTTGTATTGCCTTTTTCTTGTCGCCATGTGCTACCAAATAAAATAAAATCCCAATGTGATCGTGCGCGGTCAGGACACTTACTGAAGCGAGCGGCATAGAGTTCTTCTATCTCTTTCAGCATTCCCTGTACAGTTGCGGAAGAGGCAAAGGTGTTCGGTTCTATCTTTTCGACAGTGTACGCTTGTTGTGCGGGCATCTATGCAATAGGCTAAGTGAAGGTAGTCAAACTTTGCTAATGTGCAAACCTTGGCAATTTTTTCGAACTTTTTGAGGGCTTTCCTGAAACCGATCATGTTCAGTGTCTAGGGGGTCGATTGAATACCCTAAAGCGACGATGAGAATATACTGTACGTACCCGGTAGTTATTCAGAATCTCCAAGCCACTTTGATCATGTTCGTCAATACCATACGTCTCGACATGAATATGAATCCTTACCGATAGCATTCCAGAACAGCTTTCTTCAGCTTTTTCTTCGCATGATAATAGTCTTCGGGGTCATACTTGAGCTGTAGATCGAGTTGTCCCTGCGACTGACTAGGTGCGTGACTATTGGCAGTATTCGGCCGGCTCTTCACCTTTTTACCACTACTAGACCCACCACTCTCACTCTGATCACTTACGTTGAGATGCTCGACTTCTTGTTCGACTTGTTTGTTTAGGTCAGTCCGAGAAGGAGCGTCCTTTTTGGGAGAGTTACTGCCATCAGCCCTAAAGCGGCGACGCTTACGAGTATTGGAAATAGAGGAGGCCCTGCTTCGAGGAACAGGAGCGGTAGTGTGTCTGAGGGGGAGTTTAATCGGAAGCCAAGAGCCGGTTTGTTGTGCCTCCTGATGTAAATCGTGGTTAGAAAACATCAGGCAAGTGTATTTATGTTAAAATACGCACATGGTAAAGACGACGATGATCTTTCAATTCTTGTAGTTGCTGTTTCAGGGTCGCCACCCTGGCCTTCATTTCCTTTTCCCGTTCAACATAGAATGTTTCGACTTTGTCCAGTTCCGTATCCAACTTAGTGAAGAAGGCTTTCTGGACTGTCGTTAACATCGAGAAGAGCTCCATCATTGGTATACTCTTGTCCATATCCATAGTGCCTCTCGTCAGTTCCCAGCGGCCTTTCCTCATTGGAGTCCGGGTCGTGCTTTGTCTCCTTAGTTTAGGTAAGATGCCCATGTTCAACGTGTTTGTTCTCGGGTGTTCTGCCCGGCGAGTGCCTTCACCTTCTCGTCCGAGATCGCGGGCAGTGGCACTCAGCGACTTTTTCCTTTTCGAAATCAACGAAGGGCTAGAGTCTGCTCGGGCGATTTCCGAGTTAGGGGCTTCGTCAACAAAACGGGTTCTACCTCGAGAGACGACAGCAGCTGGAGCAGGGGCTTCAATAGGGCTATTAAGTAGCTCAGCGGGTTCCTCGGAATATAATGGTCGATGATCCACGACATTCGTTTGACTCTGCACAGTCAACGACGGTTGAAGTTCACCATTCCCATCAGCATGAACAGTAACAACTTGCGAATCGACCAATGGTGAAGCGGGTCTGTTTTCCTTTGCCTTACGTATGGCGGTGATACGTTTTTTAAGTCCACGATAATCTCTAAAAAACTTTAAGTTGCAGACATCAATATGATGTAAGAGTAGATGAATGGTTCGCACATGTATGCCTTTTTCCATTCTGGAGCCTAGAACAAACCACAACTGTCTATCACCTATGGTACTTAACAAGGAACGTGCGTCGCTACCTGAGTCTCTTCAAGGTATCTGAACGTCTCGACGTAAGGAACACGATTTGTTGAGATGTCAGTGAAGCGACGACATACCTTGCAAACTTCATTCTCAGGTCATCGACAGATAGAAGATATAAAAGTAGAAAGCAAGGTAGAAGGAAGAACAAGGAGGAATATACACTATTATTTTTAGAAAAGTTTCCTCCTATATGATGTCAACGCTACATAACAAGCTTGGTGGCAGGGAAACGCGTGATTTCGAAACGTAAATGGAACATGCGGCGTTTCTGCCTTTTATGTCATAAAATCTTGGTCCCAGTTTACCTACATGCTTGTTTGCTACGATCAGACCTATGTATCCGGACGATTGCTACATTTTCTCCTCTTGTTTAACTACAACACCTTAATCAACTCCTTGCGCGACAGCCGCAGCGAATTCGCCCAACGACCCATATTTCTCGTTATACTTTGCGCGACTCGCTTCGGGCCCATGGTTCAACGAAATAGCCTTCCTATCGATGAAGACACTGGCCATTCCCAAGGTATTCGCTGGAATATGATCATGGACTAAACTACCCGCAACCATAATGACCTCGTGCTTCTCGATCCCGAACTCCTCCTTCAGCTTGGCCAAAGCGTACTTGAAATTGGCGAGATCTGGTTTGTAGGAGCCGATATCCTGAGCAGTATACACTGCATCAAATCGGAATTGGTGCTCGATATTGGATGTCTCCAACACTGCCCGCGTACCCGCAAAAGATTCGTGGTCAACATTGGATAGGACAGCAAGCTTGTACTTCGTAGAGAGATACTTCAAGGCGGGGATGGTATCGGGGAAGACGGGCCAGGAAGGTATACTCTTCCCGAATGCGATGTGCTCGGCTTCATCTGGGTTCACGTTGGTCACGGTCGAAGCGGAAGTACCAGCCCCTACAATAATAGAGTCACCACCGGATCCAGAGATGTCAGGATGTGACGATGCTCCCTTGAGTCGGACAGCAAGTTCTGCATGAGCGCGAGCGATAAGGTCCGCATAAAGCATGGTCGGGTGCTTCGCCTGCAAATCTGTCTCGACACTGAAGTATGCGGCAAGTGCCTCTTTCTTGTTCCCCTTCAGAGGAGAGTAAATACGCTCTAGCATTGGTTCCAGTCCATCATATAGACCGGTTTCCCAATCCTATGCAATCCGTGTCACATTTTCCTTGAACTCGTTTGTGATCAAACTACACTCACAACCAGTGTGCAATATACATCAAACAGTAAGGCCTTGTACTTCGGAGGGTTTAATCCTGACATGGTTCAGATATGACGAGGTTAAGGACCAAGAGATTCCACTGATAGTATTTATATCTCAGTGACGCCATTGTCGAAGTCATACTTCCAAACATGGAAGAATGCTTTCGGGACCGTGAATATTCGACTTATCCAGATCAGGTTTTCGGTTTCCTTGAAAGGTGCACTACTACTTGTTACGATACCCCCGATATATTGCAGTAATGATAAGAAATAATACACGACCCTGCACCTCAAGCAAAATTGGCATGGATGGGAACTGCTGTTGGCGAACAAGGCAAGGCTGCTTTGAATAAACTTTCTTCCTTGATCAAAGTAACATCCTCCGGTCTCTCGAAATCAAGGTCAGCGTTCAGTTGCTGAGAGATGACGTGAGTACAAAGTTTCTTCCTTGATCGAGATGACGGATGAACGTATCGGTCGAACGTATCAAGAATGTTCTGAAGTGAAAGAGTTTGGACAGTGGATGCGTCGCTTTCGTCTAAAATTCATGGTAAGAGCTTTGCTCTATGATAAGAAGGTACAAAATACGTACTTTGGAGGAAGTCATAATATCCCGATCGTATATGGCCCCAGAAGCGCGAAGTCTCATCCCGCAAGTTCTTCGTTCGCTCGAGAAGTTTGATGACAAGACCATCCTTCTTTCCCGCAAAATCTTCCGAAGATAGTGTAGCTAGCGTCTGGCGAAATTGTACCAAGAACTCTTCTACCCTGTGTTCCAAGTATGCCGGTGATCGAAGACTTTGTATCTTGATACCTAACCCCATTGACCCACTGGATGACCAGACTGCGCTGGCAACGATGTAGCTTTTACGGAACGCGGTGAGCAATGGACGGTATTATGTTAATCGGTAATGCCAGTACGCACCCAAGCTGTTCAACGGTGCGCAACTGAGTGAAAGCGGGCTCTCGAATCATGTGAACAATCAATGAGAGTACTGCTCGCAGCCGTGCATCTGCGATGTCACCAAATTGACAGTAGAACGTGATGCTGGAATTCAGTTCATGGGGATCAGTGACCGTTCGTTCGAGTATCAAGTTGGACCCTGTCGGAAGTGAATATAAATAGTAAAATGAGGGATGCAATGACATACCATGAGGCAGCAGGAGTGATCGTACTTGAGGCCGCTCGGATGGCTTTAACGATCGGGCATCGAGGCGATCTTCTACATGTTTGACAATATCCTCAGCGTGCTGTTAACAACCTCTTAGTGTAAAGTAACGAAACCAGAGCAGAGATACATGCCTCTTGACAGATATTTCCAGTCACCAAGACCTCTAGATAGACCTTAGATAATAAATCAATTTTATGCCTCTCGATGTCTTCCACTGTTATATCTGAGAAACGCAGCAAGATCATTAAAAGAGACGTCTAGGTACGTAGAGTACTTTCTCACATTGAATTTCATCCAGCTTATCTTCTGGCATCCAGACCAATGGCATGAGTAAACACGCAGTGTAATGATCGCACAGAAGTGACGGTTGACGGATGTAGAAATTTCGATACTCTCTATCAAGCTGAATAATATTTTTCAGTAGCAGTAGGTAACGTAACAAACTGAAATTTACCTGCTCCGCCATCACCTTCAGCCTATCAGGGTTAATCACTAGGGTTTTTAGTCTGAGAAGAAGGGTATCCAGGAGTGCACCAAGTTTATCATTGTATCCGTTAACGGACGCTAAAATTCCACCACGATAGTTGGTCACAGAGTAATCCAGCCCCGCCAGTTCTGCATCGTAGGTCACTTCTGCCAGATCGTCTTCGAGAAGGTCGGTTAAGAGCCTACATTGATCAACGATCAGGAGACATAATAATCAATATCGGATCTTTTACCTGGTGAGAACCGCTTGGCGAGCAGTACAATACCCCATCGCACTGTAGGGGCCACACACTTTAGGATCATTGGAGGACGAAAAGTATATAAAGAAAGAACCTTTTAATATCGACCTTAACATGAGCCTTCGGGACCCAAAACTGATCGTCTTTCTTATACCACAAGGACGAATGCGTGGTCTGTCGAATACAGGTTGGAACTTTTGCAGGCTAACATGACAAAAAGGGGTTTGGATTAGTATCTATATCATATTTATAAGAAAAAAACGGCAGTACTTGGGCAACCTCTTTCCTTTCAACGGAAAGGTTATCGGGGATGTAAGGATTTGGCGCAGGGAGGCGAAGGGCGTTGTTTGTATTCGGTTGATTGCAAGCGTCGATAAACGTTCGGTCCAATTTTCTGACAATGTATCCCGTTTTGTACCACTTTTCCTTTCGCCAGATAGGTTCATCACCAACGACCTCGGACGCATGATATTTCGACATTATCATGAGTCTACATTTCTCTGGGAGCAGTAGAGATAGTATGCCACGGAATAGACCCTCATCCCATTCTCGGATGACGCTAGAGCCGCTAAGGATCCACTGTGGAGGATAAGGTTCTAGCAGTTCGAAAGCAAGGGATGTCGCGTAGGAATGAGGTTGAGATTTCTCGCGGAATTGGTAGCTAACTGATGACATCTTCTTTATCTCATCGAAATGATAAGAAGGAAGCGGTGTGGGGGTAGCGCGAAGCAAAGCGAGATAGTTGAAAATGGTCAGAATAACCTCTTCATAATGTTCTTGTTTTATATTTTAGCAAGCTATCGAACGATCGATGTTGAGAGAGCTAATAGACTCACGATACCCCTCTTCTGTCAGCCTGCCTTCTATTGTGAAAGATGGGACCTCCCGATGGCGACGACTGTAGAAAGCGTTGATATTGACTAGCCATCCTTTCTTCTTCAGGTATGAACAAACGCTACCGGGGCCTTCATGGCCGATGAAATGTGCAACAATGTGGCCTGGTTGCGTGGCAAAATTACGTGATTGATCAGGAAGCAGGAAATTGAGGTTAAAAGCCTGATAGTCCTTGACCGTTTGGACAAAGACGACAGTCTAGGGGGAATTAGTAGGAGAATGTGGAGAAAATGGATGTACATACCCCTTGTTCAGCTTCACCCCATGCAGGTTCCTTCAGTGAGGGACGTGGGTCCAGTCCCCGATTCTCAATCTTGGAGAATAAGGGTACGACCATCTGGGTAAGCTCCTCGACGGACTCTAGAAAGAGGTTGTCGTTATTTAAACTTGACTACAAGGAGCGAATTTATTTACCTTTACCGATAACGGCCAAAGACATTCGCCCAGCACAATATTCTTGTTTCCACCATTCCACCAGACGGCGACGTGTTTCGCGTCCCATAGGACCACCATCATCGTCGTGTTCTTGGTCTTTCCAGTCAATGCCTTCTTCTTCACACTTCTTTTTAGCGGCAGCCGTAAGACTCTTGAGGTTACCTGTTTGGAACTTTTTCCACGGATGTCCCTCCTTGCTAAGGCTCTTCCCAAGTTGAAATATCCGTCGGCCGTCATTTTGAAGATTTCTTTTGTTCTCAGAATCGACCGCGTGAATCTCTCGTGATGTCATACTCGGGGTAAAGAGAGGTGAATGAAAGAAAGCTGCCAAGCGAGGAAGTGCCTGAGAGAGAAGAGAGGGGTGAATGGAAAACCAATAGTCCTGGTATGAGCCAGCTGTTCCCGCATTACGAGTCCCTCCGTTGGAAGCAATGAACTTTCAAGCATGTCCTAAGCACGAGAAAAGTATTAGGCGGAGCATACAAACTTACAGATAGGAAGTCGTTCTCCGCGGGAAATGGTTCGGAGCCCTAGGTGACAGAGTAAGCTTTATAAAAACAAACGAAATATCAACGGGGGAAATCGGTTAACCTTCGACAACATATGCTCACAGAAGTGTGCCAGTCCTGGGACATCATCCTGGATACACATCGCGATCAGCGATCGGTATGATAAGGGATCAAATTCACAGAAACCCGGGCTTACAGGATCGTTCAGAGAACCCACAGCGATATCGACACAAGCCGCGGCCTTATCAGCAACGGAATCGTGAACTAACATAGCAAGTAACCCGTTATGGAGTTGGATGAGTCTATACTCTCTGTCATCAGGATCCGGCTTCTCTAATTGCTTAGTGA
Organism: Cerrena zonata; assembly: GCA_038087015.1. Taxonomy (NCBI): domain Eukaryota; kingdom Fungi; phylum Basidiomycota; class Agaricomycetes; order Polyporales; family Cerrenaceae; genus Cerrena; species Cerrena zonata. The sequence continues at coordinate 297,413 of JASBNA010000018.1, forward strand.
AAAGCCTATATGCAGGAATGTCCCCATTAGCTGGTACGTCAAGCCAGCCATCGTCGTTCGGATGCTCCGTGTCTCCTTGAACGACGGTGGACATTGCCAGAAGACGAATACTATGAGAGAGATTGTGTGTACCAAGAAGTTTCGAGGGGAGAACCTGGCGCAGACAAGGATAGCGTTGCACCAGTACTTTGACACGAGGAAACCTGCTTTTCCGCCTTTGAGAATGGGAATCAATGGTCCGTTGACGGTCAGGTGAGTTTCGGAATTGTGCTCACTGCTGCAATATCCGGATCTTGCGTTAACTATGAACCGCAATATCCCTGCCAATATGGGTGGTCAGAGATAGAGATTTCGAAGCCCAATTTTCTCGTAGTTAAACGATGGAATTGCTTGGGGGAAGAAGGGCGTTGAGGGGTTGCAAATGCGGCTGAAATCGTAACGCGGTCGATCGACTCGGATATAGTACAAAGCAAACTTTACGTATAAAAAGCCCGAGATTACTTCCAGCAGGAGTCAACGGAAACCATCGATCGTATAAGACAGTGAACAAGATTAGTGGACAATGCTAGGTTTTAACTAAATTTGAATCCTAAGCTCGAAACCTAATTTGTAGTGCAGCAATTTGCAATCAGAGGCCAATGTCCAGAAATGGATTTCGTATTTCAGGCACGGTAGGTAGCGCTAATATGAAATATGCGATTATCTCGGTACGGAAGTAAAGAAGACCAAATATCGACTTTATTTGGGACATACCAACCCCTTTATTGCTTTTCGCTCAAGTATTTTACCCACCACTCCTCAAACGGAGTCCAACCCAATCCTCCAGAACCCTCCATAAGATCTTCTGTCTCCCGTGTATATAGATGGCAATCACGGGGACGGGTAGTGGCAGCATCGCCCTAGTATATCATCAATATTGAGAAAGGACCTAGATATAATACCGAGGCACAGACCTGTGGTGGTTCCGCATCTGGGATTATATGATCATGCGGTAGCCCGAGTATCTTTGAGAAAATCAAACACATCTCGTATTTGGTGAACGGCTCTTCAGCTGAATAGTGGAGTATTGGTGGTATCACTTTACTTGATGACAAACCTGTCATAAAATACAGCGGGTGAATAACGATCGAATCAATGAAACTATCGAATTTCCTTACTCGAAAGTCTTGTCAGAAACTCGGCGATATCGACCACATTGGTAGGGTATCTTGTGGCATAGTGATCCATTTTGTATCGTTTGCCAGATTGGTCAGATACAATATCGATTAGAATGTTTACTGCAGTATCAGTATTTTTTGGTGCTGGACCATATCTACGAAGGAGTGAGTTGGGGAAAACCGGGTTTAAAAGGCCAACGCACAGGACTGGGACACGGAGAACGATGCTCTTGCTTCCGGCTACCTCTAGAACAGCTAACTCTCCATCACGCTTGGTCTGACCATAGAAGTTGACGGGATTTGTAACGGAGGCAGGTGTGTATGGCGGTGATGTGCCATCGAACACATAATCTACTTTCACTGAGATCACAATGGTGGATTTGATGACAAGAAGCTTACCAGTTGAGATGTAGACCAGGCTAAAGCCTAGTGACTTCGATAATAAAGCCAGAGTCGCGGGTACAGAGACGTTCAGCTGAAGTACAAAATATCACATGTGAAGTCTTTGGAGGTAGGTTCCTGCCTACCTCGCGAGCGCCATCTGGGTTCTGCGCCAACATGTTAATCAAGCACTACACCCGTGCAGTGTTTTCCACACCTTATCAGCGACATCCGGACGTCGCTCAGCGGCGCAGTGTATGACCCCTACGTCATTGGTATCATGATTTAACACGTTAAGGTTGGATACTACTGGACGTACACTCTGGCTTGAATTCGTTAAATACCTTTGTGACCTCCTGTTGATCGAGAAGATCAAGCTTCACTAGATCGCCCGTAGCCCTTGAGTTCGCAAGACCGAGAATAGTATGCGTGGTAGTGTTGAATGCATTATACACTGCCGATCCTAGAACACCAGATGCACCTAGATGATGATATAACAAATAGAGGGTTGTTTACGATGAGCAGTGTTTGGTACAGCATGATGTTTATGATATTTTTGCTTGCCTGTGACGATAATACGCATAGTACAGAATAGCGACAGTTTTAGCTGAGTCGAGATGGACTGAAGCGAAGAAGCCACTGATGAGTGAATATTTCTGAGAAATATTGATGATGTCACTGGTTGAGTCAGGAATAAATGCTTCGCTGTCCGAATATGGAAGGTGAGAAGGAAACAGACTACCATTAGGCTCTCTATTGAGAATACAGCTATGCTTGTGTAGGAGTCCTGAAATAGAAATTCTAGTGACCAAAAGTAGTTACAGCAGACTGCTCCAACATTTGTACCAGAAGCTTTTTTTCTTCATACAGTAAGTACCCAAGCCCCAAGGTTCAGAGGAGCTACCCGATTTGGTAGGAAGATATTATAAGCGCTCTGGGCGGAATTGAATTTCGGAGCGGCCGTCTTGTGCCTGCACTGGCAGACTTCAAAGCTTCAACACTGGTAGGAACTGAAGAGTTTCGGATATGCTTTCATCTTCATTTCGTGGAACACTCTGGCTTACACCACTACGGACACCATTACGAAAATCACATCTTCGCTGCATTTCCACCAAAGGTCCACGGAATGATCGAATCGCAGCAAAGGTACACCAGACGTCACCAAAACCCCAGGATCCAACCGAAACAGAGATACCTTCTCCGGTAGAGAAAGAAGACAAGCTACCGCTACTTTCTCGGCCGTTAGGTGTAAAAGAACCTCCAAGTACTGAGAGTCATACTTGGGCTCAGAATATGACGAACCAGGAGGTTCGTATGGAACAGAGGGATAAACTGTGAGTCTATATATTATCTCGATCGTTTCTTGGACTTAAACATCATTAGTATACGAGCTGTTGGAAAGGGCTACTTTGCTGATCTCAACGCGACTCGGAGGCACGGAGGAAAGACGTGGATTGCGCCGAGGGTTCTCATTCGAGAAGACGTGAGTAACTCATTGCTGCTCACTCATATTCGAATGGAATGATAACTCTTGTCAGAAAGCACGATATTTTCCCGACATAACTGGTACCCCTCTAAACTCCAGCGAGAAGCTTCATACGACTTCCATGTGTCTTGGAAAGGTTTCTATTATCTCACTACTTTCTTCCAAAATGTCGGAGGTATGTACAACTCTTAATAGTGACTGTGATGTTATAGACCTTATCGCTATACATAACAGATTCAAACGACCATGCTTATCAAACCGACCAACGACACTTACTCGTCACACCCCCTCTACCAACATATTCAAATAAATCTTCAAGAGAAATCTGTTGAAATCTTTTCTGGTATCTCTATTTGCAAGCAGTATACGGAAATCCATACCTGAAAGCCAATGGGGGAAATATCTTGTTAGCAGTCAAAACATGGAGTACGTTATCCTTCCGATACGGCAATGTGTCGACCAACCTAATCACGATTCTAGTTATATCCGCGACGACCTAGGAATGTCCAACAAACACATTGGATACGTCTACCTTGTCGACCAGGCTTGCCGAGTCCGTTGGGCCTCGTGCGCAGACCCTAAACTAGAAGAGATCGAAGCTCTCACAGCCTGTACGAGCGTTCTCCTGAAACGTAACCTATCGTAGCAGAGCTGTGGTGATTTCAGAACGGTTGTATCTTATATCACACTTCCTTCTAATACGTTAAAGACCTCCATGCGAACATTGCACTTCGAAAACTACGCACTCAAACTAACAATCCCACGCCGTTACTTTAAGACATTCTCCTCAAGAGTCCACGAAGCACCCCACCAGCCTTGGCAACTTGTCGCGGAAAATATTTCCCCGTCTTCCGTGTGTATTTTCGTAGTTGTTGTACAGTCTCGTAGACCTTGACGTCTCCCCTACGCCCACGGCGACGGGCGTCGACAAGGTCAACGAGATTGACATGGACATTTGCTAAAGCCTGTAGAATATTTATCATGGATGAACATACCTCCAGCTCAAGTGATATCATACCTTTCGACATTGAGTAATAGTGGTGGGTATTGGGTCTATCCCAACCTCTTCGCAGAGAGCTTGCCAGGCAGCAAGTTTTCCTTCGTCTCGACCATATTGGTGATTGAATTCGCCGACCAACGCATCTTGTAGTTGCCGATATTGGGCTCTTCGACGCTCTTTTCCCCACTGGCGACTCTCAGCAAGCCGGTTGAATTCGAGGGTGACGTGTTGCGAGGGATCAAAATCAAAGTCTGAAAATTGCGCGAAGAAATCTTCGATTGTGAACTCATCCTTTGGGAGAGGCTTAGCTTGCCCCCACTACAATCAATGATAATGACACGTACCGAAGAGGACTCGTGTCCGTTTACTGTCTGCATGTTCAGGGAGCTACTCAAACTCTTAGTGCTGGCCTGTAGAGAAAGTGGGAAAGGGAGAAGAACTTGGTGCGTTCAGTTTATATTTGGGGAACTACGTGTGACCGTCAACGTACAAATTTACCCTCGGCGTTAGGCCGGTCTCTCTTTCAACTTAGTACATGACTAGTGGAAGGAATGAAAGAGCCATATCAAGAGGGAAGTCGGTTTGACTGTACGACCATAAGATCGGAAGCGAACAAAGACGCGACATATACCAACCGAACAGTTCAAGACCTTTGGTCAGACGAAGAACATTCCAGGGGAGATTTGAACTGGTGGCAAATCTAAAAAAGGAATTTTCACTACGTTAGCGATCATCGGTGGTTGTTCTGCCACCAACAACTGATTTAGGACTGACACCTTAGACAACTCGATATTCAGTATGCAAGAAGCAAAGGAACAATAGGCTTAAAATCCTGTCTGCATGTACTTGGCAAGCGTTAACTGATATCCGTTCTGACTCAGGCTTGTAATGTTTGTTCCCTAATAGTAATTCAGTGTGTCGAGTCCGTCAACTAAAAAGTTCGAGATACGCGTCCTAGATCCGATTTCGACTGGAGATAGGCCACTGATCCTTTTAGGGGTAAACGACATTCCCGTTGGCTTGATTCATGTGAGTGTTGGCATCATGTCTCCCGAGTTGCTGTCACTCGGACTGACCATCACCTCGCCAGACCAACAGCTCGTTCATCTTTACTCTTCTTCTCTCACATTGGTTATCCAGCTATAATATCTACGTGGCATCTTAAGCCGTTGACCACCTCCATTAGCCTCATAAAATCGCAAGAGCTGTTTCGGTGAGTATCACTATTTTTCCCCCATCATGACTCAACGACCTGACGAGCCCTCTCCGCCCATGAAAGCCATCGCTAGAGGAATACTACCTGAGCACCTCTTGTAGGTTGATACACGAGAAAGAGATGTGGCATTCTGTTGTCGGGTCCTATCCTGTTCAGCAATTTCTGGACGATTTCCTGCCACTACCCGACGGTATTTACCGTTCTTCCATACCCTCCTGTGATTTCTCTGGAGTGTCCACCACAAAACAGGAAGCAAAATCGTATGACTCCCTGGTGCGTCTCGGTCTGTTACCCGTGTCCATATCTCAGTTAACGTGTGCGATAGGTCAATGCTATTAATAGTTCGAAAGCCTGCCCAGGTTTCGAAATGAGAAACAGTAGCAGTTGCAAACAGCACAGTAGCAGCTATCAACCCGACCTAGCATTTTGCAAAGTGAGAACTCAGGAAGGCATCGAGCGACCGATCGACGAGGTCATATTCGAGATGAAAACAGAGCAGGACGATACTTGTCATGACGCCGACTCTCTGTATTCCAGTAGTTCGGAGAAATCCACAGCATCATCCGTTGCAAACCATGGAAAAATCTGGACTTACCTCGCTCACCAGATGTCTGCCCATCCTCGTCTCTTTGTATTCTGCGTCTTCATCTATGGTGACCGTGCGCGGTTCTTACGCGTTGATCGCTCGGGTGGCTCCATGACCACCTCGTTTTGCTATGAGGAGGAAGACTTTCTGGCACAGTTCTTGTATCGCTACTCACATGCGACTAATGCTCAACGCGGCTGGGATCCTACGGCTACCTTTGCCTCTGTGGCGGAAACGAGGAAACTTTCTCGCGCTTTACATAAGTACAAAACTAGACTTGAGCCTCGAAATGTGGATTACCTCGACCCTACCTTGGACTCACGCTCCCGGCGTACAAGATCTCGGTTGACGCGAAAACGGTGAAAGATGAAGACATTCACCTCGACCTGATCGTCCGTTATCCTTTCGCTGAGTGCAGATCTGTTATGGGACGCTGCACTCGGGGTTATGCTGCTTATTTCGTCCAGGAAGATCGGCTCGTATTCCTGAAGGATTGTTGGAGAGTAGATGACGGGATCACGCTATCGGAAATCGATATCTACAGGATTCTCTTTTCCCAAAAGGAGAAGGACCTCAACCTGCCTGACATCGTTGCCATGGGAGATGTCATTGTCAACGACCAACCACAGGCCACGGTCACACAAGAACTAACTCGCGAACATAAGCCCGGGGAATTCCTTTGTGACAAATTGATAAAGATGGTCCACATGAGGATTGTGGAAGAGCTGGCGATACCTCTTGATTCCGCGGAGAACTCAAAGGAGGCTGTGTGGGCGATAAATGATGCTGCCGTTTGTAAGTGGTATCTTTTTCATGAGACGGGTCAATCTCACTTTTTGACAGGTGTTCTGGATGTATATGAACTTCATATGTATCATCGGGATGTTAGCGTGAGGAACATCATGATTCGAGACAAGACCAATCCGGCCTACTTGAGATATAAACATGCTCGATCAACTGGAATCTTGAACGACTGGGACCATGCGATCAAGTTTGATCTGCGTCCAATTACACATGAATACCGCACAGTGAGTGCCTTTCGTTTCTTTTTTGCCTCTATCACTACTAACCATGGAATAGGGCACCTGGGTGTTCATGTCCATCAAACACCTTCGATATCCTGAGAGCTCGCATGAGGTTCATGACGACCTAGAATCCATACTTTGGGTGCTGGTTTTTATCGCTCTTCATCGCTTCAAGCAGAATGATCCAGCAGATTTCAGCTTGGATTTCTTTAACGAAATGGATTACCGAGTTGTCCCAACCCGTCAAACGTTTCCCACCGGTGGAAACAAGAAGGTCCTTGTCCTTCAGGATGGCCTGTTGGGCCTGATTGACTTCGTATCGTCTCCAGTTGCGACGCTTCTCCGGAAGCTTGTGAATGAATTCAGGCATTATTCGCCTCACATACCATCACCAAGAGCTGTTCCTTTACCAATTGAAGAACAAACCCCACTTAGTGACCGACATCGCCGTCTCCAATGCCGGGACACTACTCTTTCTATTTTTCGGGACGCCTTGAGAGATCCCGCGTGGGTTCTCGATGACTGGGCGGCTGTGGACAAATACCCTAGCCAATCCGCGAATACTAAGCAGAAGGAGATAGCTGTACATGACTCTGACCTTCTACGAGCAGGCAGTGGTATGAATCGAGACCTCACTGGGTCCGGCTCTCTTCAGTCCTCCCATCACTCCCACTCACGTCCCGGTCGAAACACAACAACATTCGTCGAAGATCGTCGTGTACCCTCCGTCACACATAGCATTTCTTCTCAAAGGTCATCTATGTTGCCTGGACTCTCAGCTCACCGGCCATCCCGCCCCTCTAGCGCATCAAGCTCTATCAAGCGTCGTGCACATATTGCCGGATTGGATGATGGAGAGGATTCAATTATCAAGAAGACCAGAATGGGACGGTGCGAAGAAGATCAACGCCGATCTCCTTCAGCACTGTTTCGGCATGACTTCCCCCAAGGTGATAGTGACATCCATAACGCACTGTGGTCGCAAGATGATGACCTAGACCTATGTGAAGACTCTCAATCTGCTCGACCGTTATCTGCATGTAACACTCCACCCCTCTCATCCCCCGCTTCGTCTCCCAGGAGCCTCCATAGCTCAATCGATCCTCTAGACATACCTGGATCACACTCGCCTACAGCTAATTCTGAACCTGAGGATGTGGCTCCAGAAGAATCTTACGCAGATCCTCTGGGTGCCGCGACTGCGTCTTCGATGTCCTCTGCCGGTGGGTGTTCAACTCGTGTTGATCTCTGGAGGACTACCAGCAGACCTCCTGTGAGGACTTACGCTAAGAAGGATAGGAAGGGGAAGGGGAAAGCACGCAGAGATTAAAATGCTCCTGGAATGCCTCCTAATACTGTTACGGCTGCGCGGTGAGTAGGTACGTGTGGAATCACACCTCTTACTCGTCACCACTCCATAGTTATTTTCAATCTTGCAATGATAAAATTCCGCCTTATTCTGTGCTAGTGATACCTCCCGTTGTCCCCAAAAGCGTGTATTGTTTAAAGTTCGATTAAAACACATTATTTCAGTGGCCCCCTAGAGCGACTATCTCTGTCGCACAGAATCCGCGTCACGGCTGTGGTATACGTTAAAAACCCGTTCGTTCGAACATTACTGGAGTTTCATGCCACCGGAAGAGGCTTCGAATTACATCCGAGAAATGGAAAATGTGAATTGGAATGATAAATAAATACTATTGGTCTCACGTCATGATGACAACACAATATAAATATATTGCATCCACATAGCTCTATTATAAAGGTTTTATACCTATCGTTAACAAGCTGACACTCTTTCCCCAGGGCAAAATAACAAAACGAAACACGCGGTCTATTATTAGTCAAAGTGAGGAATATAGACTAGCGAGCGTACTTACTGCATGGTGGAGGCTGGCAGCTCCTAATTCCCGCAGCGATAAAACAAAACTCACGTCGTATCAAATCATTAGTCATAATGGTCAATAGGACTGGCAGACGAACTCACCCTTGTTCATCTAGTGGCTCGCAGAGAAAATAAAACACTTTGTGGTATATAAAGTGTTAGTATGATACGAAAAAAGGAAGAGAGAGGTGACCTACGGGAAAGCTGAGACGTTGCCGGGAGGGAGATCTTGAACGGCCCCCCGCATGCGGGTCCGAGTCATCCTAGGCCTGAGTCCCATGTCTTGATGTCCCATGCCTTCAAGTTGATCATTATCGAACGGTTCCGATATCTTCGTCCTGGTCTTGAGACTGTCGCCCAAGTCTTGATCTCCTGTCCCGTCTAGTGCCTAATTTTTTCACGAAGAGTCGCCTTCATATCATAATATGCTACCTAGTCTCCTCCACCTCAAACCATTCCGCCAACACGAATCAGGGATTTTGCCGTGCCTGCGGTAGAATGTTTCGAAAGGTTTGACCTTGGATTGGACAAGGATCATGTCCCGTTCGCGAGCAGCGAGAGGCAGGAAGCAAAGTCTCCCCAGTAATATATTGCCTTGGCAGCCTTGACCAAGATATCGCTTGATGCGGTGGGGTCGCCAAGGTGAAGAGCGATGTCGAAGACAATGGGACCAGTCTTCTTCAAGCTCGAGGCTCCCTCGTGCCCAGCTTTGAGAGTAAATCCAAATGTTGTGGTATAGGAGTGTTTGCATGGATATTGCGTGTTCGGCGAGTTGTGGCATGAGAGAAATTTAGAGCAGCGGGTGAGGGGTAAAGACTTGACGATGGCTGACTGTCAGCCTGAGCTTCCGGGTATACAGCATGCCAAACTCTCGGATGTCGTCATGTCTCCGTGATATTGAATTATTTTATCATGTTAGAATTCACTCAGAGTCTGGAAGAGGAGTTCTGGCATCAGGGTCAGAATCAAGTTTCAACGACTCGGAATAGGGTCGTGTCACACCTTCATCCTTCGAGCATGATACAGTAGTAGCGATAGCCTAGTATAGTATCCATCATAGTTCCATTTCAAAGTATCACATTTAAACTCACCCTCACTAGGGCGAATCTCGGTACATTTCGTGGTTGACGTCGTTTCAACTTCAAGTTGTTGATTAGGTCGAAATTGCAATTCAGCGCTTCAATGATTTCAAATTCGACCAATATAGGCATATTCCTGCCAGCAATGGTAACCACTTGCCATTACTTATCACCTAATACTTCGAGGTCGTGATAGAGAGATGAGTCCGTCCGTTGTGGGATTCTACTCTGCTCAAAATTTCCTCGATCGCTTTTTGCCACTGCCCAATGACATCCCTCCTTCATCCGTCCCCTCTGTCGATTTTTCCAATGTCCCTATCACTCGACACAAAGCAGACTCGTACGGCCCTCTTGTATGTCTTTTTCTGCCACTCATCGTTTACTCTCTGGCTGAAATACGGAATAGGTTGATGCTATCAATAATTCAGGAATATTTCCAGGGTTTAGGATGCAGACCAGATCTCATCATAAGTGGCCTAGTCATCAGCCAGAGCTGGGAGGATACAGAAAATTCGAAGACGGGAAGACGCGTGTACCCGTGCTAGAAATTCCATGGGAAGTGAACACAGCTCAGAAGGATCAATATTGTAATGAAATCTCAACGACCTCCGGTTTGGATGATTCGGAAGAAACGACTGATACGACGGCAGCTAGGAATTGCGAACAAATTTGGTCCTACTTTGCCCATCAGATGTCCGCGTACCCTCGTCTCTTTGTATTTGGCATCTTCATCTATGGTGATCGTGCACGAATCCTACGCGTTGATCGCGCAGGAGCGACCGCTACTACCTCGTTTTACTACAAGGAGGAAGACTTTCTGGCCCAGTTCCTGTACCGCTACTCGCAAGTAACTGATATTCAACGCGGATGGGATCCCACAGCTGCACTTACCTCTTCGTCAGAAGCCGAGCAACTCACTCATGCTTTACGTGAATACAAGGCCAGGCTGGCATCTCGAGACGTGTCTTATCTCAATCCTACTCTGAACCAAGATTTTCCGACATACAGAATGACGGTTGACGCGAAGACGTTGGACAATGAAGACATTCAATTCGACCTGATTGTCTGTTATCCTTTCTCTGCAAGTAAATCTCTGTTTGGACGATGTACGCGGGGCTACGCTGCGTATTATGTTCAAGAAGAACGGCTCGTTTTCCTGAAGGATTGTTGGCGAGTAGATGACAAGACTACGCTCTCGGAAATCGATATCTACAGGATTCTCTTTGCTCAAAAGTCGAAGGACCTCAACCTGCCTGACATCGTTGCCATGGGGGATGTCATTGTCGACGACAAAGTGCAGACTACAGTCACACAAGAACTAACTCGTGAACATAAGCCGGGGATGTTACCTTGTCACGAATTGATAAGGTTGGTCCACATGAGAATTGTTGAAGAGCTGGCGATCCCTCTTGATTCTGCGCTCAACTCGAGGGAAGCTGTGGAGGCGATACATGATGCTGCCGTTTGTAAGTAGTGTCATGTCTATGTGATATGTCACCCTTAATCTTTTTACAGGTATCTTGGATGTGTACGAGCTCCATGTGTTTCATCGAGACATCAGCGTGAGGAACATCATGATTCGAGACTCAACCAATCCGGCCTCCTTGAGATATCAACATGCTCGATCAACTGGAATCTTGAACGACTGGGACCATGCGATCAAGTTCAGTCCACGTCCAATTACACACGAATACCGTACAGTGAGTACTTTTCTTTCCTTTTTCACCTCTATCACTACTAACCATGGGATAGGGGACCTGGGCATTTATGTCCATCAAGCACCTTCGATATCCTCAGAGCCCACATGAGGTTCATGACGACCTAGAATCCATACTTTGGGTACTGGTTTTTATCGCTCTCCATCGCTTCAAGCAGAACGATTCAGCGAATTTCAACTTGGATTTCTTCAGTGAACTGAGATACCAGATCATCTCTGACCGTCGAAGTCTTCCCATTGGTGGGGACATGAAAGTCGGCGTTCTTCAGAAGCGCCTACTGAGTAAGATTGGTTTCATGTCGCATCCGGTTATCACACTCTTGAAAAGTCTCATGGTCGAACCCTCATATACCTGCACCGGACGGTAGTCCTCTTCCTGTTGACGAACAAACCGCGCTTTATAATCAGCACAGTCGTCTCGAAAATAGGAATACCATCCTTTCCATCTTCCAGACTGCACTGGACGATCCGACGTGGGTCCTCGATGACTGGGCACCGGTTGATAAATACCCCCAGAAATCCGAGGGTAATCGACTGAAAGAGGTGGCCCAACGTGACTGTAGTCGATCCGGATCTCTATAGTCTTCTGGGTTATACATCTCGCCTAACTCCACTTCCTTCCGAAATCGTTTGGCGCCACTCGACTTGTTACCTAGACCCTCAGTAGAGCGACCATCCCATGGCTCTAGCATATCATGCTCCTTAAAGCGCCGTTCGGATATTGCTGGGCTGAACGACGACGGAGGTTCAATTGTCAAGAGGATCAAAATGGAACAGGATGAAGGAGATGAACGCTACTCGCATTTTCTAGACGTAGTTCAAAATCACTTCGCTCAGGGCAATAGTAGCATCGACGACGTACATAGACTCCAAGATGATTGCCTGGGCGATCTATACGAAAACTTTCAATCTACTCGACCCTCGTCTACCTGCGACACTCCACCTCAATCTTCTCTCACGTCGTCCTACAAAAGCGTAACCAGCTAAGCCAGTCCGTCTGTTCCAGAGAATCTTGATCTTATCATCAAGAAGAAACTTATGCACATCCTCTCCGTGCTGCTGTGTCTTCGATGACCTCTGTCAGTGACAACTCAACTCATGTTAATCTGTGGAAGACTCTCAGAAGATCCTACGTTAAGATGGATCGGAAGGGCAAGGACAAAACGCGTAGATTGATTGTTGAATTATATTGTCATCCAATATTATATAGTCAGCAACGGAGACTAATGCCAACGGTTATCTCCAATCTTTGGATGATTGTTCTCTGTTTGCAGTCCTTTTCATCGACATCATAATTTATATAAATCAAGATCCATAATGTCTAGTGATATCTCTATTCGGGACTAATTGGAGGTCGAGCTGACACTGTGTAGCCTCTACTGCGCCTTTGAAGCTTTGAAGACTGCGGAGACTCTGGTATTGCTAAGGTAGGAGTACTACCATTCCAATCCGATCTCGAAATCGTACCAAACTCTGTCTCTTCCATTTTCTTGTTACTCCAAGGGGATAACAGCCTGACCCACGGTTTCGTCTGGCTCCCGATGATTAAAGTTCCGGCAACATGCTCTTTCTTTCCCTTCGAAAGAATTGCCTTTCCCCAAAATCCCATTCTAATCATCTGTTGATTAGTAGCTTGGGGAAGGGTCACGGATAGGTCATAATGGGGATTGAGACCATGGCGTCCCGCAGGACTATCGTCTTCTTTAAATGCCCACGTTGCCTTAGAAGTTCCGAGTCCATAACCACGCACCCAAGAATATGATTCTCGAGTATAATCTGCGTGGTGGTGGTATTTGCCTTCTACTTCTGCTACAGATAGAGGTCCATAGCTAAGGCCTAGTTTAAGTCCCATGTCACCTCCTCTTTTCCAGTGAACACGTTCGGGATTCCCGTTATCATCTTGAGGAGAGATAGCAGCGATAGTGAGACTCTCAGCTGGGTGAGTGCGCATCGGACTACTATTGTCGAGGTGGTGTCTGAACTCCATTTTGAGATATGCTGAGCTGAAACGAACACCTTCTGTGGCGATAGCGCAGAACTCAAGCCTAAGCTTGATCGTGTTGGCTTGGGATTCATCTTCAGGCCTTATCAGAACAATGCTGAAGAACGATTGACGATGGTTTGCGCGACCGATCTGCAGCATGTTCATGTCCAATACACAGGAGAATTCGGGATCGTCAAAACGTTTGTCTTGGTTCACGAAACCCCTGAGCCGATCCTTGACGGTAAAAGGGCGGTCGAGATAGTCACCGATGCAGGATGTGAATGGAGGTATGATCCTAGAAATTAGTCCGTGATGGTTCATGGAGAAGATACCTCAGAATCACCTACGTGTTAGAGCTGGAACAAGACGTCTAAGGCATTTTTGTGTCAAGTTTCATCCTTATGTAAGACGAGGTCTTACTTACCAAGGTCGTACTCGATATATTACCATCTTTGTAACTGTAAAACCCAATAGACTCCAAGTTACTTGGGCCAATACTGTTGCTTTTCTTCATCGATTCTGGATGAATTTGGAGCGGGGTAGGAGTTCCGTCATAAGAAACAATCTGTGTTCTAGAAATCAAGGTCAGGTCATGATTTCAGTACGGATCATTGAATCTTACTCAGATTCCAAAACGTATACCGATAGAAACTCCTAGATAGTATCTCAGTGTCAGAGCTATTTTCGTTAAATAATTTAAGGTGGTGCACCTCAAGTTGTTCCCAAGGCTGATAACCTCTAAGACTCTTGATAAACTTGCCCTTGCGAAAGACTGCTATTCGAGGGACCTGGGAATCGATGTTATCTAACAACACACGTCACATCGTGCGATACTAGTACTTACTGTTGTAACCGAGGCCAATTGCATTGCATGATCGTGCTCGCCAGTTGAGCAGTCTATCTTGTAAAACTTCGCTACCTTAGTGAATCTATCATAGACAGCGGCCCGCTCGAATACTGGATTGAAACTAATGCACGCAGGACAATGGGCTTGAAAGAACTTGATCACAGTGCAATGTTCTTGGCTTATCTGGTATTGTTAAAGTGATCAGTGTGATAACTAGAGTGATTCGTAGTAGGGGACTTACCAGCTCCAGGAACTCCTCATGCTTTGTTATGATGGCGATTGAGGACATCGCAAATTGTGGATTTCAGCGAGGGTAAGGACTGCAAGAAAGGGGTGGGTGGGTAGAGCAGAGTCCAGGACGTCGAAGCATGTTCACGAGCGTTCGACAACTTAGACGCAGCCACAGTGATATTCAGTTTCAGCGTTAGAAGAGAAGACACAGCCCATGACTTGATTGACAGGCTGTGGGATAGGACAGCCAGCAGACTAACAGCGCCGTCGGTTTGTCGTTCCATGTATGGATCTTTCAAGCAAAGAAAAAAATAGTATACTATGAGTATCACTCGGATCATTGTCAATAAATCTGGAAGACGATACCTGCCACTAGAGCGACCTCAAAATGCCTAGCTAGTAGAATACGCATTTGCAGTGGGTCAGACTACGCACAGACTGGAGATGTAATGAAGATCTTGATGCGGTGAGAGGTGTAGAATTATACTTGTGCTTGCCATAAATTCGTACAAAACGATCACAATTTGAGTGAACGACTTGGCAAGTTCAATATGTCTATTTGGTGTTGTTATGCAGCAGCAGGGCATGCTTCCCAAATAGTCACGACACTTTCTTTTTAGGAAGGTTGGGTAACTGGTCGAATGGCCAGCCCTGATGTATTACATTTAGCTCAATTATGGATTTTCCGAAGTAAGAACTTCAAGACACCTCCTGCCTTCGCAACCTTGAGAGGAAATATCTTGTGACCCCTGGTGTAGGCACGTAATGCGGCTAAATCCTCAAATTTCTGTGGGGTTTCTTGTGCGCGATGCAAATCTACCAAGTCTACCAAGTTAACATACAAGGACCGAATGACCTACAGAAGGCCATCACGTCAGTACAGAGCCAATATAGTGGGTGATAAAACAAACCCTTCGACACTCATCCAGGTCTTGAGGTATCGGATCAATATCGAGAACTTGTAACATGTACTGCCAAGCCTTGACGTCATTCGGATCAAGTCCATAGATCTCGTTGAACTGTTCTGACATGACAGTTTTGAATTGCGCCTGGACTTCCTTCTTTGTTGCTTCCCCGTTTTTCCAACCTTTCTGTTGAGTAAGTCGCATAAACTCGCCAACTGCTGGAGCATTGGGCTTATAGTCGAATTCGGGGTATTGCGAGAAGAACTGGTCGATGCGAGGAGTTTGAGAATATCGAACGGCGAGTGCAGCAGGAGCAGTAAAATATGGTACAGCCTTGGGATCGGAGGGCTGCTGATTGTAAGGTATGGTTGTACATTAATAGGCGAAATACTCACCTTTTCCGGAGCTTCTTGCTCAGAGTCAGAGTCGGAACTAATTTCAATCACTTCTGGTTCTATTGGATCGACATCATCCCATAGAGAAACCATCGCAGAGATAGAGTAGCTTCTTGGAGGGGGCATTTGCACTCCAGGAACGAATTTCGTAGAGGGTTGAGTCTGAAGAACAGTTTAACACGCGTATCATCCACATTCACGTCACACACCTTGCTCCTTGAAATTGTATTCAACTTACGTCTCTTTGCAACGCGTTCACCCGGCGTAGGATCTGCCGCATTAGTCAATTCTGCGACTACTTGTTGTCGTTCATCTTCACCATAAGGTTGCATTCCAGTGTCGCCCTCCGGTTCAGCTCTAACTGGTTTCCGCCTACTCGTTATGTTCTGTAGCTCGGAGCTTCGTAAGATGTTAGTCATTGACTTTGCACTCGTGACGGTCCGTGGGACGTTTCGGTTCGCTACAAATGACATTTCCTAGAGACTGATAGCTTAGGTTCATGAATATTGATGAGATAGTAGCTGTTCTCGAGACTCACAGACGTGGATGAAGAAAGCGAGCTAGAGTGACAAGGCTGGGTAAGACTACGACCCAGAGACAACGGTCTCTGTCGTTTACCGCGTAATTGAGTGAGGGGTTGGCTGTTGAAGTCATCACTCTCCTTAACGACTCTCGAGGTCTGAGATAATTGAAAGTCCTCTTCGAGGGCATCAAGGACGGCAGATTCCTCTTGCGTCAATGTCATCAATGGAAATCCTTCATCGTCCACTGAAGGGTCTAGACAGGGAGAGGAAGGCTCCTGTTTCAAGCTGGGCTGCCTGGCGTCGCATTCAGACGCGTCGAATTCTGAGGAAGTAGTCGGATGTGTCGCTTGGGATGATGCTCGTCCTTCAAGCAATGCGATCACATCGTCGTCCAAATCAAATGGCTCAATCTCAGAGAAGGAGTCAGAGTCAATGTCTGAAGCGGACATGACTTACCACTGCAGAGACGTTGTGAGAAGTTTGTGCGGATCCGGAGTTTATTTACGACTGCGCGATTCGCGACGCGACGCGATGCATTACGTATTGTCTGTGTTCGGAATACGGAATGCGTGGGTACAAGATCAATTGTTCAAGATTTGCAAAATGTGAAGTACTATGTAGACAGTAATAACAGACTTTATGTATGTATTATCTCTGAAAAAGGAAAGGCAACGTAGTCTGAGTCGACATTTCAGCTTAGAATATGTCGCAGGAGATATCTTAGAACACCTCCCTCCTTTGCCTCATCAAGAGGAAAGAACTTTCTGGTTGCGATGGTGTACCTGCTGAGCTCTTCCTCCGTCTCGAATATCCTCACTGCTCTTCCCGTACGATGAGCGTCCAACAAGTCGACGAGATTGACATGTGTTGAAAGGACGATCTGCCTCCAATAGTTAGAACGGAATCATGTGGAAAAAATGCTGCTGTTACTGACCTCTCGACAATCTTCCAAGTCATCAGGGACGGGATCAACGTCCAACATCGTGCAAAGGTATTGCCAGGACTCGATGTCGTCCTCATCCATTCCGTAGATATTATTGAACTCTTCTATCAAGGCGAATCTGAACTCTTCGTACATCTCCTTGCTTTCCTCGCTTCCACGCTTCCAGCCTTCATGTCGACTTAGACGTCTATACTCGGCAATTACTGGCGTGTCGTCGCGATAATCAAAGGACTGGAAGCGAGCGAAGAAATGATCAAGAGCTCCAAGACCATCGGACTGAAGCACAGATTAGCAGGCTTGAGAAGGAAGAGTAGATGAAATAAAAGTGACCTCATCATCATCCTCGGACTCTGACTGATAGCTTCCTGAATCTGAGTCACTGTTCCCGTCATCATAACTATAGCCTTGTTCGTAGTCATGATAATGGTCATAGCCATATTCATCGCCATAGTAGTCGAAGTTAGGCATAAAGTGATTGGATTGTCAGTACAATTTGTGAAGGAGTAGAGGTTACACGTAGTACACTGTCACCAGTGGTAGGATAATGAGCCTTAAATCCGCTCGCATAGTCGACGAATCGCACGGGTCGGGTTTACATCACTAGACTCTTTAGCCGAGACGATCGTAAGGTTTGTAGACCTATACAGAGACTAGAGCGCATCTAGAGGGGAGCGAATAAGTCATATTCTGAGCTACATCGAGGGAGGTCGCTGGGTAGTATATAAGAACTTACTTACTGTCACAGTGTCAGTTGTTGAACGTTCCATGCTGAAAATCAAAGATTCTTTGCTTGTGTTGCTTAGAAGCCTCGAATCTATCTCTGAAATCAGCAATCCGAGATCGCCACGTAACATTAACTCACCTGAATTACCATGAGCTCGAAATTCTCACTTACCATACTCATCTGAAGGAGAAATAATAAGTTACATAGCGCATTACGATTTACGTGTGGGTACAATAATCCAAATCTCTATCTATGCTGCACGCCGTCCTCACAAAGCTTTCGCTATCCGCAAAGCTTCCTCCCTGATAGTCTGCACAACGGCATCTGTATCAAGAGTGATTTCCATACCCTGGGTATGTGGGAGTCTCTCGTTCGAGAGACCCATGACTGGTGGTAGTGAATTTCCAGCAAATTTTCTTTGAAAGAAATATGTCAGTTGATTCACTTTTCTGTTGTATATGAACGAGAGGCTTACCGGCCGTTCCACCAGGCAATATACTTCATTCCTAACGATCGAACAGCATACTCTTGATCCCGTCGGAAAAGTCCAGGAGGGAAGAATTCGATGAGTAAGGGCGCAGAATTCTGCGATCGTTCTAGTTCCTGCGCAGCAGACTCTTCAGAAGATGATTGTGTAACTGGAAGAGGAGCAGGCATAAAGACGCTGTCGGCCATTTGAGGTCCATAAGGTCCAATGACGATCTGAAAACAGTCACTCTGTTAGAAGGGAGTTTCGAAGGTTGTAAAATTTGCTCACGCTCGATTGAACGATACTGTTCATCCTCTCTTGCCATACTTCCATACTCCCGTTCCCTCTCACAAGATTTACTGCACTAAGCACGCCATCGATCTCTAACTTTCTTAACCCTCTCAATAGAGCGAGATGATCTTCGCTCCTGAGTTTAGCACCGGCAGCTGCAGGCTCCATTTGCATAGAAACGTAGGTGAGAATAGGTTTCTTGCTTCTCGTAGGGGACCTCGGTTTGGTTTGTTTGTCATTCGAGGAGGGTATGTCGGATGGAAGTCGGAGGTAGGAGAGAAGAGCCTCACGAACAGGTGTCCACCATCCTTCGGGGACTGTCAAGCCGACGAAAGGCGCTGCCCAGACGGGCTTGCCACTTTGGTCATCGTCAGCTCGTTTCCTAAGCTCGACCTCGGTTTCATGCCCGTCCTCAGTTTCAAGCTCCACCTCGAGTTTGCCCTTCTCGAGTTCGACCTCAGCTTCCACTCCAGCAATCTTGACCTCGAGTTCGGTCTCGTCATCTCGTCGGTGGATGATTGACCTTCGTTCGATCTCGACTTCAAGCTTCTTATCTTCGAGTTCGAGCTCGGTTTCAACTCCAGCAACTTTGAGCTCGACTTCGGCTTCGTCCTTGTCGATTTCGACTTCAACTCCTGTATCTTCATCTCTGTTTTCGAGTTCCAGTTCGAGCTTATTTCCGTTTTTGGTCTCGATTTCTGCTTCGATTTCGTCCTTCTCCACTTCAACCTCAGCTTCTGCACCAGCAGCTGTAATTTCGAGCTCGGTCTCGTCGTTTCGGCGTTGAGGGATACTGAGACCAATGTTAGGCGTCGCCCGGAAAAGGTCTGCCGATTCTACCCCTCTTATCGAGTTCGACTTCGATTTCACTCCCGCTTGGAGTCTTGAGCTCGACCTCGACTTCGTCCTTTTCGACTTCAATCTCCACCTGATGGCCAGCGACGCTGACCTCGCTCTCAATCTCGTCGTCATCTCGTCGTCGAAGTTCGCCGCTTCCGGCTTTCCTAGGTGGAGCCACCCACCCGACGGTCCACTGGTCTCGCCCCCGTTCGGCAGCGCCACTATCTGCTACGATGATGCGGTCGTAGATGTACGGAACATGAAGGTCAACATAGTCTTGGAAGTCTTCGGAATATTGGATACCCATTGTCGGGAAGATGGCTTTGAGGAAGTGCAGGTGAAGACCTGGTAATTCCACTAAATCTCTGCCGAAATTAAATTATTGCAGCCAAGGACGCTTACCATTGTAAGACTTGATCCGTAACGGAGGGTGTGTCTTTGGGTTCCCGTCTACAGGAGGCAAACCCGGACTAGAGAAACTCGGAACCCGAGGGAAGACAAGCCTCACGGGTGGTGTGACGTCCTCACCACCTGTCGTCTCGGCTCCTATAATCTTCAACCCAGAGGAGGAAGTGAACGACCGAGAGGCATGAGGCAAGCTCAAGTAACTGTGCGTGCGGTAAAGCGAGAATAGTGTATAGAGATCCTGAGACTCAGCGGGGTCGGTACTTAGCCAAGTGGTTCCCTGTACACTAGAATCGGACACATTAATGCATATAGCGGGAGAATAGAGATGGGTATACATACACGCCACCGAAGCGTCCGAATAGTGTGGTTGCTTCTTCCTTGTCGATGATTCGCCAGTCCTTAGGCGTAGGCGGTTGTGACCTATCAGCCGAAGAGGAGGCAATGGATCCCAGTGGGGGCAGAAGCGAGGGCTTGTCGGCGACGAGGTAGAAGGTGCCGTTAAGCATGAACAAGTTCTCAAAGACAGTGTAGCCTACACATATTGATTATTTGGGATTTCGTGAAAGTAGCGAGCACATACCTGGTACATGTACCAAAGCCCTGCTGTCCGGAATATTATTGCCCTTCTCGCCCCACCAGACGAGCCCACCGCCGAGCGTGACACCCTTGTTAAGACCGACACCAATAGCCTCCTTAGTAGCACTCCTAGATGCAGTCTTCCCAGACCCAGCTTTGTAGATATAAGTCGACGCCTCGACAGCATCTCCAAGATCCAGAAGAATGAGAGACTCTTGTGCATGCTCGACCGAAGCAATATCCCCTTCTTTCCAGTCCCAGTCACCTACAATAACCTTTTCCAGGTCATCACGCCATTCGACTGGCCGTCGACCGTCGGGGTCAAGTCCTGGGTCTTTATTCCCGAAACCAAGAGTGGAGAGATATCCTGCGTTGAGCTTGGTGTTGACACCGACGGCTCGAAGTGACGTTTCGATGTTGTAGGTGAGAACGAAGATGGTAAATGCGAAGAGAACAAGGCTGATTTCACGCCGAGTTGGCGGTGAAGCCCAATTCCGAGGTGGTGGCATAGGTGTAAAGGATAGCTAGTTCAGACAGAACATGAAGTGGGTGCAAGTCCTGGGGACTGATAGACCACACAGCCTCGGTTTCGAGGGTTGCAAATGGAGATAGACAAGAACGAAGTGGTGGAAAGGAGGCAACTCTATTTAAATGTGCAACAATCACTCGATCAACGTCACGGTTTCGGGAAGCTCATGAACGCTGAAAATGGTAAGTGACGTATTTGACTGAATTTTATATTCGAAATTTTCCCAGTCCCCATCGCCAAAATTCAATGCCACTCCGTGGTTGGAGTGTACTTATACGGGTTCCGAATTGTAGACCACCGATAACAAGTACTACGGGTTTCGTCACCTTGACTCTCACTTCAATGGCTCATCGATTCATCTCATCCCCGCAACGATTCCGGGTTCAATACAACCGTGTCCTTGCCAGTGTATGCTCCACATTCGTCGTATTCTCTCATATGAGCCATATTCTACCTCTCATTCCAATCTCGCCTCCCATCCCCCATTGGCCGCCTCAAACGATACCACAATACCTATTCTTCTCCGCCTTCTGTTTCTCTTATCCACTCCTATAACTGATGGTACACATCCCCGTATGTCTCCACTCTAATGTTAGCTCGCATTCAAAAAGCTATACTGACATTTCCAGTGTTATTTCATTGATTAGCCAAATGCACTCGCCAGGTAGGCTCAATACCATACTACCACGTAGTCCCTGTGCATCTTCTCATTAATTTACAACGAACCGCTGTCCAAAGATGAGTACGCCTCTTCGATGATCTCTGTTACTTGAAAAATTTCCTATTGTTAATTACAGACGGCAAATCCTCGATGATGGGAGGGCTGCGAACACCATGTCACTACGTCATCGAATTGAGGGAAAGTTATTGTCCCTGTAATGCCGGATCTTTCTGCTACTCCTAGTCCGCCTCTACCATCAGTGTCCCTTCGTCATCTTCGATCGGTCTCCTAAGATGCTGAATGTATGCTGTTACTTCATCATCCGGCGTCAGGTCGTCCTCGCCATTATCCTCCTCACTCATCATCTTTTGCTCTTCTTCCGTCATGGCGTTGTCAAACCGTCCATCAGGATCAACGATGGTAACAAAAACTGGCTTGTATGAGTCGGGATCAGCTTCCATTATCTGGGTTATGAAAAACGGTTTTGCGATCGTCATCTCTTCCAGGTTTTCTTCTGATGAGACCCGCGTTCGCTCTCCCATTTGCGTCCTGCCACGATACTTCTCCAAGTGTTTCCTCGTGACTAGCATGACTCTCTGCTCGCACACATCGGCGCGATATTGGCGTCGCTTTTGTCTGGTATCATACCCTTGCTTATGGAGCTCGATATTTGTCTTTATTGGCCACGTGAGTATGCGGAAGCTGTATGTCTCCAACACCTCTTCGATGTTTGGTGGATATTTGGGAAACATTTGCAATACGTCCACCATTCGCATGTTGTTATGTTGAGTCTGAGCCATATTGTGACTTTCATTCGTCATATATCCTGTTATGATTTCTACCAGATCCTCCTTGCGTGGGCCCATGTTCTTCGTGATTGAAAGAGATGAACATCAGTACAGAATGTTTACCTTTATAACTGAATGTAGAACACGTACGAAGTTAAGTACGATGGATGAAGATATTCACAGAGATGTTAGATACGGATTCACACCTAAGTCACTTTATCTCCCGTATTTATAGAATAATACACGCGTGCAATCTGATGCCACGTAATCCATTGACTAAGATCACCACATCGAAAGATCTATTTCTCAAAGTACTTCAATAAGATCAGTGCTAGCTTTACGTATTTTGATGTATTCCAGCGTTCGACATATCAAGAGGGTCATACCTAGTAGGTATGGGATTAGTCCTAATATCCACAACACTGAGCGACAGACCCAACATAGGCAAAAAAGTACCTTGTTCATTACGCTATTCACTGGAAAGGAAACAAGAGAAATTTCGACTTGATCATAGAATACCTGCAGAGCTTCGATTATTGCTTCCTTACCTTTTAATGAGTCATAAGTCTCGGGCTAGTCTGTCTTATACACAAATCTCAGCGTGCCGACAGTGCACTCCCACCAGCCCATCTTCAACGCTGTCTATCGTTCTACATAGCTAATTCTACTCGCAGAGTACTTTTTCTACGCACTGGTTAAAGTCCAGTTGCAATCTTACAGGTTTGTGACGTATTTTAACTTTCTAGAGATATGATATTGAGGTGACATCAGGATCTATGGGGCTTGACATCTACGTGAAAATCAGGACTGGATACGTCCTATCACCTGAAGGAACTCTAGCTCTTGCAAGACATTGGGGAATCGAAAGCGCAACACCGGGGTACATACGCGACGATCTGGCTTATAAGAGGTTCATGCAGATCGCATACAGCTTACCACGAGATACAGCCGAGCAGAGAGAACTCAGAAAGATTTTATTTACCTACGGTGTGACAGATGTTGTCTGGCCACAGCGACCTACGCCTAGGGAACTTCGAAAACGAGATCCTAAATATAGACGCACATCTGTTCGAGAGGATTATTACGAGGCCCTTAACGATAAATGCGTCATGTTTGTCGCATCGAGCACTTTATCGAGGTTACAGATTACAATATCAGCCCCCGATACTATGCAAGGAAAAACTGGGGAAGCAGTCCCAAATGACCAAGAGAAAAACATTCTGCTTCCCTTCCTTCTTGAAAAGATCCTCCACCCTCTTGACAATAAGGACCAGGCTCTTCAGTTCCTAACGATTGTCGATGATACCGTGTATGACGAATTTTATGCAAGAGAGCCGGATCCCGAAGATCCTGGAGACCTCAGCGACTCCAGTTGTTCCTCCAGCCTTGACGATGACGAGAGCCAGGAGGCCTTATCAGAAGCGGAGAATATGTAATGTCAGTCCCATTTTCTGATACTTTGTACTCATGTACGAACATTGTTAAATGAAAGATTATAGACTATGAAATGATGTACTTTACGTTGGTGCTGGAGGCTTGTTTGAAGGCTCCGCGTAGTGTACGCGTGTGGCGGCGTGGTTAGAGGAATCGGAGGTAGATGGGCAATGTACTCGACAATTACAAAGCTACATTGTTTCACAGACCCTTTCCGGTTCTAATTCTAATCACTCATTTTTCTATTGTTCCAAGCCCTAAGTTACCAAGTACTACTCGGGTTTGTGTGGGCAGACTGGGGTGAGCGGCTCGATATCGAGAACAATATTGTTGCTTGTGGGAGGAGATGCACGCCTGTTTGAATAAGCTACTCACGCGTCAGAATCTCTGACTGTTTGTTGCTCTCTGTGGGAGATGGCCAATATTGAGATCAACGTATTTACCCGTTCCAATAACCCGAGGAGAAATACAATTGGAATTCTGTTGGCCCCAAGTTTGTGACAGGAGAAAGAGAGAGGAGACGGCCTTTGGATGTAAGTGTAGCATAATCATATGTATAAAGCTACAGAGACTTCTGAACGCGAACAAGATCGTTCTTAGCAATCGGCAATTTTGATCATGATGGCTTGTCAGTCTTCACAGATCCAAGTCCCAAAACTGGCCAGCAAGACGACTGTTGGGTCTAGTTTCCATAGGCTCGTCTTCATCCCCAGACGGAGGAAGCGACTCTCTCTTGACTTTGGTGGCACGGTGAACGACCTTGATGCTCGGAGGAACTAGTCCAGGGATAAGCTCTTCTTTCGGGGATGGTAAAGACCTGCGTCTTTTCTCGCGTGTTTTCTTGGTCTTTTTGTCGTTAATCTTCCAAGAGTGAGGTGGCCACGCGACCGATGGTCAGGGAGGATGTGGCACAAGGAGGAAGGTAACTTACTTGGAGACGCGAGAGAGCTGCCAGTAGAGGATCGTGCATTTGCGTTTCAACGTAGTATAAGAAACAGGGAATGAGATAATGTCTCGGAGTCGAGATAGAAATGATCCTTGTGATGGGTGAAGAGAGAACGCGTGCACCTGCAAGAGGAAGGCCGGAGTGAAATAGCCGGAGTAAAGGCCAAAACGGGAGCGTGATGTCAAAGAGAGCTAAGAGAGGAAGTTATAAGCCTGGATAATGAAGTTGGTCAATGATGATCGTGTCAGAGTGGCCACAAGCGCGAGAATTCCGAACACGCCAATAAGTCACGGATGTGATCTTCAAATGGTATCAGTCATAACATGATTCGAACAAAAGTGTGAAAGCCTGTGTTTGTAAACGGTGGCGATGGAGTGCAGAATATGGAGCATGTATACCCAGGGAAATGGAAGAGGAATGAGTAGGTATCTTTCCATCCTTACACGGTTACATAAAGGCTAAAGTGGCAGCAAAACACCAACTTCCCTGCACCCAGCAATGGCATCAAGACGCAGACCGACAATTACGATACGCACAAATATAATATACTTTGTGAACCGAGCCGTTGAGAACCCAGATAATACACTCCTCTCCATCTCTCGGACTCTACATTCTCCTGCCCGAGGACCAAACGATTCCCGCCATCGAGTAGTACTGATATTCAATTCATGGTGGGACGGAGACGCGGAGGAGGGCCCGACGGACTCGTTCTAGACGCATTTTGATAGCGAGAGCCACGATGTAGCATTTTGATTGATGTTTTTATCCTATTGGAGGACGACTAGTATCGGATGGGCGGGAGTGGTTCTGCGCGCACTGAGGATAGATCGACGGCTTCGTCTGCAGCTTCATCCAGCTCACCAATGAGAACACTATTGAGTGTATGTTATGGCAGCAATACTTTGTAACATAAGCATAGATTGACGTACATTTGGTCCCCCTTCACCAGATACAATCCGAGCGGGATCTCTTCAACACCTTCCTCCGTACTATACACGCGTTCCTTCGAGTCGCTCAAGACGACATTGGACTTTTGGTCAAAGCCGGCCATAACTCCCTATGTCACAGTCAAGCTAAGTTGCGGCCAATACACTTAGGATCGTAAATCGGGTACATACCACGATGGCGCGACCATCTTGCAGTATGAGAAGAACTCGATCTAGTATCGTACCTTAGTGCTCCTCATAGCATATAAGGGTACATATGACTTACGGTCAACGAAGCTTTGCAAGCTAGCCATGCTCGTTACAGAACGAGCAGTATGTTATATATCGAGCAAATGCAACGAAAGGACTTCGTTCAAGGGATCTCGGGATCGCCCCTGCTTGGGCGCTCTATTGATGAACGCACGTGGTCGACCTCTGAATGGGACTTGGATTTGCGTCGCATGTTGTCGTAAAACCACGACATATCCTGAGAGTGGAAGTCGATAGAACAATCTGGGATCAAACATTTGTCGTTTGCAAGACTTTCTTGCTATCCAAGCTCAGAGTGCTAGCCCAGTTCTATCCACGACATGGGTTTTTGGTCTCCAAGGATATATGTTGCACTCCCTGTCAGGACTTGTCAGGGTCCCATGTCTAATGCACTAACACCTTCATACTGTATTGACATTTGTCGCCTTTGCTGGCTTTCCAACGACATAGGACACATAACGGCCCGTAAATTAATTCATTTTCTTGGGATCATCATACAGACGGTCATATGCTCAAGCCTCTCCTCGACGTATGTGCCTTTCCCGGACCGCTGGCTACTTTCGGAAAGCAAGAAGGTGACTACCTTCTATCATCCTTATGACAAGTCTAAACTTATATTCTCGTGGTCCTCGTGATGACCGACTAGTGTTTGTATATAAATCATGATGAGACGGTACGTCAACTCTCCCTCTCCTGTCTTTGAGGTCGACCTTTTACTAGTACCAGGATGCGCTCATTGGTATTTGTTCTGGCTACACTCGTCTCTGCTGTTACTGCTCGCTTGACATGCACTGTCAAAAATCTCGGCGGAGGACAGGACGACGGGCCTAACATCTTAGCGGCGTTCAAGCGGTGTGCTAGAATGGACGAGTTACACTCGACAAATATTATGTCGTCGACACATTGTTACTCACGACAGATTTGGACGACGTTGAGATCGAGCTGAGTGGAACAAGTGAGCAGTCTGTCTAACTTGCGTTTCAATTGTTCTGACGAGAGACACAGTTCAGTACACCCCGGATATTGCGAAATGGTCACCACAAAGTTTATTCTTGACGTATCAGAACGCGTTAGTATCCATTTCTCTCTTCTGCATGCTTCGTGCTGAACTTAGAATTTACAGAACGACTTTCTGGTTTTTGTCCGGGAATAATATTCACTTGTATGGCGGCGGGACTATCGATGGCAATGGTCAAGTATGGTGGGATACTTTCAACAGAACGCACGTACGTGTGCCAATTATTCTCCTGTAACGTAGTCGTTCTTAATCTTTCTCATTCAGAATGCTGGCACTGCAGGTGGTTCATCGACCACATTTGCTCGACCAATCCCATTGACAGTCGGGAATGCAAGTAACGTCCTTGTCGAAGAAATTACGCAAATCGGTTCACCATTCTGGGTATGTAAAATCAGTTTCATACTTTTTGAATCCATAATGAAATCGCATTTTGAATAGAACAATGTAAGCAATATTTCTCGTCGGAGGTCTAGCCATCAGACGTTGACTTACACACAATCAGTTCGTATATCAAAGCACAAATGTTACTTATCGAAACATCAAGTAAGCAGTTGTACATCCTCATCTTACGCGATATTCACAGCTCTGTTAGCATTAGCACCGTATCATACTCGAGCAGTCCAACGGCAAACTCGGGTGCGCCCTATCTAACCTCACCTACCACAAGTAACCACTTACGATTTTCCATCAATTAGACGGATGGGATATTTACCGCTCCTCGTTTGTTACAATCCAGGACTCGACCGTGAATAACGATGACGACTGCGTTTGTACGTCAACGCTGCATCTTATTCTCTCTTACGATGACAATGGCATTGACATTTTGAATGTAGCGTTCAAACCAAATAGCACGAATATTGAAGTCTCCAACATGAACTGTAACGGCTCACACGGTATCTCGGTCGGAAGTCTTGGTCAAGTACGTTTTCTTCTTTTCCATGAGTCCAATGGAAGTAATCTGAATATGCTGCGTTATTTTAGTACGCTGGAGAAATGGACATTGTTGCCAACGTCTCTGTCAAGAATGTCCTTATGAAGAACGCACAGAACGGTGCCAGAATCAAAGTCTTCGGTGGTTCACCTGATCCGAGTAAATTTTAATGACAATACACCTTGATATACTATATAACTATTTTACAGATAGCACTGCCGGAGGTGGTACAGGTTTCGTCAGAAACGTAACGTTTGAGAACTTTGAAGGTGAGTCTAACTTTAGCAAGTCTACCACTTCATAAGTATAACCAAAAATGCACCTGTTAGTATCGAACGTGGACAATCCTATCCTCATCAACCAATGCTACTCAACTCCCGCTGCTACCTGCGCTCAGTTCCCGAGTACCCTGGCTATATCTGATGTACACTGTTCGTATATCCTACCACCTATTATCTCGTCATGATCATAAGCACTAATATATCGACATGTAGATATCAACGTCACTGGCACATCTAGCGGTGCGGAAGGTAGTATCGTGGTCGACCTCGAATGCTCAGCTCAATGCCAAAATATAACAGCAACCGGGACGAACATCCACCCGCCGGATGGAAATGCGACCTTTGTTTGCAAAAATATACAGGGTGTGGATCAGCTGGACTTCAACTGCACTGCACCCACTTCGTAAATAGGAGATCCTATCATGTATTATGGATGATAGTACTGATACATCCTGGCGTTGCATGTACATATTACAGTGTAGTAGGGGCTTATGTATTGAGGCAACAAAAAACTACATTGCACTAAGAGGGAATCGAACCCCCGGCGGGTCGAGATAGTATGGCAACGACCCAGGTTACCACTACCCCATTAGTGCGATAGGAGGCGTAGCTATTATATACACTTCAGCTCCTTCCTTCAACGTTTCAACCACCATTCTTATGTCATTCCGAGTCACCGTGGCCCCAGTGGTGATAGTCTGTCTCAAACTTTCACCGACCTTCAACATGTCGTAATCAATAGCATCTTGCTGCGCTGATGTTAGATTCACTTTACAACCAATTGAACACACAACAGTCTGCTTCATTCTGATTGACAGCACTCAGACACGTACTTGTGGAGGGAACGGGTAGGCACTCCCAGTTACATACAAATGCGGCAGCCTTTATTCGATTCGAGCCAGGGCCGTCACTCACTTCTTCTATGCTCTAGCATACACTATGAGGAAGATTAATGACGACGATGTTATCCATTTACACAGTGTATGCTCCCTTTCTTCCAAAAGTAACCGCCAAATCCGAAGTCTATCTTTCGTGCTATGTCCCTTCTTGTTCGTATGTCGGAGACTCTCGCACTGAGCTTATGTCTGAAAGACGCGTATGCACCAAGTATCGAGTTGTACACAATTCACAGGCTAAAAAACATCGAGGTTTACATCGCCTTGAAAATTGTGCAGTGTTGTTGTATGATACGTAAGTGCTCTTTTCTTCAAGACCTGTTGATTCATATTCGAATTCATTTACAGCCTCGAAAATGCATCGTACAACATTATTACCATAACTCGGTACAGGGACGACATCTCTATCGTTCCAATCAGCAGCATCTAATCAAGGGTCAATAAACTCGATGTCATGCTGATTACGATCGAAACGTATCACTTACGTTCCACAGTCTTCTCCTGGCTGCAAGGCGGCGCAAGGGTCAGGCGCAGGTGTTGCAGCTACAGCCATAACAAATGCGGCAACGACGAGCAAAGCGGTGGTGAAACGCATTTTCGATAATTCTAATAAACTGTGAGTCGATCTGCACTTTCGTTCTTCGTATTGGACTTCGCTTACCTCTGAGTTTGGGGTGGGGTAGTAGGAAGCTTGATACTGTGCTTTTCGTGGAATCAAGCATCTCTTATATACCTCGAAGTTGTCGCGTGCAAACTCGGAACTAGGTAAGAGCGCATGCGCTTTTTTGCCAAGTACATGTCAGCTCCATGATGAGAATGAAGGTAAACGTGTTATTTCTTTCCACACCGAGTTTGGATGATGTCAGTTCATTTTCAGTCACACCCAGCCGAACTAGGCCGACTTTTTTTGTAACGGCATCTATCAACTTGAATCACGTTTGACCATATGCAAGGTCTTAGATATGGAAATCGATATTTACTGGTATGTAATAACCTTTTACGATCTTTATGCGATATCTCACCACATGATACGTAGATATGTGCTATACAGTTTATTTCAACTTGGAGCTCAACGTTACAGCCTTTCGGTATGGATACGGACTCATCATTCGATCCATCATAATGCAGGTCATCGCCAAGCATTGTGGTCAGGCCTCAAGCTTTCGAGGTATGCATAAGTGGACTATCCGGAAACAAAGCGACAAGAAAGAGACGGAGGTTGGATTGCACGGTGACGCCTGTTTGATTGAACGCCTACAGTGGCGGCTTCAACTCTCCCCCGACTCAGGACAACTTTCTCGCATCGTACGACCTCAAGGCCTCGAACGCATCTGCCAAACGACGCCTTATTCTTCAGCTTAACCCCGTTCTTCTGACTCAGTACCCCATTTGCTTGCGGATGCTCACGTTATTGTCGTTCCCTATAGGCGTCTCATCTTCCTGAGTAATTTCCTTGCTATATTTATGCTCAACGTTGCCGTTATTCTCCTTACCAAGCCAGGCAGCGGCCTTGTTCGTATCCTCGCTGATGTCTTCCTCCTCATTACCGTTCCTCTTTTTATTTATAGAAGTACCGTTACGTCGTTACAGTCTTGGTAGGTTTCCGTTTGATGCAGTGTTATTTTCTGACACTCACCTCCCAGTGCCCTACCCTCCCTATTTCGTCACTCATATGACTGAACGCTGACATGCTCTGTTTCTAGGTAATTTCATCTTGCTCAAGAATTCAGGTAGAAATGATCTCGTGACATCTATGAGATGAGGTTAAATATACACTCGCAATGCCACTGGTGAAGCTGAGTGTAGTACTCATGCTCAAACTCGATATAACAATGTGAACTTCTCAGGTACGCACTTATCTTATCATAAAAGTCAACCTCGCTATATGCATACTCAGTGACATCATGCATAGTAAACCCTATACCGCAGACTGCGCCCACGTTGCAATGGACACTGGCAGCCTCGTTTCCGCGAGACATATCCTTCTATCTGAGCTACCACCAGTCATCATAGCTCAAGGATGGTTCTTTTGATACATTTATCAACGTTCTATCTCTTGTTACGGGGAACCAAGCCATTGAATCCTATTTTGACCTCCTGCCGCGGATTTTCTTCCAAGTCTAAGGGTCGACGAAAGAGTATTGAGAGACGGGGTCCTGGTGCAAAGGTATGCATGGTCTACCACTTGTCTCGCCAAATTCACATTCAAGCAGAAATGTATCCATGTCGTGGATCATAGAACTTAACAAGTGATGTGATGCTGCCAGTAAGTCCTCCCCACGATATCTAACTTGGGTTTAATTTTGACTCTTCAAAACGATATCATGATATGCAGGATTTACGACGTGCCGACGCGGGCCTTGGTCTCAATAAAAGAAAGGAAGGGAAAAAGAGGAAGAAGGGTGTTAATAGCGCTATCGCTACCAATAAATCTATCAAGGTAGGCACCCTTTTGCTGTCACAGATGTGCCCTCTCACTTACACCAGACTAGACCTCCTCCGAGTCGCCAGGACCAGCTGTAATCCTGGCTGCTGAACTCTTGCACGTTGAGGCATTCTTTGCGATTTATCCAGGTTACTACTTCGATCCAATGCAACCCATCATGCTACAATTTGAGACGATGGCCAGAGAAATGGAGTTCAAGAAGAAAGAATACCGAGAGGCCAAGGATGACCTCCGCGAAGCGATGGTGTTGGATTTTAACGATACATTTGGGGAGGATGAAAGTGACCTTGGGGCGTGGCAACGGTTATGCATTATGTTGGAGGTGTCTCCCGTCCCTAATAACATTCGCTCTTGTCATGCAGTACGTGGTCATCTCATTCTATTTGAGTTTTGGGACACTGGCTAAATCCCCTGACACGTTGATAGGAGCTTAGGAAGATTCATGTCAATATTGTTGATCTTCTCCAAGCTGCAGCGACAGGCGAGACCCCAGAGAAGTTCTCAACTGTAGAGGACTTGCGGATATACACAGAAGATACCGGCAACATTTTCCCGTTAAACGATCCAAGAGCAGGAGGTGTACTCCGGGCACTTTTGCGACGTCTATGTTTATCAACTGATACGACCGGATACTGGGTTCCGCGGAATTCAAGGGAGCCGTTGGACAGGTTTACCTCTAGAAAAATGTTGGCGTTCCGTATGTTCAAAACATTGAACCTTATTGATTGAAGCTTATTTACTACGACTATGGTTGCTCAAATATCATTCCATCGTCTCTCCCAAGCATTTCTTTCCGGGCATCCTTGCCTTCAGAAGCGGCAGACGTCCACAAACTCGACGACAACAAAGAACTTAACCCTGATGGTATAGGTTATCCAGTTACAACCTATCTTGAACAGTAACGTTAGCGTAGATGTTGTCTTTTCTTCAATGTCAGATTCCAGAGATAAAATTTACTTCGGTAAACATGGATAACATAGCACGCAGACGAGTCGCAGGGGCTCCCCGCTGGATGTTCGATATCAAAGTGGGCAGATGGTAGGGCTAGAAGAAAAATGTGTCTGAGTTAGATCAAGATACTTAGATGGACCATGCAGACGCGGCTGCAGCCTGTATGTATAGAAAATCTTGCTAGAGTATCTAGTCGAGGAGAGCAGATTGCCGGGCTGAGGAGTAAAATCAAGTACCGATCATCGATCAAGACTGACAAGCGATTCGATCCTTCCACCTCCGTCCTCTCCTCTTTCTACTCCAACAAGCAACAACTACTTCAAGTCATTTAATGGACCGGCTCATATCATACAGAACCACAGCCTCGATGTACATTTGTTGGATCTTGACTTGGGGGCACTGGGAACTAGAATCATGTCCTACTTCATC
Organism: Cerrena zonata; assembly: GCA_038087015.1. Classification (NCBI taxonomy): domain Eukaryota; kingdom Fungi; phylum Basidiomycota; class Agaricomycetes; order Polyporales; family Cerrenaceae; genus Cerrena; species Cerrena zonata. Next base: position 330,588 of record JASBNA010000018.1, read on the forward strand.
TCCTTAAACGTCCTTCTGAACTCTAGTCTACTTCAAACGTGCCTATCTCCCTCATATAAAACTATCTATGATTAACACCTACTAGTGACTACCAACCCACCCCTACTTACGCAAGGCTATTCTGATCACGAACTTACTTTCTGTCAGCACCATCCTCTCCTCTCGTGCTATCCTCAAGCGCCTTCCGTCGTAACCTCTATTTGCTTGGTCTCCTCTCCAGATATCTATGCTTCTCATTCTCCCCATTCACCCTGTCACACAAACTCAAACATCTGAATGGATTACCTCACTGGTGCTTTCACCTTGTCCGTTTACTCATAGCCGAAGACCGATCGCTCGTACGTCATTCAAATCATCTGTTTTTCGCCACGGTACTAACACTATACTTCCAGAGCAGCCATGTATGGTCTTATGCACAAGTCATGCACTTACGAATCGCTCTCGCTCTCAAGTAGGCTATTATGCTGTCACGGACAACGTTCATATTCCACGCTGGCTCCCCCTTGATCCAGCCGTAGTTTGCTATGAACGTCTCTCTCGGGTACATTCAAATAACGTCAAGACCCCTAACTCTACGCCTACCGGTCTTTACTCGTAAAAGCTCAAACCCCTGGACGTTAAACCTCTTCAGCTCTTCCCCGAGATTACGGTCGCCGCGACAGGTCTATTGATCACTGGAGAGCAGTCAGTTACCTGAATAGAGCGGATAGCGAGTTCGTAGCAGTCAAATTGTAACGTCCTCATCATACTCGATTCCTTTCGTAGTATGGTGCACCTAACAACTGTTTATCCAATATCGAAACGATCCGACACCAAACACGCTGCCACTATCTAGAAATCCCAGCTAGTATACTAACATCTGCCGCTCGCTCGCTCTCAACACGAATATTCCTCCTTTGTTGGACTTGAATGAATTTATCCCAATCAAGTTCTCGTTCTAATGGGGGAAACATACTCACGTATCATTGTGAACGCTATATTCCTCGTACACAGTGTCGAGCCCTACCGATCGGAGCATCGAGTCTTCGACGTCAGGCATCAGAGTTTTGAAGGGGATGATGTTGTTGAGATATAGAGGCAGAAGTGGGGACCAAATACTGTCTTGGGAATAGGTGCGCGAATTCATGACATTTATGGTTTCGTCTTCATGCAAGTCGACTTTGTGTTGCAGGGCTCCGTCAAGTGTGTCAGCCTCAGGCACGATCACTTTACACGACCGAACTCTCACAATCAACACCCTCGTTATAGATAATACCAACACTCAGCCCAATTATATTCGCCCACAGCGTTCCAGTGCTTCCCTTCAAGTGGGGTGTTAGGCACAAACTTCGACTTCTATCAAACCTTTGTCTTGCAGTTATTCGTAATACTAAATTACGAATACAAGGCATACATAAAATTTTACATCTTTCTCCCACCTATCACCATAGTCGAGCCGCATATATGCGCGTGTACGATCGACCTTTGCCTTCCTGTTCCGACTTTCGAGCCCCCTTGCTCATGGACAGTAGGTCCGTCCCTCAATATAACCCACGTCTGCGCTAGCCTTCTTACTAACTTGATATCTCTTAGTTCGCTACCTTGCCTGTTCTCTCTCTCTCTGTGGCCACTAATGGTTCAACGGGATTATTGCACTCCTACCTTTGCCATAACCATACCTCGTATTCTAGTTGCCTTCTATAACTCGCTCTTACTTGTTCCGCTATCACTGATCCCCATCTTCCTCGTTCTAATTACTAACAATGCGTGTATCCACAACGCGAAGACTGATTCAAGCTCTATTCATACGAAAATCCTTTACGATGATTTCATTTTCACATTCTTCCCACTATTGAGGAACATCCTCGTTGTGATAGAGTTTCCATTAAAACCACGTTTCGGCCGTCGTCCTGTCTCCTCAAGGCAACATGTTGCATCTGCGCAACTCAACCTCAACCACGAAGAACTCCGACACGAGCTGAGTATGAACATCCTCACACCCATGAGAGTCGGCAATATGCCCTTGTTTAAAACACTCCCTACTATCCTTCTCTCTACTCGCCGAGCATCCTCTTCAAAGGCGAGAAAGCAGTCAGGTGGTGGTACCAAGACGGGCTCCCCAGAGACAGTAAGTCTTTCTTCACCATATCATAGTGCAATTCGGGGCTTGATAATCCACATCTACGGCCGACTCAGCCGAAACCAGAGTACGGGCCAAAACGATCACCAGTGGATGTCTTTTTCGCTCGATATTCCTCGTTCAAACATAAGCGGACTAAACCACTCCCTGACCAATTTGGATCATTGTGTCGGAAGAGATGTGAAGAACTGAAGCTTGTCAAACTCGAAGACGAGCATTTAAAGGCCCTCAAGAATAAGTTGACTACAGCGATGGCGGATGAACTGTACCTCATGTATGGGAGAACTGAGAGCAGGAAAGCTGGCTGGAGGAGGTTATGCTGCGATGCGGGTATCGATCCCGTACCAAACACGCCAAAAGAATGTCGAAAGGTATGTTCTTCTCATCAATAGACTCGCAGCATATGGTGACTAACTAATCATCATATAGGAAATAGAAGAGAAATATATCAATATTGTCGACCTCTTGAGTGCAAAACGAGGTGGTCGACCAATAGTGTCATACAAGAATTTAAATGAATTGGCGAAGCAGACTAGGCGACCTATGCGGATGTTTCCAAGTCGTAAGGTGAAGGGGGCATTCTCTGCGTTGTTGCATCGCCTTCCGCCGACTGAGCACAGGGCATAGTGTATGTACACGACGTACTGGGTAATTCAATGTTGTTCTCTTTTTCCTCTTCTAGATCTATCCACATGTACACGTACATCAGTTGTTGCAACTATCAGCGTCCATCGAGAACCTTTACATGATAGCCCAGTTTATAATATATTCTCCCTTCGTATTAAATTACTGAATAATTCTATTTCACGTGAACTCGAACATTTCTCGACGAGACTACACCGCATATAAACGACTCGTGAGTTAAGCTACCAGAACTCGAGTATGATATTTATTCCTCAACGCTGCAGCGTGCGAACCCCATGATGGGTGTTGTGAAGTAAATGAGCCCTGTTCGCGAGCATTTCTCGCCTGAGTCGATACATGCTGGGCATATAAAGCTATCCGGGAGCGAAACCATGCAATCGTGTTTTAGTAGTCTTCCCAAGGTGGATTCGAAAGAGTAGATGGTCATGATTTGTATCGACGGATGAGTCTTAGAGTGCAATTGCCCTGGGAACAAAAGGACAATATACTAGACAGTGAATTCGTCAGATCTAGGCTTACCATCTGCTCCGTTGGTGAGACCGTCAACCGTAATGACAAGGTCACATATATGGTGATCGCTCTCAACGTTATCCAAGCTCGACGACTCAGGGTCAGCGTGCACGTAAACGTAAACGCAAATCCACATCCCGAATTCAAGAGATCCTGTAGCTCCCACCCGTGCTCTTGCTTCGTTGCTCGATGACACCATCCCCTTTGTTTGAAACTTCGATATTCATAGACCAGCAGAACGATTGGATATTATCTGTACGAGAGCTTCAAGCTATGTTTCACGATTGGGAGTAGGAGATGGCAAGTATCCTATAAAGCGGGACGGAGAGGGAGACTCTGGGTTGTATATGCACCACAAGTAGTAGGAGACCAGTTGAAGCCAGATGTTCAGTTTGATGCTCCAGAATCCTCAATATATCGCGGATCGCAACTTCGCGAAAGAGGGCAGTGACATAAACCAAAAGGTTTGCATCTAAGTGTATGCGGAGTCAGCGCAGTACTAGTCGGAACACCAAGGGGATGTAATCGTTACACAGGTATTGAGACAGTCCGGGTAATGTAGAAAGTATTCGTCCAAGTGCAGCAATATGAGGATTAGGCATGTATACAAGAATGTTGGAAAGCTGGCAGAACAAGACGTAGGATATAGTGGAAAGAACGATAAAGAAACTTGCCTAACGGTACCACTATTGTCTTTCGATCTAAGTATCCTGGTCATGACCAGTGAATGGTCGTTAATGATGGTCGGATATTTGATGCATTAAGAGTCGTCAATTGGGTACAGCAGATATTTTCGAGCAAACAATTACTAGGATGTGTCGATTTGGGGACTCGAGAGAGTTCGTAATGCTATGCAAGAGATGTATCGAGCAATGAGAGCATTCTGGTCTGGTGGATGAGGTTGATTGAGCATTACCGTGTGCCTTCCCTCAGACAGGATCTCAGTACTCACCAATCATCTCGGTGGAGACCCCTGAAGCCAGGATGCTGAACCATTCCATGGTCAGAACATCACAATTGTCTCGGTATCGGGAACAATGGCTTGGACGGGAGAAGTTGTAAGCAATGAGTGTGAGGTATACCTACCAGAGGGAGCCATATGAGTATGAAGCCAAGATACAGGTCGTTGTTCAAGTGATATTGACCAGTAGACGTTAGTCGAAGACCACTGAGAGGAGTAGTAGTTGTCTAAGTCGCATCCTCGGGCGTCAGAGTGTGATCGAGAATCGCCTCTCGTATCCCGATTCGTATTCATCTCTCTTTTGACTCTCACTTTCATCTCTCTCCCAAACCTGGGGTCTAGTAGCGTTACTTGACCCACTCCCTCTCGTTTACTGAGCCATCTCCCGATGATGTATATAAGTACGCTCTACAAACATATACTACACACCTACATTCTACTAAGATGATGCTCGTATCTCTTGATCATGCATCATCGTTGCTGTATCGAGCAAGGGTTTTTTGGTTTCTGGTTTTGATCATACCAGCGATGCATGGCGGAACGTGTCCCGTACGTGCTCTGAACATTTCGTACTAGAAACCAACTGACCGGAACGATATCTGCCAGAATATGACAGATCCCAGTGGAAGCTGAGGATCTCAGTTACGATGGCGACTGTCAGAACCACTATTTCTCTGCTGTAGCTTTTACGGGGACTGAGATCCTCACTGGTTAAACTGTCGATGTCTTGAAACATGCATGCACCAGACGCTCGGTTTATGCACCCAGGCTGTCAAGGGCTTTTGGAACTCGAATGTACAGATGAGATGCTTTCCACTATGGTTGCTATACTTTCGCTTCGACATCATCTCGGAGTAAGTTTTGGGGTAATCCACCCTGACTTCGTGTCCAGATTTCTCTATTTCTAGGTAACTTCCTTACCCTGACATGAAAATAAAACTTCCGACTTGAAAGGGATCTTTTCGCCTTGATGATACTCCAGATGCGACCACAATGGTCGTTATAAGGATAGCTACAGGTCTCCCACTCTTACATCCGTCTCCTTTTTCTTCGCGTTGAACGCACGCTCGAGTTCAAGTTGGACCAGCAGCTCGCAGTAAGTCTTACTACACCAATAATGATCTGTGTTTAACATTTGCTTCTTCCTGGTATAGGCAGGTCCGAGTGTCTGGGCCTTTTTTGTTTTTGTTTTTGCTTCAGGTTGAATACTGCCCAGGATGGCATCACAAAGGATGATTCGTCACAGTGAGTCGGCCACAACTCTCCATCACCCTAGGTATTGACAGAGCTCTTCTATCTATAGTCCGACGAGATGACAACCACAGTGGTGGTGGCGATGGTCGGTCAGGAAAGCAGTCTTCTTCTGGTGAGAGAAAACAGATGCTTGACTCTGACGACACGCACACATCGAACTCTGGAAACGACAAGGACCCCAATTCGCAGGGGAAGAACAGCAGCAATAATAACAACAACAACAGCAACAGCAACAATAACAACAATAACAACAACTCTCCTTCCTCAGGCTCAGGGAGCGGGGGTAACAACAGCTCTCCGAGCGGGGATAACAGCAGCTCGAATAACGACAAATTTGAGAAAGACCACTGTATCTCGGTCAACGAGAACGACGGAAGTCTCCATTACAATGGTTCTTGGACTTTGGACACCAACGATCGGACCGGGTTAACAGCTACCACCCATACCGCCAATGAGACCGGCGCACAGATGTCCGTTGCGTTCAATGGTTTGTGGTCTCTCGAGTCTCGAGTCCTGAATTCAACTAATATCTTTCATACGTGATTATATCTAATGAATGGCCATCAGGTACCAGTGTCATCGTCTTTGGTATCGTTCATCAAAGTAACGGAACCGTCCCGACGGCGAACTATTCTATTGACGGAGCCGAGCCTACCACATTGTCACTTCCATTTTCCTCGCATAATATCCCCAACCAGCAATTCTTCCAGTCCGCTCTACTCACCCAAGGGGAACACAATCTCACGATCACCGTCGTCAGCAATACAAGTTCCTATACACTTGATTACCTGTGGTTCTGCGGAACCAATACGACAGCAGTTTCTCAGGCTGTTCAAGCTTCGAATGGAGGTAAAAGCTCAGAAGGCAGTGGGCAATCATCGGGAAAGACTGCGATCATTGTTGGGAGTGTTTTGGGTACGTTGTTGGTCATTGTATCGGCCGCGTTTGTGTTTGTCCTTTGGTCTATTCGCAAACGACGGACGAGGGCGGTTTTCACAACAAGTCCACTACGCGAGTGGTTGTCCCGACGTGAGTCCGTGAATAATTTATTATTTATGTTTTTCTTTTTGTGTGTCTTCGACTTTTGGGTGGCTCATGCATGGCATATCAGAGAGAGAAACATTACTCACATCCTCCGACTCAATCATGCGGCGTAATCCAAGCACTCTCGGTACAAGTACATCCGGACACCATCCTCATCCCCATGCTATCTCGGAGAAGTCATCACGAAGCGATGAACCAGTCATCAGGACATTCTCGGACTTTGATCGTCACTACTCTTTCCCGTACCCACTCAAGATTCATGGCCGTGACCGACCGATGAGTTCCATCTCATCTGGTCAGTGCCGGACTTCCTATCATACAAGTGTTGTTCCAGTATCACCGAAGTTCCCGAAGACACCGAGGGATTGGACATAGCTTTTAAACGAAACTAGATGATCAGTCCTCCTAGGAATTTCACTCTGAGTTAGGGCTATAGGTGATATCAGTGTTATGGTTATTATTCTGATAGTAGTTCCTGTCGGCGTTGTCACACTTTGGATGCGTGCGATCTTTTTTTCTATAGACAATGGACAATGGACATCTAAGTGGACTTGATGTGAGGAGGAGTGCCTGTTCCCCAAGTTGACACATGGGATGAAAGTAGTGACTGTAGTGGGGAGTAGAGTGAGTAGAATGTCGGCGAGGAGGAAGAGTTGGCAATCGAGCCTCATGATCGGGGACTTCGGGAGTACTGATTACTACTCTTCTCTTGCTTGTATATCTCTGTATGTGAATCTCAAGCTCAAGTCTTTTACTGGCTCTATATGTTCTTCCCTAAATCTTGTCTGACTCTGTAGCTCTCTCATCTCTACTGTAGCTTTGCTTGTCCTACTCCCTTCTAGTTGCCGAACACGTCGGTTCGCTTGTGCTTTAAACTCTGCTAGCTATCTCTTTTCTACCGACTTCTAATATCCTCAAAAATGATGTGTATCCTCTCAAGCCCTATACCTTCTACCGAACATAGCTCTTCATCATACCTTCCTGAGACTGAAGAATCGGCTGATCACACTTCCATCAATATTGATCCCATACTTGGTCCCTCAAGTCAAGGTCCTATGGAAACTGATTTTCTCAAAAAGCCATCTCTCATCTTCATACAACATGCATTTTCCATCTGGAGAGCCAACAACTACTGTCCTTGATAGATCTTGAGAGCAAGACTCCAAATATTTGTCAGGAGAGGAGCAATATCTATCCCCTAAAGCCTCAATTTTGACATCTCTATGTACTTGCATATCACCTACTATGTATATCTGTTTACCACACAATCTGACACATATATCACACTTGGGCTCCTCCTTGGATCATGTAGATCATTCCATATAAATAGACTGGGAACATATATCACCTGGTACAAATATCATACACAATTTGCTATTTTACACTGTATTCTAGGTCCAGTTAAGCACAGCCAAAATACCACATCTATGTAACTTGGGCAAGAGATCAGTCTGAAATGTGAGACCTTCAGGAAGCACTTCTTTTTGTGTTATAGTAACCTTGTGGAGTGATGCAAATTGAGGGGAAGTGAGAAGAGTGTCAATCCTGTCCCAAAGCTCAACATCAATATCACTGATTTCAATATAAAATGCATCAAATGTTACAGAGATGTAAGCCATATCAGCTGAGGTTATAGTTTGAAGTTGATTGAGCATGTATTCTGTCTGGAAATTAACACCAGTTGTATAATTGAGCTGAGTTAGATTGCTGCAACTCTCCAATGAGACTAAGTCAGAAGATCAGCCACAGTTCATATGTCACCATCTTTTATTGAAATCAACTTACTTTGAACAATCAAATTCTCTGATATTCCCTCAGGGTTGAAGATAAATATTTGTAGGTGATCACTGCAGTGTATCACAAGTGCTTGAATTGCCTCACACAAGTAATCCATCTTAGACTGTTCATCTTCATAATATACATGAATCTCAAGGATTTTTAAATTTGAGGTAAATGTTCCTGCTTCAACCAGTGAATCCAGAAGGATTACATGATTAACAGAATCTATCCACAATGTCAGTGATATCAATGAGCATTTGAGTTTGTTTTGATATAAAGACTTGAGTGAACATGTACTCTTAACAAGTTTTGCCCTTTCTAGATCAATAGAGAGTGTTCTCAAACAATGAAAACATGCCACAAACTGCCAAAACAAATGTAATGAACATTGTTTTGCACCATGATACTGCAGATCAACATTAAGGCTCTGTATAGTTTTGTTGATAGCATATTTGAATATGCTTGGATGTACATCATGGAAATAATCTATCAAAGCAAGCTGCTTGATATTGGGCAGCCTATATACCAGTAACATGACCTGAGTGATTATTGAAAATTTTTTTCTTTCTCTATACAAGACTTTCAAGTTTATATTTTGTACCAAGCTGCAAGCAGAAGGATGCTTGTGAATAAACATTGCATATGTGCAGATGTTTTTGTCATTCAGAATGACATTGACATTGTAATGTTTTCTAGCTCTTTTTGACCATATATGACACACTTGTGCACAAACACCCAAGTGCTTTTGTGGTGACTCATCACAACATGCAACCCAGTCTATTATTGCATCATAGATTTCATTGGGAAGACAACCATTTGAGAATGAGCTATATAAATAAGAAATTGAACATCACATAAGCAATGCAATGAATTGATGGGACATACTGTCTCAATAGAGGTGATCTGATAAGATAGATTGGCCTTGGGACATACCAAAACTTTGTCTTGCTGACAATTTTCAACCATTCACCACATACAAGAGCACATCGGCACAACATCCCCCGAGGATAGCTTTCAAACCTAGAATATTCAATATCTGGAAGCCAAGATATAATCATAAGATATATCTCATTGGGCAAGCATCCTATCCAGAATCTCCTAAAAGTCAACACCTATCAGTAACAGAAAATCAATAATAATGCTATATTTATAGACCTTTTTGCTACATATTTTGATGACAAGCATTGGAAGAGACTTTCCCAGGACCCATATCTATATAGCATAAGATTTTGTACACCAGCCCAATCTTGTGCATTAGCAACATATTGCAGATAGGTTAGGTCAGGAGATGGTCCCTGTAGTAGAGGTGGATATGTGATATCAGAAAAAGAAGGTGATGATGCTGAATTTGATATGTGCCTAGTAGCAGAGAGTGGAAAATAACTTGAAGGCATAGCTTGCAAAGTGGAATCTGAGAATTGCATATTTTGCTGAGATATTGGCTCAAAGTAGGCTGTGTGGTCTTGGGGAGGAGTTGGGTTTGGATAATATGGTGGATCAGGTGGGAGAAGGTAATTTCCACCTGGTGGAATGGAGGGTGGAATGAGAGGTATGGGGATTTGTGATGGGGGAAAATGAGTATCATCCAACCCAACTGGAGACCATTCATCCCATGAGTCATTGAAAAAAGCAGGTGTCTGTTCTTGGAATGTGGGCAAGGTATTGTTGTCCAAGGAAGGAAAGGAAGGCATATTGAGGAGTGAAAGCGGATCATCAAAGGAACTTGGTTCCTCCAGGGGTTGGTTATGATCACTAGGGACAGGATCGATAAATGAGGAATTGACTGGTTCTTCCACTTGATCGTCAACGGGTGTGACCGATCGTGACTGGAGAGACCATGAAGATTGGAGGTTGGAGGGCACAGAGGACGTTGAGTACGAGCGAGAGCGAGGCATAGTGGGGATGATAGTAGCGAGTAAGAAGGTGGGGGGAGATAGTTGGGTGCGCTGGTAGTTAAGCAGCCTCATGTGTACAGCATGTGACATGTGGTCCTAGGATTCTGAGGATCGTTTGAACTCAAATATGCCCCATGGTTATGGGATGACGCCTGCTTTGCTGCTCGTTAACCGCTCATGTCAAGAGCAAGATTTGTATATTGAACCTTGTAGAATGACATACAAAAGAGATGTTTACCATCACCCGCCATACAAAGGTCCTGTATCAACGCCCACTCTTCGAAAGTTCACGAGAGAGTTGTCTTTCTCTACCGTGACAGATCCACAAGCAAGCGTGAGGGATGAACACGGTCAGTCCCGCACAAGCAAAATAGCACTTGGCGGTAGTTGAACGCGTAGAATGTAGCGCTCTGTAAGCTCTGAAGGAACTTTGCAGATTGTCAAGGATACAACGATAAATAGGGTTTTCCGACATACGAGAAGTAGATTCAATCGTCAGGATTGTTTCGATGCATCCTGCTGCCTATGATCATGGCTATGGAGGAGATGAATGAAGGTCGGCGAGTAGACTAATCCATTTGAGGGGTTTGTCGCAGCATGGTACCGTCAGTCTGCCCTATAGACAAGTGAGCGGTGATCCTGGATCAAGGCGTGTACATGGATGTTGCAACAGAGACCCATCCGGCGACGAGCAGTTGCGAGAAGAGCCTGAAAAGCCTAAGTCCATGTTCATGATTAGGAAAGCCTTAGGGGAGATGTTACCCATGAGTGAGTACCAATGAAGAACTCAGTTGACACGAGAGATTACGAGGTGAGCAGCAGAGGCAATGCACAAATCCCAATGGTCGTTGTTCAGATCGGCATTAAACACATATATGGTCACAAGCTCAAGTACGAGAAAGACGAATAGCTTGCCTGATAACTCTGAGGTAACCATAGAGCGGAACATTGAGGAGGAAGAAGAGTAGTCGACCGTGAGCGTAGTTGATCGAAGAGGAGGTGTCCCGGTTGGGCGTCGGAATACGATCGAGAGGATCATCTCCATCTCTCGCCTTTACTCGTATCCTCTCTCTCTCCAGGAACATCGCTTGGAATCTCTCGATGGTTCAACGTTCAACGTTCATACATGCGACTCCTCTCCCCGCTTGCCCTACAAGTGGCATCTCCACATTCCACTCACCCTACCAAGACCTTCCCCGCTCAGAAGTGCTTGCTTCTCGACTCTCGGTTATTTCTCTTACACTGTTACTTCCACCGTTCTCCTTCTTGATGCCTGCTATCCTGTGCTCTCCTGCAGACATTCCTAGTTCACTGAATCTCTCTCCCCCTCTCGTTCCTCCAATACTTGCCCTAAAGGTAGACGCTCTCAATACATGCCTCTTTCAATGATTTCTCCAAAAACCAACTTGTGACTCATACGACAGACATTCCTTGGAAAAGAGGACCTTGCATACAAATCCTAATCGCGAAGGCCTCGCGATGCAAACCCTTCTTGCTGACACTTCCCTCAAAAGCGACCCGATCTGTCTCCTCGCAGGACACGACAATCCCGTGGAAGTGTATGACGAGTGAGTTTCGCCTTCAACTTATTGTAGTGCGCTGGCCAACTTTTCCTCATCTTCGTTCTTTTACTCTATGTCATATACCCCATCCATGCACAACCTAGTTTCTATTCGGTCAACCTGCGAGTTTGCGTTCCATACTCGCACCTACCCAACTCTGAAGGAAAGGCTCGATGGGAAATATCCCGACATTGCCTTACGCGCTTTTGCAACCGCCTTGTTATAAACCTGGAGTATGAGCAATGTCACGATTACCGTGCACTCGAGACACAGAATGACCACCCTGCATGCGGCTGCAGAAGCCAGCGACTAGACAACCAACGTCACAGACATTGAAACCTTCTCGATATCTAATGCACTGTACTGTCAACCATCGATGCATCCCCTCTCATCATCGACTATGGACATCCAACTCAGCATCGCATGTTATATGGCCTCGACACACCAACCTTGAACCAAATCTCCATGTAAGGTGTCATGGATTTCTACGATCATTGTCAATGGTCTTTCATCAAGCATATTTCGAGTGTCCTCCCGTCGACTTCACATATCGAAGAACGCACAGGAGCTTCCGGACTGCTCTCAGTCCGTATCCTTTCGGAATCACCAATACATTTCGAGATCTACGACTACATCCTTATCCTCATCTATTACGCTCCGCATCCAAGTCGACCTAGTACTCATCGCTCTTCATGTCCTCTTGGTTGCGACGTTCAAGATTTGTACGTCTAGATCTCTTGATCCATTTCCAACTCTGCCGTCAGACTAAATACACAGAATCATATTTCTCAGATTCTACTGTACCTGTGCCAAGTGTTATTTAGAGATAAATTAATATATTTTAGCTAGGCGAATGTCTAAGACGATTAAGGGTATGATATATACAGTGTATTGCTTTTGGAATCCAGTTTGAATTTATTCTATATGTCCAAGCCGCCGTTGGCTAGATGGCAGTACCTTCGACGGTCTCGAGCACAAACGAAGGCAGACCATTTGACCGCATAGACAGGCCGAAGCACAAAGGGATGTCTTCGGTCGGATCCAAACATGGGTAGGGTCCAGTATCATTTAGACCGATGAACAACCACATCGAAAGTGATTGTCGTCTTGGGACCAAGGGAGGACGGGGTTCAAAAAGTCCGACATATCCAAGAACTGTCAGAGAGTTATCCAAGTAGGGAGTTTGATTTTCGTTCCCACCGAAGGGTGCCATGTGGCTAGGCAGAATGCACTTCAAAAGAATCTTCGTAAATGTGTTTGCTCGCCTGTATTTATCTTGGCTATAACCTGCATTCCCTGTGCTTGAATGACGAAGGAACGAATGAGCTCATGCTTTGATGAACTTATTCGTGCGTCATTATGACCTTGCTCGTCGTTACCACATTTGCTAGGAGGGGTCAGCTTCCACGGAACGAATATCTAAGAATGTGGACAATTCGACAAGGAGCTCGGCACGTACCTTCTGCCAAGATGACGGTCCCCACTTCTCCTCCCACACAGCCCAATAGCATCACCTCTGCCTCGAGGCCCCACTACTAAGCCGACCACCGAATACTTCGATTAGGCGGGAGCACCATCGCCGGCACGAGAATTGTAACGTCGACAAGAAGTATTTATTGCACCCGAGCGGAGTAGGAAGTCGACGAGGGATAGGATTGCGTGAACGGCGGAGTGGTAGATACGCCAGTTGGAGTGACAAGGGGCAATAGCATGACCGACTCAAGATTTGGAGCCTTGGTACGGAGAATCTTTAGAATAAACATATCATGAGAGGTAAGAACATCGAAGAAGCTGCGTCTGAATGAGGAGGGATCATTTCACACGCACGGAGTTCTTCAGTCATGAAAAAGTGCCGTAAGATAGTGGAGACTGAGGTTGAGAGGAAGGAATGCGTTGTTGTCGAGTTGTGATATGTACAGTAGGGTTATTGATGATATACGTCGACATGTATTGATTCGGGCAGAGCGATTGAGAGGAATACGAGCATAAAAAGAGGGATGAGGGTAGCGAGTGAATGAAGCGAATGGTCAACAAATTTCGAGAGACGTACCTAGTGATATTCCGACTCCGACTCCATACCAGAAGCTCGCTCTCTTTCCTCTCACTCTATCTGGGTCACTGACCCTCCGACGACCGTTGGACCTATATTGACGGCTGTAGATTTAGTACAGAGAAAAACGGCTATTCTAAGAGGGATACACGCAGGTTTCAAGGGTTGAGGTCCTAAAGAGAGAATATTGACACACATTGAGGATGAATATCATGAGCGGACAGAGTTTCATCGAAGGTCGCCGGGCGAGTTATCGACGGCGGAACTTCAGTACTCCGCACAACGAAAGTAGCATATTAGAGTGGATCGATCGAGCAGCTTATGTTGGTACGTCGACTCTGAAAGTATATTCGAGCAGACTGTAAGTGATCTGGCGGTATACAAGGCTTTCAAAAGGACGTACATACTAGTATGAGACTCGATCGCTATGACGGATCCCCTCGTCTGCGAGTACGGCGCGTGATGGTAGCGTAAGATGTAGATGTGAGAGCAAGTTAGTTTAGTTGAGGCCTTGGTGGGATATGGTACCGTAGAATTATAGTTGCATAGAAGTGGTTTCGGTGAAAGACTCGCTACGGATCCTGCTAGGAGAGAACCATCGGACGAGCAATTGGAGGAAGGAACATACGTCGATCTTCGTGATTATAAAGTCCTAGAGACTGGGGAGAGGATATCCACGAAGGACTGCTGGTGGTGACTACCGTAAGGGCAAAGGGAGTACTGAGTCGATACGGGAGATGCATACTAGAGAGACCGGGAAACTAGATATTGACAGAACATATGAGGTGACTCGGAGAAAGCAGAAGAGAAACTGGTACCAGTATACTACTACTTGTTGCCCAAGTCGGCATCTGATAGACATTGTAGATCGAGAACCTCGAGGTATTAGAAGCGGTCCAGGTATTCGATGGCGAGTAGCTCGGAGTGAGAAGGTGAGCAGAACATCGAGGACAAGGAAGGGTCGGCGATCGAAACCGGGCGTCAGGATATGATCGGAGCACCGACCACTCCACTCCTGCTCATCTCTTGCTTCTATCTCTCCGAACATGACGCTCGATTTTGATTCGCTTGAGCTGGAAGTCTATGCTTGATAAATCTAGTTGCGTTTTCTCCTGAGCTCTCCGTCAGGGAAACGCAAGTAAGAGGACCCGGGCATCCCACCTCGATCAACTCCTCTTCCTCCTGCTGTCTCCACTCCAACAACCACCTCAAGTCATAGAACGGACTAGTCCATGTCTTACTAACCAAATGCCTACAATGCATAGACACATACCACGTACGGGAAACTAGAATTTCTGTCTCCTGTTGCTTCCTCACCTCGTGCGTGCCCCTGGACTTCGGTCTACAGATGGGGTACCTCATGTGAGCCCACTTTTGCTTCACACTTGTCGATCGCTGTCGGTAGTCTATCAATCTCTCCCCTACCTACGCAAGACGATTCTGATCGCGAATATCGATTCGTGTCCTCGGTTCCTCGCAACTACTAGGCTCTTATGTTCCCTCCAAACACCTTCCCTTGCGACGGTCCTTTGCGCTTTCTCCTCACCGAATACGCTTCCCATTATCCTCACCCACGCCGATGTATCTTGTCGTAATATCTCAAGCCTCTGAGTGGACCACCTCGTGCTAGCGAGTGTTTTGATTGAAACTCTTTTTGCTCGTAGCAGACGACAATCGAGCCTCTTAAGCACTAACAGTATAAGCTCGAAATAGACCTATGCCACCATAGCCTATACACTCACCCAGTTCGGAGTGGACCAATCTTAAAGATGCTACTTTGCTGCTACGGACTGCATACGTGTCTCATGCTGTCTCCCCCTTTCCATCGTTGTCTTGCTTCGAGAATAAGAGACTCAAGCTCTACACCTGCCGATCTTCATCATAGAAGCCCAAACCCTCAAACCTAACCTCATTCGGCTCTTTCTTGAGGTGACGTCTGTCGAGATATGCCTCTCTACCAACGGAGGGCAATTGGTGACAGGATAGAGCGGAAAGGAGGATAGTGAGTTTCTACCGAGTCAACATAGCCTCACGTACACCGTTCTAGATGTGATTTCTTCACTGACACGCTTCTTTCAAGATATCCTTACCAAAGATTTTGTGGGGTATATGCGTACCATAACCTACCGTACACTACACCGGGCTCATCATATCAGGGTCTCGAGCCATCCCGTGTTCCACAGTGCTCTACATAAAGTTCAACCCCGCCCATTCAAACTCAAGTCCGTTAGGTTGCCGTGAGGGAGATAGGCACGCTGAAGAGGCCAGTGGAGACGTGAGGAGGGATATACAAGGTGTGAGGTTAGCCGAGTTCCCAGTGCCTGTTCCCCAAGTCGACGCATGGGATGGAAGTAGTGACTGTAGTTGAGAGTAGAGCGAGTAGAATGTCGGCGAGGAGGAAGAGTTGGCGATCGAGCCTCATGATCGGGAACTTCGCGAGCACTGATTACTACTCTTCTCTTGCTTGTATCTCTCTGAAATAAACCTCGAGCTCGATTCGCCTGAACCTGAAGGCGTCGATTAACTATATGCTCTCTATCCTCTACCTTGGCTAGCTTCATGCTTACCTCGTTTCCCCGATCACTTTGCTTATCCTGCATCCTTGTGCCTTCAACTCTACATCCCCCCTCTACCGATTTCTAGTGTTCTCGAAAACTACGTGTTTTCTCTCAGACCTCTCAATTCTTTTCTCTCCTACCTTTCCGACACTCATCATGCGCCAGGCCCTCATTGTGCTCCACCTGACGAAACACATGTGCTGATTGATGTCGAGACCACTACTATTACATTGGCAAGATTGCAGTATGAGGAAAAGAGCAATTGAGAGGAAGTGATTGGTGAGGAGATGAGATCCGTGGTAAATGTTGTAAGTGTAAAGACATCCTTTCTACCGACACTATTGATCGAAGGCGACAAAAACTGCTTCAGCACCATACAGAATAGTATCATCCCAACTATCGATATTCCAGGTCAATCCGTTCATCGACACATTGCTGGTGTACGCCTTGACCCGAAGGTCCGTTTCGTTGCTAACGTTGAGCATATTGAGTGCAGTGAATACCTTGGGCTTGTTCCAGAACTCACGTCCCGCAAAGGGGGCATACGAACTATGCTGGTGGCGTGGCGGACTCCGGCAGACATCATCTGTGCTAAATGTCCCGCTGTAGATGTCTGTTCTATTGCCAGAGTACGCTAGCCATGCTGCGGTACCACATAAGAGTTCGGTGTCCGACCACGTATCGATATTGATGGTGAAACCTGAACAAGTGATATTGGTGGCCTTGGTAATGACGCGACAGTCGTGCGCAGGGTTGGTAGAGATGGCCTCAAGCCAGACAACAACCTTAGGGGTTGACGAATACGAACGTGCAAACCGGATCTGGCGGGCGGTCGACTGCTGTGGTCGTGACATGAGGTGGTCTTCTAGGGTGTCAAACCTGCCACATTGGAGGTCTGGATCGTCTCGTGCAATGGCAAGCCATGAGCATTCGGGATTGTATTGATTGCCAATGGTACCTTCCCATGATTCCAGAGCGATTTTTGTATGGTAGGACGAGACTTCAAAGATACTGCATCGAATGCGGGGGATGTTTAAATGCAGGGTACTAATACCCAGCAGTATTTTTGGTGGTACGGGCTTGAAACCGAAGCCACTGAAGGAGATATAATCGGTATTGTCACAATAGAACCCGCCGAACTCGGACTCGGTCTTAGCAGGGAAGGTACCCGTCTGTACATTTGCAACAGGTGTTCTGTTCGACATCTTCACTGGGTACCGAAGCATCAGTTCTGAGAGACAATACCTCGGGATGATCATCCCAGCACGAGACGATGCATACCTATTGGCAGATAACTTTGTTCACTATACTGAGTGATTTAGACAATATTGACTGTCCTCAGCTAGCATGACATAAGAGTATCAGGATTAATCTTGTCGCATTCAAAAGGATAACTGACCACTAGACTATGGACAATGGGGGTACGGTCAACAGTGAGCGTAAGATGAGACGATTGATAACAATGCGGTAGAGGCAAGGTGTATCCGGAGGGCTCCTTTATAAGAACATGCTGTAATGTAAGTTTACGGGCTGTAACGTAAGTTTACGGTGGCGTTGAGCGTCGATAGAAACACTAACCTCTCGAAACCTAAATTTAAAATAAGAATCAGCATGTCAGCCATGGAAAATGCATACCAAGGCTGCGGATCGATTCGGCATCACGATCCCCTCATCGCTCTACCTCGTTCAAAATGTGTCGCAGGTTTGTTAGTTGTTATTTTTTACTGATGCTTTCCGCGCAAAGATAAAGTGGTCCCAGGTGAACATTTCCCAACCACAAGTGAAGCATGCATGACCGACGAGAATTGAAACAGAGGTCTGATATTCAAAAAGACAAATCTAGTCAAGAAGAAATATCATGATTTTTCTTGTAACGGAGATCGTCCATATAGTCTGAGCGTTACGACGCGACTAGGACAGACTGGCTAGGCATTTTTTTCGTAGAACAATGTCAAAATGCATGCAATTGGAGAATCAAAACAAGACTCACATGATGAAGAACTCGGAAATACACTAAGCGAAGCACTCAGCACCGGGCGCGGGTCTCCATTCCTAGTAATTGACAAGGTAGAGCGCAGACCAGTTCGCAGGTGCACACCTTCAAAAATGATTCCGAGTATCCACCCAAGCTTGAAGAGTCGTTCACCAAGTAGTGGTTGAGGATGGATAGAGGGCCAAATAGTTTTGATCCTAGATTTCTGACTAGTTTTCCAAGTCTGTGCGAGAACTTGAAGATACATTGAACGAGATACCATAAAACCTTTGTAACCAAGGCAATATCGAGATAAGTAGCACGGGAGCGAGCCAAGTGGCACCCAATACACCAATGTACGTGTGTGTAAAATAACGACAAGACATATGTATCGTCAATGTCCGCATTGATGGACTTTCAACACCAATATAACAAGATATCCTCGGTCGAGACATATCGAGAACTGGCAAAATGAGAAAGACATTCATGAGATCAATAGTTAGCTCGAGAATATGCGAGGAAATGAATCCGAGTCAAGAACACGCAAGCACCCCTAATACTCACAATCAGCTTTCATGAAACGAGTACCCAAGGTACGTACCTGCTGCAAAGATGACTTCTGGTCCCCACTTCTCCCCTCCCACCTCATTCTACGCCATCAAACAACCTCCCTCTCGAGCCCTGTCACTCATAACCAGGGAATATTTCGAATAGTCCGGATCGACGTCGCCTACATGAGGATTAGAACGTTGGCTAGTATTGGTCTTTTGTCCAAGCCGAACGATTATGTATGAAGTTGATGAGGGCAAGCATTGATGTGCAGGCGAGTCGAAGATGGGCTGTTGAGGTTATTAGAAAGGGGTAATGATCAATGCGATGCTTGACTCCTTGTTACGGAGAACTTGTGGTAATCGTCCTACCACGAAAGGTGTCTGGGCAACAAACAGCCTACGTTTGAATGACGAGGATGAATGGCATACGGCAGAGTTCACGAGAGGGTATCGTAGAATATGAGGATTGGGTTGAAACTCTGAGAGGGGAGATGTTCATCGTCTAGTTGCGATATGTACGTCAGGTTTGCTGCTAGTAGGCGTAGACATGATATAGTCGTAGATACTGTTAGGGAAGCGATAGGATATAAGTACATGAATATAGAAGGGGCAATAAGGGTAGGGAACGAGAGGAGGGAGGGTTCGAGAAGGTTCGAGAGACGTACATTGTATATTTCCACTCCAGAAAACTTTGACATTCTCGCTTCCACTCTATACGGATTACTACTCTCTGATGATCGCCAGAGGCCGCCGACCGATATTGGGAATGATAAGTTTCGTACTGAAAAAGGCCAGGTTACGAACGATACAGTGAGACTTGAAGTTCTCGAAAGAGGATCGGAACAGTGCGTCTTGAGCAGGGTTATTGAGAATATGTTTCGGATAGACTCTGAGCACAAGATTTATACCGACTAATAGAGATAGTCGATAGGTAAAGGAAGTCCGGGGAAGCTACTAGCACGAGACAGGACCGTGTTCGTAGTCTGTAGTGAAAAAGGCACCTCAAAGCGGATGGATCGCGTGGCTTATGGTATTACAGGCATCATTCGAGTTATACAGATTGTCGACGATTTAGTGAGCGCAAAGAGATTCGGAAGAGACATGCAGATATCGAGACTACAAATACGATACATTATCATTAAATAAGAGGGAAACGTAGAGTAGGCAGTATGCCAATCCATGCCGGGGCTACATAGGGTATGTTTGTCCTCGTAGAGGAAAGGCTTTGAGGAAGGAGTTGATACTGCCAGAGGAGAGTCAACAGAGATGAGGCAACTGCGGGAAAAGAGTGCAGGACGACGTTTGTGGTAGCCTTGAAGCCAGGAAGGTGAGATGGACTTGATGTTCAGAGGGTGCGAGCTCCTAATGCTTAGACTTTTTGCCCAAGTCGATTCGTCGATGCCTGAGAGACACAAACTACTGTAGCTGGGAGCAGAGAGAGAGAACATTGTTGAGAGAGTCGGCGATCGAGGCATCCACGGGCCGCATCAGGCGACGATCGGGACTTGGAGGAGCACTGACCGGTACTGACCACTCCTACTCATGTCCTGCTTATATCTCTCTGAACACAAAGCTCGAGCTCGATTCGCCTGAGCCTGCCGTCTTCTATGGTATTACTGTGTTCTCTCCTCCGCCCTGGGCTTCATCTTTGCTCGTCCTGCGCCCTTCTACTACTTGCCAAATTACGTCGCTTGTGCCTTCAACTTCTGGTCAACCCTCCTCTACTCAGTTCTAACGTTGTCGAAAATGTCAATGTTCTATCAATCTCTAGATCACTCTTCTATTAACAGTTTCTCATCTAAATTTGGCTTGTCCTTTCCTCCCCCAACACTCGCTCCAAATATGCAGGTCCTTACCATATATCACACCCGAGGAACCCATACTTATCAGAGGCAGAGCTACCTGACGACTCCTAAGAGACACGCTTCTAGATTTCTGCCGTTAGGATAAGAGGCATGTGCTAGAGACCTCATTGTATGTAAGTCCCCGGTGTCTCGACTTTGCTGATCATTTTTCCTACACCTACTTCCACCGTTTACCTTCTTGATGCCTGCTGTCGCGTGCTTTCCTCCAGCCAGACATAACTCACTGAACATATCTCCCTCTCTCTTTCTGCCAGCACTTGCCCTAAAGGTGGACGCTCTTGACACATGCCTCATTCGGCGAATTCTCCAAAGTATAATAGGCAGCTCATACGACGGTTGGAAAAGTAGATCTTATACACCAAGGAGGCGTCATGTTCAAGTAAGTCCTTCACACTGACATTGATCTCAAAAATCAACCTAACGTCTCCTAGTAAGACACGAACATCATGTAGAAGCGTACGAGTTAATCTCGCCTGAAACTTCTCAAAGTACGCTGATACACTTTTCATCTCTTGTCTTTTACTCTAGACCGTATACCCCATTCAATATCATGAACAACCGAGCCGTTGTTCGATCACTCTCAGGCTGAGGTCTCGCCTTCCCAACCCCCAACACCTACCGATGGGGTACATATCCCGTCATCAACTTACACGCCCTGCAGTCCATTAAGAGTATGTTCCGGGTAGACTCTGAGCACGAGATCTATACCAGGAAGTCCGGGGAAGCTAGTACGAGACAGGACCGTGTTCGTAGTCTGTAACGAAAAAAAGAACTTCAAAGCGGATGGATCGCGCGGCTTATGGTGTTATATCTACTTTGAAGATGTCTCTCAAGTTATGCAGGTTGTCAACGATCTGGCAAGCGCAAAGAGTTTTGGAAGAGACATGTGGCAGATATCGAGACCCGATCGTCTCGATGTGATCCGCGGGAAAGACTCGGGAAAGACATGAGTACGAATCTAGATGGAATGACAAAAGAGCATCGGAATGATTGAATGCTTGATTCAATAGCACAGAGTGTCTTTGAAAGCACTGTACCACAGCACGATGAGTCATGAGAACCCTGAGGAACATGCGTTCTACATGGCGAATTTGATGGGTGCAGAGTCTATCGAGCACCAAGGAATACGGGAGAGCATCGTAGAGCGGCTTGAGACTCCGAGATAGACAGATATTGGGTGTTTGATTGGGATACAATTATAGTACACGTATACACAGGGAGCTAGTGAAACGAGTTTCGACTTTCGAGAGACGTACCTGGTGATAGTCCGACCCTTACTCCGTAGCGAAAGCTCTTTCATCCCTCCCACTCTATCTAGGTGACTGACTCCCCAACCAGATCGACGACTAGAGGTTTGGTGTTGAAGAAAGTGGCCATGTCAAGAGTAACTAGATTTCCACAGAAAGACGATCGACAAAGCTATAGGTTGATTATCGTGAGTTGAGCCGTTGAACAGAGTTTCGGGAAAGACCATCGAGGGAGGAATCGACGGCAAATCATGGGTAGAGGTTGTCGAGAGCAGGGGGATAGCGTCAGGCATGAATCAGGTTTGTAGTTTACACAAGCAAAGTAGCAATGGTGGTATGTCTCCTCCGAAAGTAAAACCGCACGAACTGTAAGTGATCTAGATATATACAAGAGCTTCAGAAGGACATACGACTTGATCGTCTCGATGGATTCCCCCATCTGCAAGCACGGTGCGCCATGCGGAAGACGTGGACCAACGAGTAGGTCAATCGGGACGAAGGCTTGGTGTGGCATGGTACTGTACAGTTTTCCTTGTGTCAGAATGATTTTGGCGAAGGAGTCCGAATGGATATGGGAGAGAGCAGTTAGACGTACAAGAAAGTGTTTGTGACTGGGGTCTTAGAGGTGGGTGAAGGACTACCGACGGGGAAATGAAGAATGGATAAATGCTGAGTTGACACACGACGGGTATACCAGAGAGAGACTGGTAGACAAGACTTTGGACGTTATACGATGACTTGGAGGGAGCAAACAGACGAGAATGCCTGAGTCGGTCCAGTAGTTGTTGCCCGAGTCGGCGCCTGATAGGCATAGTAGATCGAGAACCTCGGGGTGTATGAGGCGGAGCGCGTCATCGATGGCGAGTAGCTCGGAGTGAGAGAATCAGAGTGAGCAGAACATTGAGGAGGAGGAAGAGTCGACGATCGAGAGCCGGGCGTCAGGTTACGATCGTGTAACGATCGCATGACCGAATAGGACCCCCCCTTTTCCCACCAAATGTTTGATCCCAGATCTGACCTTTGGCGGGCATTGATTTTTTGACGATTTTGCCATTTTTCGGGCATTCAGCACATAGGCATACCAAAAAACCTCTTTTTCCGGGCCTGCGGCGCATAGAACCTCCCGGCAACATTTTTTCTTACCGAATATGGCAATATTTCAACGGGATTGCCAAAAAATTAGTTTTCGCAGAGTAAGTAACGACTACAGAACACTAGAATATGATGCTGTATGATATTAAGCTTTAGATCGCTTTCCTATCTGTATAGTAGTCCTGACAGATGCATCGTTGTCTTCGGGCTCCAGGTGCTTGCACTTGCGCGATGCCTCTAATGTGAGCTGGACGGCAGATCAAAGTTGAAACCCATGCATTACGGCGTAGCTCATAATGTCTCTAAAGTTGTTGTTGAGAGGGAACATTGCTAAGCCGTTAGCCCCTGCTGTGACGAACTCCTGTGCTGTGGGAGCAGGACATAAAGTATCCAGTGAGAGAACGAGATTCTCCGCTTGTAAGAAAAGATAGCTTGCTAGAGGTGGTGCGCTTGATGGGTGTTGAGGGGTGATAACCCACGGCGAGTAGAATTGTGCGACAGAAGGTGAGCCCAGGGGGACATACACTTGCACAACAAAGCGCGACAGTCAATCGATTGCAATACACCGATCAACAAAGTTATGTGTTGGAGTTTTCCCCCCGCCACGTTCGAAAAGTACAACCACTGAAATAATATATATATCAGCTTTCAATGAGGGAGATAAATTACCACATACCAAGGCCATAGAAAACCTCATTTTGATGTACAACCAAAACACCTGAGCCGGGCTTGAGAGGCTTTTGAGCATCTATACCAGCTTTAGCTAAAGGCCAAGACGGAAGCAAGTGTTCCTCGATAGCAGCGAAGGCCTTCTGTTTTCCCTTGAGGTCAGTTTGTGAGACAGCAAACACGTCTGATAAATATGAACCGCTCATTCTCAGTGTTGACCCTGAAGCTGCAGTCCCTAGCCATCGTTGCTTTTGTTCTAACCCACTACCACTTCGCTTTCTCGACTCTTCATAGGCTTGCTGAATGCGAACGATCTCATTGACGAGCTTCATTCTCAGTTTGCCAGTATCTTCAGGAACCCTAGATGATGTACCCGCTGATGATAGCGAAGCAGTCGGTGTAGAGAGTGTATCGGATATGGATAGTGTCTTGCGATACCTCCAGGCGACTGATGCGCGTGCTTCAGCAGTTTCGTGTGCAAGTCGTTCCGCCATGAGGACCACATAGTTGAGTTGACCATCTTCTACTAGTCGAATTGGCAACTTCTTCAACTTGGTGGGTGCCATGCAATGATTAGTTTCTTCAGAGGTTTGTCGTGCTGCAACATCAATGTCATATTGCGCTTTCTGTTCAGGAGTCATGTGTGCTTCTACCGCAGAGAGGCAATGTAGGATTGATTCTTGCCATTTCAACACTGCAGTTTCTCCAGCCTCAGGTAATGCATCGCTATCAAAGATAATTGTCAGAAAAAATAGGGGGCCAATGAAGTTTACGCACATAGCATGTGAATCATGTAGCACAGTAGCAGCCGTGGCCACACCACAATTACGGACAGCTGTCTCAGAGCAATGGTCCATAAGTTCATCTTGAGAGCTGTCATGCAGTAAGCTCTTGAGCTCTTCGTTAGCAACTCCAGTCCCATCCTGATGGTCAACTACTTCTGGGTCATGGTTGGGGTCGAGTATGTCTCCAATACTAGTTGGGTCCAAGTCCTCAATAATATCAGACTCGCCAACAAAGCCATCGCTTGTGGGATCAGTGTTGAATTCATCTAGTATTATACTGCCAGAATGAAGATCTTCGATGAATTTTGATGCAGCATCCACGAAACCTTGATGGATATCGTGATGGGATCCTGTCAGCGAGTGGTTTGACATGGGTATACTGAGAAGCTGGAGGAGCTGTTCTGCCTCATCGTAGGCATGAGGAAGTACTGTGGAGACAATTTCATCATCACTCGGGAACTGTGACAGGACTTGATATTTGATATCCGTCAAGTCATACCATGAGTGATGATACCCTGAATGATGGGCGGAAGCCTTCGCGTTTGCTCTGCCCTGAGAATGGATATCCTGATCGACCAACAGTGTGAGCTTGGGCATCATGTAGATGAGATCGAGAAACGTGAAGTCCTTTATGACACGACGCGCACATCTGAAGAAGTGTTCACAACATTCTGTAGAATGAAGCCATGGAAGAAGCAGAGTTTGGGGATAATAATCGCGATGGATGAGAATAAGGCCGAGCATGCTTTCGATAAACAGGTTGAAGATGTCGTAGAGCTCGCAAGAGATAAAATGAGTTTTTGGGGAATAGTGGGGATGGTCCTTGATGCTTTGGAACCAACGATCAAGGAAAATACGAGACCTCCAGAGTATCTTCATCCAGACATGAAAGCTTATACTGCGGCTCTGCTGAGAGTCGATAAGATCACCAATAATAAAGAGGTATATTGCCAGTCCCAGCTTGCTGTCTTTTGGTGTTTGCATCTGTAGGTGATCAATCACTGCTGACGAGAAGAGATGAGCAGCAGCACAATCATCTTGTTTGTCAACACCAATGATGTCCGCTTGAAGTAAGGGACTTGTTTCTGATTCAGCAATCTCCTTGAGCTGACTGAAATGGGCGATGTAGTTCCCAAGGACGAGAGTGTGGGCACCAGAATGTACGCTTCCCCATCTGTTTTTCTTCCCATGCTTCCCATCGGTTCCAAGAACTCGTGGTTTTCCACTTTCCGGAAGGAGAGGGACAGAGATGGTAAAGGGCGAGATGCTACCAGGTATGGGAGAAGAAAAAGACCATGTGCGAACATTGCCTGACTCAGTAGCTTCAGAAAGAAGCTTGTGTTCCAGGCGTCGTTCCATAGAAGCTCCGTCAGGTGTATATGAAATGTGATGAACACCGCGTTGTTGAAGCTTTGACTCAACGGCATCATGCCAGGCACGGATTTCCTGCGCAGTGGATGTTGACTTGATTGCCATGATAGCGACAGCGAATGGTGGAATGTTAGACATGGGTATAATGACAAGCCACACACGAGCCTGTCAAAGCATAGTGAGACATAGTATACAAGAACATGATACGATACTTACTTTCTCTGCCTTGTTATTCTGTTCCTGTGCCAATAACAATGTCAACTCATTGTAGGTCTCAAAGGTGGGAACTCGACCATGTACACCAGCAAGCTTCCACTTGTTATCCACCCCATCATGGTAAGGGCGTAAACCCGGGTGGCTCTTGGTGTCATCTACACATAGACCAATGGGCTTCCCCATCCATCCGACAGCCTTGATAAACAAGACAAGTTGATCGAAATTGATATCCTCAATTCCAGCAGCATAGCGTGGGTGAGATGCATGGATCGCCCTGAGAACAGGTAATGGTAAGATAAGAATAAGTCAAATAGTGCCTGTAGAGATTACATACCCCATGCTCTTGAGTGTACGACCAGTGAATGTTATCCGAAATGTGCGATAGGCTGCCGGTGAGATTGCAGCCAGTATTGTACAGAACCGGTCGAAATCCTCAGAGTACTTCATGTTCTGCATCCCAACACCTCTGAACTCTCGTTCCTCTGTCAGCATCATCGCCTCCACGAGACCCACAAGGACAGACATGTCCTTGTAATGACCTGATGCAAGACGCTTGGCAAATTCTAGCCAGCGTTTTTCACCCTTGATTTATAAGATATATATTAGTACCATATCGAAATCCTAACACTTCAGTAATACTCACCATCATGAAGAGATGGTACACATCTTGATGTCGTAGGAATGCTTCACCCATAAGCGGATTACGATAGGACTTTGGGGTAAACTTGGCATTGGGTACTTCACATGGAGTATGGTAGAGAGCATTACAGAAAGTCTTCAAGCGTAGTAATGCATAGCACCGGGCACAGCAGCTAATAATCCCTCCGAAAGAGACAAATCCTCGTTTTAGGCATGTGGGAGAGTACACCGCTGAGGACATGTGGTTGTTGATCCAACGAGCCTGATGAAACTCGGCATCGAGAACAAGTTTCTAGAGATGGTCGGGCTTAATGTTTGGTACCTGATCCAGAATTCTTCGTTTCAAGACAGGTCGAGGGGGAGCACCGCCACCTGGACAGCTAGAACGAGTAAGATAGATAATGATATTCCGGTGGTCAAGAACTGTGAGTCCCGGGCAAGGAATAATTGAAGGTTTAGATGAGTTTATACCAGTCATCTGTGAGGTTTTGGATGTTGAGGAGGACCCCAAAGAGAAATATGCCATGATAGGAGGTCCAACTGGAGGTGTCTTCCGACACCGTGTGCTCTCAACAAAATGCTCCTTGAAGCGCTGAATGTCATATACCCGATTTTTGCAGCTATTGAGCCAATTACCACAGCGTCCACAATGAACACGTCCTGGTTTACTTTGGTCGAAGGAGGCAGCAGGATCGATAGCCAGAATCTTTCGTTGAAAGGCAAGACTCGCTTGGTTCTGTAGAGTGGGATCAACACGGGTATACAATGTCCACAAAAGGCAATTTACCTGTTCCAAGATGTCTGTCTCATTTTTCTCATCAGAATCTGTTTCAACGTCAAGCTGATGGTCATCGAAACACTCTGGGAACGTGTTCTCTTGCATCTCCTCAAGACTTGAGCTCGGTTTCACAGGCACAAGCTTCTCCTCTTCGGCCTCCACACTTTTATACAACTCTTCCCTCTCGTCTTCCGACATGCCCTCTCCCAAATGTCCACAATGTCTATCATCAGTACGAAACTCCACCTCTGGCATACAATCGAAGGTGCCCACTGATAGTTTGCCCTTGATTCATGTCATCGGTAAGTTGATATTGTTATTACTGTGTGATATGTTAAGCTTACCGTTGGAGTGGCAACAACATTGGTCCCAAGGTTGACGATCTGTTTGAAGTAGTATGTACGAATCCACATCATATTTCTAGGAGACCAGATTGGGATACTGTCATCAACGCATGCAAGTCGATGGATAGCATTGACAGCTGCAGCTCCGCACGAGTAACTATCCCTCTGCAATGCGATAGGCACCATTCCTGACATGCTGATTTTCCACTGCATGATGTTAGGGAGCCACCGATACAACCAACTCTTGATGTTGTCAATAATTCCCCTCATGTGGCGAGATGATACTGCGGGGTAGGAGTCTCCAAAGGCTATTGTTTGATTGGGAACACTGACTTCAACAGCGATCCAATGTACGTCCGCAATGTTCATTGGGAACATCAATCGTTTTATAGTTCCTGATTGAACTTTCTTGCTGACAACACTAGATGAATGCCCACCTGGACTAAAGCAAATATCAAAGCCAAGGTATGTCTCTAGAATATAGGTACCTGGGTCGAACTGCATGCTATGTTTGTAGTCCTGACGTACAACATCGAGCATGGAGTTAAGGGCTGTTGATGTTAACCATTTATTGGACAGCAATATTCCAAAACTGTGCGTTGCAGACTCCATACCCCTCTGAATAGCTGGAAGATCCGATAGCCAAGGACAGCAAGATACTGCAGCTTTGGCACAAGTCAAGTCGTCTTGTGGCCATTCCTCGTCGAGTGCTGCATTTTGTATCCAGTTACTACACTCCTCCCAGGTACCTCGATTTCGTATGAGGTCATTTCCAAGCTTGAAAATACGTGCGAAATAAATTGGTAGGCGACCTTCACTGTCGTAAGGATCAAGTATTGAACGACATCCTTCCTTGACAGCGATTTGAATTGCATCAGCTATGTAGAGACAGGTCTTCGGGTTTGGTAATACAAGCTGGGAGATTCTTGTGGGTCCTGTTGTCGTTGGCTCCTCCTGACTGTACCACTCTCGAGGGCTCAAGAAGTGGTGCTTCTGAGATCCTTTCTGCCATGCCTTAGGAAGAGCCTTTGTGAGTAACTGTCCAATTCCGATGTCAGGTTGAACAGTTAGAGCTTGAGTAAGTTGCTGTTCTACTCGGCTAGTTGCTGTTGTATCCTCCCTAGGAGGCATAATGGATGGAGTTAGGCGTTGATCGATAACATGTAGGGTAAAGTGCTCATTGTATTTTAGAATATTTTACTAGTAAACATGAGTGTCAATTTCAAAGTCCGAAATTGACATCTAAATTTGAGCTCTGAGAGGGCGGGGAGTTGGGAATGGTAAGGGACCAGTCTGTATTAGATATGTTGACCTCAGCAAGCCGGTAAGGAGTGTACTGAACCATTAAATACTCTAGAAATTTGTATTTGAGAAATATTACACAATTTATGGTCGAGGTTGGGCAAGCCTCGCAGTCAGGTATCCCATCAATATCGAGTTTGATCAATATTGCACTACTGTTTTTGCGGGCATTGAGTATATAAGCAGCCTCAAGTGAGGGCGTTTTCGGGCATCGGAGGCATCAAATGTACTCCCAAAAATAACCATTTCTGCGGGCATTACATCCTCGGAGCTCCCCCTCCGGGGGGTCCATTCGGCGGGCATTTGGCATATAGGCGCTAGGGAGAAAATGGCGGGTCCTGACTGAATAGGCAAGTGGTGTCATTACGAGCCGCCAGTGAACAGAGACAGGGTTAAAGGCTGTTCTATTTGAGATGAACTAGGGGAACAAGTACGCTACGAGGGGGTATTTATACTCCAAGGAGTAGGCGTCCAGGATACAGAGGTACGAGTCAGGTATGGAGCACGTTGATAGGAGTCAAAGAGACCAAAGATAAGTATGAGTATAGAGGAGTCAATAGTGATGTGCAGGCCTGGCTCAGAGCCATTGAGCCAGCCAAGCCAAGCCATAGAAATGTGAAACCAGGCCAGGCTGTAACCAAAGTATGTATTGGCCTTATGGCCCGGCTTCATGCTCGGGCCAGCCCTGCTGGGCTTTGAGGCCGTGGCGAAGATAGCTGGTGCTAAACGTCTGAAAAAGGAAGGTTAACCCACCTACTTGAAGGTTAAACACACGGTGGGGGGCCAATCGACCTGCTGTCTGCGTTTATTGTTCAAATCTGCTGCTTAGACCCACCTCGTATTATGTCTTTAACATTTTTGTTTTTGTTTATACCTATACAGGTCCATGCTTAACCCTCTATTATCTTGTTAGTCGTCGCTGTGTGAGACTTAGGCTACCAGGCAGTGTGATAAGGCTGTTAAGTATTGTTTTGCATTGTCCCTATTGGCACGTAATTGTTTTTATAGGGATGCTTGGACCTCAACAAGCTCGTTCGTAAAGGTCTATGCTTTCAGGGAAATGTGCATAAATAGGTCAAGTTTCCTTGTTAATGGACCAACTCAAACTTCGACAACATGACCTCTCAATCCAATCCCCCTCATCACTCGCATCATGATACCAGGCTTCCTCAGAGGCTGAGGGACCCCAATAACATTGGTGAGCATGATGAATATACCCTAAACACTATAGCGGCAGCTGCGGCACACCATTCAGATATACAAGCTACCACCACATCTCTCCAAATACTGCCACCCTCTATCCCATCGTCATCTATGGCAAATGGTTTTGCTGGCTTGCAACCGCAACCGACACCTCCTGCACCCTCTTCCCCTATTTTGATTCCTTCTGAGGAGTCTGATAGCGATGCTAAAGGTATGATTCTGATACGAAACCTCAGAGACATGAGAGTTTCTGACTTTCTGTTGTTTTTACCAGAAAAGCAGATGTCTAGTCCTACCTCAAGTACTAGTACCAGTAGCAAAGATGAAAGCGAAGATGAATTACAAGACAAAGTGCCGATCAAGACTATGAAATGCAAGAAACCACAAAAAAAGACTCGAGGTATAGTAACTATGCTCAAGTTCCATATTCACCCTAGTTTAATTGTTGTAACAGCTCGCAAATGGCTACAGAAGACAACTGATACACAGCGAGACCCCATTGATAAAGATGGTTTTCTGAAAGATATCAATGTCCAATCGATTACCCAGGAGAAACCAGCAGTACACTTTCGACAGAAGACTTGTGATACAGACCATTTCTTTGGTCCTCAGGTGGGAACACAACAGCGGCAACATTGTAAAGTGAATGGGTGCATGTAAGTTCTACCTGCTCTATTGCAACAACCGTGGCTGACAGTGTATTTTATTAGTAGCAGCTTTATACCTGAAGTGACAACCCTCCGCCGCCATATGGAATCCCGCCACAAGGCAATATACTATGAGTGGTGTCGTACAAACGAGTTCCAGTCAATGCTACCTAGGGATGTGAAGGCTCGCAAGGAGGCATTACGGAAAGATGCTGAACGCCAACAAACACTCGAGGGCCATTTGAAAGTGCTTCCAGCAAAGGAGCATGCCATCAAGTATACTGAGAAGCATTTCCGAGAAGCTGCCATTGAGTGGCTTATTGGGACGGATCAGGTATGTGGTTTTGTTCACGTACACATTCGACTCCTTTACTCATAATCATTGCAGCCTTTAGGAGCATTGGACCATCCAAAATTCAAGCAAATGCTTGAACTTGCTGCGGCTGCTAAAGATGGTATCAACATCCCTACATGAAAAGTTTGCCGAGCTGAGATTATCCAAATGTTCAAGTCCCGCATGGATGATCTTCGAAAACGACTCAATGTTAGTGAAACACTTGATTTATTGTTACATTACATTGATACAAATTTCCACACTAGAGCAACACCATTGAGGGAAGGGTTAGTCTTACCATGGATGCTTGGCAAGCTAGCAACATTGACGGTTACTTCACTGTTACTGGACATTGGGTGGAGGTTGGCGATGACAAAGTGTGGCACCTACAGAGTGCATTATTGGGTTTCACTAAGCTCAATAATGCACACAATGGTGTCCATCTAGGTCAAGCCCTCTACAAGATATGTGATCGGCTCGGAATTGCCCACAAGGTATGATTTCTTCTTACTCATTCTTAATGCTAAATTTAACTCATAACAATGACACTAGATCTTTAAGGTAACATGTGATAATACGAGCAACAATGGAATGACTCTGGAAGAATTTGCTTGAGTTATTCAGAACTGTCACAAATGTCTTTTCGACCCTGTCCGAGACCGTATCAAGTGAGTTATTTACTATTCTTTCCAATATTTTTTGCTAATAATTTCTATAGCTGTCTAGGTCATGTTATCAGCCTCGCTACACAGGCACTCATCAACACCTATAGCAATTCACCGCACTATGATCCAAGTGATCCAGAAGCTGTCATTACCTCGACAAGTGGTGTATGCCGGGATGAGATCGGCCTCGTTCATGTGATCGCAGTGAAGGTTGGTAGATGTGTTATTTTGGAGCGGAAAAACTGATGATCAATTGATTACTCAAGGAGCGCTCCTCTGCAAAGCGAAAAGAACTGTTTCGGGATATACAAAAATGAGCAGGTACCGGAACAACAAGACAACTCATTCTCGACATGAAGGTGCGATGGTTGTCAACCTACGCGGCATCAGGGAAAACCTCCATCTCTAATTAGAGCTAATTATATTGAATTAAGTGCAATAGGAAGAATATCTCTAATTGGGTCTATTTAGACATGTGTCAAAATAATGCAAAATATATAGGTCTAATTAGAGCCTATTAGGTCTCAGTTAGAGCTAATAAGAGGTAAGTTAGATTAGTATTAGATGCAATTAGAGCTAATTGGATGTAATTAGGAGCAGTTGGATGATATGAGAGTTAGTTCCTAGCACTCAGACTATCACACAATTGAAAATATTTGGGAAAAGCACTGATAATTGAGCCATTATTACAGATTTACTCTATGTTATTTACCAAAAATCTAATCTATAACACTACTGGTGAGTTAAGTAATAATAGAAGTGATTGTTAGGGATGGTAAGCAGATCAGAAAAAAAAATGAGTTAGAATATACAAGTCTCCTGAAATAAGCACTGTGCTTTTGAGAAGCAAGTTAGTGAGAGATAAACTGAAGTAAATCAAAGCTCACCTTATTTATAGATATGATCTGCATAGATAGGGAAGAGGAGAAGGAAGGAAAGGAAAGAGTAAATGAGAGGAAAGAGTGAAAGAGAAAGAGAATGTGGGCGAAGTTTCAAAGTCAAATAGCGACGTGGCAGGGCGCTTAGGGCGGCGTTGGAAAGCCGTGATCCGAGGCTTTCCGACGCACTCTCAACGGCGCGGATCGGAGCACAGGAACATGAGATATGATTAGATTAGTCCTAGATTATCTTCAATCACCTAAGCAACTTAGAAATAGAGAATCCCTGCTGTTTCTCTATATTATAGGGACATATTATATATCATTAGAACCAGATTTTCAAGGAGATTCTGAATATCATGCTCACATGTCAAAATCATGGATACTGTATTAGCTACTCCAGAATTATCATTATAGGAATTCAATAGGTAGCTTGTCTGAGTATCAGTTCAACATCAGATATTTATAAAGCACCACCCTACCATAATATATAATTAACCTGTATATGGACTATTCTTTGCAGGTCAGTTTTAGCATATTGGCAATACAGAAACCTCATGAGAAAAGAATAGTAAGAAATATTGAAATAAGTTATAGATTTTAGTTGTAAAATAAGAGTATGATAATAATAAAAATAGAAGTAAAAAGTAGAGACTTAGCTCTATAAGATATCTCAAAGTATGGATAGCAAATGAGTGTGTCAATTTAGTACTAATTTGTAGATTTTTTTTGGTGATATTTCCAATTATAACAGAATAGCTTCTAGGTTATAGTTTAATGATACTATATCAGAGCAATGTAACATATATAAAAGGTTTCACTAGCAAAGATACATTCAATATTGTTATCCAGCTTGAATAAACCTTAAATAATATGGTTTTATAGCTAATACAATTGTTTCACAACTATGAGAGCATAATGATAAATATAAGAAACAATATACAAAATTAGTAGAATTGGTAAGATTATCTGATAACAAGCACTCAATTGTCCTATAGTTAGCAAGGTTATTCTAGAATAAGAAGCAATATGTAAAGTTAGTGAGAATATATCAGATTATCTGACAGTAAGTACTGACTTTTTCTAGAGTTAGTAGAATTACTTCACAGTTAGTACAATAAGAAACATAAGAAATAATATATAAGATTAGTAAAATTGGCAAGATTATCAAATAATAAGCACTCAATTATGATATGGTTAGCAAAGTTATTTTATAGTTAGTACAATAAGAGACAATATGCATGATTAGTAGAATTAGTAAATTTATCTAATAATAAATATTCAGTTATTTTGTAGTTAGCAAAGTTATTTTGCAGTTAGTAGAATAATAAATAATAGAAAGGATTAGTAAAATTGGCAAAATTATTAAACAGTAAATACTAAATTAGCTATTATAATATTCACATTAGATATTATTAGAAAATTGAGAAAGATTAGATTGATTAGCAGTCAATTAGAGCAATTAAAGTTGGGTGAGCTCTAATTAGCACTAATTATAAAAGGGGGTTTTTCCTGATGCGCAATGCTCCATCGAGCGGAGTCATTAAAGACTGTGTGTTAATATGTACTATCGCCATCTATTGATCATGCTAAGCTGTTATACTTATAGCATGTCGATATGTTTATGTATGAACTTGGCTTGCTTGCGAGTACTGCCCAAGAACGTCGCAAGATTGATGATCTTAAACTCACGTCTGAGGAGTGGGAACGTGTTTCCAAATTTCTACAGCTCTTATCTCACGCTGATTCCTGTTGTTGGTCTCAGAAAGTGATTAGTCTATATAGGACTAAATATGAACTTTCCTCGCAGAGAAATCTTGGGTGAGACGTTACACCAAATATTCCCTGTTGTTCATTGAGTTGGGATTGTTTTTATCTACTTGCCTGCTTGTGTGTTATGAAAGAGTCGATAGTGTAGGTAGAGTAGGGAGAATATAGGAGAGTTTAAGGGTTAAGGACTAGGAAAGAGACTGGAATATAAAAGCTAAGGACAAAGACTTTTAACTGAACAAACTTATGTCCACTTAAAGCAGGATATGACTCTTAAACACTGAACGATACGACTGACAAACGAGAGAGACACTTTGTCTCTAGTTTACTGACTTATAACTGAGAGGGGAAGACTACTAGACAGGTTCTAGTGAGTCACTTTAGATTACTTTAATCTAAAGGTAAATACAGGAAAAATACTGGAGTTCAGAGGCTTGCTTGGAAACTGCTTCCAACCTTCTTGCTTAGAGGGAAGAGAGGGGCTCTATTTATGCTTTTTGGAGGCCTCCTTTCTCTAGCCAATCAGGTTGTGACAAGTGTCTACTCCACTTGTTGCTAAGTAAAATACAAGGATGTACTTATATAGAATAAAGTTAAAGTTTTTGGTAACTATGTTTCAGACTTGAAACACATTTCAGATAAATATTGTCATGGTAACCTTGTATTCCTATACTGTCTTTGATATCATTGTCTTGTTTGTCCCTGATACTTTGATATGATGAACCTTAAACACATCACTCTGACTCAGATAATGTCTTGTCACTCTGACTCAGATGATGTTTTGTTAGTTTTGATTCCGAATTGCCAGGTCTTGATTCCGAAGTAATGGTTCTTGGTTCCGAAACACTGGTTCTTGTTGTGAGAGTAGTAAAGTCCCATCATTAGAGATCTGCAGTACCAGTTTCCAGCTACTGTCTTCACAGATAAGTCTAGGGTTGACTTCTATAATGTAAAATCCATATTTGATAATTAAATATTATCAAGAATAATATTATCTTTGAGGATTGATAGTGAGTCTCTTGCTGTTATGTTCATGCATGAAACCATTTTCATGCAGGACACCGTCAACAAATGTTCTCGTCTGAGACAGAACCCTGTCTATACCTCGTCTTACCTGCTCTCGAGGGCCTTCATAGAGCATGGTCACTTCATGCAGAGAAACCCCACTATCAACATTTTGTGCATGCGCTCAATGTTGCATGCAACAAGATATCCAATTACTATGACAAGACTGGAAACTCAGATGCATATGTAATATCACTCTGTATGTTCAGTTTGATCTTGTTGTAAGTATCTGATCGCTAATATCTTACTATGCTACTAGTCCTCAACCCTCGGGGAAAAGGTGCTCATTTTAAAAAGCACTGGTCTTCAGAACTTCAAAAGGAGGCGCTTGAGGTGATGGAGGGAGTTGTAAGTACTTAGTACCAATGCTATGATTTTGCCTTCTGAAGCTTACTTCTTGTCTCTGTTTCAGTATAAGTCTCGATATATTCAAATGTACAGTCAGTCCACACAGCCACTCAATCCACCTCTGAAGCAAGCCAAATGGGCAATATTGCTTCATGATCTATCAAGTGATGAAGAGTCTGCGGATGAAGCGGAGACACACGAAAATGCTGGAATTGACCCAAAGAAGCCCTGGCTTCGAGATTTCCATCAGTATCTCGATAGTCGTGACATCATTGCAAATGAGATGTCGATAATTGAGTGGTGGGGGGTATGTACCTTTTGGCCTCCTTGTGGCGCATATATTAAACTCTACTTCATAGTTACATGCTGGCCATTACCCAGTCTGGGCATCACTCGCTTGGGACTACCTTGTGATTATGGCTACATCTGTCTCAAGTGAGCAAGCATTTTCACAAGGTGGGATTATCATCAGCAAGCGCCACTCACGTTTGAAGGGAGACATTGTTGAAGCACTCCAAGTGCTCAAGTGCCACATCCGCAAGAATCTCATCTTCCCAGAAGCTGATCCTTGCTCAACAGCAGAGCTGGAACTTTTTGACGAAAGTACCACTGCTACCGAGGCTTCAAAAGATGATGATGCATGGAGTGATGTAATCGACGAGTCTGCAGATAAACACAATGATGATATAGATATATTGTAGTCAAGATTATATATTATATCTTACCCTAATATCTATATACCTATGAGCCGTGGCTCAGGCCAAAGCCGGCCAAGGCTGACCCTTCCTCTAAGGCTTACGGCTTGGCCTACTACTCAGTAAAGCCTTAGCCCTCTGAAGCCAGGCCAAAGCCATGGCTTACAGGCCAAGCCGGGCTGGCACATCACTAGAAGTCAAGTAAGATAAGAGAGAGAGAGAGAGAGAGAGAGACGGAGAAGATAACTGAGTATACGGGAACTGGGACTGGAGCATTACATACGCCCTCCAGTTGTTGTAGAACAACAACTCTACTCACAGTCGATGAGTTCCTCATTGGGAAAAGTGGATTTGTCGGGGAGTTGAGAGGTACTTCCCGAATTGGAAGTGTAATGATCTGTGACTGGAATCATGGGAGCAGTGATAGCGCTAACACCACTAGACCCTTCGCCCTTGTCCTCATTTGACTTCTTCTTCTTTATAAACCTCACACTCGCCCTTGGGTTTTCTTTACCCTTAGGATCAACACTCTTCGCACCCTCCACAACAGGGGCAACACTAGGGGCGGGGTCATGAAGGTTTGCACCCGTCTCAATGGGTGCAAACACATCTGTAGATGACATGTTGATGTCGTGATTGGTGCCCGCAAGTGCAGCCACACGCTCGAAATTTAAGAAGTCGGCGAATGTGAAGTCAGCTGTAGCTGATGTGTTGGTGGTGACTGGAGGGGTAGGAATGACTGGCGGAACAGGAGCCATGTTCCCAGCAGGTAAAACCGGAGCAGCAGGAGCTGCAGTCACTAGATCGTAGCCCAAATTTTGGGCTCTATAAAAGTAAAGTAAATTTTTTTTTAAAGTCTCTTACAAAAGATGATTTTCAGACCCAAAAAATGATCTAAAAATTCTAAATTGCAGCAGAAATTAATAAATCACAAAAACCTGTGCAAATTTAGACTTTTGTATCTACTTTTTGGAGTTCAAAAAAGCTCAATTTATATATATTTTTTGCTAGGGCAAAATTCAGGATGCAAAATTCAACATTCTAATACACTTTTATTTTGTCAAAAATTATAATATAATTATATATATTAAAATAAAATTTCATGAATAGACAGTCTAAAGAGAAGATATAGACTACTATTCTTAGTACATCATAGTCCCTGTCAATAAGAGTATGTGATGGAGGTATTTTGGTATACAATACTATGCATCTTGCCAATTTAGCAGTTTAAATTTTATATCACTTTTGGAAAAATAAACGTGTATCAAAACTTTGAATTTTGTATTCCAAATTTTGCTCTAACAAAAAATGTATCAAAATTGAGCTTTTTTGAACTCTAAAAACTGGATACAAAAGTCAGAATTTATATAGGTTTTTGTGATTCATCAAATTCTGCTGTAATTCTGAATTTTTATATCATTTTTTGGGTCTAAAAAGTATGTTTTGTAAGAGATTTTTTATAAAACTTTACTTTACTTTTATAGAGTGAAAAATTTGGGCTATGGTCCAGTGAGTTCCACCACCAGGAGGTGCACGAGTAAGATAAGGTGCATTACTAGCTCGATTTTGACGACAATGTACATGACAAGAAATTCCTTCGCGGCGGCATTGGTTTGTTTCAGTGTTCTGCCAAAGCAACCCATGGATCAATTCCTCTTGACGAGGGGTGTACTGAGGGTTACGGTCTGCAGGTGGAGCGACAGGGGGAACCAGGACAGCGGTAGGGATACAAGGCCCGCATATAATAGGTTGTCCTGTAGTTAGGTCGAAAGAGGCAAACCTGTACCGACAGGTATTGTCAGAATTAAAGGTTGTGCAAAACTCAATATAACCATAAGGATATGGATTACGAGTGATGTCAAACTCACCACGATGGAGCAAATCATCACAATCCAAGTAAGCATGAGCGAGCTCAACTGAAACATGGAATAGGTGTGTTACGCGGTAGAGCCGATGTAACGTAGTCAAAGTCTAAGTCAAGGAGGTCGAGTAGGAATAGGGACTGGGTTATCCTAAACCTAAGACGAGAGTTCACTCTAGTCACTCGGTACGGTTCTCTGAGGTTCAAGTCCGCAGACTCTAGCGAGCCTTGGGCACAGGCGAAGCTGGCCAAGTCAAGCAGGCAGAGGGTCAAGAGTTACAGGGGTAAATCCACGTAGATTCAGTCTGGGGAATCGGCGAGTTACAGGTGGTCCTTAAGTACTACTGAGAACAATGGAAAAGGGGATCTCGGGGAGAAGGTGATGGAATCCGATAGAAAGCGGAGGAAGTAAAGAAGTGCAGAAGAACGGGTATAGGTCCCCTTCGTGGGAAGTGTTGCGACTACCTAATGGGGCCGTTAAGAAAGTGAAGCTTGTAGGGTTACAACTACAATGATGGAGTCGAGATGAAGGGTAAGAGTTAATCAGAGAATAGTGAGATAGTGCTTTGGGTTTCTGTGTTTCAAAGGAAGTAAGTGTCTGGAAGAAAAAGGTACTTCGTATCTGGAGTGTGTAACATTAGCTCCCTCCTAGGGATGTTCGTCCTCGAACATAGGAGATCTCAATAATCCCCTACTGGTTCATCCGTGATGTTGCTGGTTGCAACGTCATCAAACGTGTATGGTTCTTCGGTAGTGGTGGGGCTACCAATTTGTCGAAGTGGGAATGCAGGAGCAGGAGGGTTTGTTGGTGGTCGGTAATTGGTGAAAAGTGGTAAACCGACAGTGTCTACTATAGTACCCCGTCGAGGCTTTGGGGCTTTCACAGTGGGAGATGGTGGTGCATGTTGCGAGGAGGATGCCACAGGGGAACTGGGACGCATACTTGGTGGGAACCAAAGGGTGGCAGGGCTCCAATGCTCATACTGGTAGGTCTGAATATCGGTCCAATCCTTCATACAGGAACACCACTTCGTCTTTATCTCAATGTTGGGGTTTCGTTTGTCCTTGTCATCTTGTGCAATGGTGTCGAAGGGAGCTTCATGATCTACGGATTTGGGGCGGTACCATGAGTCCCAGTCAAAGTATCCATGTCGAGAGTGAAGGTGGTAGAGGGCTTGGACGAATTCCCTGTGAGTGGTGAAATGGGCATGCACTGGATCATAGCCCAAATTTTGGGCTTCATAAAAGTAAAGTAAAATTTTATAAAAAGTCTCTTACAAAACATACTTTTTAGACCTAAAAAATGATGTAAAAATTCAGAATTGCAGCAAAAATTGATGAATCACAAAAACCTGTGCAAATTCAGACTTTTATATCCACTTTTTGGAGTTTAAAAAAGCTCAATTTGCATACTTTTTTATTAGGGCAAAATTCAATATGCAAAATTCAACATTTTGATACACTTTTATTTTGTCAAAAATTATAATATAATTGTATATATTAAAATAAAGTTTCATAAATAGACAGCCTAAAGAGAAGATATAGACTACTATTCTTAGTACATTATGGTCCCTGTCAATAAGACTATTTGATGGAGGTAGTTTGGTATACAATACTATATATCTTGCCAATTTAGCAGTTTAAATTTTATATCAGTTTTGGAAAAATAAATGTGTGTCAAAACTTTGAATCTTGTATTCCAAATTTTGCTCTAACAAAAAATGTATCAAAATTGAGCCTTTTTAAACTGTAAAAACTGGATACAAAAGTCAGAATTTGTATAGGCTTTTGTGATTCATCAAATTCTGCTGCAATTCTGAAATTTTACATCATTTTTTGGGTCTAAAAAGTATGTTTTGTAAGAGACTTTTTATAAAATTTTACTTTACTTTTATGAAGCCCAAAATTTGGGCTACGATCCAGTGATGCTGGTATTCACGGTAGACCCATCGCTGCCAAGTAACGTCCCCGGGTACGCGAGGGAAGTGTTCGATAGGAGCTTCCCAATGTCGGTCCTGTCCTAGGTCGTCATCTCGTCCCAAGGCGTCGACTCCTAATTCCTCGCCTCCCATGGTCACAAAATCATC
Organism: Cerrena zonata; assembly: GCA_038087015.1. Taxonomy (NCBI): domain Eukaryota; kingdom Fungi; phylum Basidiomycota; class Agaricomycetes; order Polyporales; family Cerrenaceae; genus Cerrena; species Cerrena zonata. The sequence goes on from JASBNA010000018.1 coordinate 371,349, forward strand.
CCCTTGTTCACCATCGTGCTCGGGGAAAATAACGACAGAATGTCCTTGCCACTGGGCACGGACTTGGAAATCCCGCAGGAAATCTGGTTTGCTGATGGGTGGTGATAGGTGATACATTCCTTGTTCTCCATATTCGTCGGCAATGAAAACCCGACGAAGGCTGTACGGTATGTACGCTGGGAGGGAAAGGTCGTCGGGTTCCAGGGTCCTAACTCGCAGCATTGGTGCAGCGTCGTGCCGGTTGTTAGCGCTTCCTATGTAGTATATTCTGCTTCGATAGTCACCAGGCATAGGGTTGGTGGTAGTAAATGGGTTGGTTGCGTTTGGGTGTCGGAACTTCCGTCCCTCCAGGAATCCTTCAAGGAGAGCGCGGGCATGTCGGGCTGCTAAAGAGGCTCGCCTTTGAGCTCGGTTTGTCTTTTGAGCAACCAACTCCAGGTATCGATAGAAGTCGGCGCTGGGAGTATCAGGGAATCGTTGGATGAACCATGATCCGGCTTGATCCAATGGTTTGAATGATTCGTCCAGTTCGCTGATGATGTCAACAAGTGCGTGAAGGACGTCGTTGGTCAGGGTGATGGTGAGGGGGGTATCGGCATCGCATCGGCGAATGGGATTCTCCCCCCAGGTAAGATCAATGTTGGCAGTTTGGTAACTCATTGAGGCTGGGGCAATAGAAGTTGGCCAAGGGGGTGTGGCTGGTGGTCTGGGAGGGGTGCAGAGGCGGATAGTCTTAGGTCGTGGTTTTGAAGGGGTTATATACCTCGGCCTTCCGTATTGATAGGTGGACATGACAGTGGTACAGCTTGAGCGGCGGCGGTAGCTAGTAATTCCAGCGGAGTTGGATCGGAGACTTTGATGTTCTTTCGTCGTTGTTTCGCCTGCTTCTTCTTCGATAACAGGTGATGGTGGATGCCATTGGTCTCGAAGCCTCGGCTTCTGAGGCTTCGTTCTACGGATTGGGAAAGTAGTGAGTTCGTACTGTGCACGGGGAATGGCAGAGATCTGGTTGCCATCTGACGAAATTGCCGAATCCGGGGTTTCCACAAGTTGGGATTTGATCGTGTGGGTCGATTGTTGCTCCATGTCTTCCGATCCAATACAGAAGGACTCGTCTGGGCTAACAGGTCTATTGCGGCATGCAAATGTCCTAGGGCAAGAACCGAACTGGCCCATGCTGGATCTTGTGGGGAGCGTGGGTGGAAGGGAAGGTGTACAGCCAACGAAGTGGTGCAGGCAGCAATTGTCTGATAGGTTGTGGAAATGAGGTCGTCTGAGTCTGGTTCTGGGGTTCGATTTGCAGATAGTTCGGTGGCAAGGGTGTTTTCGAATTGTGGTACCTTGGGCATGCCAATTCAGCGGTTTGCAGGCGCGCCTGCCCTTCTTGGAGTATACGGCGGAGGTGGTTGTTGCTGGTTTCTGGGTTGAGGTGGGTGTATTGTTGGTGGAGTGCGGATCTGTCGCGATGCCCTTTCGAGTAGTCCTTGAGCCTCGAGTAGGTATAACCTGGCTAGGCACAGTAGTGCTCGGGTTTCTGCAGTCGTGGAGGTGGCGTGTTCTAGTACCGCCTTGGTAAGGCGCAGAGGTATTGCAATACTTTGTGCTGATCCTTCAATCACTGAGGCTGAGTATGCTGGAGTGGGTACTAGGTATGGAGTTGGGCGAGGCACGTAGCTGGGCATGTGCTGTCGAAGGGGTGGCATTGCAATGGCTGTGTCTTGTAGAGTCACTCGTTTTATCAGGAGGGCTTGTTCCCATGGTTTTGTGGGGTTTCCCTGGGGTTTCCCCTTCTGGGCGGCTGTCGGTGGTACGTCGGATCATGATAGTGGGGATGGGTTCGACTTCCATGCTTCGGATGCTTCTTCGTTGCTTGTATTCTTCCACAAACTCTTTGCTGTGTTCGAGGTCTGATTCCCATATCCAGGTGTTGTCGGAGGAAGGGTATCCTTTCCATTTGATCAGGAACTTGTTCCTATTGCGAACCTTTCGATGTCCGACAATGGCTTCTACTTCATATTCTTCTTCGTCTTCGATCAGATCAGGTGGGGGTCTTGGGAAGTTGGGGCCATGTTCTTCGGTTTCTCTGTATGGCGTGAGGAGTGAGGCATGGAATACCGGGTGAATCTTCCATCTGTCTGGGAGCTGGAGTCGATAAGCGAGCGGTGAGACAACTTTCTCGATCTTGAAGGGTCCTTCTCGCTTGGGTCCTAGCTTTCGGTTTTCGTACCCTGTCTTGAGGTTGGTTCCTTCCAACCATACCATTTGTCCTTCTTTGAATGGTTCGAACTTGGTGTTGCTGCGGGCGGCCATCCGGTTTCTGGCTAGATCGTGTGCAGCCAGGGCTTCGTTCCTCATGGCTTGGAGTTCCTGCAATCGCTTGGCGGCTCCTGGAACATTGGATCGTGGTACCACAGTGGGAATGGCAATGGGGTCACATCCCATCATGAGCTTGAATGGGGATTGCTTGTGGGTTTCATGGTTCCTCTGATTGTGGCAGAACTCGGCTGTGACTAGGTGCTTCGACCATTCGCTGGGATTGTTGGCTGTGAAAATGCGAAGATATGTTTCGACTTCTTGGTTCATTCGTTCAGTTTGGCCGTCGGTCTGGGGATGGTATGCCGTGCTGAGGGATTGCTTGACTCCTAGGAGTTCGCAGAGTGCTTTCATGAACTTGGATGCGAACTGGGGTCCTCTGTCTGATATCGCGTTGTCGGGTAGTCCAAACCGTCTGTAAACATTTGAAAAATAGAGCAGGGCTGCTCCTTCGGCGTCCAGTGTGTCACTGCAAGGGGCAAAGATCACCCCCTTCGTAAGCCCGTGGTCCACCACGGTTAGAATTGAGTTGTGTCCGTCCGATTCTGGCAAGTGAGTGATCATATCCAATGATATCTGTGCAAACGGTCGGTCCGCTTTGGATTCGATAGGCATCAGCGGCGGGTTTGTTGGATGCGTAATAACCTTGTTTTGCTGGCAGGTGGCGCATCCTTCAACATATTTCTTGATCTGCATTGACATTCCGGGCCAGAAATAATCTCGTCCGACCAACTTTAGTGTTCTGAAATGACCCGTGGGATGGTCGTGATGCATTTTGATGATATCTCGTCGCAGTTCTTCATCCTTGGGGATGTATACTAGTCCTTTGTACGTCATGATGTTGCCTTCCAAGGCCCATTCGTCGAGTGTGGTGTTTCTTCCAAAGAAATTCGGTAGGGTGCCATACCCTTTCAGTGCATTCAGTACATCTTGGAGTGTTTCGTCGAGGTCCGTGGTGTTTGCAATTCGTTCCCTGAGATCAGTGTTGACATATCGAAGGAACATGTGTTCTGGTAACACGAGTTCGTCGTTGACATCTTCTAGCGTGCATTCGCGAAGAAAAAGGTTGTCTGGCAGCATTATCTCCGTGTCGTCTTCGTCGGTGGTCTTGCCATAGATCGGGTTTCTGGACATGGTATCTGGCACAACGAGGTGTTTCCCTGGAACGTGTTGGAGTGCGATGTTAAACCGCGACATCCACAAATGCCATCTCCGTTGTCGAGGGGTTAATCGGTGTCCTTCCTTCCAGTACGTCAGGTTCTTGTGGTCGCATTGGCATGTTACAACCTCCGGGTGTCCTTCCAACAGGTGTCTCCATTCTGTTAGTCCTCGAATAACTCCTAGCAGTTCTCGGTCATAGATCTCGTAGTTCTGCTCAGCCGAGGAGAACGATTGCGAGATAAATCCACAGGGGTGCCATTTGCCTTGGTCATCTTGCTGTTTCAGGCACCCTCCCGTTGCTACTTTCGATGCGTCGGTTTCCAGCACAAAGGGTTTCGATGGGTCTGGGATTCTGAGAACGGGGGCCGTAATAAACCTGCGTTTGAGTTCCTCAAATGCCTTCTGATGCTTGTCTGTCCATTCGAAAACCTTCTTCGGGGTGCCATCCTTGTACGTCTCGGTCGAATTCTGTTTGTCTACCGTCATGGTTAGTTCAAAGAGGGGTCTTGCCAGTTCCGAGTAATGGGCAATAAACTTCCGGTAGAAGTTTCCGAATCCTAGGAATGATCGTACTTGCTTGACAGTCTTCGGTTCTGGCCAGTCCTGGATTCCTTGTACTTTGACTTGGTCCATGGAGACCTGGTTGGGTTCGAGGATCAGGCCAAGGAATTCCAACTTGGTGGTGTGGAAGATGCACTTTTCGCCTTTGAGGTACAGATCGTTTTCCTTGAGCTTTTTCAGGATTCGTCTGACGTGTCGCCGGTGTTCCTTCATGTCTTCCGAGGCAATGAGCATGTCGTCCATGTAGATTACCAACCATCCTTCCTGAATTTCATTGTGGAACAGGTCGTTCATCATGGACTGGAAGGTGGCCGGGGAGTTGCACATCCCAAAGAACATGACCGTCGGTTCGAACAGGCCGCGGTTGGTGGTAAAGGCTCCCTTCCATTGATCTCCGTCTTTGATCCGTACGTTGTTGTATCCATTCCGCAGGTCCAGCTTGGTGAAAACCTTCTTTCCTTTCATTTGCTGGACCAGTTCCGTGACCAACGGAAGAGGGTAAGCATTCTTGATCGTAGAGTCGTTGAGGTATCGGTAGTCTTGGCAGGGTCGTTTCGATCCATCCTTCTTTCCAACAAAGAAGAATGCGCTAGCCTGGGGGCTGCTTGACTTTCGAATATATCCTTTGCGCAGGTTTTCTTCGAGGAATTCATCCAGCAATTTCTGTTCATCATGTGATAGGTTGTAGTTCTTGGCTCGTCGCGGCACAAAATCGTCCTTGAGCTGGATGCAGTGGTCGTAGGGTCTTGGTGCTGGGAATCGTTCTGCCTTTCTCTTCTGAAAGGTATCCAGGTAGTCGTGGTACTCTTCTGGTACTAGTTCTTCAAGTGGGACCTTCTTCTTGTCTTCTTCGGCTTTCTGGGCCATTTCCATGGCCGGGCTGAATCGTCGAATGGGCAGCCATTGCTGCATGCTCTTGGCCCATTCCATTGCGCCATCCATTATCTTTCTGATAAATGGTTTCGGGATTTCGGGTTCGTCGGGTTCTCGTTCTACCTCCTTGGGCCTAACATCATCCATGAAGGCCTTCAGGTGTTCGGATTCGTCGATGCATTCTTTCTGAGGGGCCACCGCAATAGGGTCGATCTGGGTTCTTCGCAGGATGTACTCGGTGAAGTTGTTGACTCGCATGAGTGAGATTCTCGTAGGGGCGACTGTTGGCAATGTGATGGTGCCGTCTTGCCAGTTGATTGAGGGATTGTAGTACTGGAGCCACGAGAATCCGTAGATGACTTTGTCTTTTCCAAGCGATGTCAAGAGGTATCGTACTGGTACCTTCTGTCCTCCTAGTGTGGTGTCTGCCCAGACATAGTGAGTAATAAACCCGTGTTTGTTGGCAGTTCCATCGACGTTGGTGCAGTTGAGGGGTTCTGCGAGGGTCTGTTTCCGAAACTTGCACTGGGTGGCCCATCGTTCGTCCATGAATATTCCACTGGCTCCGCTGTCGATAAGGGCTTTGGTTTCAACATTTCTCCCGTCATTGTGTAAAGTAATGCCAATGTTCATTGACAAATTGTGGGTATCAGCTACTATTACACTTCTGACGGCGAGGGTGGGGGATACATATGTTGACTCTGATCCCCCAGTTGAAAACCCTCATCGAGAAGGTCTTTTTCTTCTGGTAGGAATTCGTGTCGGTCAATCGAGGCAACTAGTTTCTTTACCTCGGCTGATGGAACCTTGGGGTCTTCGATTGCGGTTTCGATTTCGCGAATCTTCTTCTGTCGGCATTCAGCCGACTTGTGTCCTTTCTTGTGGCAATTGAAGCAGAGTTCTTCCTTGAAGTGTCGGTCCATTTCTTCGGCTGAGAGGGCCTTGACCCTCGTTCCCTTCCTTCCTTGTCCTTTTCGTCTCCAATTCGCCTGTCCTTTCTGGCTACTTCCTTCGTTTCGTCCTCTGGATCCTGCAGTGTCAATTAGGTACTGCATCTCGAATTTCCGAGCTTCTTCGTAGAGCTTGGCAATAGTGTCAACGTTGTCAGATCGGACACTGAGCAACTTGGCCTTGAGTCCTGGCTTGAGAGCATTGAGGAAATCCTGCCGAATATGTGTGACACTGGTATGTCCCGAACGTGTCTGGTACTTCTTGAATTCAGCGAGGAACTTCTCAAACTCATCTCCTTGGCGGATGGTCTTGAGTTTCGTCAAGGCTTCGGCTACGAGATCGCTGGGGAGGAACTTGCTCTGGAATTCGTGCTTGGCTTGGTCCCAAGTGAGAGCGGTGAAAGCAGGGGTGGTGGAAGTTTCTTTCATCCATTGACCAATCGCTTCTTCTGCCCATGCTGCAGCGAGGTCCTTTGTGCAAAAGGATAAGAGGTAGGCTTTCTTCTTTCGATCGGTGTCGTAGATGGAGCCATTGAGAGCAAAGACTAGCTCACAATGGACGGTGTATACTGATACAGTATCAGGATTACCGTCGTATGCTCCTGGTCTTGCCATGTCTGCTTTTCCCGCAGACATGCTGGATAGTCTTGATCTGTCTTTCGTTCTTGTTCTGATGCTTTTGCGTTCAAAGGGCTTGTCTTGCTAACAAACTGCTGTGAGTGCCTTCCAATCTGTGAAGGGCTTACTGTCGTCTGGTGGATTCCGTGATCCTGTCGTCTGGTGGATTCCGTGATCCCTAGTCCTCTGTTCCTTTAGAGGGCCTTCTTGTGATAAGAAGGGCTTGGTAGAGTCGTCCTATACGTCTGTGGTGGGGTCTGTAGTCCGCTGCAGGACTTCCTAGGTCTGGGTCTGGTCTTGTCTGTGTCCGTCGGTGTCTGTCAGTGCCCAACTACGTTAGGGTGGGTCCTGGTCTGGTCTCGGTGCAAGGGTATGCCTCGCACAATGGGAAGACTGAATCTTTTGTTACGCGGTAGAGCCGATGTAACGTAGTCAAAGTCTAAGTCAAGGAGGTCGAGTAGGAATAGGGACTGGGTTATCCTAAACCTAAGACGAGAGTTCACTCTAGTCACTCGGTACGGTTCTCTGAGGTTCAAGTCCGCAGACTCTAGCGAGCCTTGGGCACAGGCGAAGCTGGCCAAGTCAAGCAGGCAGAGGGTCAAGAGTTACAGGGGTAAATCCACGTAGATTCAGTCTGGGGAATCGGCGAGTTACAGGTGGTCCTTAAGTACTACTGAGAACAATGGAAAAGGGGATCTCGGGGAGAAGGTGATGGAATCCGATAGAAAGCGGAGGAAGTAAAGAAGTGCAGAAGAACGGGTATAGGTCCCCTTCGTGGGAAGTGTTGCGACTACCTAATGGGGCCGTTAAGAAAGTGAAGCTTGTAGGGTTACAACTACAATGATGGAGTCGAGATGAAGGGTAAGAGTTAATCAGAGAATAGTGAGATAGTGCTTTGGGTTTCTGTGTTTCAAAGGAAGTAAGTGTCTGGAAGAAAAAGGTACTTCGTATCTGGAGTGTGTAACAAGGTGACTCTGGTGAGTGGTATTAGGGTTACGAAGATTGAGACCCCCATTGCCGGGAAGGCGAATAGTGTAATGATTGATCTGGTTAGGAGGAATCATAGCAATGGCCATGTTGACAAAGCTGTGTAAAGCACTGTAAGGGATAGTGTCAGGTGAAGTTTGGCAACAGGAGGAAGGGGGTGTGTGATAGGGAGCGGACCTACAAGGAAAACAAGAAGAATAGTGAGTACGAAATTTGGGTACCCGTAGTTTTGCTGATCTTCTATGGGTAGAATTTATATGTCTTGTGCTTTCCTGCACACCGATTTGACCCAAGAATACTTGTGGGTCATTGGAAGGCAGACTCCCTTGTCCAGGTGGTAACTGTGCTACCGCATCAATGTCTAAAGCTTTGAAATAAGCTTTAGTCACAGGTAAATCTGCAATGGCTTCGTAAGGTACCCACATCAGGAAAAACCCAATCTACTATTTAGTACTATATAGTGCTATATAGTGCTACATAGTCAAAATAGTCAGACATCCACTAATTACAAACCCCCTTTACTATGAAATACTATCATAGCACTATCAGAGCACTATTTTTCTACTATTTTGCACTTTTTAGAAACATTTCTCTCTGTTTTCATTTCTCTCAAGTCAAAATTAAAGCACAGCAAAACTCAATTTTATATAAAATACAGTAAAATAATTACAACAAGATAGTGCTAATAATAACAAAAGGGGATATATAGACAAAGATAGCACTAAAAAGGCTTATAAGCAGATGATATGAAGATATGAAGATGAAAAGAGCTTACATTGAGTTGACAAAGATAAGGAAACTTGAACTTGAATATCAGAAGGTCTAATTGAAAGTAAAATAGCTTAATGACTTACCAGAACATTGAATACTGCACCAAGAAGCAGTGAGAATAGGTAGATAGGGTACCAGAAGGTAATGTGAAGTACATACACAAAGCAAACAAAGATAGGATGAAAAGAAATAGCAGCAAAAGGAGAAGAGACATGGGAGGAAAAAGAGAGAGAGAGAGAGAGAGGATGTGGCCGAAGTTCCAAGGTCAAATGGCGACGTGACAGGGCGCTTGAGACGGCGTTGGAAAGCCGTGATCCGGGGCTTTCCGACGCCATCTCAACGGTGCTGATCGGATCACAAAAACATGAGATATGATTAGATTAGTCCCAGACTATCTTCAATCTACTAAGCAACTTAAAACTGGAGAATCCTTGCTGTTTCTCTACATTATAGGAACATATTATATATCATTAGAACCGGATTTTTGAGGAGATTCTGAATATAATATCCATATATCCAAATTATAGATAATATAACAGCTATTTCTAGAATTACTTTTACAGAAATTAAAAGAAATATTTAGAATCTTCAATATGTGTATGCAAAGATATATAGTTTGCATAGTGAGAGTAGTAATCTGCTAATAAACTTAGTAACTGTAGAAAAAATATAGTATTGATAGTAGCCCAATAGTAGCAATAGTGCTTTTATAGTACTAAAAAGTGATTTGGGTTTTTCCTGATGCAGGTACGATCTCCCGATTTCCAGACAGCTTCGAAAATAGCATGCTCTCTGGAACCTCAGTGTGTCAGAACCATGCTAGAACCCTATCACGTGACGTACCTAATCCCTACTAAACCCGATCCACACTAGTCGATTTCCGATTCGGCCCGATACTTCCGTATCCCACATGCTCTTTCCACAGTCATCACTGGATCGTAGCCCAAATTTTGGGCTCCATAAAAGTAAAGTAAATTTTTTTTTAAAGTCTCTTACAAAAGATGATTTTCAGACCCAAAAAATGATCTAAAAATTCTAAATTGCAGCAGAAATTAATAAATCACAAAAACCTGTGCAAATTTAGACTTTTGTATCTACTTTTTGGAGTTCAAAAAAGCTCAATTTATATATATTTTTTGCTAGGGCAAAATTCAGGATGCAAAATTCAACATTCTAATACACTTTTATTTTGTCAAAAATTATAATATAATTATATATATTAAAATAAAATTTCATGAATAGACAGTCTAAAGAGAAGATATAGACTACTATTCTTAGTACATCATAGTCCCTGTCAATAAGAGTATGTGATGGAGGTATTTTGGTATACAATACTATGCATCTTGCCAATTTAGCAGTTTAAATTTTATATCACTTTTGGAAAAATAAACATGTATCAAAACTTTGAATTTTGTATTCCAAATTTTGCTCTAACAAAAAATGTATCAAAATTGAGCTTTTTTGAACTCTAAAAACTGGATACAAAAGTCAGAATTTATATAGGTTTTTGTGATTCATCAAATTCTGCTGTAATTCTGAATTTTTATATCATTTTTTGGGTCTAAAAAGTATGTTTTGTAAGAGATTTTTTATAAAACTTTACTTTACTTTTATAGAGTGAAAAATTTGGGCTATGGTCCAGTGCATCTCATCTGCACTGGATCGTGGCCCAAATTTTAGGCTTCATAAAAGTAAGGTCAAATTTTATAAAAAGTCTCTTACAAAACATGATTTTAAGCACCTAAAAATTGTCAAAAAATGCAGAATTTCAGCAAAATTTGATGAATCATAAAATCCTTAGCTAATTCAGACTTTTGTATCTAATTTTTAGACTTTAGAAATATTGAATTTTTGCTTATTTTTTATTGGAGAAAAGTTTACTATGCAAAATTCAAAATTTTGACACACTTTTGTTTCTCCAAAAGCAATATAAAATTTAAACTGCTAATTTGGAAAGGTCAGTGATATTACATACTTAAATATCTCTATCAGATAGTATAACTGACAGAGACTATGATTTACCAACAATAGTAGTTTATATCTTCTCTCTAGGCTCTCTATTTATAATACTTTATTTTGATATATACAATTATATTATGATTTCTAGAGAAATAAAAGTATATCAAAATTTTGAATTTTGCATAGTAAACTTTTCTCCAATAAAAAATAAGCAAAAATTCAATATTTCTAAAGTCTAAAAATTAGATACAAAAGTCTGAATTAGCTAAGGATTTTATGATTCATCAAATTTTGCTGAAATTCTGCATTTTTTGACAATTTTTAGGTGCTTAAAATCATGTTTTATAAGAGACTTTTTATAAAATTTGACCTTACTTTTATGAAGCCTAAAATTCGGGCCACGATCCAGTGCTGTTCACATTCGTACACTCCCATCTTCCGTTTATTCTATTTACCCCCGACCCTCCGACTCGCCCTCCGCTTTATCTTTGATATCCTTTTACCCTTTTGCCTTTATCTGATCCATGGCCTCTTATCGTAGCTGATTCTTTTAGATAGTTCCTTACCATGCATCTTCCCTTCCTGACATCGCCGATAGGCCTCTGATCATCAGCCCCGTAATATCTTTCTCATTTATCTCTTGTTTAATTACCTCGTATTCTTTCCTCCCGTACCTTTCCACATGTCCTATGACTCCGACCCTATCCCTATCACACCATTCGCACATCACTCCCCTTCGTATTTTCTCTAAGTCCTCTATTCCTTGTAGGAGTCTCGTAGTATAAATACTCGTCTCACTCGCTGTATTTCCTTAGTACGAAACTCGACTTTGATTCGTCCTCATACCTCCGATCTCCGTGTGATTCCCTGCTCCTCCGACTAGGACTTGACTTCGGTTTAGTCCACCGTCTTAACCTCTCTTTCTTTACTCGTCTTCTAGGACTTCCTAGTTGACACTCTGTAATCCGGCGAAACGTCCTAGTGACTATTCCGGTGTTCCTACTTACCTCCGTCTGCATCTTAGGTTTCCTACTTCCCCGACGTCTCCAACTTGCACTGTCTCTGAAATCCAGGGCTGTATCCTAGAAGGGCACAACATATAAGTTGAAGCCAAGCCCATTCGTATTTGACTATCTACATTACAGGTCCCGAGTCGCCGACCAGTCACCGACTCGTATCCCTACCCTTCCCTCGCTCTCTCCTCCAAGCGACCTCCGCGTCGCTCCGAGACGGACCGTGACACAGTGAGAGACTATGGACTCTATAGCCTATTCATTGTCCTTGTCTTCCAACTTGGCAACCTGGCTATCTAACCATCCAGGAAAAAGATGGTCATCATTAGCTACATGAATTCTAAGTAGCGAGGCATAAAATATATCATGAATGCCTCATCTCTTCAGATTCATGGGCAACTTGATTCGATAAGAATTATTACTGAAGTCCTTTATCACGCGGTAAGGGCCTATATATTTTGGGGTTAGTTTGCGAGCTAATCCTTTAGGCAATGAGATATTCTTGGTTGAAACATAGACCAAGTCCTGTTCTGCAAACGGAGCAGGCCATCTACGTCGATTTGCATCCTTGGTCTGCTTTGTTCTAGCCGCGATAATGCTGTCATGGGCCAACATGATAGCACTTTTAACTTGTTGAGCATATGCTTGGACCACAGGGTATTCATCTTTACCCGCATTGTCCCAGATCATTGATCTGGGCATTCTTCCCATGTTCAAGAAGAATGGTGTGTAACCAGTTGAATCTGACCTGGCCAGGTTGATAGCAAATTCTATTGCTGGGAGCTTGGTTACCCAGTCCTTCTGAGAAGGTTTCACACATTGACGCAACATTTGTGTCACTGTCCGATTTGCGCATTTGGTCGAGCCATCTGACTCAGGATGATAAGCACTTGATATTCTAAGTCGAACACCTATAAGCTTATGAAGATGTGCCCAAAATAGGCTTGTGAACAAAACATCACAGTCGCTCACAATTGACTGCGGTAAACCGTGATGCTTGTAGATCTCAGCAAATATCAATTCTGCAACATTTTTAGTGGTATAATTATAATTTGTCCTGCTAGGAACCAGATGAATCATACCAGTAAGTAAATCAATTATAACTGTGATTGAATCAAAGCTTGCATCCCGACTTTTCGATTCCGGTAATGGTCCAACAAAGTCGACTCCTATTGACTCCCAAGGTCGACCAGGAATTTTGAGTGGATTCAACAGTCCATATGGTTTTTTGTTGCTTGGCTTGCTTCATCGGCAAGTCATACATGACTTGCAATAGGTTTTTATATCACTGTTCATAGACTTCCACCATACATGATCCCACAGAAAACATAATGTCTTATAGGATCCTAAGTGGGCCAATAGTGAGTGAGCATGTTCAATCAGTATTTCTCGCATATTACATCTGTTTACTACGATGTCAGGTATGCATAGATACTCACAATCTTTCTCTTTTAGGTATACCAATTTCACCATCTTCTTGTAGTGAAAATTCTTGAACTCCTTTGGGGACTTCAAGATAGTTGAGAAGAACTTGTCTTCGTCATAACACCCTCGCAATGTGTAAGGTAAATCAATCATATCACCACTATCAGTGAGGAATTGAATGAACTGACTGTTCATTTCTTGTGACTTGCTAGTGTTTTCACCCTCCGTATTCAACAAGGAGGGATCTGAGTGTACAGATGTGTCCGTTGATTGTGGATCACACTGGACCATAGCCCAAATTTTAGGCTTCATAAAAGTAAGGTCAAATTTTATAAAAAGTCTCTTACAAAACATGATTTTAAGCACCTAAAAATTGTCAAAAAATGCAGAATTTCAGCAAAATTTGATGAATCATAAAATCCTTGGCTAATTCAGACTTTTGTATCTAATTTTTAGACTTTAGAAATATTAAATTTTTGCTTATTTTTTATTGGAGAAAAGTTTACTATGCAAAATTCAAAATTTTGATGCATTTTTGTTTCTCCAAAAGTGATATAAAATTTAAACTGCTAATTTGGAAAAGTCAGTGATATTGCATACTTAAATATCTCTATCAGATAGTATAATTGACAGAGACTATGATTTACCAACAATAGTAGTCTATATCTTCTCCCTAGACTCTCTATTTATAACACTTTATTTTGATATATTCAATTATATTATGATTTCTAGAGAAATAAAAGTATATCAAAATTTTGAATTTTGCATAGTAAACTTTTCTCCAATAAAAAATAAGCAAAAATTTAATATTTTTAAAGTCTAAAAATTAGATACAAAAGTCTGAATTAGCCAAGGATTTTATGATTCATCAAATTTTGCTGAAATTCTGCATTTTTTGACAATTTTTAGGTGCTTAAAATCATGTTTTGTAAGAGACTTTTTATAAAATTTGACCTTACTTTTATGAAGCCTAAAATTTAGGCTACGATCCAGTGTCAGTCAATGGAGGAGGAATCACGCCCTCCTGTCATTGTCCATGCAGCACTGGGCCGGAAACCAGATTCTAGGGCCAATAAAAAGGTGGAAAATCAGTCATAAAATGTAATGATTTTCAAGTAACTTTTCAGTCAAAAAAACAAAATAAAATTCAAAGTTCTTGCAACATTCTGTGTATAAAAGAAATAAATCTAAAACTTTAAGTTTTTATTACAAAGGAAATGTGTCTTGAGTGGAAATCTACAGTTTTAAGCTTTATATTTCATAAAGGTTTTATTTAATTCTTATATCCACAAAATGCTATTAGAACTTTGAATTCTATTTTATTTTTTTACTAGAAAAGTTACTTGAAAATCATTACATTTTATGACTGATTTTCTACCTTTTTATTAGGCCTAGAATCTGGTTTCCAGCCCAGTGCAGACCATGGAGAACAACATGCTGGATATGTTTCGAGAATTCATGAGATGTCTCTGGACATCCACTTTCTACAGGTGGGACCGCAGCTCATGCTCGCTATGGCTTAGCCATGGCCGTCACAGGTGGAGCCTTCTCATTCTCAATGGAAGGGAGATGCACAAATGTGCCAACTCACTCGTGATGCCGAACAGACCGAGAGAAGAGTGGGCTCTGACCAAGTGGCCTGTGGTGATCTGTCAAAGGTGAATGATGGATAGAAGGAGCATCCTCTAAGGGCGCTGAAGATGACTGGTCGAGACAAGACCAACTCTCATATGTAGCCTTCCTTTCCTCATCCCCCGCCCCTCACTTTTTTGTTATGAGTAGGACATCGAGTAGCTGGTGCGCATGAAGGTGCATAGCAAATGCCTCAACACCAACGTAAACAGGGGTCGAAACATCACTGGATCGTAGCCCAAATTTTAGGCTTCATAAAAGTAAGGTAAAGTTTTATAAAAATTCTCTTACAAAATATGATTTTTAGCACCCAGAAATTGTCAAAAAATGTAGAATTTTAGCAGAATTTGATGAACTATAAAAACCTGTGCCAATTTAGCTTTTTGTATTCAATTTTTAGAGTTCAAAAAAGCTTAATTTTGATATATTTTTTATTAAAGAAAAACTTACTCTGCAAAATTCAAAATTTTGATACACTTTTATTTTTCCAAAGATGATTTAAAATTTAAACTGATAATTTGGCAAGATAAGAAGTATTGCATATCTTACTACATATATTAGATAGTAGAATTGATAGAGACCAGGATTTACTAAGAGCAGTTATCTATATCTTCTCTTTAGCCTCTTTATTTATAAAACCTTATTTTGATATATACAATTATATTAGGATTTTTGAAGAAATAAAAATGTATCAAAATTTTGAATTTTGCATAGTGAAATTTTCTCTAATGAAAAATAAACAGAAATTGAACATTTCTAAAGTCTAAAAATTGAATACAAAAGGCTGAATTTGCACAGATTTTTGTAGTTTATCAAATTCTGCTAAAATTCTACATTTTTTGACAATTTCTGAGTGCTGAAAATCATGTTTTGTAAGAAAATTTTTATAAAATTTTACCTTACTTTTATGAAGCCTAAAATTTGGGCTACGATCCAGTGCATGTAGCTGGTCCCCGTCATCATATTTGGTATATTCAGATGGTGCCCGAACAGTACCAGGTGAGTCAAAGGAGTATATTCAAGACAAGGCATCCGCCAATACGTTCTCAGTCCCAGGTAGATACTGGACAACAAAATCAAATTCCGAAATCTTCTCGAGCCAACAAGCTTGTTGCCCGGAGAGATTTCATTGGCTTAACAGGTGAGTCGAGCCCTTATGATCTGTTACCCATGTGAAATAACAACCAAGAAGAATCTCGCGATGGTGTAGCATGGATTCGACCCCAGCGAGCATCTCAATCTCGTGTACAGGATAGTTGGCTTGTGTGGAGGACAACTTTGCTGAATAGAATGCCGCAACATGTCCATTGCAAAAGTCAGCTCCTTGTATGACCACACCAGCCACTCCTGCTATGGAGCCATCGGTAACCAACCAAATGGGAGCTCCTTTGGGCAAATAATCAAGGGGCATCCGACAATGTTCACAATGTGCATAGACAAGTTGTTTGACTTCATCGAAGGCACGTTGGTGAGTGAATTCCCACTTGACACTACTTTCCAACCCTGTTAATGAGGTGAGAATTCCCATAGGGATTTGAACAGTTGCAATATCATTGGCCAGGTACCCTACGGATCCTAGAAACCCACGCAAGAGCTCCTTATTGATAGATACCTTTCAATTCAACACATTGTCAATTTTTTCTGGATCCATCTGAATACCTTGGTCATCCACAATATGACCAAGAACCTTCATTTCTTTGCAGAGAAACTTCAACTTCCCTGCACTAAGGTAGAGTTTCTCCCTCGCAAGAATATCAAGAACTGTTTTAACATGCTGAATATGGTCCTTCAAGGTATCTGAGTAGATCACGATGTCATCTAAATAGACATCCATGAAAACAGAGATGAATAGACCAAATATATGGTTCATTAACGTCTGGTAGGTTGCAACTGCATTGCAATCACCTTGTTGGAGTACAAGACTGACCATATTACCATCTGGCATAGTCATTGCAGTATGATCAACATGTTCAGGTTCCACCCGAATATGTTCATATGCATCCTTTCCATCAATCAAAGAACAATATGGTTTTCGAGAAACTCGATGCAAAATTCCATCCATATCAGGTAAGGGAGAAGTTACTTTGTGTGTATTTTTATTACGCTCACGTAAATCTACAACACAACGAAGCTTATGAGGCATGTCTTTAACACCAGTCCCAGATTTAGTTAATAGGAGCATGGGCAAAGCATTCCTTGCTGTCATCATCTTCCACCTCCCAGATTGGAGATAGGCATCCCATTTCTCGATCCAACTCGACCGATGAGCATCAGGACAATGAGATGGCCTCCACGAATAGGTCTTCATAAGGTCTTTAAGAAGGATGGTATGATTGATTTCGCGAAGTGGAGGTAATGGTGAGTCACTTGCTTCTTTACAAATGGGAGCCGCATACTCACGAAGCCATGTTCAAGTAGTTTCGAGTTGATCCTTGAAGAGGTCCGCAGCCCAAGACTCTAGTACTCGAATATGCTTGCCCTGGATCTTCAAGGCCTGTGCTGAACCGATCGAGACAGTCATCAGGTTGAATCCTAGCATGACCTGATGTTGGAACATAAACGGAGTCCCAAGAATAAGGTCATAGTTGAGTAAGTTTATGATATCAAAATATTGTGGACTTCTAATACCTTGGTAAGAGAGTTCTGCATTACAACCAAGATTGATTTTCACACGAGAGCCTTGCACAGCAAGGTGAACAGGTAAAGGTTTCTCCAGTTCAAAAGCTTTGATATTCAATTGATGAGCCAATTTCGCAGACATAAAGTCTGCCAATGAACCGGAATCAATCAAAGCTCTCGCAGATTGACCATTAATATTGACAACAACAACTGCTGGTTCAGGAATGAGATGTTTAAAGTCTCGCGGAGTCCCTGAGTTCCGTTGAACTGCAGAAATGGAAGGTGCAGCACCTGGACCGGCAGCCATCAAGTGTAAGTCACCGAATAAGTTATGATCACAATATAACTTCTCACTTTCAATAATGCCAGTTTCGAGCATAGCACGGCAAGCAGCAGTCGCATACCAATTCCCTAAAGTGAAGTCTGGCCGTTGGAGAAGAGCAACAGGGAGAAAGACAGTGAGCTTAAGGTAAGCATCAATAATAGTCAGAAGGCGATCTGACTGAGAGAAGCATTCAAAGCGAAGTGGTCGCCATCTTGAATCCTCAACTATCGGTCTAGGCCAAGGGAGAAGTGAATTTAATTGTCGCTGTGTCTCCCTTATATAAGTGTTCCTGAGATGAGCAATGTCGAGAGGAGGAACTACTGCAGTTGAAATAAATTGCTCCATGACTTGGAGTCGATACCAAGATGGTAAGTCAAACTCAGAGTCCTGTATCAATTCCACATCAATTAACACGTCTTCTTCAATATCAGAATGCATAATGACATAGTGTCGTCCCTCTATGGCATACACTAGGAGCGAATCTACATCATGTTCATCAGTCTCCCAGTAAGGGCCATGTTCGAAAAGTACTCGTTGAGCATTTTCAGCAAAGACATCTCCTATCCGAGTGACAGGACCACCTTCTTTACAGGTGATTGGGAGACACAAAGGAGGAGACCCATCTGATTCAATCACTGTGTCAGAGTTAGAAGACTCTGAAGTAACTTGGAGGTTATCCGATACAATCTGAGAAGCAAGAACCTCCATGTTTCGAGTATACAAAGCGATCTTCTCATCGCTTCGTTGTATTTCGCCATTGATAAAGTCAAGATGATCAGCATAGCATTTGATTTGGCAGTTCTGATAAATGATTTTCTTGTCATACAAGCCAACCAAGGCTTCAAGAGTTGAAATAAGGTCTTGCCGTTGGGTACTGATCTCAACCTCAATATCCATTAACTCATCATTCTCTGATACATCACCAGGAAGTTCATTGAAGAAACCGATGTGATTTACAACCCCTTCAGTCAATACGGAACTAATATATAGTATGAGATAGGGCGCCAACATTACCTATATATAGTATGAGATTGTCGAGCTCGAAAATACCATCTGGGTGGGCTGTGAGACTGAGATGGGCTATCTGAAAGTGTGAGGTGCTATGAGAGATAGGCAATCTCAGAGTGTGGTTGAATTGAGGAGATGGTCAATCTGGAACTACTGAGGTGCATGGTACTTCAGATTGGCAATCTTAAGCGGTAAGAGTGAATAGGGAGATAGTTGGATAGCCAATCTAAAGCTAAGAGAAAGGAGGGTGGGTGGTAGCCCGAGATAGATAGTCTGGGCACGAGAACGATGCTGGTGGACTGTTCGAGATGGGCAATCTTGAAGTAGTGTTGGCGGGACAGACCATCTGGTAAGGGGATGGGACCTGGGATCGAGTCTTGGATGGGGTATCTGAGAGAGGGGTTGAAAAAGGGGTATTATGCGATTTGTTTTAGACTTTGTCAGGCAAGTTAGTGAGTATCTGGAAGTGCTGTGGAGACGTATGAGGGTAGACAATGTGTATAAAAAATGTGAAATGATTTCAAATGGTCTCTGATGCAATGCTGACTTGATATAAGCCCGAAATGAATAGTTTTGACTTTGGGGGGTCGAGGAGAAGAAAGGCTAAAATACGCTAGAGTGCAGTTCACGGTATAAAATTAGTATCTGTGGGGAGCTAATGGTCTGCACGAGTAATAGATACCCATGGGTACTCATAAGTAGATCCATCAAAATACTCATGAGTATGCGACTCATGAGTCCCAGTCAGTTCACATGACTTGACTCACATGAATCCAAGTGTGACATTTCAGCACCATAAGTATACTCATAAGTACTTGCCAACATATGAGAGTAAAAATTGTATTTTCTACTCAATATCTGACTCAAGATCTATATATACATTTGGAACCTTTGTGACCTTTGTACGTTTA
Source organism: Cerrena zonata (assembly GCA_038087015.1). Lineage (NCBI taxonomy): Eukaryota > Fungi > Basidiomycota > Agaricomycetes > Polyporales > Cerrenaceae > Cerrena > Cerrena zonata. Next base: position 390,475 of record JASBNA010000018.1, read on the forward strand.
TTTCTTTCCTTCATAGAGGAGACAATATTGTTCTCCTGTATTAGCCCAGGAACTCCAGCCCATGATCCAAATACGGTGCCACAACGAACAGATTGATCGCTCAAGGCATGTCGGCGCTTCGACACAGTGAGACCGCCATGTGAGAACGCACGTTCGATGTCGGTTGATGCAGCTATAAGAAGAGCCAAGAGTTAGTGTGATAATAGACAATAAAAGATGAAGGAATAGCATACCTGGGGCTGAGAGGAAATCCAGAGCCATCTGCGCTAATGGATTACCACCAGAAAGCTGTAAGGACCAATACTGAATTGGGTCCAGGCGCACCCCAACAATGGGTGCCTCAAGGTATGCTGTCAATGCATCAACATCTGCATCAACATTTAACCCAAAGCTATCAATGTCCTCATGATAACGTTTGCGTTTCTTTGCCTATGCAATAGTTAGCATAGTTACAAGGCATATAAAGGTACATAGATAACATACCGCTATGCCCGATACCGCCGAAGATTGAGACTGCGTCTGACTATCCCCTTCTGTGTTGTTCTCAGTTGTTGTCTTGTAATACCGTTCCCACTGATCGCGTACGATTTCTTCTGCCATCTCGATCCAGGAGGCTTCCCATCGCTGGCGGCGGAAATACTCTAGTTTGTAACGGGGGTGTAGAACTAGAAGGGGTTTCATTAGTACGCACAGCCGTGGAAAATGATTGAAACACGTACCCATAGCTATGTGGTACATGACAGAGTCATCGGTCTTCGAGTAGTACTTGTTGAGCACCCGAAGACCACGCACCGCTGCCACACGTACAGACTGATGATTTGAGCTGTCCGCAATAGCATCTTCAAGGAGAGTCGTACACGAGTCGATGAGGGGTATGACATGATGTAAGAGTGGTGTACCAGCCTGTGAGACAATCTGCGTAGCCTCGAGAAACCCCTAAATACAATAAATATGTTCAGACAGTAATAGCAGAGACACGTTGAGTTATCACTTACTTGCAGAAGGTTTTCGAGCTGAGTAAGGATCGTCCACTCAATGGTACTCAGCTTGTACATGCGAAGGCCTTTGTTTCCACGCTTGTCGTATTTTGACAGAGAAACAAGCTTCTCAATAGGAGCTCGTAAAATAAGGGCACGTTCAATAGCCTCTGTGAGAGAGTTCCATCTGGTTTTAACCCACCGTATCAGTTGTTTCGGTTCCATACCAGACTTCTCACAGCATGAATGAAGTTCCTCGCGCAATGTTGGCGAGTGAAAGACCCGTTTAGCAAGCTCCGCAATCTAGACGTGTCATATTCAGTTCAATATAGATAACTATGGAATGTATGATCACGTACCTTTGTGACCGCTGTCTGACCTTCCTTCTGCTGGCCATCCGACAGGGCATACAGCTTCTCAACCTCTGAGATGATATTCATAATATCATCTTCATCGGCAGCGGCAGCGTCTGGATCGAGGTCGTAGTCTCCGTCTTCGTCTTCAGGGTCATCTTCAGTCGTTACTGGTAACTCATCATCGTCTTCATCTTCGTGATCGAAACCATCTGCGTCTTGATCGGGTACATGAAGCTTCCGTGCAAATGTAGAGAGAATTGCCTGGTGTAATAATACTAAGGAGGCTTCGATACGGAGTGATGGTGTGAGGACAAACCTTGACAATAAGATTCAAAATATGAGCGAAGCAACGTATGCGGCTTTCCTTGCCACACCACCCGTTGAGCTCGAGTTCAACCTCGTCGAGTAAGGTGTCATTGTTCGATGCATTGTCACAAGCAATGCCGAGTATCTAGAGAATGTGACATCATGGTTAATATATACACATTGCCGTAGCAAGAGATAGTAGTATAAGATACAAACCTTGTTGTGGATACCATAGCCCTTCAAGCATTCGATGAGCTTCTCAGCGAGATACTTGCCTGTATGGCCCTTCGTAAGTCTGTGAACATGTGCATGAGTTAACAAATCTGCACGGTGAGGAAAGAGAGACATACCGAATGAAATCCAATATGAACGATTGAATGTGCCCATCTACGACACGTTGAATCGTAATACCTAAGAAGGAGATTACGTTGGGGGAGGTCCACCCGTCAATACAGATATGGATCCGTCCAGTATAGTCCTATGACATATGTCAGTGGTGGAGAAGTGAACCGATATGTTGGTAAAGGACAGACCTTCAAGTGACTCGAGACATCTGTGCGTGCACGATCGAAGATGAACCGCACATCTCGAGAGACAGTCGTAGGATGTGGGACCTCAACACGGCCATGAAGCATTCGGAAGATGCGTAATAAGGCCTCATCTTGTACGATTATAAATGGTCGGTGGTTACGAGATACCCACAATGCAAGTAGATAGCGGAATAGAGCCTTGTTGTATGTTGAACCTTGGGCATAGTCGTTGATGCCTTCGCCTGGGGCTGCCACTTTACCTTCGCAGGTATCAGCGTGACGTTTTAGATTGCTGGTACCTTCATCGTGACGTGAACGCGAGACAGCTATGGACCTATTTTTACAGAACCATCAGTGTGTTTCAAGAGGATGAGAGTGAAATAAGAAAAAACGTACGGTGTTGTCTTGCATACAAATTTGTATCGGATGGTGTCCTTGTCTTTGATGATAACCGGAGGGCGGAAGTGATCATACACACGCGATTTCCACTTGGCCTGCTGCAGCTCTAGTGACAATAATACAAATGGTGTCAGATGAGACTGTGTAAATATGAACCCAGACAATGGAGTACGTACTTAATACAGCCTCGGGTGATGTTGTAGCAGTCTTATAACGTGCATTGAACTTGGCGGTTGTTAGCGATACTTCTCATGTGGAGCTTGTGTTCGTGCTACTAGTAGGGCCTGGTGTAAGTTCTACCACCTCGGGACTTGAGCTCCTGCTTCGCTCAGAGGGAGCATTGCCATTAGCAGGGTTCGCCTTGCTACGTTTAGATGGGCCGCGCTCGGGCAAAGGATCTGACATGACCCTCGGAGTGTGGCAATGCCTTGTTGGTGCAAGAGGGATCTATACAGAAAGCAGTCCTCAGCGCACTCACAAGTGGCAGTACGTACCTTGTGAGATATCTCTGATCTCATTCGTTCAACCCCGCCCCTTGTATCCATGGCGCAATTGAGAGTTTCGGGTCCTAGAGTCCGAGTCTAATGAGTCAGACATGTCTTGACGGGTAAAAGGTATTCAGTGGGTAGAGGGGACGATAGCGAGGGGTATACCATGAACACAAGGAACGAACGGAGGCAGATAGTGAAGGCTTGCGTGTCGGTCCCACTATATGAACCCAGCGCTGTTGTTTGACAGCTGTCTTTCCACGCCTATATTTAATACAAATGATTCTATTTAATAGAATAAACAAGAATGACGAGTACTTACCTGAAAGCGAAGGCATTGGGTATATTGGGTGACCATTGAGAAGGTCACAATAGGCTACATGAGGTACTCATGCAGCCTATTCCTTTATTCCGAAGTTTGCGGCACTCGGACACTCGGAATAAGGAAGTTTGCTAGAGTCCAGACCCCAGTGGAGTCAGCTCAGTGTTCATGACGCACCTTATAAGAGAGCCCTGAGACGTCAGAGTGGCATAAGGTTCAAGTTGTCGAGATGCCAAATATCCGCAGGGCATCTACCCAGCGTGTAAGTACTATTATTCCATACATAGGTAGCTCTGCTCACCTGTAAATATCAGCGTGTATCTCCGACGAGGTGGCTGTCACTATACCTTGCTCAAGTCGAGCAGCAATCCCTTCTTTGGCGCCTTGGTGTTCTCCTCGAATTTGTTATGCGCGAAGAGCATGCAACCTTGCATCAGCGGCTTGAACTCGTTTATCGGTTACGGCTCTGCTTCGAAAGCACACTGATGTGGCAAGAACTCGAAAGTCTGATTTCTCGAGCTCGACGCGACTGGCCGGTTAGTACCCATGTTTTGTTATGTTTTCGAGCTTCAACTGACAAATGAGATTCTTTATGTGTACTAGGTACTATCCCCGGCGCTGTCACCCACTTCGGATCAGCGCACGCTTACCACAATTTCGGATCTTTTGCATGATCCTTCATATATTCGTGCATGTTTGAGTGAACATGAGGCTAGTCTTAGTAACCAAAGAGAGCACAACTCTGAGTCGGAAAGTGAGATAGGTAGTGATATTTCTGGTGAGGTCCCAAGGTTGGTGACTCCGGAATTATCTGACATAGATGATGAATTGGAACCTAGGCAGGATGGGGGTTCTAGGTCGGTAGAGGTTTAGAATTTTGATTTCTGAGACTATTTCTACTTGTACCTCCTTAAATCTACCCCAATGTGTTGAAATGTTCAATTTTGATAGTGACTTGTAGGGACTCATGGCTCTTCTGAGATCTATGGGTACTTGTAAAGGGTACTTATGGGTACTTACAAAATAGTAAGTACTTGGATTCATAAGTCCAAGTCATTTGAAAGACTTGACTCATATGGATCCAAGTATGGTTTTTTGCTCTCTGAATACTTATGAGTCAAGTGCGAGTCAACTCATGAGTGCACTCGTGCAGACCATTATGAGGAGCGTTGCATGTATACAAATAGGGTATGGACACTGTGTCTCATACTGGCATAATTTGGGTGCTGTGGATGTCTCGCGCACCACAAATGAAAGTGGGTTCAAATGATCCAAAACCTCATCATAGAGGGGAGGGAGGTATTCTAATGGTATAAAAAAAAAAAAAAGAGAGAAGGGAAAATATTGTCTTTATCCCGTCGAGAGGATCGCGCATGGCGCCAGGCATTGCAAAAACACTAGGATGACAGATTGTAAAGGTGGACTATAATGTAGCAAAAGATGTGTCAGTGGAAGGAAATGGCTGATAATGTTATATGTACTGGACATTCATATTGGCTTACCACTTACCCTCGTATGAAACGACTTGCGCCGTACCAAGCGCGCCAAAAATGCCATTGCTTATAAAGTGAGCTACAGTGTCAGTAACAGGTTAAAAAGGGCTAAGATAGTATGCTGTCAGTCATAATCAGATAAAGGCTAATTAGTGTGGGGATTTACAATCAATAGACTGCAACACTAATAGCCAAGATACAATTCAAGAGAGTCTCGGGTAAGTCTTTATACCAGATATCCCTTGTCATTCGGGTGTAGGGAGAATGTAACTGATCAAAGGTACCTTGTTCAATGACAAAGTGCCAAAGAGGGAGGAGTAAAGGAAGTAAGAAAGTACATTTGAGGTTCAAAGTACAATACAAACAACCAAGTTGATCTTAGAAATGGAAGTTCTTAAGATAGAGATGTGGATGTGGATGTGGATGGGTGATGAAACAGCACTAAGTGTAGTCTTGCAGAGACTACACAAAAGCAGTAGCACACAAAGGTTCAACCTCAAATTGAACAAAGTCTGGAAATAAAAGAAGATAGGTGAATTCTGGACTGGGATCTACAATACTAAGCTGTTTGCTTAGCAGCTGCAGATAAGGAATCAGAGAGATAGAGACATATCCTGAATCACAATCGTAGGATTCAGAGATACTAGCAATGATGTCAGAGTAAGCAGTATTCTGGGGGGGGGATCTGTGCAAGTCTCATGTAGACTGTAGCAGATATAGGACGTGAAACGATCTGTGACCTGGGGGTCGACCCGACCGATGTAAAATCAATGCTCTCTACTCAGAGATTGGGACTCCTTATATACTGTTGCAGCAGTGGCTGTGCAACTATCTACTTGACCAATCATATTGCTCCACTCTCAACCAACTTCCTACAGATTACCAATCCTTCCTAGGCCAGGGAATCCTTCGTAATCGATCTTGAGGGGTGTTTGTAAGCGGGTTGTCTTGTGGACCAATAGGATTGAGGCTTGCTAAGCACTTAACAAGTAGTTGAGTGGGATTAGTAAGCAGATTGGTAGGCTTGAGGGAGGATTAGAGATAATTCATAATCCATACCAATGCTTTGTAAGCCACTTAGGAAGCTTAATAAGCTGCACCGAGAGTATTGTTGGTGCTTTGTAAGGCAAGTCTTGAGGGACCAAGGGTGTTGTAGCCTCACTGATTATCAATCAGAGGCTTAATAATGCACTTTCATTACCAATCCACTTTGTCACTGCTAGCAGTTACCAGTGTAGATTAGTAATATGGGCATGTATCACTAAGCGATGATCAATACAGTGCATGTTAGGCATTAACAGTCCTAGGATCAGGGAATAGAGGGGCAAGGTAGTATACAAATGCCTATACCATAAATCATAAGAGGGTAAGTCTTACAATCCTATGTTGTAGAGCATGTTGCATGCTAACAAGAATATATGAATCCATGTCAAATGTGTAGTAAAACTGGTGAAACAGTTTCTACGCATGACAACGCATGCACTGAGGATCCCACAATTATTGTCGATGATTTGAAAGTCCTGGCTAGCGAAGAGGGGAATCTCATAAACAATTATGAGTGGATGGATAGTACAGGTATGCGGTGCAGTCAACACATCATCAAACACAATATATTTAGGGTTGTTCTTACAGTCGAGAAGTGGGCACTGCGACGATATAGAGCTGGCAAGAAAACTATCCAGTGAGATAAAATCGACTACAAAGGCCGGATGACTCCATTACGATTTAATAAAATGGTCAAACAAGGTACTATTAGAAAATTCATTCAATCCATACTTCATCTTAACCCATACTTCATCTTCACCCCATTTGATAGGCGATGGATACACCATTTGGGACATAGGTGGCATCGAATGTTCACAGAAGCTGCCTATCATTGGAGATCTACCTGATGACGAGGAACAAATGGGAGGCAGCCAGATTGCCGATACCCAATCATGTGAGCACAGCAGTGATGAGATGGAAGTAGATGAGGAAGGGCCTGAGCCAACTAGTGGGCAGAAAGGCAAGGTAGAGGATTCAAGAGGCGATCCTGAGATGGAACCAAGGTACGATTTATGCAGATGAAGCTCAATCTGTCCATCCCTTGCCATCCAGCAGGGGGCGCAGTCTGCTAAACTGGATGGTGGTGCCATGGCGAAGGCCATCACTACAACTCAATCTCGAAAAGAAAAGGAGAGGAAAACAACACCAGACGATGATGATGCATCAGAACTGTCAGAACCTCCACAGTCACATGAAATCCCTCGAGGAAAGCCACACAATGTATACTGCGAGGGTGAGGATAAGTACTGGATAGGTGTAAGCACCCTGGTGCTGCAATTTTGGCGCACCATCAGTTTGCATATACGAATTGGAGACTGGCAGCAGGCAGTACATGATCATCCAATATAGTTGTTTGTCTTGGCTGAACACTTCAGACAGATATTACCATGCAAGGCATGCGCGAAGTCAAACGAGCCATGCTTCATCTATCTCAACGTTACCCCTGGGTGTATCTGGTGCCTGACTCTGGCTGGAAGGAGATCTTGCAGTTTTGTGGCAACATTTGAAGGAGGTCATGTCCATAAGCCGTACAGCAATGTGATTGGCAAATATTTCCACACAATGCTCATTGCGTACTTTATGGATGGTTACCAACTCCTACTCTTCCCTCAGAACTTTGAAGGTGTCAACTTCTATCCCAGGATTCAGCGGGGAGTAAATACCAATGGTGGCCTGAAACCAAAGCAGATTGCAATGAAGAGGAGCGAGGCCCTCAAACGTTGGAAGAAGATCAAAAAAGGTGCATGGACAGATCTGTGGTATGGCGTACCATATGCCGAGGCAAGAGAAGCATATGCAGACCATGTTAGCAGAAATGATAAAACGTGGGTGCAATTCAAAGGTAGTGTTTGGCAGATTACTGATCTCCCAAATGTGCACCAACTCAGACTAGTCAGCCGATATTACAAGCTTCTTGATGCGATTCAAGCAAAGAGCAATTGGACCAGCTTTGACATGCTTGCTCACGTACTGCTGGTCCCAACTATCCTTGAGATACCACCTCCCAGAAAGCAGCAGGTGCAAAACCCTCCCCCTCAAAAACGAGGGATGAGCTGCGCACAGTGGTTGAAACATCTTGAGGATGGAGGCGATGAAAAGTATGAGGCTATAGAAGGGTATGAAGATGAGGATAAAGATCTCCCTGCAGCTGAATCTGAGGATGAGGCAGCACAAGATGATGGCCATAGCAAACCAGAGAGGAAGTGAGACCAGAGCAGTGCTGTGAGTGAGCAGGACACTGGGGAAGATGGCAGCACAGACAGCAATACCTCGATGCATTCACTAGTATTGGAGACAGATATTGACAATGATGACACTGCACAGGATGGCCCAAGGACTTGGAGGGAAGGACATGGACCCTTGGTGCCAGGCATAAAGCGTAAAGCAAAGCCATCAAGCTCAGATAAGGAGGGGAGCGAGAGCACTTTGGCTGAGGAGTCTTGGGGTGGAATTAGCCTGACATCTGAAGAGAGTGAAGATAGCAGACTGCGTCACCTTGCCTCGTCGCAGTCTCTAATGCATCGAGTCAAGAAGAGAGTAAATCTCAACATTCCATCACAGTGTGAAGGTGTGTGTGACAAATATACTTACATAGTCTCTATCTTCATTAATTGCTATACATTCCAGCAACTCCTCTCACTGAGAATGATGGCATGGAGGTCGATTGTGATGCGTGCATTGTCAGGAAAGAAATCAGAAGTTCAGTTTGAACTTGTGAACTGATCCTCAGAGAAATCCTGGGTGAGACGTTACACCAAGTATTCCCTGTCATTCGTGTTGGGTTTGAGGGGCTAAGGTTGGTAGAGGGTGTGTCAGGGTAGAGTCCTAACAAGTAACAAGAGTTACTAGTTAAGTGTGAGAGTGTGGAATAAATGAAGGAATGTGGGTTGATTGCACTGCAATCAGAGATGAGGGTTGAATGAATGTAAGGAGTTGAAGGAAACTTGAAGATACGAGCAGTTGGTAGACTGAATCAGCAAGACTGGTTACTTGACAGATTGCAGGGCCTATTCAATTAAACTTGAGGGGTTTGAAGAACTCAACGGCTGAGTGGTTCAGTAAAACGATAAACTTTGAGGGTTAAACTTCGGGGAATTGTATTTAGGGACCCAAGAACAGGTCCTTTTATACTACAAGGTATAAGGCTGTGCTACAAGATCCAAACGAATCAGAGCACAGAACTAGAAATGACTAGGTACAAGGGATTAGGAATGACTCAGATAGAGTCAAATTAGTCATAAAGAACCATTGTGAGTCAGAATCTAAATTAATCTGAGACAAATGGTCAACCCGATAAGATCTTGTTGTCACTTTCTCTAAATCTCATATAACCAGATTAGGAAATCTTGTGACTTTAAGATCATATCTTGTTGCCCTTTTTGGTATATGAATATTGGAAGCTACTTTGAGAGCATAGGCAAGAGTATGATTCCTGCATTATGCCTGTTGTTTGCTTCAATAATCAATGGAATTGTGTGAATTTTGTTTCACACAAGACAGCATGGAGCAACATATCAACATAGCAGCACAAGCAGATTGTTCATTGAGTATGCCTGTGATTCTGGCATCGGAGGAACGAGAGCTCGAGGAAGATTCAAGCCATGCTGGTATGCAATTAGATGACAATGAGCAGGATAATCTCCATGGAGACCAGGATACTCGCATGGTTGGAGATGAGCCAGCCGCAGAAGAAATATTGATGGTAGTGTCAAGCAATGATTGCAGTCCACTGACTGTAAACGCCAGTATCATGGAACATGTGGAGGAGCTACACATTTCGAGAGATGAAGTAGTGATCGCAGTGAGTATTCAGCTTGTGCGATAGATGGGAAATCCCACAGAATAATGATTTATGTAGGAACCGGCACAGCGGACAGAACAGCATCATTTAGACAATCACCATCGATCTATGGCTCATCAACTGGATGAGATGAAGAATGCCCTCGAGACACTGTGAGCAGATATTGAGACATCGACCACAGAAACAAGGACACTGCACTACCAGCTCAATGTTATGACAAGGGAGCATAACAACTTGCAAAATGCTTTTAACAACCTCAAGGCCGACTTCGATAAGTTGGAAATAAAACACAACAAATTGGCAGAAAACTACAACACACTGCAAGCCAACCACAAGAGGAATACTGTTGCATTAAACACTCATCAAACACTAATTGAAGCCCGCATGCAAAAATTCATCCAGGACCATTTAATTACTATGTTTGATAACGCCCCACCAGAGTCCGGGCAACATCATGTCGATACCGGTGCAGCGTCATTATTGAGCAATGCCATCACGCTTATCTCAACTGCGCCAATCACTCAACCATTGTCAAGCGCACCACAGCTGCCAGAATCAATTGTTCACTTGACCATATCCAGTAGCTCACATGTAGAACCCGTAGCTTCCTCCGCTGCAGGCCAATCACCGTTAAATCAGGTCCAGCCACTCCCCTCATTGTCTCACGCACATCCGACATCCAGCCTTTGCTGTAAGCTTTTTGGAAATCCTAAGCACTGGATTGTAGCCCAAATTTTAGGCTTCATAAAAGTAAGGTCAAATTTTATAAAAAGTCTCTTACAAAATATGATTTTAAGCACCTAAAAATTGTCAAAAAATGCAGAATTTCAGCAAAATTTGGTGAATCATAAAATCCTTGGCTAATTCAGACTTTTGTATCTAATTTTTAGACTTTAGAAATATTGAATTTTTGTTTATTTTTTATTGGAGAAAAGTTTACTATGCAAAATTCAAAATTTTGATGCATTTTTGTTTCTCCAAGAGTGATATAAAATTTAAACTGCTAATTTGGAAAGGTCAGTGATATTGCATACTTAAATATCTCTATCAGATAGTATAATTGACAGAGACTATGATTTACCAACAATAGTAGTCTATATCTTCTCCCTAGACTCTCCATTTATAACACTTTATTTTGATATATTCAATTATATTATGATTTCTAGAGAAATAAAAGTATATCAAAATTTTGAATTTTGCATAGTAAACCTTTCTCCAATAAAAAATAAACAAAAATTCAATACTTCTAAAGTCTAAAAATTAGATACAAAAGTCTGAATTAGCCAAGGATTTTATGGTTTATCAAATTTTGCTGAAATTCTGCATTTTTTGACAATTTTTAGGTGCTTAAAATCATATTTTGTAAGAGACTTTTTATAAAATTTGGGCTACAATCCAGTGAGAGGGCTTTCTGGGAGAATGTGATGAAGTACCACAGACAATTATTGATGCGGAGTGGTCAAATGAAGATGAGATGACGGATGATCCTGTCGATGCAGGTGTTCATTCCACAGATGATATCCCCAATTGCGAGCCTGTCCTTCCAGAGCTTATTTCACTACCACTTCCCTCTTCTTTTCCTCATGATCATCGTCGTGGTCATCTGCACGAGGTCTCACTCTGCGAACTGAGACTGCGCCAAGGCCAAGCTAATGACTCTTTGCATAACCTACATGTTGCAATTGCCCATCGATCATTCATCTTTTGATCTTGCATTTGCAAGAACTCTCCTACAACAGGCTATTCAATGCAACTTTGTAGCTATGGTGACATGCACGCAATCCAGATGACCATTGATCATGCTGCCAAAGTTTATCGCACCGCCAGGACAGCTATGATGTTGCTTGGTGCAGATGATAAGATACTATCCACATATAAGGTGCTACTCAAGGAGGATCTTGCCTCTAGTACTGCCGTCACTGAACCCAATGCATGTGGTCAGAGCCGCGTGAAGCTGTCATGGATTTGGCAAACAATGTCTCACTCAAACAATCCTGAGTTTCTCACTGAAAGTGAGTTTCCCTTATATTTCTCACCTTCTATATGAGACTAAGTCCTTTTCAAAGTGCTTTGGGTGGACTGGCTTCACACGAAGTCTCGCCATGATTGCTGGAAGGAAGAGAAGGTCCTCCTAAAGTCTGAACTATCATGGATGATGAACTATTTCACACACAATGTGAACACCTAGATAGACTGCTCAATCAATGCTACCCCAGGTATCCGGTGTTATGCCCTCAAGCAGGCCATTACCTGGCAACGGTTTGCTCACCTTGCACAGAAGGCGCTCACTGCGATTGGCACAGTTACTGCTCAATAGCCTCGTGCTCTCTTTATTTGTACATATTTGTATTTACGTCATGATGATATTCTTTGATGGTACAGCCTCAATAGTTGGTCTTCAACCTTTCCAAACAACATGACAAGCAATGTCCAACCTGTCTCTCAACCTCCACCTACTTGGCCGGAGCCTGCTGATCTCTTTACTGGTCGCATTCAAGTGACTTTAGCCGCTGCAGTGGTATATCGTTACTATCACCTCTCCCATGCAGTCTGGACATATTACACGTGTTGTAACGGCAACAACAACATACAACTACTTCGCCGCCATTGGCATATTGGCTTATAGCACAAATTGGTAGGTTACTTATGCTCTTAAAGTATTGTGAACTGCACACCTTCCAGATTGCTTTGAAGCGCACAGTTGGTGATCTTCTACTTTCCGGCTGCTTAGGTGGCCCATTTTTCACGTGGTGCAGGTTCCCTTGGTTGGACCACAATGCACCTGACCTATGTATCATCGACTGGTCGAAGATACAACCTCTTGCACAATGTTCACTCCAATCATGGATGACCAACTCTTTACCCCGCGAAGTAGTTACTGAGAATGAGTGGTGGACTATTGGATCACCATCAGCCCGTCCTGACACTGTAACTCCACCTTGGTGGAATAGTACAGATACAGATATTGCGGTATGACCACACCATTTTCACCTGCACTCTCACCTGACAATTAACACAGGATTACATTCCTGTGCGAACTGTACCAGTGGCACAGATAAATAAAAGCTCAAGGTTGCTGGTGGAATCTCGTTGCACTTTGAAGAGACTTCAGACCCTGGTATCGGATCACTTTGCGCGCACACCCTCTAAGTAGTTTTGATTTGTCACACAGCCTTTCAACGTTCTGCTTGTGATATGTGACCTCATGTATATATTGCAGTACTATTGTATTTGAATTTTTTTGCTCTTTCTCTTGCATGCTTCCTGACAATTGACCAAGTTGCAGGTGGAGTACAAAGGTGGTTGCGCACCTTACTGTTTCTAAGAAATTACTGTCCAGGGTGGTAACCCCTGATATTTCTCCATTACTTAGATGATATATACTCACTTTAGCAGCTCTGTTTAGGGGACATATAGGTTTGACTTGAGATCAAGCTTTCACGATTAGCTCGCACTTACATAGTGCAGCCGGTTGATCACTACTGAAAGATATCTAAATAAACCAGTATAGTCTTCGCAATAGCACTGTACATAGCTGTATCATTCAGATCTCCCGCATTTTCATGATGATATATGTGGTTTTGGTATCCATTCATGCCATAGTGATGTGCGGCGTGATCAAAATTGCGACAAGTTTAAAACTTTCCTCTTCGACTTTTTATGATGTTTCCGAGGCATTACCAACTTGTATCTGTATTTATGTACCATTACTATGAGTTATATCATGCTCTAGTGGCAGATGGCTGACTCACTCCTCAACCTCTCTCAACCTATATTAATATTTCTAAACCCTGGAGTGCAGTGGAATCGAGCTAGAGTATGTTTCAGAAAATATTTTTTCCCCTACCCAAGGACCTTATCTACATACCTCCCTACCATTGCCTACCATTCCGATAATCATCCAAACATTTTGAATTTTGCTTCCAAAAGTGACCCCAGCCCCCTCGCTCCTCCGATGGACCATCCCACCCTATACTACCGTTGTCCCCCATCCACCAGATGATCTATCTCACACAACCCACCCATACTCCCATCTCACACTCGTGCCGTAGCAGATGGACCATCTCTGCCCTATCCACTGCTTACTTCCTTGCTCTCCAGATGAGCCACCTCGCACTCAAATCTGCATTCTCCCCTAACCTCCAGATGAACCATCTTACCCTCTCTGGTCACAATCTTGGTAATTCCCAGCTGGGCCATCTGATGTGACTATGCTGCCACATCGGCGCCTTATCTGATATGATATTACCATAATATATTGACTGAAGGGGTTGGCTGGGGTTTCTGCTTGAATAAAGGTATTTGAGGTAAACCTGTAGTTAAACTGTCTACATGATTGAATCTATATAGATAGCCCTCATCCAGATTACCACATCATTCATGAGAGAGGGGGCTGGATGAAAAGTCAATTGGTGTCTAGCTCTTGCCATTGTATTCCTGATTCCTATACTCTGTGGTACTAGATTTAATGTACAGCCTTTGACCCTTGGATTGTGACAATTTGAGGATTTCTTCAATAAATGATACTGCTTCCATCTGTGCAAATACATCTTGATCTCTGTGGAGCCTCCATCCTGTGAACAGCAAAAGAGCATTTATTCAGATGCTTGATCCTAGGACAGAGTGTCACATCCTGTACAAGTGAGATGCATGCAGCCCTTACTTGTCTGTGCATCCAACTGTTGCTCCCCCCAACTACCTTCATCTTCACTATGCCTCACTCTTGTTCTCACTCTACTTCTCACTACCACCCAATTTGCAGTCTGTGTGGTCTCTTCAGTTGCAACCAATAGCTATTTATGATCAGACTGAAGGATTTCAATTGGTCCTATACCTGGTCTCTCAGGATGAGGTCTGATGGGCCCTGATTCATTCAACAACCCAACCTCACTCAGAGAGCCAATGACCATTGTCCTTGATGAATCCTGGGAGCAAGAACCCAAATATTTGTCAGGAGAGGAGCAATATCTATCCCCTCAAGCCCCAATTTTGACATCTCCACATACTTGCATATTACCTACTATGTATATCTATTTACTGCACAATCTGACACATACTTATATCACATTTGGACTTCTCCTTGGATCATATAGATCATTTCATATCAATAGACTGGGAACATATATCACCTTGTACAAATATTATACATGTTTTTCTATTTTACACTGTATACTAGGTCTGGTTAATCACAGCCAAAATACCACATCTATGTAACTTGGGCAAGAGATCAGTCTGAAATGTGAGACCTTCAGGAAGAACTTTTTTTTGTGTTATAGTAACCTTGTGGAGTGATGCAAATTGAGGGGAAGTGAGAAGAGTGTCAATCCTATTCCAAAGCTCAATATCAATCTCACTGATTTTGATATTATAAGATGTGTCAAATGTGACAGAGATGTAAGCAATATCAGTTGAGGTTATAGTTTGAAGTTGATTGGGCATGATGTCTGTCTGGAAATTAATACCAGTTGTATAATTGAGCTGAGTTAGATTGCTGCAACTCTCCAATGAGACTAAGTTAGAATATTAGCCACAATCTATATATCACCATCTTTTATTGAAACCAACTTACTTTGAACAACAAATTTATTTGATATTCCCCAAGGGTTAAAGCTAAATGTTTGTAGGTGATCACTGCAGTGTATCACAAGAGCTTGAATTGCACTGCATAATTGATACATATCAGACCAAGAATTATCACAATCTATGTGAATGTCAAGGGTTTTTAAGTTTGAGGTAAATGTTCCTGCTTCAACCAGTGAATCCAGAAGCATTATATTATCAATGTAATGTATGAATAATGTCAGTGATGTCAATGTGCATTTGAGCTTATTTTGATATAAAGACTTGAGTGAAAATGTCTTCTTAACAAGATTTCTGCTTAATAGATCAATAGAGAGTGCTCTCAAACAATGAAAACATGCCACAAATTGCCAAAACCATTGTAATGAATATGGTTCTGCACCATTATTACAATCTAACCTAATGTCAAGACTTTGTATAGTTTTGTTGATAGCATATTTGAATATGCTTGGATGTACATCATTGGAGAAACAAGTTCTCAAAGTAAGCTCCTTGATATTGGGCAGCCTATGTACTAGTAACATAACCTGTGTGATTACTGAAAAATTTTCATACATATCAAACTCTTCGAAGCTCATACTTTGCACCAAGCTGCAAATATGAGGGTGCTTGTGAATAAACATGGCATATATGCAGATGTTTCTGCTATCAAGAATGACATTGACATTGTAATGTTTTCTAGTTCTTTTTGACCATATGTGACATACTTGTGCACAAACACCCAAGTGCTTCTGTGGTGACCATGGACAACATGCAACCCAGTCTATAATAGCATCATAGATTTCATTGGGAAAACAACCATTTGAGAATGAGCTATATAAATAAGAAATTAAACATTATATAAGCAATGCAACAAATTGTTGTGACATACTGTTTGAATAGAGATGAAGGCTGTCTAGTAAAGTAGACTGGCCTTCGAACATGCCAAAACTGCTTCTTTCTAACAATCTTCAGCCATTCACCACATATAAGAGCACATTGACACAACATCATCTGAGGATTGCTTGTACACCTAGAATAGTCAAGATCTGGAAGCCAAGATATAATCATGAGATAGATCTCATTGGGCAAGCATCCTGCCCAGAATCTCCTGAAAAATCAACACTTATCAGTAATGAAAAATCAGTAATAATGCTATATTTATATACCTTTTTGCTACATATTTTGATGACAAACACAGGAAGAGATCTTCCCAGGGGGATAGCACAAGATTTTCTATCATAGTATCATCCCACTCTTGTGAATCTTGCATATTAGCATCATATTGCAGATAGGCTGGGTCAGAAGATGGGCTCTGCAGTAGATGTGGATATGGGATCACAGAAAAAGGTGGTGATGATACTGAATTTGATATGTGGCTAGTAGCAGAGGGTGAAAAATGACTTGAGGGCATAGTTTGCAAAGTGAAGTCTGAGAATTGCATATTTTGCTGAGATATTAGCTGAAAGTAGGCTGTGTGGTCTTGGGGAGGAGTTGGGTTTGGATAATATGGTGGATCAGGTGGGAGAAGGTAATTTCTACCTGGTGGAATATAGGGTGGAATGAGAGGTATGGGGATTTGTGATGGGGAAAAATGAGTATTATCAAACCCAACTGGGCCTTGAGACCATTCATCCCATGAGTCATTGAAAAGAGCAGGTGTCTGTTCTTGCAATGTGGGCAAGGTATTGTTGTCCAAGGAAGGAAAGGAAGGCATATTGAGGAGTGAAAGCAGATCATCAAAGAAACTTGGTTCCTCCAGGGGTTGGCTATGATCACTAGGGATAGAATCGATAAATGAGAAACCAACTGGTTCTTCCACTTGATCGTCAACAGGTGTGACCGATTGTGACTGGAGAGACCATGAAGATTGGAGGTTGGAGGGCACAGAGGATGTTGAGTATGAGCGAGAGCGAGGCATAGTGGGGATGATAGTAGCGAGTAAGAAGGAGGGGGACGATAGTTGGGTGTGCTGGCAGGTAGGTCTTGCGTACGCCTCGTGTGTACAGCGTGTGACGTGCGCTCCTAGGATTCTGAGGATCATTTGAACTCAAATATGACAGGTGGCTATGGAACGACGCCTGCTTTACCGCTCTGTGACCGCTCATGTTTCAAACAAAGGGATGAAAGCCATCATGATTTGTATATTGGACCTAGTAGGATGACATACAAGAAAGAGAAACACAATGGATGAAGTCAGAGACGTCTACCATCACCCACCATACAATGGTCCTGTATTAACATTGGATCTCCAAAGGTTCATCAGAGAGTTGTCTTCCGTGACGGATCCACAAGCAAAGGTGAGATGAACACGGTCTGTAGTCCCGCACAATGATGAATGTGTATGATGTGGTGCCATGTATGCCCTGAAAGTAGAACGATACAGATTGTGGATGGTACGACGATGTGTAGGGCTTTGGGAAAGACATAGGAGAGGACTCAATCGTCTCGATGGACCTTGCTGCCTACTACCGCAGATGGTTATAGAGGGAAAATGTAGATCGGCAAGTAGGCTGATATGTTTGAGGCTTTGTCGCGGCATGATACCGTCAATTTGCTGCTATAGACAAGTGTGGGCAATTTTAGGAGAGGATGTGCAAAGGGATGTTGCAACAGAGATTCATCAGACGAGCAGTTGTGAGAAGAGAGCATAAGACAATGTTCATGATTACAGAAGTCTTAGAGAGAAGGTATGCCTATCGCGTGTCAGCTGAGCTCTCCATTGGTACTTCCTCGCGGGTAACTGGAAATAAACTCAACGTACAAAGTGCTGTTAAGCAGCAGACGCGATGCACAAATCCCAATCATTATTCGGATCGGCATTAGACAGATATATGTTCACAAGCTGAAGTATGAGGAAGCCAGCCAGATGTCCGGGAAGCTCTGGGGTGACCATAGAGCGAAACATTGAGGAGGACGAGTAGCCGACCGTACTAGTTCATCGAAGAGGAGGTGACCGGCTGGGCGCACCTTTGTATCTCTGTAGGAACATCAGTCAGAATCTCTTTGATGGCTCATACATGCTCTTCCTCTTCCCGCCTACCCTACAAGTAGCGTTTCCTATATTCCAGTGCCACCCACCCTACCGAGACCTTCCTCGCTCGGAGTTGCTTGTCTCTCGAGTCTCGGTTATTTCTCCTACACCACTACTTCCACTGCTGTCGTGCACTTTCCTCCAGCCAGACTTAGTTCACCGCACTTTTCTCACTCTTATGTTCCTCCAATGCTTGCCCTAAAGGTGGATGCTCCCAATACATGCCCCTTTCGACGATATCTCCAAAGTTCAATGGGCAACTCGAACTCCTCGGGAAAGTAGTCGGAGGCTTCACGTTGTAAGTCCTTCATTATCCTACCCTGAAAAATCATCGTAGTGCGCTGACCTCCAGGTCCTTTCCATCCCTGATCCCTTACTCCAGGCCGTATATCTCATCCAATATCATGAACTCGACCGTTGTTCAGTCACCCTGTGGTCTTACCCCATACTTGCATCGACCCAGTTTTGAAACAAACTCGATGGGTGTACACATCCCGTCACCAACTTACACGTCTTGCGGTTCACACTTTCTTTCATCTCCGGATACCCAAGCACCTCGATCGATTTCTATGTCGAATTTCCTCTGTGTCCATACTCGCCGGTCCCTGAGACTCTGTGGTCCAGACTCCCTACGTATGATTGCAGAAGCCAGAGTACTAGCGATGCCTCGAATGCACTTTACAAATGCAACCTGACAAGGCGATAACCATCATGGACCGTAAGCTCATCACTTCTCCTGTCCTGACTATTTGATAAATGATCGAATTGGCAAGTCTAGGCGCAGAGACCAGATGATGAAGAAACATGACCACATCCAAAGCGAACCGCTGAATAGTGGGTACTATTCGAAGACAAGTAGGAAGGACCATCGAAAGGCCATTCCTCATGTGACATGGACCCGGCGGTGGTTTGACAAAGGAAAATAGACCGTTATGAGTAAAGTTAAAGTAGAGTGAAGGGACTGTGGGTTGAAGTACGTTCAATCGACCGCGAGATCCGGAGCAGATGAATACAAGTAAGAGGAGTCGAAAATGGTGTTTGACATTGGGATGAAATATCGATCACCAAGCTTCTATTCGAATAGTATCGCGATGAGTATGCCGCTTGCTGTGCATGATAGAGATAACACCACATATACTAAAGCTAAAGGCTAGGTGGCGTACTTGAGGAACGAGGGTTGGATACGAATAGTCCATAGAGGGACATTGTACGATCGTCAAAGACAACCCAAGGCAAGAAATTGGGCCTGTCGAGTCAGTATCGTACATTCAGTGATTGCCTGGGATGATCACCATTGCCTGCGGCGATCTTATCGGCCTCGACGTCGAAGACGGCTTGAACACTGCGTAGACAAAAGGACATAGGTCGCTAACGGACAGCCGATGGCCATTGTTAGGTTGAGACGAGAAGGATGCACCGGGGATAGTAGACCTGCTATTCAGAACCACATCGCATGGGACAGGTTAGGCAGTGGAGCGGAAGGCAACAAGTAAGCAAGAAGGCCAGCGCAAGGTTGCGGGTGTTTGTGTTATAGGTGTAGGAATGAGACACGAGAATATATCGGTGAAAGGGGTCCAGTAGGAATTTAGAGTTCGGTATGACGGACGAGAAATTTAAGCATTCAGATGATTTGTAGATTTGTGCCCTATCGTTCCAAGCGGGGTTGTTGAGTTCGATAGAACGAACCGTGATCGAGGCTGGCATACTGCTGCGACAAAGTCAACTTGCGAGAAAACGGCAACCGTGAATGTAACTAGACTCACCATGCTGAAGACGGACTACGGGTTCCGACTCATTCCCTTTTCTCGTCATCCTCCTCGATGGTCCGATACATGAGCCCGTCGAACCCGCAACGCGCCGATTATTGTTGACTGGACAGAGAATATGACATCGAGACAGATATGTGCAACCATTTTTCTTCTATCCAAGCAAGAACTCGATCGGGTCGAGTACAAACGGGATCGACGAAGTTGGTGGTCCTATTCCAATAGTCACGTTGAGAGCGAGCAAGTCGTAAGAGCGCGGAGTGGGGTGACAGAGAACTTTAACGTTTGCTGCTACAAGCACAAACATGACCATATAGTCGTTCATGTGTTTACTCACCACCGCAGGATACGTGAAAAAAACTCGGTAAAGACGCGAGTACGAATCCGTTTGAAGCACCGGAGTGATTGAGGGCTTGGGTCAGCAGTACGGAGAGTCGTTGAGAGCACTATGTCACAGAGCGAGTCCAGCACGATAGATACTGAGGAGACATACGTTCTGCGGTGATTTTGATGGGTCTGCTAAGCACCGAGGACTACGAGAACGTATCGTAGATCCGTTCGAGACTCCAAGATAGACAGATATTTGGTGTTTTTAAATACGGGTAGACTACACTAGAACCTTCGTAGAGAGAGTGAGTGAAACGAGTGGTTAAACAGTTTCGAGAGGCGTACCTAGGGATAGTCCGACCTCTACTCGATAGCAGAAGCCTTTTTATCCCTCCCACTCTATCCGGGTCACTGACTCCCCGACCAGATCGACGACCGAAGGTTCGGTGATGAGGGAAGCAGTTATCCCAAGATCGACACCAGTACATAGGCTTGAGATCTAGAGAAAGAGGAACGGCATAGCTCACGTTTGAATGCAGTGAAACAAGCCGTTGAATAGAGCTGCGTAAAAGGTCATCGAGCGAGATATCGACGGCAGATGACGAATCGGGGCCGTTGAGAGAATGGGAAGGCATGAATCTCGTTTGTGATCCACACACGCAAAGTAGCTTTTGGGAGCAGATGGATCGTGGACCTTTGGGTCAGGACAGTGAGACTGCACGGACTGTCAGTGATCTGAAGATATACGAGAGTTTCAAGACATACGAGTACGAGATCCGATCGTGTCGACGGATTACCCTTGCCTAAGAGCATGGCACGTCATGAAGAAGTAATATTAGGTCAATCCAGCCGGGGGCTTCGTGTATGGTGTAATATGATACCATAGAGCCATTCTTGTATAGTAGTCATCTCGGTGGAGGAGTCGCAGCGGATACTGCTAGAAAAGAGTCATCAGACGAGCAGTTTGGGGAAGCAAGAGCATATTCGTGATTCAAGTCTTGGACATCAGTGAGAGGATGACCACGAAGAACTATTGATGGCGAATAGTGTAAGGTATGGGGAGATGCTGAGCTGATACGAGATAGGTATGCTAGAAAGACTAGGAGACTAGACGTTAAACGTATGAGGTGGCTCGGAGAAAGCAGCAGAAGAGAATGTGTGAGCCGGTGCCAGGAGTTGTTGCCTGAGTCGGCATCTGATAGGCATTGTAGATCGAGAACCTCGGGGTGTAAGAAGCGGTTAGGATATTCAAGGAGTGAGAGTGAGCAGAACATTGAGAAGGAGGAAGAGTCGACGATCGAGAGCCGGGCGTCAGGTTACGATCGAGTTCGACCACTCCACTCCTGCTCTTCTCTTCGATGTACTCTCTCTCAGGCTTTAGGTCTCCCTTCTACTGAACGTACCTTCTCGTCTTCTCTTCCTATATCTCGCTCTTAAGATGCAGGTCCTCGATCCAACTGACGATCTTCAAACACCCTACGAAATCGTGCTTGCTGCTCTCACAACTACTTAACGACCCCCCTACAACATACCTCAGAATTCCTATCGTTGGGATGTACACTTGTCGCATTATCGATTAACTGAGTTGTAGAAGGTCGGAGACCTCACACCGTAAGTCACTAGCAATTCAACCATGAGAGCAGGTTGACACGTCCTACTTGTCTCCTGAGGACCCTCCATATGAGTATAACTGCATACGATATGAAGGGCTAACTTCGTGCTCACCGCAGCGCGTGAAATCTGTAGATGTCCCGGTTCGTTGCATGTTGCACTCGATAACACGGTTAACTCATCATCGCCTCTTCCAGGCTCACGCCTCCGTAGCCCTCGATAGATATGCTCGAGAGAAACAATAAAGTACGTATCCCATATACTCTGTCGTACGAATACTTAGGGGATCTCATATTACAGCTGGTTCCTCCGCCTACAGGCGTAATCAAAAATAGCTCTCGAAAACTATAAAGCTTGTTGGGCACCGCCTTTCTGGTTTCACAGAAAGGGTCTTCTGGACCGAGGTCCGTATAAATACCTTCGTATCATTGTCCCTATAACACTCGCCAGAAACCCTCAACCCTCACTAATCAAAACATCGAGTGTATGACGTATTCATGTATCGATGAGGTTCGAGCTATTGAAGATGGAGGGGAAGTGGAGGCATCGGGATGTCTTTAGAAAGGTGCGTGGCTTCTTGATAATGTGCAGGTTAAGGCCAGTGATTTCACGGTGAGTGATCGAGATCGTGTTTGTGTTGCTTGTTAGACATACGGTACGACTAGGTCCAAGCCCCAGTACATGCCAGTCCACTGGGGATAATCGTGTCCTACCTACCTTGATCTCGCGCGAGGGACCTGTACTTTGAGAAGTACAAAAGCCCTTCCTTGAAGACAGTACGGCTTGTAGTGCTTATGTGGCATTATCTCTGTCACAAGCCGTAAGCGTGATATTCATCACGCCATCCGTCGTTAACGACGAATGCTTGGTACTCGACGGTTGGCTCGACTTCACCCCCCGGCCATATCATCCAAATCAACTTGACGAAAACCCACCTCCTTGTCGAACACCTCACTCTTTCCGCTCGTATCTATCTAAGAGCAAGGTTCGGAATCCATGCTTTTTATTCCAGACAACGAATGCATGCAGCTACACTGATGACGCTTTCAGTTTTTTCAGACCATTATTTAGTCGTACGGGGTCCATTCTACATGATAGTAGCATCGCTTCGCACAAATCAACACGGACCATGTGAGAAGCCACATTTCTGGCACCTCACCGCTGAATATGCCTTACCTTTCGGGAGTCGAGGAGTCGCCTTCGAAAAACATCTCTTCATCCTGTAGATCTCTCCCTTGACTCTGAATGTGTAGCTACGCCTCCTGGATCCATCAAGTGCATCCCGATGTGACAACACTGCAAACAGAGTTACTCAGTTAGTTTTCTCCTCAAATGGTATAACTTGGGTCATGATCATCGGTCTAGATAAATAATACTGCATCCACTCCATGTTAAAGCCTTTCATACTCTGTGTGTTAGAGCCGATATCTGTGATCAGATGAATTTCATCCATTCTCGAGACCATCCAGCTAACGGTGGATCAAATGAGACATCCGTGTAGCTCAGTTCTGTGTAGCACAACATGTACAATAGTCCTGTACTCGCCTGTGATCAACGCATGAAAAAAATTCAGTCTTGGTGATGATGAAATCCAGAAGGATAGGTCTCGCACGTCGAAACAATGTGGATGTGGGACAGGCAACGGCAAACATATGGACACAAGAATAAGTATGAGAGGTATGTAGCACAGGATCCCGATGAGGGTGGAGCATAGGTGTGTGAACCACAGTCAGTCAAAATATATATTGGCGGGCATGTACAGTTGACAACAAAAGAAAGCATTTCTGAAGCTTAGCACTTGCATAACAAGAATGTCAGAAATAATGTACCTTTTGGTCAGTTATAATTATCAGGAAGCTGTCTGCAATGCATTTGAGAGCTGGTTGTCACTCAGACCGGGGTAAATCCAGGATACAAACAGTAATCTAGAATGAGCTCTCATACTCGATGGGGATGGGCTCTATTTGGTAGTGACCATTGATTCTTGCACACTCTGAATTTCTCTTGATCACAAAATTGATATAGAATTGAGACAGCAGTATTACTGAAAGTCCAGTACAATAAATACTGTAGAAGATTTACCATTCTTAACAAAACTCTAGGTCCAGTTGTATACAGCCAAAATGCCACATTTATGTAACTTGGGCAAAAGATTAGTCTGGAATGTCAGATATAGAGGAAGCATCTTTTTTTGTGTTATAGTAACCATATGAAGTGATTTAAATTGAGGGGTAGTGAGAAGAGTGTCAATCCTGTTCCAAAGCTGTTCATTGATATAAGCAGATTGTTGTGAGCCTCTTTTTTCAAATGTTATGAAGATGTTGGTAACATTAGGAGAGCTTATAGATTGAAGTAGATTGAGCATATGTTCAGTTGTGATATCATCCTCAGTTATATATTTGAACTGAGTTAGATTGCTACAGCTTTCTAATGAAACTAAGTGAGAATATTAGCTGTGATTCATGATTATATCATATGTTATCAAAATCAACTTACTTTTTGAAGATAAAAGATTTAATGATATAGGGATATGATTATCAGAATGCATAAACTCCTGTAGGTGATTACTACAATGCATCAAAAGAGCTTGAATTGCACTGCTCAGTTGCTCTAGCTCAGTTTGTGTGGTAGCACTATTGATATATGTAATAATATGAAGACTTTTGAGATTTGAGGTAAAGGCTCCTGCCTGAATCAATGAATCCAATAGCATTGTATGATTGAGAGTATAGATATATATCTTAAGTGATCTCAATGAAGCTTTGAGCTTTTTCTGATATAAATACTCAAGTGAATATGTATTCATCACAAAACTTGAAGCATATAGGTCAAGGGAAAGAGTTTTTAAAGAATGGAAGCAAGCAAAAAATTGCCAAAGCCAATGTAGTGGATGTTTCTTGTCATGATAACCAGAGGTAATATCAAGGCTGTTTACAGTTTTGTTGTTGATAGCATATTTAAGTATATCTGGATGTATATTATTCCACTGTCTGATACACAAAGTGAGCTTCTGAATATTAGGTAGCCTATGTATCAGTAAGATGATTTGTGTAGCAATAGAATAAGAAGCATCATCTGTGAATGGTTTCTGATGATCTATGCTTTGCACTAATCTGCAAACATGAGGATTCTGATGAATAAACCTGATATAGTTTGATAGATTGTCATGATCCAGGATGATATTGGCATTTTGATGTTTTCTGGCTATATTTGACCATATATGACATACTTGTGCACAAATGCCTAGGTGCTTATGAGGTGACTGCTGGAAGCATGCAACCCAGGCTATAATAGCATGGTAAAGTTCATTTGGAAGACAACCATTTGAAAATGATCTATATACAATCAGAGAAGTTAGACAATATATGAGATGTATATCAAATTGAGTGGACATACTGTTTGAACAGAGATAAAGGCTGTCTGACAAAGTAGATTGGACTTTGGGACTGTATCTTTCTAACAATCTTCAGCCATCCACTACATACAAGAGCACATTTATAAAAAGGTCTTGAATGGTTGTTGTGATAACTATATTCATCACTTGCAAGCCAGCAGATAATCATGAGATAGATCTCATTTGGTAGGCATCCCACCCAGAATTTCCTGAGAATTTAATAATCATCAGTAACAATTATTAGTAAAAATATTATATTTTTTACCTTTTTATCACATGTTCTGATAATAAGCATTGAAAGAGAGAGTCCCAAAATAAGAAATCCTCCTCCTCCTCTGATGGATCTAGCTCAGAGGATTGTATAGATGATACATCAGTCTGGTCTGATATAGAAGATGAACATGATTCTGGTAATTCTAATAGCTGAGATGTATTTGAAGAAGCATCCTCATCAGAGCCAACTGGGGAGAAACAGGCAGATGATGATGCCTGAGAGCTCAGAGAATAACAGTGGCTTGATGATGCTTTATTAGACAAGGAAACATGGGAGGATGGGGAGGCAAGAGATGTTTGACTGTTGATATTTTCATATACTTGAGGATGGATAGGGTTTGTGATTGAGGAATGACATGTTTGGGTATCTTGTAAGGGACACCTATTGAGGAGCTCTACTATTGATAATCCTGGTTGAGTAGATAATGCAGAAGCAAGGTTTTTGTACAGACCAGTAATATGGTCCTGCATCAATGAAAGCCCAGAAGTGTCAGATACAGAGGAAGTACCAGGTAGCAGGGGAAGATCTGGAATTGGAATACATGGTTTAAGAGGACCAGCTGATGGAATTGGAGTGACATCGTAGTTTGACACCCCCAGTTTCTCAACATTCTGGTCTTGGGAACGGTCGAAGATGACAGTTTCTCTACCACCAAATGTGGAAAAGGTTTCATCATAGAAGTCACCATACAAATCGTACAATGAAGGGTAATGAGGTGGATTATCAGGCAGGAGAGGATTGTCAAGCAAATAGGGTTCTCGTCTGAACGGACCAGTCTCCATAGTGAAAGATGAGAGATCAGTTGTCTCCTCAGCTTGATTGTAAACGGATATGACCGGCTGTGAATGGAGAGACCATGAAGATTGCAAGTTTGATGGTACAGAGGATGTGGAGTGTGAGCGGGAGCGCGGCATAGTGAAGATGGCGGTAGTGAGTGAGAGGGTGAGAGAGCGATAGTCGGATGTGTTGGCAAGAAAGGGTTGGGTGACTTGTGTCGGTCCTAGGATTTCAAGGATCCCATTGTGACCTCGAACAAATAGCGCCGAAACCAACATGATTTGATCGCAGTTCATGCTTTTGTCTACGCAGTGTTGTCCATTGAAGAATGCCACTGTCACTTATACAATAAGGTCCCCAGGTAGTCGTTCATTGAGTCTATCTTCCAGCTTAAGTATGTCACTATCAGTAAACAGAGTCTGTATATTGCACTAGCACGGCAGCATACAGGAAACGAATGCAACAGGTACACTAGGATATTAGTCTCTGTTCAATGCATGGACTCATAGGCTATACATTAACTCAGGACTTCTTTGATGGTCCTTGGTTTCGAAGAATGAGAGGAAGGTCACAGTCTGCAAAAATGTTCTGAGGAACATGACGGCTATATATGCCTCTCTGAGCATAGACGATTACTTGTGTCATACGGAGATTGATAGACCCGTCAAGGGCTTACTAGAAACATGCAGCAAGGCATACTCTATAATCACAATCACCACAATCGACAACAATGTCGAGGTTAGCTATTCACGTCGCCCCCGTGTTTTCGGTGGTCTCATCGGTGGGAAACATCCCCTTTATGCAACGAAAGAGATATCCTATACGATGTGAGGAGCGCGAGATCTTGATCAATAATTTTCCGTATTGAAGTCGAGATAGAGGACCTCGGTCTCGCTCAATAACGAGAGCATGAGAACACAGGTTGTATGGATCTAGAGGTGATCAAGCGAAATCCATCCATTCAAGCGAAGAATGTTGGAGCCTATGGAGGCATACATCCCCTTAGAGGATGTCCGTCCTGTGAACAAGTTGGCACGATCGACGATTAATCCGTTCAAGATGAATCTATGAGCCCCAAACCCGATTCGTACTGGACGATCATACAGTGTATGATCATGCTCTTCATCATGTACAGTGAGACTGCGTTTTAACATTAGGCTTTGACGATCGTTAGTGGGACCGACGTATTTGACAGAGTACGATGATCTAGTAGATATGAAAGTTTTCAAATCCACATACCTATTCGGAAGATATTCTGTAGTTCCTTTGTGTTCTGTTCAAATTCATTTCTACACCACCCAACGACACCCTCCTTTTCGAAACCCAGGTACCCAGCATCTAGATTCTATCTCAGCGCTGGGATACGTGTACGTTGGACGAGAACGACGAGTGGACGCATTCAACCCGAGAGGAGACTGTGCATACAGCCACGTCGAGCATGGGTGAGTTGTAGGTAAGCCGGTTGGGGTTGGGTTAGCAGTAAAGGGACCGACGTCCGAGATTTGAATATTTGGCCAGAGGTTGGTGTGGATACTGAACGACAAATAGAATCAGGCACCATAATGTGATAAGAATACCTCAGTACCTGCGTCAGAATGCACACTGCAAATTCGATAGAGACAGAGTTTGAGCAAAGAAGAATGAGAGAGGGCATTGAAGAGTCACTTGAGACTTCGGTATAGGGAGATGTTATGTCATCTAGTCGTGTTATGTACGGTAGAAGAGGTGATAGTCAGCATATATAAAGGATAGCGCGTAGAAAGAGAAATAGAGAGGTTTCACATTCGCTGCCATCCCGGGCCAGGGCAATAGCAACGGCCGTAGAGTTGGTACTGAAGTGAGAGAAAACAAGCATGTCAAGTATAATATGAAGGAGCTTCTCGCGTTAGAATATGATCGGCACGCGTAGAGGTCGAGTATCCTGGGGCGAGCCGTTGAATGGAGTTCTGTCGAAAGTCGCCAAGCGAGATATTGACGGTGGATTGTGAGTAGAGGCAGCTATTGAGGGCCATTATGAGACTTGATTATAGCTCGTAGTCCGCATAAGTAAAGTAGCACTTCAGAGTGCATAGATCGTGTAGCGTACGGCGGTATGGATATTTTGAGGATGAGAGTGTTTGGATTGACATTGATCTGACAATATACAAGAGTTTCAGAAAGACATTCGAGAAGAGACTCGATCGTCTGTATAAATCTTCTTACCTGCAGGCACAGCTCAACACGACAGCATAAAATGTAGATTGGTGAGTAAGCATTAGCGAGTACCAACAAGGTGGCGTTAAGTGTAACGTGCAATAAGTACAACTATCGTTAGATGAAGGGCTTCAAAGATGTGGGAAGCCAAATTTTGAGACAACGGAGGTAGAGGATAACGGGAATTTGGACAGAGAAGGAGGGCATGAGACACAAGTAGCTCGAGTGGGAAGAGCACGGTAGGGCAGAATTGAAGGGTGAACCAGAAGGACAGTCACAGCTACTAGGGTGACGGCAAGCAGGGCAGACAGGAGCCGGGTGTTTTTTGTAAAAGAGAGCGGTTGGAGACTTGAGCTTGAGCTTTGGGCTCAGCAGGTCTATGAGAGGTACAAGTGAGAGACGGAGATGATTGGTACTCACTGTAGTCAGTGGGAACTCCTTCCGATCATCCTCCCTACTAGGCATTCGACGCCCAGAAACCTCTCGATGCTCTTCCTTCCCCTCGATATTTTCACGCGTCACTTCGAGCTAGTCTCCATCGAGCTCAGTCCATCGAGAATGGGGAATTCATATTATCTATGCCCCCTCGCTCGCTCAGATCCATCCCATTGATATGGATTCTGAAGCATGTTGTGCAGGAGTCTCAAAACGCTTTAACACCGGTCGACAAGCATGGTTTATCCAGGCGGAGTACGGCGAGGACCTGCATCTCGAGAGCGTGTATAGTAAAGGTATGGGAGAAGATGACGAGAAGGCACGTTTGGTAGGGGGATACTGAGGGTCTGAGAGAGTACACGTCGTTTTTGATAACGTTAGAACCCAGTAGAAGAAGAATGAGTGAAACCCTATCGAGGAAACGTAGGAACCAAGGAGTCAGGTAAGGTGGAGAAGAGAACGCAGACAATCAACCGAAGACTTCCGGCTCAGGCGAATCAAGCTCGAGTGGTTCGTTCAAAGAGATACAAGCAGGAGAAGAGCAGGAGTGGGGTACGCTGCTCCTCCGAGTCGGCGAGTCCCGATCGCGATCGTAGCCCGACAGCCGCCTCTCGTCTTCCTCGTCAACATTCTACTCTCTGCTCCCAGCTACAGTCGCACGATGTCGTCGTTATACCCACATCTCTCGGGCATCGATGCGTCCACTTGGGCAGCAAGCACTAGGAGTTCAGCTAACCTTACACCCTGTGAACGTTAGTAGGCTGAGTCCACAGGAGTCCACCTCCGGCGTGCCTATCTCCCTCACGTCAACTTAATCCTCCTCTACGTCTACCTCACGCAGTATCCACCGGTAGTCCTTCGTGGTGATCTTCTCAGTTTGTCAGGCTACGAACGTCATCCTGTGCTCTTTCTTCCCGCAGCTATTCGCTGTTGGCTCTCCTCTGGCAGTATTACTACTATCTGTTCCGTCTCCTTCGTCAACACCATCCACTCTGAGGATCTCACTCCAAGCTACTCGCCATCAAGTAACGTGGTCCACTTCTTACACCCCGAGGTTCTGGATCTATCATGTCTATCGGATGCCGACTTGGGCTACAACTACTGGCCCCGGCTCAAGCATTCTCTTCTGCTTGCTCCCTCCGAGTCACCTTATATATCCAAACTCTCGTCTACTAGTCTCTCTAGTATGCCTGTCTCGTATTACCTCAGCCCTCTCCACCCCTCACACTATCCTTCATCAGTAGTCCTTCACGGTCACTTTCTTCCCGACCTCTAAGACTTCGGTCATGAACTATCCTCTTATGTTCTTTCTTTTCCCGATTGTACACCTAACGGCTCTCTCCTGGTAGTATCTGCTCTGACTCTTTCTCCAAAATCGCTTCCCTACAAGAACAACTCTGCGGTACCATATACTGGATCGACTCGCTGACTCGCATCTTGCTCTTCGTTCACCCACCGTGCTCGCGATCAAGGATCCATCGAGACGATTGAGCATCCTGCTACTCGTATGTCTTTCTGAAATTCTTGTGTATTGCTAGATACTGACAACCTTTGTGATTCTACTTTCAAATTAGATGTACCACGATATGCTACGTACTCCCCAAATCCTACTTCGCATGTACAGACTACGAATCAGGTTCATACCTCACGCTGGACTCCCACTGCATATAGTCAGTCGTCAACATCTCGCTCGAACCTCAGACTAATAGCTCACCTAATGATATTCAATTGTGTTGACCGTCTTTCCTTAGGAACTCATCCCTTGGAACCTGTGTATATCGCTCTTGGCACGGCCATGTTCCTCAGCAACGAATCTATGGCCGTCGATGTGGACCTAGCGATCATCGAAGAGTCAGGAACACGGACGGTGAGAGGGAAAGAACGAACTTCTGGTATGGAGTTGGAATATTACTAGGTACGTCTCTCCACAAATTTTGACCACTTGTTTTTGCACCCATCCAGCTCTGAAAGAAAGGCTCGATGGGATCTGCATCTCGTCATCAACCTACATGCCCTGCGGTCCACACTTTCCTTCGTAGGCCCCATATCTCAATTTCTACGTCTATCTTTGCTATTTTCTGAGACTCTGGTTCAGACTTCCTGAGTCACTAGCAACCCCTCGGATGCGCATTACAGATGTCGAAGATACCTTCTTAATGCAATGACCACAACGGACAGAAAGCCTATTGCCTGTCCTGTTATCACTGTGTGGTCAATGCCTGAAACGTCAAGTCTAGCACGCTCTCTTCCGTCATCAACTGCATACACCCACTGATACCCTTCCTGTTGGGAGACATGCATTCATATCTCATCCTCTACCTTATTTTTTGGACTTGGCACGAAAATTGATACTACGCTCTGTACCCGGGAATCCCTCCGTCGACTCTCGTACTTATCGTCGTGTTCGCACATTTCAAGGCCTATCACAACGCTATTCCTGCTATCTCTCTCTTGATGTTTCACATTCGCACCATCTATATCATGGTTCCATTGTCGTGGGGGAGTGAACTACATATGCATGATCACGAAACATGTACTACATCGTACTAGGTGTCATTACGAGACAAATAAATCTATCTCACGCTAGGCATTTGAACATTGCTGATGAGTTATTCAGTCCGAACAGTTGGCTACTTGCACTATGGTAGGTAACCAAAGATCATTAGCTCTTCACGCGGAAAAGTTGCTAAAAGGTCATGGTTGATGGCTAGATGGTAATGGTCTCAAGAATGAACGGAGGTCATCGAGATGCATAGACAAACTGAAGTACAAAGAGATGTCTTCGATGGGGAGGTCCAGATACGAGCAAGAGTATTATCAATCAAACCGACACAAAGTCACGACCACATCAAAAGCGAGAGCAGTGGGGTGTCGTGTTTGCGGTGCTGCCGTTCCAGGACCAAGGGAGAATGAGGTTCAATAAGTGCGACAACATAGTAAAGAACTGTTGGAGAGTTATCAAAGATAAGTAGGAAGGCTCATCTGTCAAAGAGTGGTGTGTGATTTGACAGAACGCACTTCAGAAAAGTCGTCATCAATGTACTTGCTCGCCTGCGTCTGTATTGGCTATAACCTTCGCCCCTGTGTGTAAACGACAAGGAAACGAGCTTGAAAAAGCTCATGTTTTGATGAATCCACTGAATATGTGTTTCATCACTAGTTTGCTCCGCTATAGAGTAGTGAGGTGGTGTTCAAAGAGGTTCAACAGCGAGACATGTTTTCCACCTTCTCAGGGTTGATCGAGATTACGCATCGGTAGGAAATATATTGATCTAACGAGTCCATAAGACATTCGAGATACCCCTCGAGCCAATGGGAGAATGAGATCAACCAAGTTTTGGAAGTTGGAGAGACGAGACTTGTTAGGCATAAGCACCACAGCGAAGGCGAATGTGTTTGAAGGAATTACAAGAGAGACTATTATCCTTCCGACATCATGTAATGTGTAAGAGAACAGCCGCAGCGGTCTAGTACAAGCGTCAAGAAGCAACATCTGCAAAACGCTCGCAAGAAGTCGAGTCGCCGTCAACTCGGAGTCATGGACGTAAGCAGTTTGCAAGAGTATTCTTCATCATTTTCAGGAAGCGTCCTCACCCAGTCGTACGTGGACAGTTGTTTGGACGATGCACTCATCTACTCAAGCTCAGTTGCCGTGAAAAGAATTACCAATACACGTACCTATTACAAGACGATCTGCAGTCCCCAATTCTCCTTCCACTCCGTCAAACAGCATCACCTCTGCCTCGAGATCCCACTATGGGGCCGACCACCGAATACTTTAATTAGGAGGGGTCGCCATTGCCTGCGCGAGATTACAACGTCGACAATGATATATGGGTATGTTTCTTTGGAGAGCGGAGGAGGAAGTCGACGAGGAAGAGTGTTGCGTGAACGGCCGGGTTGTAAATACACCAGTTGAAGCGACAAAGGGCAATACCATGACTGACCCAAGATTTGGAGCCTTGGCACGGAGAATCTTTGGCATAAACATATCACAAGAGGAAAGGCAAACGATAACAAACATCAGAGAACCTGCGTCTGAATGAGGAGGGATCATTTGACACGCGCGGAGTTCTTCAGCCACGAAAAAGGTTGAGACTCCGGGTAGGAGGGGTTTCTTGTCGAGTTGTCGAGTTGTGATATGCGCGGCAGAGGTGTTGTTAGTACGCATAGACCGCATAGACCTTTGACAACCATATTATTCATAGCGGAGCGATTGAGAAGAGAACAAGTATAAAAAGATGACATCAGGGTAGCGAGTCAGCAAAGCGAGTGGTCAACAAGTTTCGAGAGACGTACCTAGTGATATTCCAACTCCTACTCCATACCAGAAGCTCATTCTATTTCTCTCATTCTATCTGGGTCACTGACCCTCCGACGACCGCTAGACCTCTACTGACGGCTATAGGTTTGGTAGAGAGAAAAACGGCTATTCCAAGAGGGATACACGGAGGGTTCAGGGGGCGAGTTCCTAAAGAGAGAACATCGACACACATTGAGGATGAATATTGTAAGCTGTGGACAGAGTTTCATCGAAGGTCATTGGGCGAGTTATCGACAGCAGAACATGAGTACTCTGCATACAAAAGTAGCACTTTGGGGTAGATGGATCGAGTAGATTATGGAGGTATGTTGACTTTGAGAGTATATTCAAGTGGACTGTGAGTGATCCAACGGTATACGAGGCTTTCAGAAACACGTACAGGAAGTACCGGTATGAGACTCGATCGTCGTGACGTATCCCTCGTCTGCGAATACGGTGCGTAATCGCAGCGAGAGATGTAGATGTGTGAGCAAATGAGTTTGGCCGAGGGTTTAGCAGGATATGGTGTCGTCGAATTGTCCTTGCGTAGAAGTCGTTTCGGTGAAGGAATTACAGCGGA
Source organism: Cerrena zonata (assembly GCA_038087015.1). Taxonomy (NCBI): domain Eukaryota; kingdom Fungi; phylum Basidiomycota; class Agaricomycetes; order Polyporales; family Cerrenaceae; genus Cerrena; species Cerrena zonata. The sequence continues at coordinate 424,445 of JASBNA010000018.1, forward strand.
TACTGCTAGGAGAGCGCTATTGGACAAGTAATTGGAGGAAGGGGCATATGTCAATGTTCGTGTTTATGAAGTCCTTGAGATCAAAGAGAGGGTGTCTGCGAAGGGCTGCTGATGGAGATTAGTGCAAAGGCAAGGGAGTACTGGGTTGAAGCGAGAAATGTATACCAGAAGACGAGACGTTGGATGTATGAGATGACTCAGAGGGAGTAAGTAGAAGAGAATGCCTGAGCCGGTGCCAGTAGTATGAGTATCCGATAGTAGATAGAGAACCTCGGGGTGTAAGAAGCAGACTGCCTTATCGATGGCGAATAGCTCGGAGTAAGAGAATGAGTAGAACATCGAGGAGGAAGAGTACCCATTCGAGTAGAGGAAGAAGCTTGACGAGTCAGAACAGACACGGAAGAGAGCCAACAGAGACGAACAGGCGGGAAAAAACAGAGCGCAGGATGTCATTTGCGGGTTTAAAGACCGAGGAGAAGGTCACCGCGAAGGCCAGCCGGAGGATACTGTCAGACGCGGAGAAAGGTGATAGGCACACCGGAGGTGGTCTTGACGTTCGGAGGGATGTACTTACGGGGTATGAGTTAGCCGAACTCCTAGTGCTTGCTGCCTAAGTCGATGCATCGATACCCAAGAGACATGGGTATGACGAAGACATCGGGCTGTAAGCAACTATTGTAGCTGGGACTAGAGAGAGTAGAACATCGACGATCGACGATCGGGGTGCCGAGCGTCAGAATACGATCGGGATGAGGAGGAGTATTGACCACTCCACTCCTGCTCATCTTTTGCTTTGTATCTCTCTCTCAACAAGTGTCTAGACACACTCTCTTGTACGCCTTACCTGGCTCCATGCATCCTTCGTTTTCCCGATAGCTTTGCTTGTCCTACGCCCTTCCAGTTGCCAAACTATGTCGTTGCCGTCCTTGAGGGCAGAGGTGTCTCACGCGATATCGGGATGGCTGCTCTTGACAGAAATACAGGAAAGGTGTTCCTCGTTCAAGTGAGTGTTTTTGTTGCCCCCACGCTGTCTTACACTAAGCGATGTATTAGCTTGCGGACACCACCACTTACGTCAAAACGTTGCAACAATTCAACTTACATACATGTTGGTTCGCTTATGCCTTCAACTCCGCTAGTCATCCCTCCTCTACCGCCTTCTAATATCCTCAAAAACGATGTATATCCTCTCAGGCCCCAGATATCCTACCGAACGTAGCTCTTCGTCATACCTTCCAAAACTCGCTTGCAAGGATATCAATCCGCACCGAAGAGCTTGTCAATCAGTGTCAAAACTGCTTGAGACCTTTGCACAACATGCTTGGATTCTACAGCTGCTTTTCTCTTGCATGTGTCTCAAGCATCCCTTCGCACACCCTCCCCGATGAATCAACATTCCGCCACAACTCGCTCCCGTTGCTCCTGTTTGAACCGGCGCACCGGCTGGTGCATCATGTTTTACCTGTCCACGAGATGCTTTGCTTGTAACAAGAATATTTTGCTGTGAGTATTGTACTTCTTATCCCTAGCACTCCAAAAATATATGCTACTCATCCCATGTATTACTACAGCTTACAAGCTTCTCGTTGCTCTCAAAAGGCACTAGCCGTGATCTGACCTCGACTCCTCGCTCAACTACCCCCATTAAACCACGCCAATAACCCACCGTACCCTGTTGCAAGCTCATAGATCCTCTTTGTTAGCGAACCTCGGAGCATAAGTTTCCGAGCCGATACAACCATTTGCAGATGATAACTTGAATAGAGCGAGAATTCCGAGGAATATTTTCGGTGGGGTTAGAACACGACTATGTACGTCTGTCAAAATCCTCTCACTATGATCTATACCAATATACTCACTTTTGTCAGGTCGCCTGTAATATCTCTGCATATATATGTAAGCCATATCACTAGAGTGCATACTGGACCTTCACAATCGTCTGGATTCACCTTCTGCAGCTAGATGTACTCCTGCTAGTGTCACTTCTATTCCGCCTTGGATGCTTTTCATTAGACTGTACACTGTCATGTACTGAATATCTTGGTACTTCTGAATATATTATACCAGATGTCTTACTGTCATCACTCTGCTGCGCCTCTCTGGTCATCCCAATTGATACACATTTGCACTCGGTGTCACCATGACCCCCCCTCTCTTGTTGAACTGCTGTACTCAAACTTTCCAAGCTTCTCTGGGACAGCGGAAGATGGTCAATTTCCATTATCAACATTGCAATATTGCTTTCTATCTAAGCTGACCGTGTATCCATTAACATCAAAAGAGAGTTGCAGACTGACTTCAGAAAAGTACGTCTATTCGATCGGATCCCATGTGTACGGTTACATGTACACTGACCTTGGGTGTTCGGGTGCCCTTAAGCAGATCAACATGAATGATGATCCTGTATTGGTTACCAGGATTCATGGCAGCCATTGCATACCTTCCTTTCTCTTACTCTTTGATGAGGCCTTATCTCACGCTTCGGTTGCATTAGTCCTGCTTGAGTACACTGACCTCAATGTAAAATCTCCAGATGTATGTACAAATCACACTTGTACCAATTTAGAAGCCCAAGGAGTCTCCTCTTGTCCTGAGAACAGCACTCATGGACACACTTATTGCCTCAACCCCCCAATATCCTTTGTTATGAATGATCAGACTGGAGTATTGGCTGATCACACTTCCATCAATATTGATCCTATACTTGGTACCTCAAGTCAAGGTCCTATGGAAACTGATTTTCTCAAAAAGCCATCTCTCATCTTCATCCAACATGCATTTTCTATCTGGAGAGCCAATAACCATTGTTCTTGATAAATCTTGAGAGCAAGAACCTGAATATCTGTCAGGAGAGGAGCAATATCTATCCCCTCAAGTCCCAATTTTGACATCTCTATGTACTTGCATATCACCTACTATGTATATCTATTGACCACACAATCTGACACATACTTATATCACAGTTGGGCTTCTCCTTGTTCCATGTAGATCATTCCATATCAATAGACTGGTAGCATATATCACCTTGTACAAATATCATACACAATTTGCTATTTTACACTGTATTCTAGGTCTGATTAAGCACAGCCAAAAGACCACATCTATGTAACTTGGGTAAGATATCAGCCTGAAATGTGAGACCTTTAGAAAGAGTGCTTTTCTGTATTATTGTAACCTTGTGGAGTGATGCAAATTGAGGGGAAGTGAGAAGAGTGTCAATCCTGTTCCAAAGCTCAACATCAATATCACTGATTTTGATATCATAAATTGTGTCAAATATTACAGAGATGTAAGCAATATCAGTTGAGGTTATAGTTTGAAGTTGATTGAGCATGCTTTCTGCCTGGGAATCATAGCCAGTTGTATAATTGAGCTGAGCTAGATTGCTGCAACTCTCCAATGAGACTAAGTCAGAAGATCAGCCACAGTTCATATGTCACCATCTTTTATTGAAACCAACTTACTTGGAACTGGTAAAATTGGAGAATTGAAGATAAGGATCTGTAGGTGATCACTGCAGTGCATCACAAGATCTTGAATTGCACTGCATAATAGATCCATCTCATACTGAAAATCAACAGAATCTAGGTGAACGTTAAGGATTTTCAGATTTGAAGTAAATGTTCCTGCTTCAACCAGTGAATCCAGAAGCATTACATGATTGATAGAATTTATGAATAATGTCAGTGATGTCAATGAGCATTTGAGCTTATTTTGATATAAAGACTTGAGTGAACATATATTCTTAACCAGATATGCATCTATTACATCAATAGAGAGTGCTCTCAAGCACTGAAAACATGCCACAAATTGCCAAAACCATTGTAATGAACATGGGATTGCCTCTTCATTACAATTCAAATCAACATCAAGACTCTGTATAGTTTTGTTGATAGCATATTTGAATATGCTTGGATGTACATCATTATATAAATAAGGTTTCAAAGTAAGCTCCTTGATATTGGGCAGCCTATGTACTAGTAACATAACCTGTGTGATTACTGAAAATTCTCCTTCTTCATCAAAGTCTTTCCAGCTTATACTTTGTACCAAGCTGCAAGTAGAAGGATGCTTGTGAATAAACATTGCATATGTGCAGATGTTTCTGCTATCAAGAATGACATTGACATTGTAATGTTTTCTAGCTCTTTTTGACCATATATGACACACTTGTGCACAAACACCCAAGTGCTTTTGTGGTGACTCATCACAACATGCAACCCAGTCTATGATAGCATCATAGATTTCATTGGGAAGACAACCATTTGAGAATGAGCTATATAAACAAGAAATTAAATATTACACAGAGAATGTAACAAATTGTTGTAACATACTGTTTGAATAGAGATGGAGGCTGTCTGACAAGGTAGAATGGTATTCGGATATGCCAGAATTGCTTCTTTCTAACAATCTTCAGCCATTCACCACATACAAGAGCACATTGGCACAACATCCTCTGAGGATTGCTTGTAAGCCTAGAATAGTCAAGATCTGGAAGCCAAGATATAATCATAAGATATATCTCATTGGGCAAGCATCCTATCCAGAATCTCCTGAAAATCAACACCTATTAGTAACAAGGATCACAAATAATCCTATATATGTACCTTTTAGGTAGTCTTGGAATTGTTGATACACTTAACCAATGACACTGAGACCCATTAGTATAAGGTAGTGGTTGGGAAGGATCACTGACAAATACTGGAGTGAGATGTAGACCTGCAGACTGCTGGTGATCTGATAATGATCTCCATCTAGATACATTGAGGGATAAGTTTGAGGTGGTCATAAAAGGTGCCTGAACTATTGATATCATGTTATTATCACTTCCTTCAGGATGGTTTGGATCCAGAGTTGAAGAATGAGATGAGCCTTCATTCTGTGTATAGAGTGAACCACTCCATAAATCTTGTGATAGAGGGTGGTTGAAGGGAGAAGGAGGTAGTGATGTACTGAGTGTGCTGTTGGTGATAGGTGGTGAGATTTGAAGTGATGGCAAAGTGGGAATATGCAAGGAAATCAAGGTAGATGACCTAGGTGATGATATCTGCATTTCTGATGATTGTGGTAGGGGTTCGCCATACAAGGGACCAATCAAGGAGTAGGATGGTAGGGCTCTGGGATCAGAAAGAGAGTAGTGCACACTGGGAGCAAGCCCAACAAAATGCTTCAATGATAGCCCATGAAAATCTGGGCGTGAAACATATTCCTGGTCCATGAAGATGGAATGATCCACATGGACTGAGGAAGAGTCTGAATCTGTTTGATGTGTCAGATTGTCTGGTGAATAGATATCTGGGGTAGGCGATACACGAGAATGTGGAGATGTCGAAATCGGGGATAGATGTTGCTCCTGTCTTATCAAATATTCAGATTCTTGTTCCCAGGATTCATCGAGGACAGCAGCTGTTGGCTCTCCGAGTGGGAAATGAACGTCGGATGAAGATGAGGGAAGGGCAAGTGAGGTTGGGTTGTCGGATAAATCAGTTTCCATATGACCTTGACTTGAGGGACCAAGTATAGAATCGATATCAATGGAAGTGTGATCAGCCGATTCTTCAGTCTGATCGTAAACGGCTATCGGTCGCGACTGGAGAGACCACGACGACTGCAGATTGGATGGTAGCGAGGAAGTAGAGTGAGAGCGAGAGCGAGGCATAGCGAAGATGAAGGTAGCAAGTAAGAAGATGTGGGAGCGATAGTTGGATACGCCGGCAAGTAAGGCTTACGTGCGCCTCGCTCGCACAGGATGTGACACTTGATCCTAGGATTCTGAACCTTCTTTCACCGCTCGCGCAGGCTCCGTGGAAACCGGGATATATTTGCGCAGGCGGGGACGGTATTATTTATTGTAGAAACCCTCAAATTGTCACAACTGATGGGTCAAAGGTTGTATATTGAATCTAGTATCACAGAGTACAAAAATGGGGAACGCAATGGAGAAAGTTAAGTACAACGGAGTTTCCATCCGGCATGCTCCATGGTGCCGTCGTCGAGATGAGGGCCGTCTGTATCTGTACAGACTTGCTTATGTAGACAGTTGGAATTAACTAGGGGCCTTGCCCCAAGCACCTCCATTCAAGCCGAGATCCTAGCAATTGATCCACTAAACAGAAATGTTAGCCAGCATCGTCCTAGACTGAGATCAACTCGATGAAACATAAGTACTATTATCAGGACGGGCTGGCAGGAGAGGAGGTTTCATGGCCTTCAGAGGTGGCCCAATCGCGATTCGTGCAAGGATCTAGAGATTTTACGTTGAAGTCGATGTACCCGATATACTAAGAACGTGATGTGCAGATGGATGTTATTGCAAGATGGACAAGAACCCAAGTAACAGTCATATGGGACCGTTATCGAGTCTGACATGCGTAATGAAGTTGTCTTTCTCTACCGTCCGGCGACATGTTCCCTTCCCCTTCAAAGATCCGACATTAACAGATATGCGCCCGACTCAAACAGAGAATGTTGTTGTGATGTTGACATGGAGATATGGTTATTGTTTCCTGCCCAAGGGAGTGTTTGGAAAGCTCGAGATGGAACGAGTAGATGCGAGTTCGACAAGAGAGAAGAGTGTATACAACTTCATGTAGTGCTGTCCGGCGCGAACGTGTATCGACTGGGGTGTCCAGAGAGCAGCAGAGTGATGACAATGAGACGCCTGTTATAACGGTACCAAGTTCTTGGGTACATGACAGCGTACGGATTTATGAAAGGGATACGGAGCGACGCTGACTGCGCTACCTGCACAAGGCGAATTCAAAATAAGCAAACTATATCCAGTACCACGGAAGTGAGAGAATATCCCGGCAAGATTGAGGCATTGACGATGATGGGACAGTAGGGGAGGCAGATAGCGATTGTCGAGGCCCGGTACGCACTCTGGTGACCAGAGGTTACGCATATACGTAGCAATATCACAGGCAGCATGAGAAAGAGTGAATACGTTAGTGTAGATCATAGTGAGGGGATTTCGACAGGCGTACAAAGTGGTGTTCTGACCCCACCGAAATATTCCTTGCTGCTCTATCCAAGTTATCGTCCACTGTTCAACGATCGATATCCCCTAACGAGTCGAAAGAGAAGTTTATCACGAATTTCGCAGGTAAAGAATAACTCTGGGGTTGGAACGAAGTATGCCGAGTTAGGAGGAGCGAGGTCGTTGGGAGATTGTTGATGTCGGAGTACGGGTAGAGGTGGTTAAGAGCAATGGAAAGCCGGCGGGTATACCAAAGCGAGACAAGTATAGTATAGATCCGGAGTGCATAGTATATGGTGTGTAATCTAAGTGTAGATGATCAGCTCTTGGCAATAAAAAGAACTTCAAAGTAGCGTACTAGGATAAGGGATAGAATACTCACGCGAATGCTCTTGCTACAAGCAAAGCATCTCACGGAAAGGTGAGACACGATGCCCCAGCCAGTGTCCGGATTCGAGCGAGAGTAATGGGATAGTATATTTGCATGAGTGGGCTGTGGCAGAATGATGATTTATTGGGGTGGGATAGATTGACAGACCCAAAGTTCAGCGACATAGGATGAGAGGGCATCAAGCCAGTCTTTGATGGTTGTTGGTCGAGGCAGTGTCCAATGAATTCTTACCAAGGGCCTCGGACTTGTATAGCACGAACCAGTTCATTGCGAGATCCCCTTGAAAGGAAAGAGTAACAAGATCGAGAGAGAGGAGGAAGAGAACGTGCTAGCAGCAGTGATCGAAGTGTCCAAGCGTCAAAATACGATCGAGGATGCCTGTTCGCCGTGCTGACTTGCAGGCGTAGCCAGACTCTCTTTCCCCCCTCTCTTCGCTTGCCAACTGTGACTCCTTACCTGGCGAAAGGTCTCCCCTCCCAGATCGCTTGTGTTCCGACTCTGTTCTGTATTTATACACAATTGCTTAAAACTAAGCTTACCAAGTCATCGAATGGAACCCCCCACTCTTACAGTTCTGAAATACTCATGATACGTCTACTAGCCAACGCTGCTCTAATTCTCGCCATTGTCGAATGTCTCTCCGCTCTTCAAAGGGCCAGTTCCGCTGCTACAGGCTGTATCACCCCTCCAAGTAGCATATTACTTGTAGCAGGACGACTCGCTGAGAGTGTCGAGTCTCCCACTCCTTGTATGTTGTCCCTTGCTATCATCAAACGACATTCCACTCTGAAATCCGAAGTGCTCTGTCGTTGAAGCTTAGACGTATGGTACTACTGACCGCATTGATGTCTCATGATATACTAGCTTTCCTTTGCCTACACTACCTTGTGGTCATAGGCCGCTGTCGATATCTCGCTCGGCGACTTCTTACATACTGTGTTCAACGATTTATCTCCAGACATTCCGCTTTTATGCATGTCGAGCTTCTCTCTCTCTCAGCTCGAACTGTTCCACCTGAACTTTTGTTTCCACTCGCGAATCCTTTCTGCTAACGCTAAGACTGTGGCCATTCGGAGAGGCCTAACGATGTTCGGAGAGCAGTCCATGACTCGCATAGTATCGAAGAATAAACAGTGAGCTTATGCATACTCGAAACTCGATGACCGCTCCTCACACACATCCTTTCTAGTCGCTCTGACTGACTAGCCCACAACTGTATATTACAACTACACTAACTCCACCGATGTGAAGCTCAACATATACGACACATACATCCTACTACCCCGGGCCTACAATGTTCTCTCGTGTTACTCGAACTCTGCCCGTATAAAATACGCCCTGCATATCTAGACGCAAGCCCCTCAGTACTCCATCGTGCCGAATATCAATACCTTTGTTCATTCAAAGGCTCTCTGTATCAACGAGTTCGATATCCGGCGTTGATCATGCTGCTACTATCTGGCAGGCAAATCCACAACCTGCTCGCGTTCAATATACCCATTAGTGGTACACGCCCTCATCGTCTTGGGCTTCTTCGGGTCGATTCAAGTTTTCTCTTGGAGGGAAGAACTATACCGCGCGTTAGGGGTGTAATTACAGATGGTGTGAGTGAGTCTTTGACATGCTTGCGTTTTCATGCAAGTTGATCTTGTGTTCTAGGGTTCTACCGAATGTGTCAGCCTCGCCGTCCGGGAACGTCAATCACAGTAAGCCGTCTCATTGGAAACTGAATTAGTTTCATTTTTCTCACCTGACAGTAGCACGCTACCTCCTTTGTGCGATCTCTGAGTTACTTTAGCCCTACAGATGATCGTCTCTGGGCCGATACTAACATTTCGCTTGACGACATTATTTCAGCTCGTATTCACGCCGTGTTATCCGATCTAGCTGTACGACTTCAACTAATCTACATAACACAATATCATGCTCCCACCTAGCCAGATTTCCTGACCGCATATATGCACCCGTCTGATCGACCTTTGTCCTCATGTCTGAATCCTACTAGGCAGTCCTCTCTCGTGTATCACTATTGCTCAAGGACCATCTGCAGACTCACCAACATTTACGCGAGCTTTCTTCGAGTTGCATTGTTGCTTGCTGCTCCGTTGCATTACCCGTTGCCAGTCGGTCTATGCGATCCCATTCTGGACCGACGTAGCTCCAAGCGGTATGACATGCTGGCTGCCTTTTATCAATCGCTCCTACTCAGTTTAGTGTCGCCAATCCCTTGTTTTAGCTCGTATAACCGATGACTTGTGTATTAGCAATCCTTCCCGTATGCCATGACTTGTCTCGATTCGTTTTCGCATACTTCTAACGACTGGCCTCGTTGTAATAGGTTTTTTTTAAATCACAACCACGTTCCAGTTGTGGCCGTTCCGTCTCCTCTAGGAAACGTTCTGTATCTCATCAACTTAACCTCGACCACAAGGATTTTCGATACGAGCTCAATATGAACATCCCAATGCCCACGGGACTCATCGAAACACGACCCATCCCACCGTGGTCTGTGTCCGCCAGGTGTCTTGGAAGACAAACATCGTGATGAATCTCCAAGATACAGTGAGTCGTTGTATACTTTATATTCTAGTGTAAACTTGTGCCTGATAATGTCTATTCGCAGCCACTTCATTCCAACCCGGGGTATGGACCAGGATGGTCGCCGTAGGATGTTTTTTTTGCTCAATATCCCTTGTTCCGCTACAATCATATTGAACCATTCCCCGACGAATTTGACGCTTCGTGTCAGAAGAACGGGGGCCTGTGGACCTCCAGGACGCGGACGCTGGAGAACACTCCCAACAATGAATTGATTTCGGCAATGATGGACGAACTCCTCACGTTATGTATGGAAGAGTTAGCTGCAGAAGGTGCTGTTGCAATGTGGCGATCGATCCTGTACGCATACACACCAGTTGGGATATAAGAAATATATTTGATCTATAACGATTATACTCTGTCCATAAATGAGCCGTCATCGCCTTAAAGTTTGAATATGCTACAAAGATCAAATTGAGCTGGCCTTAGTGACTTGTGCGGGTACAATGATTCAGATTGCGTGCAAAGCAGATATGAGGCAGGAGAAGCAACCCGAGACACCTCGTACACGACAATGAATGACCTACAACGAAAAGGGATAACATACAGTACGCGTTTGATTCCTCTTCTTGGGGCCCAATTTGAGGCAGCTTCCAGCAAAGAGAGACGGGGCGTTGTCGTTCGTTCATCGTAATAGGTGGTTATGTATGCCCAACTGGAACATGAATGAGAACGATAGATCCAGCGGACAGATTCCGAGTCCGTTGTATTTCAGAACTTCTCCTCAACGCGTATTAGAAATCATAGCTAGAAAGCTAGCGTGTATAGTTATTCATCGAGCAGCAGAGAAGGGCGAGGTACTCTGAATCAGTACGTGGTTCGTTCAGTGTAACCTCCCTCATTCGTAATGTGTATTTGAGAACTAGAGACCCCTCCCTTGAAGCATTAAGAGTGAAACCTAGGGTATCAAGCAGGGAAGCTATGCATTCATGAGGGTTATTTGCGATTGTGCATGTGGACGGAAAGACCAGCTGGAATTAAAAATCCTGAAAGTATTCGAGGACTGCGTCTGTGAAAACATATATACCTCATTGTTTGTCTCGGTCGCGAACCCGTAGAGGTATGCGAATGCGTGAGTCTGGAAGAGGGAATTGGAATTCAACTTGCATTATTCGTACTGTCGAGTGAGATGTACAACGAAGCGGTACATATGCAGATCCACGCACCATGATAAACGCAGCATTAAGCTGTTGTACTAGGTTAAAAGGTCCTAACGAGATAACTAAAAAGTGTCAGCCTGCTTTCATGGTCGATTGTCAATAGTGACTTACTTCTCCAATTTGATCCGTCGAGAACACGGAGCCAATATCAACTACTTGTCATTCCAATGCGTCCATCCCAGCAATAGGGGTGGCGGATCATGTTGTGTATGGGCCGTCAAGTCGGTCTGATACCAATCAGCACAATGTCCGAGAGTGTAGCGAAGCGAGAACCCTGCGTTTTGAAGTTGAGTGTTGCAAGGGTTGGAGAGAAGCCAAGAAGCAAAGGGAGAGTCAGATGCAAGGATTTCAGAGCACACACATCGTTTTCATGAATAGGAGAAGTTGGTAGAAGAAGGATGACCAGTAGAGTTGCCAGTGAAGACACGAGCGAACCGAAGTGATTCGGCAACTAGAAGGGTGTAGACCAAGTAAAGCTATAGGGGAACCTAGAGAACCACAGAGCCAGACAAGATGTAGGGACGAACAAAGGTAGCCAGCCAAAGACATCGGGCTCAGGCGAATTGAGCTCAAGGTTCATGATCATGTTCAGAGTGATACAAGCAAGAGATGTGCAGGAGTGGTGCTCCGATCATATCCTGACGCCCAGCTTCGATCGCCGACTCTTCCTCCTCAATGTTCTGCTTACTCTCACTACTCACCGTCGAATGGGCCGGTAACACCTCAAGGTTCTCGATCTACAATATCTATCAGATGCTGACTTGGGTAACAACTACTGGTACCGTCTCAAGCATTTTCTTCTGCTGCTTTCTCCGAGTCACCTCGTACGTTTAACATCCGGTTTACTAGTCTCTCTGGTATGCATCTCTCGTATCGACTCAGTTCTCGCCTCGCCCTTACGCTAGTCTCCATCGGCTGTCCATCGCGGACATCCTCTCCCCAATCTCTAGAACTTTATGATCACGAAGATCGACATATATGCCCCTTCCTCCAGCTGCTTGTCCGATGGCTCTCTCCTAGTAGGATCCGTAGCAAGTCTTTCACCGAAATCACTTCTATCCAACTATCATTCTATGGTACCATATTCCGCCAAGGCCCAACTAAGCTGACCTGCTCGCACACCGTGCTCGCAGATGAAGGGATCCGTCAAGACGATCAAATTCCATACTAGTACTTCTCGTACGTCCTTTTGAAAGCCTTATATATCGCCGGATCACTCACAGTCCGCTCGAATATACTTTCAGAGTCGACATACCAACATAAGCTACTCGATCCATCTACTCCAAAGTACTACTTTCATTGTGCAGAGTACTCATGTTCTGTCGTCGATAACTCGCCCAATGACCTTCGATGAAACTCTGTCCACAGCTTGCGACATTCATCCTCGATGTGTGTCGATATTCTCTCTTTATGAACTCATCCCTGCGTGTATCCCTCTTGGAATAGCCGTCTTTCTCTATACTAAATCTAAGTGACCCAGATGGAGTGAGAGGAAAGAGAACGAACTTCTGGTATGGAGTAGGAGTCGGAATATCACTAGGTACGTCTCTCAAAACTTGTTGACCACTCGTTTCGCTGAATCGCTACCCTTATTCACTCTTTTATGCTCGTATTCCTCTCAATCGCTCCACCCAAATCAATGCATGTCGACGTATACCATCAATAACCCTACCATACATATCAACTCGACAACAACACATTCCTGCCTCTCAACCTCAGTCTCCACCATCCCACGGCACTTTTTCGTGGCTGAACAGCCCCGCGCGTGTCAACTGGTCCCTCCTCATTAAGACGCAGGTTCTTCGATGTTCTTACCGCTTGCCTTTCCTCTCATGATATGTTTATTCTAAAGATTCTTCGTGCCGGGGCTCCAAATCTTGGTTCAGTCATGGTATTGCCCTTTGTCACTCCAGCTGGCGTATCTACCACTCCGCCGTTCACGCAATCCTATCCCTCGTCGATTTCTCACTCCGCTTGGATGCAATAAATACTTCTTGTCGACGTTACAATTCTCGTGCCGGCGATGGTGACACTTAAACAACAGGGATCTTGTGCCTGGTAGCGCCTTTGTAGAATTATTTCATGCAGAAAAAGTATGTCACAGCTTTGCAATCTCAACCTATATTGTACAGTTTGTTTACGGGTACATTTATATCCTTAGATATTTCCTTCGTTCTGACATATTTCAATAGGAACACGAAACCGGAGGTGACAATGTTTATCTAGTGGGGGTGAAGGTCCACCAGTTGCGGTGGTCGGTGGCACTGGCGGCGAGTTCGATCTATAAGTTCTGTTAGTAGATGAAATTTTCACTCAAGTTCAAACTCACACTAGTGCCTATTTCCTCGTCGACGAGACCCCAGAAGAGGCGAGAATCAGTGGTAGCAATACTATAAAATGAGTGAGATTCATTCATATTTGCTCAATGTTGTGTCCATACGTGTATTGGTCCCTCACACGAGTTGCTTGGATGACCCACTGGGTAGCGGTGTTACGACCCTCAACCGTGGTCCCGACTGGTGGACGATTCATGACGTTTGCATACTGGGCGCTGCCAACATTCTGCAGCTGGTATTTTCCATTGGCCAAACGAATCACATTCCACTGTCATTGTTGTATGAGTTGTCTTGGGATATGCCCAGTGATAGAATAAACCTACCTTCGCAATGTCGACATAGTCTTCTGTGTCAGCAGAGACGGGAGTGCCGTCGTTGGGATCTGCCAGGGTAGCGAAGGTGCGCTGCTTGACATTTGTGATGATATAACGGCCGGTCTGGATTTGCAATTGTGCCATGACTGGGAATGTAAAACTGAGAGCTGTCTAGGAGAGTGGTGCGGGGGCGAGGTGATGGGCACTGAAGAATGCCTCTCGCTAGATATGGCCTTCTTATACCTCACAAGGTGAGAATTTAACAGAGTTCATCAATTGGACAAAGCATACGAACTTATCAACGTAAGGAATGATCTGCAAGAATTCAAGGAGGTGCATGTCCCCACATGTCGCCCTCAAAGGCTCTGACATTCGAAGGAACGAACCCTCTGTCAGTACCCTTGAACCTAGTGTCCGGAGGATTCGGTCATCCAGCCATTCCAGCCGTTTGCAGAATCCTAGCTCGCCCCCAAAATAAGCGGATTGGAGCTGTGGTGCCTAATTACCGCTTTAGGACACCCACGGATTTCGTGTTGCGCTCATGAAAGCCTCGATACCTCATCTAGACTGCCGGAATAAACTGGCTAGACCTTGCAGATAACTAAATATTCGTCTGCTGCTCAAAGTACGAGAGAAAGGGAACTTTTACTCATGGTTCTTGCTCGAAGGCCCTTCGGCAAGTGGAGTGGAAGGTTGCATTATATAAGTGTGATTTCTGGCGGGGCGAGCTAGGATTCTGCAAACGGCTGTCACACGGAAGCTATCATTACTTGTGGAGATCACCCGTACAAGCAGACGTTGACTCATGCATTCCTTCATATTATACTCATTCTCCATCATGCGAAGCTTCGATCCAAATGAACATACGTTGAACTCTACCATAAAGCCGCGAGATCGTCCTGACACTATGCATCACTAAGCAAAAGCCGTTACAATGGCATCAGTATCTCGGAATCTCTACGGGGATGCATAGACGAGTCCTCCTACTTACTAAATCATTGCGAAAAGAGTGTTACATTACACAAGAGGTACATTCACATTCGATACAATTCCTGAATTGATAGATTTATTGTTGGGAGATGTTTTCGAACCGGAACTCGCAGCCCTCGTTTGCGTTCGGGACAACGTCCAATGAATCAAAGCCTCCGCTATCCGACTTCTTGGAGCTTATATAATGTGTCTCGCTGCCGTTCGTCCCTTGGCCAGAGATAGCCAGATACACGCATTCAGGATTCATGTGGACGGCAAACTCGACACCCTCGCCAGCACCATCACATCGTACGAACACCTTGTTTCTATTGGAGTGCAGATTGAGGTGATAGCCGTTGTTTCCTAGATCATGATATAAGAAAACTTTCCCGTTGGAATTGAGGTAGGACGAACCAATGAGACAGAATTTACGTCCCTTAGTCTGAACGATGAATCGAGCATCCTCGTTCGGAGCTAGGGTGTCAAAAATGATGCCTTGGCTGACATTGACCCTCATGCAATAGTTGGATCGATTACGCAATACAACAACGCCTTGAAATCCAGTATAAGCCCTTTCATGTATATAAGGGGAAAATGCTAACGAAAGATGAGGATGGAAAAACGTACATCTTCTCAATAGAGAAATGACACCGGTCATCTGCCAACTGTTTCAGGGACAGATTTCCATCATTCCCAGCCTGACTGGACAGATATTGTGTTTTGCCTGTCCGTCCTTGGAAGTTTGAGATAGTCAGATTGTAGCGACCGTCGGGACGACTATATACACCCAGTGTGAGACCACCACCTAATCCCTGGCATACGATATTGCTGATACGGTCCAGATTGATATGTTTACCGCTCTTGATGTCTACGGCACTATCAGCATGTATACATGATAGCAACACCGATAGAAACACACTAATAAGAGAGATTTCGCCTCCCAAGTTACGAACTGCGAACAGAGAGTAGTCGTCGCACTGCATACTATTGAACGAAAGTCCGTTGTTGCTCGTCACTCGCATGTATTGCTTTGATCCATTGAGAATAGCCACTATGCCCGATACTCGTGCAGCTGGACCTTTGAGCACTACAGGTTTCTCATCGCCCAATTGTGGCTGCACAATACCAGAAGGGCTATATAAAGGGGAAACACCCACTGATGACGGCCGGGTAGTTAGCTCAAAACGCCATTGAGACCTGTTCGCATTGCGTTGTTCAGCGAGAACGACCTAATCATAAATACCCCCTGCCAATTAATACAATCTAGATACGGACAGCACGAATGTCCTCACTGGGGTGTTGAGTTTATTATTTTCCAAGCTCCAAACGTGTCGATTGTCGGACTTTCTGATGCTGTAAAGAACTACGGTCAGATGGTCCGAATGCATAGTAAAATCCTTTGGATGATTGGCTCACTAATAGACATCCCGCGTGTCCGTATCTTCGATTGCCCATTGCTGATGATCATTATCAGGTCGCATTTCGATATTTATTTTGGGCCCCGATCCGCCAGCAACTGCGTATAGTTGCGGTGCAGTCGCACTAAGCAGAAAATAGTGTTCATTCCTGAGGGGTTGAATGTACCACTAAGAAGGGGGGTCAGTGAATCATACTAAAATGATATTGTATGTCTATACCGTGACTGGGGCATCGTCCGCTGCCAATATGCCCTCCACTTGAGTCCCCGCCCGAACAATGGGCGAGGTATTGCTATCTGAAGCATACACACCGGCGAAGTTTTTCCATTCTTCGTTTATGATTTTATAATAGCCGGGTTGCAGATCAACATGCATTGTCAACGGTATGTATAGGGTGAGTTACGCAGTGAGGGGAAACTAGCTGGTGAGACTGGGTGTAAACGTTCGAGTGAGAGGCACAGGCATCTATATTAGCAGGTAGAAAGCTCTATTCAAGTAGGAGATGAGAATGTACACATGACAATAGGTACGCCAGTCGATGATGTTCGGCTCAATCTCATAACTCTCGGGTCCTCTGCCGTCCAAAGTTCGAAGGGGTATCTTGCAACAAGGGTTCAAACGGAACACCGCTATAGGCACTCTACACCCTTTGGCATACATCATGGGTACCAAATCTTCCTATTCGAGTCTACCTTCTCGATGGTCTAGATTTAAATTTGTGCCCTCTTGGAATCCTGAACACGATCAGCTCTAGGTTTTTCATCGGTATATGCTCGGACAAGATCTCGTCAAGCTGCAGAAATGGGTAACTCTGTTCTAGACTCACCTTTGAAACTTGTTCTTTTTCCGACTCGACCTGGATTCGACATTGAGATGGCCAAGATTAGCATAGTACTATGTGAATAAGACATCTCAAACTAGTTCATGTCCGAGTCAACACAATTATCTTCTGACTAATGGAACGGTGGTCGACATGAATTGTGATCGAATGGCTTGCCGCTCCCACACTCTTATGTCGAATCTATTCTAAGTGCAGGACGATCAATGACTGTCAAGTATTATATATCATATATCAAACTTCAAAGCTTCAAGCTTCTGTCATCTCACCTTCATCAGCATATGGTTAACGAGTTAAGTGTACAGATCTGCGATCATATCAAGTGAGGTAAAGTAAAAGCACTGTTGTGTAAATGTTTCGTACAGAATTCTCTATCGTTCATAAATGACGAGATAATCACGTTTCGCTTTAGTAACGTCGACAGCATACAGCTCCCTGAATCTTCGAGGAATTTTCTAGTCTAACACCTAGGTTTGAATCCTATGCTCTATCTCAGCTTCTCAACCTCGCAGAATGTACACGGTTTCATTTACTGTGACATTGTACCTTTACTCTTGGTTCTAAAGCGCTCCCGGTGCGGGGTTGGAAGTACATTGCGCTATTCATGGCGACTGTTGGGTGATCTTAACGTAAGTATGTACAGATGAGTCAGAGAACTATGGCTTTCCGTTGATGTCCACATCTTACCCACCCGGTATTTTTCCAGCATGAACGTAGCCCATTTCGAGCCATATCATAGTCAGGCTAACTTGTCCAGTGACTTGAGTTAACCTACCGACTGATCCATACCTAACCTACCGCTCTGTAGGGAATCGATTACTGTTGAATCAGCATCAACCATTGGATGATTCTCACTGTCCAAAGGAGCGAATTGAACCAGGGCATTCTGAGTTTCATTTGGAAGGAATGGATGATCGTGCCAAGCAGCATGCCAATACAGTGCTGCTTTCATTCGAAATTTCGAAGGAAGTCAAGTGCGTAATCCTAGGATCCTTTGGATATCGTATAGCCCACCAAACAGTGTTTGTATCATGATGCGTGACTTGAAGAAATCGTCATGTGTTACTTTTTTCGAATTGTAGCTGTTTCATATAGCCACTCTCACGAACGGGGCATGCGCCTTCAATCGTTCTAGTCATTCCCTGATTGGAGCTCAATTCTTTGTCCCGATACCCAACGTCTACGTCGATGACGGTCGCATAACAATTCTCACAACAGATGAAATATATTTCTCATAGCATAGCTTGTGTACACGCCTACAGGATTGACACCTACGTCGCAACACCTCCTTCAACCAGCCAGCTCTCAGTTCTTTCATACGTATGGTAACTTCAAGCTCGTCCGCTATTGCTGAAGCCAGCCCATTTTCGAGGGCGTCTTCAATATCATCTTTGAGTTTGACAGGAACAGCCCCTCATGGTGTGCAGGAATCCGGACAAGGGTGGTGCATGGATGTTAGTCATAGATCACAAAGTACATTGGTGAGCGGGTATAGTCGACAACAAAAGGAGGCATGTCTAAAGCCTAGCACTTGTTTGATGGGAGCTCGAGAAATAATGTACATTTCTTCAGTTATAGTGTTCAGAGAGCTTGTCCTTTGCTGTCTGTAACGCATTCGAGAGCTGATCATTGCTCAGACCGGAGTAAAAATGCGGCTTATAAAAGGTAATCAAGGGCGGGGCCTCGTACTCGATGAGGATGGGCTCTATCTGGCGGCGACCATCGATTCTTGTTAGACTTTAGTTCCCGTCGAAGAATGAATCAAAGGGCAAGGGTGTATCCCCAGACTGTGAAATGCGCTAGACAAGGAGACACAAGAAAAAGGAGGTGACTCTGCCCACCATGATGGGTTTGATGTGTATCTCTTGTAGTGTATGCTTCTGTACGGGTCCAGTAGTACTAGAGGAGTATATCTTCGTGTTAAGATACTAGAAAGATAATAGGCAACCAGAAAACGACCGTAGCGATAGCTTATCTTCGTACAACCTATATTTCCTCCAGCATCGATGGACATGATTAGAGAACAGTAAGCCGATACCCCAAGCAAATAGTCGTGGGGGATGAAGCGGGTCGCCCACAAGAGGTGTAGCGATTGGAGAATGTCACCAGAGGTCGCTGAGTGGAACGTCGATTTCGGTGTAACCCTGGAGAATGTAGGTCAAGGACGAAGGTTTGACCTAGGTTGGTGCCACGCGCGTAAAACTAATTCGAAAGGGTACTAAGCACTCCGTAATGCATTCTTTTGGAAAGCAACTCTGTGGGATATCAGTTCTGTAGAGATATACAGAAAGCTTGGATAGACGTACGGGGGTAATGAGAGTTTATTATCTCGATAAAGCCATTCACAGAAGCCAAATGCGCCACCGTTGAATGAGACATGGGGATTGAGGAGACAAGTCCATCATATGGCTGGTACGATGCAGTGATCTTGGTAGATGCCAGATAAGTCGTTACAGCAACGAAGGGGTGCAGGGAGAGGAAGGGCCTGGAAACGGCCTGTAGAATCAGTTATTGGCCCCTCAAAGGGCAGATACAAGGAAGGAGAGACATTCACCATTGGCGAGAAGTGGCCAGTAGATGATTCATGAGTGCTTCAGAGTGGTAAGATGCGGGTCGAGTGATTCGATGGCTTGGCAAGCGTAGTCTAAGCAGAGACAGATACGGTGGAAGAAAGTCGTAAATCAAGTTTAAGCAAGAATGTTGGGGATAGCGAGGGAGTGATAGAGGACATCCAATAAGTATGGTACCCAAAATACTTATAACATTACTGATATAGAGGATGAATACCAGTGAGTAGATTTATGTTGATTTTTTATATGTTTCAGCGGTGGCTCGCACGCGGCGTGCAAATGGCGTTCGTTGGCGCTCACATGCATTCAGCCTGCTTCCTCTCCTCGAACTTCCTTCTGAACTCGAGTCTACTTCAGGCACGCATATCTCCCTCACATCAACCTAGCTATGCATCATACCTCCTAGCCCTCATTGGTAGTCCAGGGCTACCAAATACGCATGGCTACTCTGATCGCGAACACGGCAACTTCCTCTCACGTTTTCCTCAGGCGTTCTCCGTCGCAAAATCTCTGATTGCGTTATCTCCTCTCCAAATATGTATGCTTCCCACTATCCTCCACTGTATCACAAAATCTCAAACATCCGAACGAATTCTCTCACTAGTTTAACTGGTAGCTGGAGACTTAAAGCCTGTACGTCTTCTGACACGTGTATATTTCCTCGCAGTACTAACAATATACTTTCGGAATAGACATATATCGTCATATGCATAAGCTACAAACTTTACCAGTCTGAAGTGGTCTCGCCCCCAAACTTCTACTTTGCTTGTGTAACACTATGGAGCACATTCCTGCTTCTCGCTGGCTCCCCCTTGCTCTAGCCATAGTCTGCCACGAACGTCTCGCTCGGGAGGCTTCCAACAAAACTTTACTCACCGGTCGCTCAGCTCGACTCTACGGCTACCAGTCTTTACTTATAGAAGCTTAAACTCTGACCTTGAAATCCTTCAACTTGTTCTCGGGATGACGACCGTCGCAATAGGTCTGATGATCACTGGAAAGCAGGCAGTTGCACGAATAGAGTGGATAGAGAGCTCGTACAGAGTCAAGCGGTACCAGGTATGCCTCTCGAAGCATTTGATGATTCTTCGCGCTGATCTAACCCCTCTTACCAAGAGTTCTGTGAACGTGTTGCGTATATGCGTACTATCACACATCCTACCGTACATATTACACCGAGACGAATAACATCTCACTGTGTCAAAGTTTCGAGTTACACTACGGTGGTTCCTCGTATTCCTCGTCCTATCAAGCTCGATTTCTTTCGTCGTTTGGTGCACCTGACGACTGTCTATATCCAATACCGAGATAATCTGACGTCGATCATGCTGCCTCTCTCTAGCAACCCCATCTAGCGTACCTGTGGCTCGCTCGCCTGCTTTCAACATGGCTATTCATTGCTCGTACACAGTGTCGACCCCTGCCGATCGGAGTGTTGAGTCTTCGACGTCAAGCACTGGAGCTTTGGAGGAAATGGTATCGTTGGGCAATGTAGAACAAGGGGGAGAAGTGGAAACCGACCACTGTGTTGGGAACTGGAGCGGTAATGTATTACATTCATGGTTTCGTCTTTATTTAGATTGACTTTGTATTCAAGGGCACCGTCGAACATGTCAGACTCAAGCACGATCACTCTACACGATCGTTGTGTCGCAATCAACAACCTCACTGAATGTGATGTGGGATGCCAGTCACGCCAATCTTTACATGCGTTTATATTCAACCCAAATATATTTACCTGTGGTGGTGTCTCGATAGGCTACCTCCCATGTAGGGCAGGTATCGTAGGCACTCTCCGAGTTGCTTCAACCTTTGTCTTAACGTTAATCCGATACTGCCCTCTCGCTTGACGATGTTTGTTCAGCTCAGGATTCCCAATACTGCAACACTGCGAATACAAGGAATGCATACAACACAATATCATTTTTCCTATTGTTGCGGCCAACATTTCTTGAACCGCATATATGCACTAATACGATTGACCTCTCCCTCCCTGTCTCCCAATCCTCTGTTTTCCTACCTGACTCTCCTCTCTAATACATATCAGTTGCTCGCAAACAGCAAAGAACTTTCTTCAAACTTACACAATCTCACCCCAGCCTTGCTCACTCGGTGCTTGCTAATCCGTTTTCTTACCTACCATCTCTCTCTGGTACCAATGGGTCAACGCCATTGCCTGACGTAACACCGAATTATATCCTAGGTGCCTTTTAGCTCAGTCCTACTCCCTTCGGTATCTCTGATCGCTCTGTCCCCAATTTAATAGCCGTCGACGTGTGTATCAATATTTATTCCTGATCATGAAGAAGATCAAAGGTCTTCTCATACGATAGGTGTTTACGATGACGAAACCTCGCTTCGATTTCACGTCCTTCCAGCCCTTGCGGATTACCCCCGTTGTAATATGGCTTCTATTACAACCACGTTTCGCTCGCCATCCTGTCTCCTCAAGGTAGCATGTTGCATTTGCGCAACTCAATTTCAACCACGAAGAACTCCGACACGAGCTGAGTATGAACATCCTCACACCCACGAGATTCGGCATCGCGCCCTTGTTTAATACACACCCTACTATCCTTCTCTCTACTCGCCGAGCATCCTCTTCAAAGGCAAGAAAGCAGTCAGGTGGTGGTATCAAGACGGGCTCCCTAGACACAGTGAGTCGTTCTACACTACATCACAGTGCAAACAGAGGCCTGATGATTTATATTTGCAGCCACCCCAGCCCAAACTACAGTACGGGCCAGAACGATCACCAGTGGATGTCTTTTTCGCTCCATATCCTTCGTTTAAACACAAGCGGACTCAACCACTCCCAGACGAATATCTTCGACTGTTTCAAGAGGAATTGAAGCGCAAGGAGCACAAAAACGATTTTACTTCAGCGATGGCAGATGAGCTTTACTTCATGTATGGAAGAACCGAGAGTAGAAAAGCTGGTTATGTTGCGATGTGGGTATTAATCCCATACCAGACAAGCCAAAAGATTGTCGAAAGGTGTGTTTATCTCATCGTTACCCTCCCGGCGTGTATTAACCGATCAATACCACACAGAAAATTAAAAAGAGATATGTCAATATTGTCGATCTCTTGAGTGCAAAACGAGGTGGTCGACCAATACCGCTACTCAAAGGTTTACATGAATTGGAGAAGCAGACTGAACGTCCTATGCGGATGTTTCCAAGTCATAAGGCGAAGGGGGCGGTTTCTGCGTTGTTGCCTCGCCTTTCGCAGACTGAGCATAGGGCATAGTGGCCTGCGTGTACACGACGTACTAGGTAATTCAAGGTTGTTCTCTTTTTCCTCTTCTAGATCTATCCATATGTACACGTACATCAGTTGTTGCAACTATCAGCGTCCATCGAGAACCTTTACATGATAGCCCAGTTTATGAAGATATTCTCCCTTCGTATTAAATTGCTGAATAATTCCATTTCACGTGAACTCGAACATTTCTCAATGAGACTACACCGCATATAAACGACTCGTGAGTGAAGCTACCAGAACTCAAGTATGATATTTGTCCCCCAACGCTGCAGCGTGCAATCCCCATGATGGGTGTTGTGAAGTAAATGAGCCCTGTTCGCGAGCATTTCTCGCTTGAGTCGATACATGCTGGGCGTATAAAGCTATCCGGGAGCGAAACCATGCAATCGTCTTCTAGTAGTCTTTCCAAGGTGGGTTCAAAAGAGAAGATGGTCATGATTTATATCGACGGATGGGTCTTAGAGTGCAATTGCCCTGCGAACTAAAGGTCAATATACTAGACAGTGAATTCGTCAGATCTAGGCCTACCATCTGCCCCGTTGGTGAGATCGTCAACCGTAATGGCGAGATCACATATATGGTGATCGTCCTTGACATTGCCCGTGTCAAAGCTCGACAACTCAGAGTCAAACGTAAATGCAAATGCTATCAAGTCCACATCCCGGTCTCAAGAGGTCCTATATCTCCCACTGGTTCTCTAGTTTCGTTGCTCGATAACACCGTCCCCCTTGAAACTTCGATACTCATAAACAGGACGAACGATCGGCCACTATCTGTATGAGAGTTTCAAGTTCAGTCGGCTATGTTTGACGTTTGGGGATAGGAGATAGCGAGTATCCTAGAGGGTCGGACAGAGAGGGAGAATTCGTCCAACTGTAGTAAGCCATGTATGCAGGAATGGTAGAAGCCTGGTGGAACAAGAAGTAAGTTGGCGGAAAGAACGATAGAGAGCTTACCTAGTGATATCTCTACTCACTAATACCCCCTTCCGCTCTATCCTAGTCAGTAAAAGCTCGTTAATGATCGAGACGACCATACTAGAGGTACAGATAAGAACATACAAAGCCAAGGTGTAAGGGCAGATCGTTACTCACGTCACTGGGAGTGTCCAGACAGCACGGGTGAAAGCCGATTCAATCGATGGGTTGGACTCCGAGATGACTAGTTGCCGGATCTAGAGTAGAGAACATCGCAATGTGTCTGCTCGCCTGCACTCATATGAGCTATAACCTTCATCCCTTGTACTTGAACGAGCTCGTGTTTTGATGAAATCTACTGACGCTGTAGAGTAGTGAGGTGGTGTTCGAAGGGGTTCGATCGAGATTAAGCATTGATAGAAAATATATTGATCTAACGAGTCCGTAAGACATTCGAGAAGTGAGAGTGAGATACCCCTCGAGCTAATGGGGGGATGAGATCAACCAAGGGGAGACGATACTTGTTAGGCTTAAGAACCACAGTGAATGTGTTTGAAGGAATTACAAGAGACTACCATCCTTCCGACATCGTATCAAGTGTAAGAGAATAGCCGCAACGGTGCAGTGGAAGCGTTGAGGAGCAACCTATGCAAACGCTTGCGAGTATTCGAGCCACGAAGCTTCTCAATGTAAGTGGTGTGTGAAAGTATTCTTCATCGTGTCCAGGGAAACCCATTGACCAGTCGTACATGGACAATTGCTTGGAGCGATACGCTCATATACTTAAGCTCAGCTTCCACGAAATGAATCACCAATACACATACCTGCCGCCAAGACGATCTACGATCCCCACTTCTCCTCCCACCCCACCCAACAACATCACCCCTCGATACTCATAACCAAGTCGACCACCGAATACATCGATTAAGCCAGATCGTTATTGCTGCCACAAAGGTTTTAACCTTGACAGTGGTAGGTAGGTTTTTCTCCTGTGAGAGCGGAGTAGGATGTCGACGAGAGATAAGGATCGCGTGAATGGCCGAGTCATAAATACGCCAGTTGGAGTGATCGTTTAGCAATAGAGAGATCGGCGTTATGTTAGAATCTGCTATATAGAGTACCAGTGGTATGACCATACCACGAAAGAATAGGGAGGTGGTAAGAACACTGAAGGACCTGCATCTGAGTGAGAAGGGAAAGTTCGATACGTGCAGAGTTCTCCGAGCACAGGAACAAGGTGGTTTTCTTGTCGAGTTGTGGTATGTATGGTAGGGTTGTTGACGGTACGCATGGACATGCCCCGGCTATATTTATCCTGGAAGCGAGGGATTGGGACGGAGTGTGAGTACAAAAAGAGGTCATGAGGGTAGGGAGCGAGTGAAACGAGTGGTCAAAAGGTTTCTAGAGACGTACCTATTAATCCTCCTACTCCTACTCTGTACCAAAGACTCGTATTCTTCCCCTCCACTCTATCCAGCTGACTCTCCGGCGACAGCTAGATCTATATCAACGATCGTGGGTTCGGTGCTGAGGAAAGCGGCCATACCAAGAGTGATACATGGAGGTCTCCAGGGTTGGGTTCCTATCGGTGTACATAGCGGTCGAATATAACGAGAGCCATTGAACAGAGTTTCGTATTGAGAAGGATATCTTCCACGAACTATGAGTAGAGGCTGTCAAGAGCAAGGGAGTCCAGCGTGAGGCATGAACCTAGTTCGTAGTCCGCACACGCAAAGTAGCACTTGAAAGTAGATAGATCGCGTGGCTTATCATCAGTACATCCACTCTGGAAGTAGAATGGCGGGGACTTTCAGTAAGCTAGAGATATACCAGGACTTCAGGAAAGGCGTACAGGTAGTACAAGTCTCAATCGCTTTGAAAACAACCCCTGTCTGCAAGCACGGTACCTCGTGATATGGGTTAATCCAGTCGAAGGTTTGGTAGAATATGGTACTGTAGATTTATAGTTACATAGAAGTTGCAGCAGAACCTGCTAGGAGAGGGCCATCGGAAGAAGGGGCATATGTCGATGTTTGTGACTATAAACTCCTAGAGATCGGAGAGAAGATGTCCGCAAAGGACTGCTGAGGAAGACTAGCGCAAGGGCAAGGGGAGTACTGAGTCGATACGAGATGCATACCAGAGAGACTAGTAGACTGGGTGTTAATGTTTGAGGTGACCCGGAGAAAGCAACAGAAGAGAATGTATGAGTCGGTGCCAGTAGTTGTTGCCCAAGTCTGCATCTGATAGACACGGTAAATCGAGAACCTCGAGGTGTAAGAAGCGGTCCGGGTATTCGACGGCGAGTAGCTCGGAGTGAGAGAGTGGGTAGAACATTGAGGAGGGGGAAGAGTATCCATTCGAGGGCTTTATGTAGTAGAGTACAGAATGTTTGTTCCTGTAGAGGAAGAAACTTGACGAATGAGTCAGAGCAGACATGGAGGAGAGCCAACAGAAACTCGCAGGCGGGGAAAACAGAGTGCAGGACAACATTTGCGGGTTTAAAGACCGAGGAGAGGGTCGCTGCGAGGGACAACCGGAGGATACTGTCAGTGTCACGCCGGAGGTGGTCTTGACGTGAGGACGGATGTACGGGGTGTGAAGTTAGCCGAATTCCTAGTGCTTGCTGCCTAAGTCGACGCCTTGATGCCCGAGAGATGTGGGTTTAACGAAGACATCGGGCTGTAGGCAACTACTGTAGCTAGAACCAGAGAAAGTAGAGCATGGTCGACGATCGATCGAGGTGGCGGGCGTCAGGATACAATCGGGATGAGGAGGAGCACTGACTACCCCACTCCTGCTCATCTCCTGCTTGTATCTCTCTGAACACAAAGCTCGAGCCTGAGCTCGACTCGCCTGAGTCCGACGTCTTTGACTGGCTGCCTACGCTCTTCCCTTGTCTGACTCTGTGATTCTCTCGGCTCTGGCGTAGCTTTGCTTGTCTTACGCCCTTCTAGTTGCCAAACGCATCTTATGTATTCAACTCTGGTCTTCTACCGAACATAGCTCTACATCATACCTTCCAATAGCTTTCAAGGGAGCGAATCTGTGCGGAAGAAACTATGCTTTTCGATTAGCATCGAAACCGCTTGAGACCTTTGCACGACATGCCTCGGATTCCGCAGCTGCTTTTCCTTCTCCCGTACTCTCAAGCATCTGTCTCAAGCATCCCTTTGCACTCACTCCCCGACGAATCGACATTCTGCCACAACCCACTCATGCAAATACACCCTCCCACTGCTCCCGTACGAATCAGTGCGCCGGCTGGTGCATCATGTCTCACCTTTCCTTGAGATGCTTTGCTTGTAACAGGAACATTCGCTGTGAGTATTGCTTCCCTCATCCCTAGCTACGCACTCCAACTATATATGTTACTTATTCCATGTAGTATTGCAGCTTGCCACCTTCTCGCTGCTCTCAGCAGGCACTAGCCATGATTTGACCTCGACTCCTTGCTCGGCTACCCGTGATAAACCACATCAATAGTCCAATATACCCTGTTGCAAGCTCGTAGATCCTTTTTGTTAGTGAACCTCAGAGCATAAGTTCCTCAATCGATACGACTATTCGCAGATGATAACTTGGATAGAGTGGAAAGGTATGTTTTCAGTGGGGTTAAAACACTACTATGTATGCCTATCGAAAATTTCTCACTACGATATACACTGATGCACTCACTCTTTGTCAGGTTGCCTGTGATCTTTCTACATATATGCGTAATCCTTATGACTAGAGTGCGACTGGACCTTCACAATTGTTTGGATTCGCCTTCTGCAGCGAGACGCACCCCTGCTAGCGTCATTTCTGTTCCGCCTTGGATCCTTTTCATAAGACTGTACGCTACCATGTACCAAATATCTCGGTACTTCTGAATATATTATACCAGGCATCTTACTGTCATCACTCTGCTGCGCCTCTCTGGTCACCCCAATCGATACACGTTCACACTCGGCGTCACTATG
This sequence comes from Cerrena zonata, assembly GCA_038087015.1. Classification (NCBI taxonomy): domain Eukaryota; kingdom Fungi; phylum Basidiomycota; class Agaricomycetes; order Polyporales; family Cerrenaceae; genus Cerrena; species Cerrena zonata. Next base: position 452,164 of record JASBNA010000018.1, read on the forward strand.
ACCCCCCTCTCTCGTTGAGCTGCTGTACTCAAACTTTCCAAGCTTCTCTTGGACAGGAAGAAGATGGTCAATGTCCATTATCAACATCGCAATATCGCTTTCTATCTAAGCTGACCGCGTATCCGGTCACATCGAAAGAGAGTTGCAGACCGACTTCAGAAAGGTATGTCTATTTGATCGGATCCCATGTGTACGGTTACATGTACACTAACCTTGGGTGTTCGGGTGCCCTTAAGCAGATCAACATGAATGATGACCTTGTATTGGTTACCAGGATTCATGGCAGCCATTGCATACCTTCCTTTCTCTTACTCTTTGATGAGGCCTTATCTCACACTTCGGTTGCATTAGTCCTGCTTGAGTACACTGACCTCAATGTAAAATCTCCAGACATATGTACAAATCACACTTGGACCAATTTAGAAGCCCAAGGAGTCTCCTCTTGTCCTGAGAACAGCACTCATGGATGCACTTGTTGCCTCGACCCCCCAATATCCTTTGTTATAAATGATCAGACTGAAGAATTGGCTGATCACACTTCCATCAACATTGACCCCATACTTCAAGTTGGTCCCTCAAGTCAAGGTCCTATGGAAACTGATTTTCTCAAAAAGCGATCTCTCATCTTCATCCAAAAAGGAGTAATATCTATCCCCTAAAGCCCCAATTTTGACATCTCTATGTACTTGCATATCACCTACTATGTATATCTGTTTACCACACAATCTGACATATATATCATACTTGGGCTCCTCCTTGTTCCATGTAGATCATTCCATATCAATAGACTGGGAACATATATCACCTTGTACAAATATCATACACAATTCACTATCTTACACTGTATTCTAGGTCCAGTTAAGCACATCCAAAATACCACATCTATGTAACTTGGGCAAGAGATCAGTCTGAAATGTGAGACCTTCAGGAAGAACTCTTTTTTGTGTCATAGTAACCTTGTGGAGTGATGCAAATTGAGGGGAAATGAGAAAAGTGTCAATCCTGTTCCAAAGCTCAACATCAATATTGCTGATTTCAATATCATATCCTGTGTCAAATGTTACAGAGATGTAAGCAATATCAGTTGAGGTTATAGTTTGAAGTTGATTGAGCATATTTTCTGTCTGGAAATTAACATCAGTTGTATAATTGAGCTGAGTTAGATTGCTGCAACTCTCTAATGAGACTAAGTCAGAATATTAGCCACAATCTATATGTCACCATCTTTTATTAAAATCAACTTACTTTGAACAATCAAATTCTCTGATATTGCCTGAAGGTTAAAGGTAAATATTTGTAGGTGATCACTGCAGTGTATCACAAGAGCTTGAATTGCACTGCATAATTGATCCATATCAGACCAAGAATTAGCACAATATATGTGAATATCAAGGGTTTTTAAGTTTGAGGTAAATGTTCCTGCTTCAACCAGTGAATCCAGAAGTATTACATTAACAGGATCTATCAATAATGTTAATGATGTCAATGAGCATTCGAGTTTGTTTTGATATAAAGACTTGAGTGAACATATATTCTTAACCAGATATGCATCTATTAGATCAATAGAGAGTGCTCTCAAGCACTGAAAACATGCCACAAATTGCCAAAACCATTGTAATGAACATGGTTCTGCATTATCATTATAATCCAACTTAATGTCAAGACTGTGTATAGTTTTGTTGATAGCATATTTGAATATGCTTGGATGTACATCATTATATAAATAAGTTTTCAAAGTAAGCTCCTTGATATTGGGCAGCCTATGTACTAGTAACATAACCTGTGTGATTACTGAATATTCTTTTCCTTCTCCATACAAGTCTTTCAACCTTATACTTTGCACCAAGCTGCAAGTAGAAGGATGCTTGTAAATAAACATTGCATATGTGCAGATGTTTCTGCTATCAAGGATGACATTGACATTGTACTGTTTTCTAGCTCTTTCTGACCATATGTGACATACTTGTGCACAAACACACAAGTGTTTTTGTGGTGACTTTTGACAACATGCAACCCAGTCTATTATTGCATCATAAATTTCATTGGGAAGACAACCATTTGAGAATAAGCTATATAAACAAGAAATTAAACATTACACAAAGAATGCAACAAATTGTTGTGACATACTGTTTGAATAGAGATGAAGGCTGTCTGGTAAAGTAGACTGGCCTTCGAATATGCCAAAACTGCTTCTTTCTAACAATCTTCAACCATTCATAACATACAAGAGCACATTGACACAAATACTTTTTAGGTTTGTCAGTGTGTGTAAGCCAAGATATGATCATCAGATAAATCTCATTTGGCAAACATCCTATCCACAATCTCCTGAAAATCAACACTTATCAGTAACAAGGATCACAAATAATCATATATATGTACCTTTTAGATAGTCTTGGGATTGTTGATACAGTTGATATACTTAACCAATAATGCTGAGACCTATCAGTATAAGATAGTGGTTGAGAAGGATCACTGACAAATACTGGAGTGAGATGTAGACCTCCAGACTGCTGGTGAACTGATGATGATCTCCATCTAGATATACTGAGTGATGAGTGTGAGGTGGTGATAAATGGTGCCTGAACTATTGATGTCATATTATTATCACCTCCTCCAGGATGGTTTGAATCCAGAGTTGAGAGATGAGATGAGCCTTCATTCTGTGTATAGAGTGAACCGCTCCATGAATCTTGTAATAGAGGTTGGTTGAAGGGAGAAGGATGTAGTGATGTACTGAATGTCCAGTTGATGGTAGGTGGTGAGGTTTGAAGTGATGGTAAAGTGGGACCATGCAATGGAATCAAGGTGGATGACCTAGGTGGTGGTACCTGTATTCCTGATGATTGCTGTAGGGGTTGGCCATGCAAGGGACCAATCAAGGAGTAGGATTGTAGGGCTCTGGGATCAGAAAGAGAGTAGTGCACACTAGGAGAAAACCCAACAAGATGCTCTGATGATAGACCATGTGAATCTGGGGGTGAAACATCTTCCCGATCCATGAAGATGGAATGATCTACATGGACTAATGAAGAGTCTGAATCTGATTGATTGTGTGGTGAATAGATATCCGGAGTATGCGATATGCAAGTATGTGGAGATGGTGAAATCGGGGCTTGAGAGGATAGATGTTGCTCCTGTCTTATCAAATACTCGGATTCTTGTTTCCAGGATTCATCGAGGACAGCAGCTGTTGGCTCCCCGAGTGGGAAATGAATGTCGGATGAAGATGAGGGATGGGGAAATAAAGTTGGATTGTCGGATGAATTGGTTTCCATCATGATAGGACCTTGACTTGAGGGACCAGGTCTAGAATCGATATCGATGGAAGCGTGATCAGCCGATTCTTCAGTCTGATCGTAAACGGCTATCGGTCGCGACTGGAGAGACCACGACGACTGCAGATTGGATGGTAGCGAGGAAGTAGAGTGAGAGCGAGAGCGAGGCATAGCGAAGATGAAGGTAGCAAGTAAGAAGATGGGGGAGCGATAGTTGGATGCGCAGACAAGTAAGGGTTACGTGCGCCTCGCTTGCACAGGATGTGACACTCGATCCTAGGATCAAGCGTCTGAATGAATGTTCTTTCGCCGCTCACCGCTGACGGGATGCAGGTTCCGCGGAGATCGAGATGTATCTGTGCAGATGGGGACAGTATGATTTATTGTAGAAACCCACAAAGCTGTACAAATTTAATATCGAAGAATACATTGCGGAACGTAACAGGGAAAGTTAAGTACACTCGACTTCCTATCCAGCATGCTCCGTGGTGCCGTCTACCCCGAGTCACTTCATTCAAGCCAAAAACCCAGCAATTAATCCACTAGATAGAAACCCTAGTCGGCATCGCGATCACCGCTTACCCCAGACCCAATATCAAAAGGAATCGGTAGATTGAGGCAACAAGGATTAAGATCAACTCAGTGAAATGTACACATGTACTGTTATCAGGACGGACTGGCAAGAGAGGAGGTTTCATGGGAATCAGAGGTGGCCCAACCGCGATTCGTGCAAGCATCTAGAGATTTTACGTCGAAGTCGATGTACCTGAGCAGGAGACATACTAAGAACGTGATGTAGAACCGTGGTATATTCCATGTGACGGTGCACTGCAGACGGCTGTTATTGCGAGGTGGACAGGAACCCAAGTAATAGTCATATAGGACCGTTGTCGAGTCTTAGATGCATAATAAAGCCAGAAAGCTGAAGGTCAATACGCATGTAATCACAACACGGGAATTGATCGAGCAGACGTGGCCCTCCCAGGGCGGTTTACAGCTGTCCTTTTCTACCACCCGATGACATGTTCCCTTCCCCTTCGAAGATCCGGCATTAACAAATATACGCACGGCCAAAACAGAGAATATTGTTGTAATGTTGACATAGAGATGTGGTTATTGTTTCCTGCCCAAGGGAGTGTTTGGAAAACCTGAAACGGAACGAGTGGATGCGAGTTCGACAAGAGAGAGGACTGTATATGACTTCATGTAGTGCTGTCCAGCGCGAACGTGTATCGACTGGGGTGTCCAGAGAGCAGCAGAGTGATGGCAGTGAGACGCCTGTTATAACGGCACTGAGTTCTTAGGTAGATGACATCATAGAATTTTATGAAAGGGATACGGAGCGACGCTGGCTGCACTAGCTGCACAAGGCGAATTCAAAATAAGCGAAGTATATCCAGTACCAACGCAAGTGAGATCGTAGTGAGAGATTTCGACAGGCGTACAGAGTGGTATTCTGACCCCACCGAGATATTCCTTCCCGCTCTATCCAAGTTATTGCCCACCGTTCAACGATCGATATCCCCTAACGAGTCAAAGGAGGGGTTTAACGCGATTTTCATTATAAAGAATATCCCCGGGGTTGGAGTGAAGTATGCCGAGTGAGGAGGAGCGAGGTCGTTGGGAGATGTTGATATCGGAGTAAGGGTAGAGGTGGTTAAGAGCAATAGAAAGCTGGTGGGAATACGAAAGTTCTTGGTAATAGAAAGAACTTTAAAGTAGCGTACTAAGATAAGGGATGGAATACTCACAGCGAATGCTCTTGCTGCAAGCAAAGCATCTCATGCCCATCCGGTGCCTGGATTCGAGCGAGAGTAATGGGAGGGCACGTTTGCATGAATGGGTTGTGGCGGAATGTCGATTTATCAGGGTGGGATAAGTTAACAGACCCGGAGTTCGGCGATGTAGGATGAGAGTTGTTGTTGCCCAAGTGGTCAATAGATCCGTGCTGAGGTTCTTGGACTCGTACAGCATGAACCAGATAATTGCAAAATCGCCTTGAAGGAAAAGGGTAACATTGCTAACAAGTTCGAGAGAGAGGAGGAAGAGGAGGAAGAGAAAGTGCTAGTGATCGAAGTTTTCAAGCGTCATAAGACTGAGGAGAAGGAGGACCCCCGGCAACTCACTACAATGTTATACTCCGAAAACTCAATTTTTGGGGCAATCCGTCCTCTACGTTTCGGCGTCCAAACGTCCGAATTGGGGTATACCTCCTTATTTTGGCACACTTTCCGTCCGATATTGGACTACAGGCTCAACAGTGTAGTTCATCCGTCCTTTTTATGGGATACAACCTCAAAACCGGCGCATCATAGGAAGGCTTGCTGACAATATGGGCCTTATCACGGTCAATCCAATCATGTCGGCCACTCATCATTGGATAGAGGGTTACATCACTAGCAGAGCCGATAGTAACGAGAGAACATTTCCAAAGGACAGTGCTGGGAACTTCAATATACCTTTCAATCCGTCCTTCGAGGGATACGACCTTCGACCACCTAAGGCACTTTCGTCGGTCTGATGGATATAACATCGGCTAAAAATTCGGCCAATCCGTCCTGAAAAGAGTATAACATAAGGGGTTGAAACTGACCAAATCCGTCCGCACCTGGAATATAACATTATGGCGGATTGCCGGGGGCCGGGCGTCACAATATGATCGACTGCACTCAACTCCATCTCCTGTCTCTCTCTAAGACCATTGCTTGGAGTCTCTCGAGATGGCCCAAGTAAGTTTGTCTGCTCCCTGATACCCCCACAGGCATAGCGTTTCCCATCTTCTAAGTATCCGACCAAAATCCTGGCTACTCTATTCAGGCGAGTACTCACAGCTGCGAGCCTCTCGAGTCTCAACTCTACTCCCATACCTACTCTCACAGTTCTCCTTCTACTATCGCGTAGTTTCCTCTGGACTCTAGCTAGACATAGCTCACTGGAACGTCTCTCTCCACCAACACTTCCTATACAGGTGAACGTTCTCGATGCATACCTCTGTCGACGATATCTCTAGGGTCCATCTGGTCATATGCCGCACACGTCAGGCCCTTGGACAAGAGAAGGTCTCGTACTGGAAGTCTGACATTGACCTCAAAAGGGACCTACTCTCTCTCTTTATAAGATGTGAACACCACATAGAAGCGTACAAGTTAACCTGTTCACCCCCCTTCAAAATCGTCTCAACGTATGTATCATTCGAATATAAAAACTACACGTTGAACTGACACTTGAATGCTATCGAAGACATTACAGGAAACAAGGCCACAAACCTCAACGAAAAAGAATTGTGCTACCAAAGGGTGAAGAATGCACAATGCATTGGGATATCCTTCAACTCTTCGCGGTAACGACAGGTGCGCAGTGATCCATCGTCGCTCACGAGGACAAAGCGCCATTTGCTCCGATCAGATGGGATATTGTTGCATTTCCCGAGGAAGACAGGAAGGTCGACATTGATGTCATGACTGTGAGCGACAGTGAACTGGAAAATGTAGAGAACATCATTCCTATGGTCATCTCGATGAAGCATGAAGGAGTCTAAGCCGACCTCAGTCGAGCTCGCTGGGATGTAATAGTACCCGTGCGATACGGTTGGCGGATCATCGGGTACGTAGACGTAGGGTGTCAAAGCGGGTATGGTAGTAATGTAGGAGGTTGCCTGTCGGTGCTGGTTTTCCAGAGGTCCTGGAATAGCGCGATGCGAAGTGTGCCACTGATGCTTCGTTTTGGCGTCAGCTTTATCTTCAAGCCACAACATCTTGTTTATCGTGATAGAGCACCCCTTGGTAAACTTTTGATGCATTTGAGCTTCAAAAAGGGTCCCAATCATCGATCGCGCTGCGGGAATACGTTGGAACTGTCGATACAGTGCAACAACTTCTGCTTGCTCGAGAAGAATAAGCTTCAGAACCATCATCTTGCCGACATATGTGGTAATGGGTGTGATAGACACAGCAGGGGGTGTAAGAAGATCTCGCTTCGCGATGTTGGATTGTCCAATATCAACAGTGCGACGTACAAGGCTAATGCAGTGAGAAGCAAGATGGCTCTGGTTTGGCAAGGTCTGAGGTTCAAGAATTGACTGATAGGATCTTCCAACATCGGCAACGGCTTCCTGAACCCTAACAACATAGTTGTCCCATTTGTACAGCGAGTAGAAGCATATTCTGGGAATAGGGCCATAGTTATAGAATCGCTCGTCAAGAACGTCAGGAGTGAGCGTAGAAGAGTGCCGGGATAAGAGAGCCCTATAAGACCATGTCAGAAATCAGGCTGTCATAAGATAGGTTGGGCGTAACCACCCTTGCGCAATTTCACGACGGGACCAAGGATTCATATAAATGAGACCGGGATCTCCATCACAAGCCGTCCTCAGTCGACCCCAGCGAGCATGATTAGGAGAGGACACAAACACGAGGAGGCTACCCCACATGACCACCCGTTCCGGGAAAGTCGTTGGTGCCGCAGAGGAGTCTACCACAAGCCAACAGCCTGTAAGGAGGTTTGGATCTACAATATATTGGGGGAGAATCTTGGCGACTCCAGCCTCACAGAACAGATAGAAGGCTTGATCTGACATGAACACAGCAATGGGTTGCCTTTGCCCTAGGCGTCGTCGGAGGGTGTAATATATAGATACGGTTTTTCCTGCAAATAAAACGGTAGGAAGAGTATTCAGAGGGAGAGTATAGTTGGGTTACCTACCTATGCCAGGCTGACCAGTCAAGACTATTGAATTCAAATCCCCATCATTGGCACCCTCGGCCAGCATGTTCTCCCACAAGCCCTCCATGTAGTTGTTAATTGCAACATACTCGGAACGTACCCAGTACTTGTAGTTTTGACGGCTTCGCTGAAGAGAAGGGAAAGACATTACGTAGGAGCCATCGCAGAAGTCGTCGCGGTCATTGGTTGCGTCTGCTAGGGCAAAACAAGAAGTCGGAAGTTCGTCCCTCTGCCAGACTTCAGCGTCGTCGGCCACAGGTTTTCCCCAAGCATTCTTCAGTGCGATTACAAGAGCATCATCTTGTGGAACAACTTCCCATCCCATGCAGGCGGGACCGAGAAAGGATTCGAAAATTTGTCTATCATCCTGGGTCGAAGTTTCAGTCATGGTGGTGGTCTGAGGCAAAACCAGGGATTACTTCAACTTCCAACCCCTCTGCACGTTAGTCAGCTCACAGCCACTGTGCCAGGCTTCGATCGTTTCTATTGAGTTATTAATAATTATATCAGTATCCTGTCCGGCCAACGACAATACTTCAACTTGTTTAATGATGATGATAATGATGATACAGTCAAAGCCCTCTTATCCCATACCCCTCCAGTTCTCGTACAGACTTGGAAAACTAGGCAGAAATATAGGATCAAAACTATTTGACCCTCTATCCATCCCCGACCAGTACTCAATGAATGACTCTTCGAGCTTGGATGGATACTCGGAATCATTTTCGAAGGTGTGCACCTGCGAACTGGAGACCCGCGCCCAGTGCTGAGTGCTTTGCTTAGTGTGTTTCCGAGTTCTTCCTCATGCGAGTCTCCAATTGCATGCATACCGACATTGTTCTACGACAAAACACCAAGCCAGTCTGTCCTTGTCGCCTCGTAACTACGCCCATAATATATGAGCGATCTCCATTACGAGAAAAATCATGATATTTCTTCTCGATTAGATTCGTCCTTTATCAGACCTCCATTCAATTCTCGTCGGTTGTGGATGCTTTCGCTGTAACTGAGGAAATATTCGTCGGAGACCACTTTATCTTTGCGCGGAAACATCAACGAACAATGACAAGTACAAACCTACGACACATCTAAAGCGGTAGAGCGATGAGGGGATCGTGACGTCGAATCAATCTGCAGCCTTGGTATGCATTTTCCATGGCTGACATGCTAATTCTTATTTTAAATTTAGGTTTCGAGAGGTTAGCGTTTCTATCGACGCTCAACATCACCGTAAACTTACGTTACAGCATGTTCTTATAATGGAGCCCTCCGGATACACCCTGCCTCTACCGCATCGTTATCAATCCGAGTCGTCTCATCTTACGCTCACTATTGACCGTACCCCCATCGTCCCATAGTTTTGTGGTCAGTTATCCTTTTAAATGCGACAAGATTAATCCTGATACTCTTATATCATACCAGCCGAGGACAGTCAATATTGTCTAAATCTCTCAGTATAGTGAACAAAGTTATCTGCCAATAGGTATGCATCGTCTCGTGCTGGGATGATCATCCCGGGGTATCGTCTCTCAGAACTGATGCTTCGGTACCCAGTGAAGATGTCGAACAGAACGCCTGTTGCAAATGTACAGACAGGTACCTTCCCTACTACGACCTCGATAATGGAGTCCCAAGATAACAAAACCGGTTGTATCTACTTCGGAGGCTTCAATACCACACCACCAAAAATACTTCTAGGTATTAGTACTCTGCATCTCGATATCCCCCACATTCGATGCAGTATCTTTAAAGTCTTGCCCTCCCGTGCAGAGATCGCTCTGGAATCACGGGAAGGTACCAGTGGCAATCAATACAATCCTGAATACTCGTGGCTTGCCATTGCACGAGACGACCCAGACCTTCAATGCGGCAGGTTTGACACCCTAGAAGACCACCTCATGGCACGACCACAGCAGTCGACCGCCCGCCAGATCCGGTTTGCACGTTCATATTCGTCAGCCCCTCAGGTTGTCGTCTGGCTTGAGGCCGTTTCTACCGACCCTGCGCACAACTGTCGTGTCATTACCAAGGCCACCAATATCACTTGTTCAGGCTTCACTATCAATATCGATACGTGGTCGGACACCGAACTCTTATGCGGTACCGCAGCATGGCTAGCGTACTCTGGCAATAGAAAAGACATCTACAGCGGGACATTTAGTACAGATGATGTCTGCCCGAGCCAGCCACGCCACCAGCATAGTTCGTATGCCCCCTTTGCGGGACGTGAGTTCTGGAACAAGCCCAAGGTATTCACTGCACTCAATATGCTTAACGCTAGCAACGAAACGGACCTTCGGGTCAAGGCGTACACCAGCAATGTGTCGATGAACGGATTGACCTGGAATATCGATAGTTTGGATGATACTATTCTGTATGGTGCTGGAGCAGTTTATGTCGCCTTCGATCAATAGTGTCGGTAGAAAAGAGGTCTTTACAGTTACAACATTTACCACGGATCTTTGCTCCCCACCCAATCACTTCCTCTCAACCGCTCGAACTCAAGGTTTTCCTCATACTGGAATCTTAGCATGTAATAGTAGTGATGGCTAAGAGATGTTCTGCGTATAAAACCTGGTTTTTGTATACACAAAATGGAAGAAATTGTCAATGATTAATTATTGGCCAAGAACTGCTAACAGAATCATCATTTTGAATTTTATTGAGGACTTGGTAACCACACTCTGTTCTCTGCAATAAAAGAAGAAAAATAAAACCCCCTCTCCTTCATCCACTTGTAGTCGACCATATGAGGATAGTTACTCCGAGATCCATGAAAAGAACAAGGTGATCCTCGGGTCTTCCGCAGTGTCCGTCATGGTACTTGATCAAGAGACAGACAAGGTCGTTGACCACAGCAGATAAGCAGGTTCAGTTTTGAATTTGGATTTCCACGGGACGATGATAAAGTTGTCACAGTTGAACGGCGCATCGAGATCGCCTTCGTACCCAACGAAAAAGCCATCAATTTCAGATTGACCGTGAGGGCATAGAATAGCAGCACCACGACACTAGAGATCCAGGAGGAAGTACATAGCGATAATAGTTGAGTATATCCTCGGCTGATTGTACGAAGTGGGTGAAGTTGACGTGAACATTGTGTGCCCAGGTTCTCAGATTTGATACGATGGGAGAGTCAGCCTTCTCATCCAGATAACCAGTTAGCTGTTGAACCATCTGCCACAGAGTAACCGGGATCACAACGAGCTCCGTGTCTTCACCACCATCGAGACAAAGCCCTTCTAGGAAAGAATATTTCGACTTCTTTGGCGGGCGAACGTTAAGAGCAGCCTACTATACAACGTCCCGATCGACCCAGGATCGATAATGTCGGCCTGCAGGATGAGCTTATCGACTAGAGTTGAAATAGCAGTATCGTAGATGCTGGACTTGTTATTCAAATTATGTGCGGAGACTATCGAAAGAAGGGGTTGCGACGGGGATGCTGATTGAACATCTCCACCATCGAGGGAGACGAGTATACGAGCGTGGCGTTGAATAGCCTCATTTTGGAGGAACTTGGAGGTATTTGACTCATCGACTAGGTTCAGGAGCAGTCGATGAGAAAATGCAGCAAATACATGGTCTGGGTTTCTTGGATTGAAGGGTCTACCGAACAAAGTGCGGGATACCGCATTGAGGAAACTCTCATCTAAGAGCCTATACCAAGACTAGTAGAGATGTATTCAACGCCGCATACATGGAGTTCAAGAAGCAAGAACACACATACCGGTCGACCATACGACTTCAGAAACATGATGCGCAAAGCATGTCTCGGTGTCTTGATCTCAGCAGGTACATTGATGTCGAAAGACACGTATGGCCAGGCAGGCAGAATCCTTGCTACAAAAAGCACAAGTTTGTCAGCAAGTGTAGGTTTGCTGATGATCATGGTTCACAGTGTTATTTCTTTGATTTTGATGTAAGTAGTATAATGCTTTTAACGTCGATACGTGAACATACGTAGTAGTGTTCATGAGAGCAATACATTCTGTTTGATTGGTGTATAGTACAAGATTGGCATTGTCTAACGGGAGCTTAAGCTCAGATCAGCCTACGCGCCTCAATAGTGCCTTAAGCACTCCTCCGGCCAACGGGTGGTTTCGTGGAAAGAACTTCTCCTCCTCCTGAGTGTACTCCCGAAGAGCATCAAGGGACTCAAACCGCCCTATGGGAGTGCCGTTCCTGACTGCTTCAAGGAGGTCAACGATATTGACGAACAAATTGCTGAGCTCCTAATTTATGGCTATATCAACGAGATACGGAAGAATAGGTGTCTGTATGAAACCTACCAAACGACAAGTGTGGATCGTACCAGGGATCGGTGAGATATCCAACATTCTGCATAGCCGTTGCCAGGCTTTCAGATCATTGGCGTCGACTCCGAAGGTCTCATTGAAATCCTGCACCATCGCTCTTCGAAGGTCGTCATACACTTCGTCTTTATGCTCTTTACTTCTCCAGAGCTTTAGGGTTACAGCCAAGCTATTAAACTGTTTCATAATTGGTTGCGTTGAATCGTAGGCGAATTTTTTATACGCCGCGAAGAACGCATCAATATGTGACATTTTAAAAGCTAGACCGGAGGTCGAGGCTACCTGTCGTAGGGTAGGTGGAAGGTTGAGATTGAACGCCATGCCACGCACCTTGGGGGCCCTAGCAGTTATTTTCTTATTCTTTTTCTTGGGGGGCCTAGTAGTTCTTTTTTCATTCTTTTTTTTGGGAGGCTTGTGTTTGCGTCCCTGACGAGGACTTTTCGCCTTGGCCTTACGGGAGGACATGTTTCGCCTTTGTGCTGTAGAGGCGAGTGAGAAGACGGGGATTGATCGTTGGAACGTATCCAGCGTTATGTATAGCCTAGACTCTGGTCTCGTGAGCGCAGAAGCTAGCATATATCCGGTAACGGTGGGAGCTTAGCATACATGTGCAGTCATCGTTAAAGCCACACACGTAAAGACCTCTCATACATGGAGTCACGCTAACTGCACAAAGATAGCTATATATAGCCGGCTCTGTGTGTTGTATAAATTGAATAGGAGCTTTCGATTGAAGCAGTAGCACTTACCATCCACAATACATGATCATATTCTCCTACGTCTCGGGATTTGTGCATGTGCTGTAATAGTCCAACAAGGACATTCCCCGTTTTCGCATGCTTCAGAGGGAAGTACATTTCGTTGTCGATTGTATTTCCGAAGCTCGGACAACGTTGGGTAGATTATAACTTTTCCCCCTCTTCTTTTAGCTTCGACGAAATCGATGATATTGACATACTTGCTTTTTACAACCTAGAACATTGTTAGGTTATATATTAATCATTTGAGTAGGATGCTATACCTTCTGGCACATCGTCAAAGTATCTGGTGGAGATCGAATGCGCAATGCATTGCATAGACCCCACCAACAAGAGGTATCATTATCGTCGGTTCCATAGAAGCTGTTGAGCTCTTATACCATCGCAGCCTTGAAGTCTTCCAAAAGCCTCTTTCATATCGCTTTCTTTTTTCTTTCGGCTGCATTCAGATTTAGAGGCTTCCCTTTCTCAATAACCCTGCACTGGTCCCTTTTCACGTCTACCCTAAGGTTCGTGCCGAGACGTTGAAACTCTCTCATGAGTGGTTCCACGGATCGAATTTGAACTGAGGATATCGAACAAAGAAATCATTGATTGGTGAATTCTTTAACCCTCGGTGTGCGTGCTTGTGTGGGGATAGCGGTAATGTCATTACATATATGTAAAAGCAGGGGAACGTACACACTTTCGGAGGACTATTTTCCTCATTCCACTTCTGTCGCCCTCTAGATTGCAGGGAGAATCCGTGGCATGGAGGACCAATAGAAGGAAGAAGTTTAGTTCCATATAGGAAGTGGTAGCATGGTATTCATGCTCGAGCTATTGGGGGAACAATTGTGGTCGGTGAAGGAGAATACTTTATCGCGAGGACATAGGGCTGCAGGTGGCTAGTACAACGTGCAAGTGATTTGTGGCATGTGGATAGCTAGGTATGATGTCATTGAGCAAACAAATAAACCAGGATAGTTACAATGATTGCGTACCCAGGAGCACTCTCAATATGAAGCCGGAGTGATAGGGAAGCGGTCATCATGTTTAAATTTGTAACTCAGGAAGAGACATGCCAATCCACATATCCACCTCACCTCACAAACGGCAAGAGCTTACGAGATCACACACCAGAAACGGAGACCTAAATTATGCATAGAAAGCCTGATATAAGAAAGATGTAAGCTAACACCTTTGGTCAAAGTGTTCTAGGAGAAAACATCGCCTTCGGAACGGACTCAACAGACACTGTTCTGGAGTGGAGAAACGAGGATACAATTCCATGCTATGGGATAACAATCTAGAAAGCCGGGGATACGAAAGTCTATATGTGGACTCGGATACGATTACTTTCCGCTGGAAGTCTTGAATAAGATAAGACCGCCCAATGCGATCGAGTAGCCTGCCGAAAGAGCATGTCAGCGTTTGAGTCATATGGATGACTAAGAAACAAGGTGGCGGGGACAATACGGCAAGAAGGATAGAAGATTGGAGTCGCGAGGGTGATTGTCAGGAAATGAGATATAATTAAGCGTGGACTTACCGAGAACCTGTAACGGCGTGATGGGGCTTCCAAAGAGAAGAACAGAGCCAGAGATGAGGAGGATGTCCTTGAATACACCGGCAAGAGTAAGGACGAGACCGCTGCCGGCGCTGACCAGGAAAACGGCGGCAACATTGAGCATGAATGCAACAAGGGCATTGCTCAGGAAGACGAGAGGGCTGCAGATAACGTCCGGATTTATGAGCAAATGGGGTAGCGAAGTAGAAGAACAGGAGATATGACATACCCGATACGCATGACCTCCATGAATGGAGCAAGACCCTCGGTGAAAGGGAGGATGGCGAGATTGATGAGAGCGCAGACAGGTGCATAGTAGTGAAGGGAGACAAGGGGGTCCATCTTGAGGCCGTGCAAGAGAATCTGAATCATAACAAGACGGGATGCCTCGAACTACCCACCCATCATGAGTAACAACCAATTGATCAAAACGATATATCACTTACAGCAACAGCAGCAGCCTGTGTCAGGAAACCAATCAAATTGAATCTCAATTCACCTCTCGAGGCAAGGGCAACGCCAGAGGAAATCATCAGAACGATGACGCCCAATCTCTTGCTTGGCTCTTGAATTCGGAAGGTCCAGGAGATAAGGAGAATGGCTACAGGAGTAAAGGCCTTGAGCATCTGGATATATGCGACACTGAGATACAGGTAGGCAGTGTTGCTGAGGATGAGAGATGCGGAAAAGAGGAGACCAATGGGCAAAATGGAACGAAGGAACATGTCCTTCGTAATGTTGACGTCTTTTGCACCATCGAGAAGGTGGGTTGTACGTTGGAGGATACGGGTACCGATAGCCTGTAAAACAGGACAGGATTAGTTTAACTTTGTAGCCAAAGCCGGTCTGTAGCTCCCCATCCTTACTCCCGGCAGATAGGCACAAAGCTACAGAAAAGGTACAAGATGTATATGATCGGTGACGGAACTTACCGCGAAAGTCAAATGCCAGGTTACCAGGAAGACAGGGAATCGGAAGGAGAGGGTATTGTACAGATAGTTGTTGTAGATGATGACAGACGAGCTAAGCACAATCCATATCGGAATGATAACGGTAGTCGTAAGCTTGGGCTTGCCAGCGGGCTTGGGGATAGAGGCGGAGACAGGGGAGGGTAGAACGGCTCCCTCGGCGGGTTTCTCGTTGACGTCAAGCATTTGTTGACGCTCCTCGTCGTCGTGGTTGGTGAAAGCAGGCTTCTCGTAGACTCTCTCGGATGAGGTCGAAGGCTGGGACATGGTAGGAATTGGACAGCGGGTAGTATGGCACGAGAGGGTGATAAGGAGCCCGGAAGCTGAGCAAGTTTGGGGCGGAGGCGTAAAGGGTGGCTTTAGGGAGCGACAAGGGTGAGATGTGAAGCAGAAAATCGACCAAAGGTCGGTGAGAACGTGAAGATATGCACGGAGGAAGATGGGGGTTGGCGGTGAAGAAAGAACAAAGCACTTTGGTGCTTGATATTACGACTTATCGTACTTTCCCACGTTTTCTAGATTTTACGAACAGCGAACACACGGTCGCCGTTTTCCGAACAACTTACATTACTCTCATATCGGGATCGCTTACAGTGTCGTGAAGACAGCCAGGGTCAAGGAAAAGATATGAATTGGCTTGTTCAAGAGACATCAATACATTACAGTTTGTTTTATGCGGGAAATTTGAATCATGAAAATGACTTTTGTCGAAAAAACCTCCTTCCTGTTACTGCGGGGACTGCGAGTGTTTTTGCCTTCGACCAAAGGCCGACTCATCGGTGAATACACTGTGACGTCAGGCGTAAAAGTTGTTTGAGCGCGATCCGCTCGCTGTCACCTTCAAAGAGTTAGTGACACTCTAGTAGTGATCATGATTCAAACGCTCCTGCGGCGTTGCTTACAATCTATCGCAGAGGTTGTTTTGATCAATATGCCATCAGTATGAATTGTCTGCTCTTTTTTTGGGGTACATACCGTGATATAATACAGCACTGAGATCGAATTGAGCCGACCGCGAAGACAGCCCACATGCCACCATGAATGATATTGGTATACGTCTTTTGCACAGGAGCCCATTATAGACTACCTGATCAGTCCCAATGGTACACCCGCACGGCATACAGGTTACTGGAGCAACGACTCGCGTTTCTACAAGAATTTGTGTAAAAAGCCAACATATTGCTTTATTTGAACACTTTGGGGCCCGTGGAGCGAGAAGCACCACAGACATGCTGTACCACCGCGAAGCATACCCGCTAGCCTGGTGCAGAATGTATCGTAAAAGATGTTTCCAAATCCCACCCTGTTTCGCCTCATAAAGTGGAAAAGAGTTTCTTTTTCGACAGTGTAGCGTCCGGACGCGACTTATTTGTCATTCAGAAATGAATGGTGTCGGTAGCCAAATGTTAGGAAGTTGGCAAAGAACTTGTCGATCCGGAGGTTGTAGTCTGTAGAATGTATGATCATGGGTGAGAGTTAAAACTAAGAGATCAAAAGGATCACCTCAACGGAACTTGGAATATCGGATCCAAGTCGTGTTGAATTTTAAGAACGGTCGGCCGGGGGTAAATCTAGAATAGACCAAATCATTTCGGAGTGCATGAGCTTACTCCTGTGAAACGAGAAGTATTCAATATACCACTTTCCAGCGACGTCCGACTTGACGAGGATGATGTGGAAATCGTTACTTGCATAGTGCCAACTCCTCGTCACTGGACGAGATAACGGTGACATCATTAGGATTATATCTTGCACAATGTCAGCTGGTTAAGCCTATTATAGTCATGTACATCGTACGGCGAAACATTGCCAGGTTGTTACACACGGCACACCAGCCCGCTTTCGAGGTACCTATATCAGCGGAAATAGAGATATCTTGATGGGTCCTAATATGACGATGGCACTTACCACCAGGTTCACTACACTTCGCCTTCATTGGAGGAGACAGGGCGGCTTGAAGGTAGAACTTCTTTGTCGGTAACGAGTTCATCATTCTTAGAGGATATCCTATTTAGAGAGGGTTTTAGTATGTGACAGAAGTCGAAGGCTGGCGTGTACGGCTTAGACAGCGATATATGGTAATTAGAGTCGAGCAACATGTCGGAATCAATTTATGGGTGATCGAAAACACTTAGCTACGAGATCAGCACCCTTCGACGTCCCAACCCCTTCCTTTTGACCCCTCTCAGCAGGATCTAAATGACGAAGTTACTGGTCAAAGGCGATATAAGAAGCCCCAGCCCCATACAAGATAGTATCCCCCCAACTATCCAGGTGCCAGGTCATTCCGTTCATCGTTAGGTTACTCGTATGAACCTCTACTCGGAGATTCCTGTCTTTATCAACGGAAAGCAGATTTATGCCACAGAAAACCCGCGGCTTCTTCGCAAATCCGCCTCCACTAAAGGGGGTGTACGAACTGGTTTTACTGCGAGGTTCGTTACGGGTACGGACGTCGTCAGTGCTGAACGTCCCGCTACGCATGTCCTTCCTATCTGCAGAATGGGCAAACCATGCTACCCTTGCACACAAGACGTTGGTGTCAAACCATGTATCGATCTCGATGGTAAATCCGTGAACAGTAATATTGGTGGCCGTAGCCTTGATACGGCAATGGTGCGCCGAATCGGTAGAGACGGCCTCAAGCCAGACGACAACTTTCGGAAGTGCATAATACGGACATGCGAAGGTGATCCTGCGCTTAGTCGACTTCTGTGGCTTTGTTATGGGGTGGTCTTCCAAGGTATCGAACCTGCCGTATTGGAGGTCGGTGTCATCCTGTGGAATGCTAAGCCACGAGCAACCTGCAGAATATAGCTTGGTATCTCCCCATGACTCAACATCGATATCCACGTCGCGAGGGGTGACACTAAGTAGGTTACATCTAACACGAAGAACATCCGTGTCAAGCGATGTGAGACCAAGAAGAATTGTTGGAGGAGAGGAATTGGGGAAGGATAGTGGGATTTTGCCGATGGTGTGTAGCTGGGGATTTCCGTAGGATCGCACGCCAGCTGTTCTGAATATACCTGTCTCGATTTTCGAAGTAGGATCATTAAGCAACATCTTTATCGAAGTGTTTGGGTCGAGGTCGATGGTGTTATGGAGACCTGAGATACTCGAGGGAGGCAAACATGGGCAGTCCTTTTTGAAATAGAAGCAGGACACGCACCTAGCACACTTGGTCACTGCGCTGAGGTGAGCCAATTGTGTTGAGGTTTAATCAGCTTCTCGAAGTGACGGCGACATCGGGAACCTACATAGTAAAAGATGGAAATCATCCCATAAGATGTATCTGTACTAATAGGATAGGTCCAAATGACCAAAAAAAGCGACGTTATCTCTCGTTATATCCATAGAAAATCCACGAACTGTAACCTCGCATATGTTGACTCGCAGTGTCGAAAGATAGCGTTGTGTTGATGTCGAACTGTCTAACCCTAACCACGTCCAGTGACTGCAGAGTAGGCTCGTTTCTAGCCTCTACAACTTTCGGAGGATAGCCGTTAGACCGGAGAAAGACTGACTCTAATACGAGAAATGCATGCTAGAGGTGATGAAACAAAGGTAAAGGCTAGTAAGCAGTACCGTATAGTCGTTACCTATAAGGTCACAATTTCTTCTTGCAAAGTGTGAGATACTGAAAACGCTGATTTGCAATTTCGCGACCACAAGCCCCCTAGTACATGCTCCTCGCTTCATTCGGAGTTAGGAATGACTATCAGACCACTCGATTGGTGGTTGACAGCTTCTCTGAGCTACTACAGTACTATACCACTCAGGCTTTTCAGCACTCGCAAACGTGTCTACCACTATCGAACGTAAGTATTCGAAGCAGCCTACATTTCTGCTCCCTGCGATGACGGCGTATACTCAGACTATTAGACGCATCTTCATCCTAACCTGCAAGTACGGTGCCATCTCGTGCTGTGTCCTGGTCATGAGTAACGCCTATACAAAACGGTGGGGACATGGCCTGAGATTTCTTACTTTTACGACCACCATCTACCCTTCGAGCTGAAATCTCGTGTAATCTTACGTGTCCTGTGATAACCACTCCAGGCACGTACTGCCATCGCTGCCGCTTCCCGAATGTAGTTCTATAGGTAGTACGGCATACAGTGGCATCTATACTCACGGTGTGGTTTACATATAATCCGCACGACACACATCGAACCACCCAGGTCGCAACCCCCATCCTCTCAATAGGACTGTCTCCAGGATACGCTTTAAATATGTCCTCCGACAATGCTAGGAGACGCCGTCGACAGCGTAAACCAAAGAAACCCAGGAATATGAATAGTGAGAGCGTTGCCGACGGCACGGGATCTCTCCAAGTAGGGTTTTCTCTGTCGTGTCTTGACATTTGACCTATGCAAGGCTAGGAATCTCTTGAGGCCCTCACGATAGCTACACGTCCAGCTCCTAAACTGTCGCATATTGGTGCATTCTTTGCGGAGTATGATGACTACTCCTTTGATCCAATGCAACCCATCATGCTACAATTTAAGAAGCTAGCTAGACGAGTCAAGCTCAAGGATGAAGAATTTAAAGAGGCTAGGGAGAATTTCCGTGGAGCTGTGGTATTGGATTTCAACGATACATTCGGGGAAGATGAAAATGACCTCGGGGCATGGCAGCGACTATGCATCATGTTAGAGGTATCACCTGTTCCCGATAACATAGATTCCTGTCATGCAGTACGTCGCTATTTCGCTCTCTTCAATGCTTAGAATGTCTACTGATGCACCCAATATATCAATAGGAGCTCAGGAAGATACATGTCAATATCTGGGATCTTCTTGAGGCTGCGATGACCGGTGATACTCCAAAAAGATTCCCCACCGTAAATCATCTGCGATCGTACACAGAGGCGACTGGTCTCTTCTTCCCAATCGACGATCCAAGAGCAGGTGGTGTACTGCGGGGGCTCTTGCGACATCTACGATCACGACCCGGTGTTGGGTTTAAACCTGTTCGGATGTGAAACAAACCCAGTTGCCAAAGGAATTACAGTAGTAGGGTGATTCGTTATATTTCTCCATCGGAACCCAAGTCTCGGTCGAACATAAATAGCGCTCAAATGTACAGTATGCTCGAGATCGTCTCCTCGACAAAGAGAATGATATAGTGCCTTCTTACACATTGCATAGCAAGTACAAGTTTATAGTATTCAAATATTCAGGGCTGGCGACCGTTATCACGAACGCCCCCGGATATCGTATGATGTCACTCGACCATGACCCATTGTGTCAACTCGTTGCAGTTTACAACTCGCCTTCTATACCTAATAACTTTGACCTCAATTCCTTTGTGTCAGATAATATAATACACTTTGTGCATTTTTAATATCAAGCTGTAATAGAACAAGCTTGCAGTGCCAGCACTCAATAAATAAAGACTTCGGCTACCATCATGACTAGTTTGGAAATACGTTCGGCGTTCAGTTACTGACCATGTAAGTCTTGTGCCTGTTCCACTACCACCACCGTGTACTTTCTCATTGTTTCGTTAACATTCTCATAGATTCTTCTGGAAACATATAAAGAATATCAGCGGATCTCAGTAAGGATTGGCGGCTGCCAATGTCCGCGACCAACAGGACGAGTACCATTCCGAGGCGTGTATTCGGAAATGCAAATGAGTCGGCTTTGGACGACGAACTATCATCAAACCCTCCTAATCCTTCGCGACGACCTTCTGGATTGGGATCATTTGCTCGTGCTCATAGACCGAGCTTCGTTGCACGCTGGAGAAATAGAGAGGGAGAAGAAGATGAGAGTGCTGTGGTAGAGTCCCCAAGCATGAAACCTCCGATTCCTAGTGCCCTCCAACCGCCTCCGGAGGTGTACGCTACTCCTCTGCCAACATTATCAATGATAGTACTCTCCATTGTGAGTCCATTCTCTTACAGTACATCGTATAATGACACCTTGACCGTCGTCCGCTATAGACGATGCTTGGCGAATTTCTCTCTGCAAATGTATCTGCACCATTCCTGTTATTCATGGTAGAAGGTACGTGATGGTCCAGACTCAACAGTGTGCATATCAATGACAGAAAACTCAGGGTTCAACCAGTTTACAGACGAAGCCGATGTTGGAAAGTGGACCGGAATCCTTGGTTCGTCCTCCGGTTTAATCTCCCTCGAATATGCTCATATTTGTCCGATTCCAGTGTCTACCTTCTTCCTCACACAGTTCATAACATCTCTCTTATGGGTGCGTCATCTATCCTATCTGGGATTAAATCACATACATATTGATCATGATAGGCAACGGTGGCAGCGAAGCACTCGCCGCGTCTCGTTCTGTCAATATCTCTCCTAGGGAGTGCAGTTACTTGTTGTCTCTTTGGGACTGCTACATCTCTCCAGCAAGCCATGGCTATTCGCTTGATGCAGGGTATATTTGCGGGTGCAATTGGTGTAGCAAGAGGGGCGGTGACATCAGTGACAGATCCCAGCAACGAAGGCAGAGCGTATGCCATTCTTGGGTAAGCGACTTGTACTCCTAATTTGACTACATTGCACTTAACGCTCGCAGTTTCTGTTGGGGGTTTGGAGGTGTTTCTGGTGCTATCGTAGGGGGAACTTGTAAGCGGTTCACAATATTACCCGTCAACGATGTTAAAGGGATACTTTAGTTGAGAATCCGGCAAAGAAATGGCCCTCGGCCTTTGCTCACATACCTCTTTTTGTGAATTACCCGTACCTACTACCTTGCGCTGTGGCAGCATCAGTAACATTCACCGGTAAGGTCAAAATGTTATCTCCACAGTCATACCCCTCATACTTTCTCCTAGGATCCATCCTATCTCTCTTCCTTGGCCCAGATTGTGGACCTCGGGAAGGTGCAATTCGTCTTCCAATCGAGAAAACAACTTCCACGTCGGCTACCGCTGAGGAATCACGTCCGACAACGCCAGTATCCTTCGGAGAACCTTCAGAACAGAGGGGTATGGTCAGGAGGCTCTCGAATAAGCTCTCTGGTTATTTCTCGCGGCGAACTCAGGAAGAAGAAACTCAAACACCTCCTGTCCAACTGGCGCCTGCACCTTCTCAGCCGAAGGGTAGGACATTTTCGCGGACAAGTCGAGCAGATGGTTCTGCTTATGGATACAACGGAAGCTTTAGACATCGACTTTATAGCAATATGAGTGCCCGCACAAGGCGAGGTAGTGCAGCTACCACACGAAGACGGGGGAGCAATACAGGCGAAGCGTCAGGCTTACCATCTAGCGTTGCTACAGGAAGCGACATGAACTTTGCTCAGAGGCTGCTTATGGCGAATGAGCTTCAGGTGACTAACATTGCAGACTTGTGGGTTGCTAGTGCCACTGCGATAAGTAACGAAGATTACGAGGACCCGTTCGAGTCCGATGAAGACGAAGATAATGAGGTTGGGAACCTGGATGATATTCAAGAAGGCGATATCTTTGCAACACCCTCAATTGCAGGCTCACGCCCGAATAGATTTAGTCGTCGACTCGATTCTCGTGCCACTATAGGTTCCAAAAGACCCTCGTTTGCTGGTCTCCGTCCTTCAATACCATCACTAGGATCTCCTCGTCGTCCGTCGTCTTCACAACCTCGTGTATCCTCAGGAGCGCGACATGTCTCTGATGACCCAAGACGACCATCAATGACACCGAGTATGTTGGTGCCTCCAATCTTCTCACATGTGGGTGTACGTACACCCCCTGCAGTTCTAGAAGCGCAACAACTTCTTGCTATGGGTGACGAAGAGGAGGGCCTTGCTCCTATTCAAGAGTCTCGTGCAAGGAGTGAAAGTGATGAAATAGTAGAACCCGAGCCGTCATTGATGAGCCAGCTACCTATCCTGGTGATCATCCAGTATGGGCTATTGGCCTTGCACTCGACCACGCATGACCAGGTGTTTTATCTATACCTCGTCTCGTAAGTCATATTTTTCTGCTTGCCTTATACGCTGGAACGATTATCTTCTTTATAGGAAATACTCGTCTGGAGGACTTAATCTGAATGCTGGGCATTTTTCTCAACTTAGTATGTGTAAGTTTTGTTGTCATAGTAGTATAAACTGATGGTCGCTCTTCTTAGTTGCATTAATGTGTCTTGCCCAAATTGTATACCAATTTTATTTCTATCCGTGCGTTCTTTTTCTCTTCTAAATCTCGTTATACTGAAAGCGACCCCCGAACTCTTAGTAACATTGGGTCAGTTTTCGCTGGATTGAGTCCCCTACACGACATATGTCTGATCTGATTTGCCTTCCATCCAGACCTCCCAGAGGACGGTTCTCACACTTGGCCATGTTCCGGATTGGCTCCTTGCTTTTCATACCTGCCTATATAACTGTCATCCTGTACCGTGTATTTGCCAATTCCACTGATGAGGGTAACTTGGTGCTCATGGCTGGTACGTAATTTTTATTTCCACTATCCATCTTTAGGGTTTCTCAAATAATTACACCTTTACATAGCCTTGGCTGTTAGTACGGCTGTACGATATTGTGGTTCAACATTCGCTTACACCGCGGTGTCCGTTCTACTCAATTACAGTAGGTATCCTCAACATTAGTCATAACGTTCCTGCTTAACCCTATCGCAGTGTCTCCTCCCCACGTCGTTGGCATTGCCAACGGAATCGCACAGAGTATAGTTAGTCTGGCTCGGTTCTTAGGTCCCATCATTGGTGGTTTAGTAAGTCACTACCGTAAAACGAGAAGGCCTTTTCCTAAATTGACTTCGTTTTTGGTATTCTAGCTTTGGTCAACGAGCGTTCAAGACAATCCAAATGGATATCCGATTGGATTCTTGGTTTGTGCAGGTGCATGCGCATTGGCTGTCGCACACAGCTTTTTCATCCGGTAACAGCGGGATGAGCTTTCTATTCATCATTTATCTCGATGTGACCTTCACCATGTATCATAATGTATTCATTCTCTTTCGGACTTCTACAATTTCAACCTTTACAGTTACCTCAGTGAGAATTTCTAATCACTCGAAGGAACACTGACCACTCGTGATACGAAGGCAAGTGCTTCGAATCACTTTTTTCTACTGTCTTGATGTCGTTAACCTATGATATTATTGTTTTCCATCTCATCAGTGCTTCCACTCATCTATCACTTGTCTGCATATCGATGCTTGAATCTTGGGTTTGGATATACCTAATTGACTCCGACTGACGCTTCCCCATACACTCCGCGCCCATGACAACTACAGCGAATGCCCTGTCAAATTTACCTCGAAACTATAGATGGTGGCGTTCATACCTGCCATTCTGAATATCGTCTTCAATGAAAGGCCCAGAAACACCTTACCCAGGGATAGCCATCTTACGAGACCTTTCCCGCTAGTGGATTTCTCATACACCGCCATAGGAGTTTATACGAAACACTTTCTTCGGTTGCGTATAGGATCTATCAAAACAGGATGTAGCAACCGAATCATTTCCGCTCTCGATGTCTGGCGTCGGATCGTAGAGCAAAAATAGGTCGACGAGGCCCATAAATGGAGAGTGAATGCGTTCGTGACTTTCGGACAATCTTCTGGGCATTCTCACCATCATCTTGGTATCGGAGCTATGATTCACTGTTTCGGGCATACATGTATATGGGCTATCAGCACCGCCCGGGGTGGGGTATAATAGTGTCGCACAAAATGGTGATGAGGTATCATCGCGTTCGTCTGTTTTTGTCATTACCAAATCTCACTTTCGTTCATAGCATGGGCCGGGACTGGAACTCGCTCGAAGAACTTCAACAAGAACAAGGTACGTCTTATAAAAATAAACCTTGTCTTGCACTTTGATCTGTATCTACCTTGGATAGCCGCATTCTTGAAGTTAGTCCATGCACTTGCAGGCCTGTACTTGTAAGGATTACAACCTGTCTTCTTTACTGTTCTGCTGATATTTTCCCTAGCTGGGAGGTCGCTGTATCATGGGAATTTGAGTGGGCCTTCCTCGCCGGTAAAAAGAAGTTCCATTGGCCAATGGTCAGTATGTTTTAAATTCGCTGGTACATTGGCACGGTACCCCCAAATGGAAACTGAATAGCAACATCTAGATATTTTACTTTTTGGGCCGTTACTTCCAGGTATTTTGTATTATCGGTCTGTGAGTACCACATAGCCAGCTAGCTTCGGGTCTTTTAATTGCGTTGATAGGCTTATTGTGGTGAACAATACTTCGTGAGTGGATAATCACCACCCTACTATGTCAACCGTATGCCTAATTGTTGTCACAGAGGCAATCTTAACTGTCAAGGAATTTTTACTTTCGCCCAGGTATGCGTATGCCTGTACAATACTCAACCGAAGAATGAAAGGAGTCTCATTCATTTACATAGCTTACTGGGCAGGCTGCTATTGGATTTGCAAGTCTTAACCTCGCTATCCGCGCGTAGGTGTTGTCTCCATGATCCATTTGATAATAGTCATACTCATTTAACGATCTTTCTAGGATGGTAGTCTGGTACTGGAAACGCTATATTGTCATCCCTTTGATCCTGATAATTCTCGGCCACTGGGCACTCCTCATGCAAGGTGTTAAAATCCAAGTTAAATCTACACCCCAAGGTTGCGCTGTTGTTGACTCCCACAGTATAACGCTACCGGTCACTTTTGCATACACGATGTCCCTGGATCTCTGCGTATTGTTACTCACGACGTATCAATTAGTAATCGTACGGGGGAGGCGGACTCAACTAATGAACTTGCTCTTTACGGATGGACTCGTATACTTTGGCTTTGCGTAAGTCCACACATTGTGAAACACCTCGTCGACTTATCATTACCGCTGGTACCGATCCATATAGATTTCTAGTACACCTTCCGGCGACGATATTTATGTTTTTGAACCTTAATCCCTTCATGTCGGTTCTATTTGGGTTCCCAACTACTGTGGTATCGACTGTGAGTTTGTCTCAAACGAAACAGCATTTGAAACCCACTGAAGAAACTCTGCCCTAGGTGATCGCTTGTCGAGCGGTCCGACGTCTCTCAGACTTCGCAACTGGTGGTATACAGGTGTAAGTTTGACACCCAATGTCACGATTCAAGCATATTTTGACTGGAGAATGGAATTAGCTCCATAGGTCAGCGATTCACACTCTCGACAACAGGTTTCACAGGCAAGCCATCCGGAGCTATATCGAAGCAGGCCAGCGGTGTTCATGTTCAAGTGAGTTACAGCTGATACTCGGAGGTGAAACACGAAAACGAAGAGATTGAATTGTGTTGTCCAGGTGGACACATTTAGTACAGGCGACATAATGACCGAGCACAAAGTAGGCAGTACAGACCCAGAACAGGGTAGCAGCGTTTACAACCCTCGTTAAGGTTGTAAAGACGTTTCTGCCCTCGGACATGCCTACAGCACGTTGGTGGCGTATCTGAGATTGAATAGAATATAGGTACCACGTGCCTGAACCCTAGTTATGAAATAGCTTTGAGATCGATGCAAGGAAGAGAGAACGTATTAGAATGGCGGGATAAAGTAAAGCACAGAATGTATCCAGCGCAGATGAATCTAAAACATAACTATGCTCTCCACACGTTTAGGAGTTTCCGTCCTCGTTCCCTCTGAATTTCGTCCTTACCCCTCATTCCAATACCCTTCTCCAGCTTCCTTCCACCACCACCAACACCATCACCCATTCCCAATGGTGCATTTCCAGCGTAAAGCATGCGGAAAAGTAGCTTCATCACCGTCATTGGGTTTCTGCTTCCCCACACCTTCGCGCTGATGTCCTTGATGCCAGCAGCTCGGAAAATGGGATGCATCGTTGGACTACAACGAAGACCGAAACCGACGGGTCGAGGACGCAAGATGATTCGCGTGGCACCCATCTTATCCTCCATTTCGGTCCAGACCGTTCGTCCTTCGAACCGTTCGACGTGATCCATGCTCCTGTACGCTTGGAAGTTGGCTTTCTCGAGTGCAACGGACGATTCGTCGTGCTTCGCCTGTCCATAACCCACTAGCCCGTCTCCGTTTCCGACAACGATGAAGTAACCGACTCGGTGAATTTTACCCTTCCCTGTCTGCCTCGTGACCCTTCGATTGATCATGGTGTATTGGTGCATCTGCTGTCTCGTCTTCGAGTCTATTGGTAAGAAGCGTGAAGAGTCAATCGTGTCGCGACCCATGACCTGTTTATCGAGTTCGGCTTGTGTAACATTGTACTTTTCTTTGAGAACGTTTTGATAAGCCTTGAACATCGAAGGGTCATTTCGTATGATGACCTTGGATTCGTAGGGATATTTTGCGGTAGCAGGGAAGACTTCAGACTGGTGAAGATCCATAAGCGGGTCTGGGGTCATCAGGTTCGGAAAAGCACCCTCCGCATCGACCTCTTCGATGCCCTTGTCATGATTTGAAGCCTGTGGGACGTTTGACGAGCTGTACCTCACGAATGACGTAGAGGCTGGAAGGGCTAAAGATGTAGATGGAATTATTCGTGGACATCGCAACGAATGATGGAGTACTTTTCTGGCTACTGAAGCCATTGGGATGAGGTCAGAAGTGAATGTTAGGACCAGAGCAACTTGCCCGTTCGTTTGAAACCACCTAGAATTGATCGGTCAAGCTCACGCTTCCTAAATAGGAAGGTATAGTATTCTCGACGTGTTTTTACGCCGGTAGTAGCTAAAGCATACGGCATAGTGCTCCAATCTCAATTTACATATGGAAATAGGCATTTCATTTTCTCCAGAGTAAGCTTATTATCAGAGCAAAGTTCTATCTGAGACAAATATATTTACTGCCCTCTTCGGAAATGTGGGGGTTACACGATAACCCAAATTTTCTCAAGAACGGTTTTTGACTACTCAATATACCATTCATACAGCGTTAATAACTCTTGTATGTGTTCTTGATGGTCTTAATAGATCATACAATATCTCACTTATTTCTCAATTTACTACATAGATGGGACAATAGACCGGCAAACGCCGATAACGCTCAACGTGATCGACGTCCAGTGGAATCTAACATTTGACCTCCACTTTCATACTCACTATCACTTCTAACTATACGAGACCACACGCTAGGCACGCAGTATGGCGGATGTCAACATGGGCTTCGCAGATGTAAGTATTATCCTTGCATACTTGAATTCCAGGCTAATTACGTCGCGTAGGAGGAAGACATGCTCCTTTTGTTCGATACAACGCCGGACAAGTTTCCATGGCGTGAACCTATAGCACACGACATTGAGAGACGAAGAGCTCAAATGCACGACGCGCTCATCTTCGACGCCCTATTGGCTCAAGGTGGCGTCAGAAGACCGCACACGCTTTACCCTCCACATGACAAGGAGTCGTTGCGGCAGCTCCTCGACGCGATCGATAATTCACGATACGACACTCTGAAGAAGGACAATCTGGTTTACTTTCTACTGAAATGGCACGGAGATGAAAAGGCGCAGACGTTCAAGGAGCAGAAGTGTATGCCACCACATTACTCCGCTCTGGTAGACGCGTATTGGCTCCTTGACACAGGAAGTGATGTTCCGGTACGTTTTATACCGTATCTATACAAGTTGGAAATCATGAACTCCGCTTAGCGTGCGATATCTATACTGTCTGATGCGCGTTTGGGTCGTGAATGGCCTTCCAAAATTCTGCAAGCAATTTCCCTGGTGCCCGACCCGTATCCCCTCATCAGGAAGTACGTCCGTACAGTCGACCCTTCACTACAACAACCAGATGATCTTGACATGTACATTCTTGCACTCGCTGACGGGAGCTTATGGGAAGCCTGGCAATACCAAGCTACTTACCCCGAGGGTAATCCCATTCGATCGAGGCTTATCGAAAGGATACTTTATTGGTGTCTAGCACGTACGTCTACACGCGTTATTCGTCTGTGTTCTAATTATAAGGTTTTATATTGAACCATGTAGCAAAACCCAAGTCCAAGCCGCTTACCCAGCTTCTCGCGTTCCCACTTACCCCGTTTGAACAGAACCTAATCCAGCAGTACGCGCTAGAACCTCCTGAAGGATTCCCCTCAAACTCCATTCCAGCTCTGCAGAACCTTGTCTGCGTAAGACTGATTCAGAGTGGCCATTATGCCTCTGCCATTAAACTAGATCGCCAGTTCTCCGTCAAATCAGGCGATGCTCACCGTAAGGCGGCCCATGAGCGAAGACAAATGATGGATGAAATTTTAACGGTCATGCCTGTCATCGAACGAATGCTGCTGGAGCAAGAGCTGGAAAAATCTGGACACGGAAGCCAAGTTCCTGCGTCCTTAAACGCGGATTCAGGAATATGGACACCACCTGACCTTACTATGTCTTGGGAGTACGTTCGCTCGCCAGGGGCCAGTATCAGTGCAGGACCATCTGCAAGGAAAGCCCCAAGAACATCAGATGTATTTATGGATTCACCCATACCCCAACGTTCTGGTGCACCACGTTTCGGTGGGTCCATTCCAGATCAACCAGAGCCTGTGCAATCGATTTCTGCTTCCAGGGGGCCAAGTGCACGCGCCCCCTCCGCGAAGACGCCCTCGAAAGGTGTTTCTGCTGGGAGGATACCACAGAACGCTTCCCCGTCTGCCCAGAATGCTTCCGCTTCCGTATCAGGCGTGAAATCCAAAATTTCATTGTTCGAGTCGGTCGGCAGTGCAAACAAGGCACGGAATGCATTCTATGATCCGCCAATATCTGCAGGGAAGAAACGTTCCTTGGGTCAAGACGAGGCAAGGTCACCTCAAGGACCATCTGCTTCTTTCCGGACTGCCCCGGCTGATATTTCCAGTGTATCTATGACTGCTATCAACGAGCTTTTGGGCGATGACGAAGACGAGGAATATGTGGAAGAGGTGGAGGACGTAGAGATGGATGATGAACCTCCTCGGCAAGAAGAGCCAGTCGAGGTCGAGGAGCAAGGTCAAACCGCAGAAGAGGAGGAGCCTGAATCCCAACCTGGACGGGAAGGCCTTTCGTTTTCCTTGTTTTATTCGTCATCTCAAAACACTTATACGTCTCCCAAACGAACAGCAAGAGCAGTCAGAACGGAGTCAGAACGGGCGGCGCCTTCAGGCGTACTCCCCGGCTCTTTTGAAGAAACTGAACCAGAATCACCTGCGTCACCCACTCCTGCACCCCTACCGACCCGGGCCGCACGCCATCCTATACCAGAAGTTGTGGTCAAGTCACCACAACGAACACGGATACCACAACCATCTACTCAAAAGACACAACCTGCTCCTGCTGTCCAGACACGTGGGAACGCAAGGCCACGTAGATCTACCAGGACGACGAGCGAGAATCTCAGTCGGCATATCCCTGGTGCTTTCGATGACGGCGATGACAACAAGGAGCCAGAAGAGGCTAAGGCCAAGCAAACAACCACAGAAGAGGAAGACGTTGTTGCGCCTTTGCCTTCGGTCTCGACCGCACCTCGTAGAACTACGCGCAAGCCCAAAGTTTCGAAGGGAGACGATGAAGAGGAAAAGAAACCTAGAGTAACTAGGAGGTCTTCCCGTATTTCTGCTAATGGATCGGAGTCTCCAGAGTCTGGTTCACCTGTGAAGAGGAGAACAAGGACTTCGACTACCGCGACTCCGAAAAAGACTACTAGGAAGCAACGGTGAAACGCGTTAGTGCCGTCATCGTACCGTACAGGCTAGACTCTTCCCTGCTTGTCGTTGATAAGTACGAGGCTATGTGTTCAATTCACTTCTCCTTGCATATAAGTATACGTATACGCTCTCGTGTATGATGATCTCCATTCCTGTGTAATGTCCATTGTTTATCGTGTAATTCATATCGGCTAAACTTCGAAATTTTTTGTGTTGGCTGTACCTTCTCACTACGTCGACTCCTCTCGACCCACTCCATCTTCCCAGTGGAGATCGTCAAACCGAGGAGAGGTGCCTTCATCTTTCCTCGGTCAAGCAACGTTCTTTCCCGAAATGTCTCCATAACTAACCCCCAAAGCCCTCTCGCTTTCTGGATCCGATATGAACGTTTGGCTGTGCCGACGCCTGATCAGAGAGTGGATGCCTGCCCCACCAGTCGTGGACAATGTCAGATATTTCGTGAAAGTTTCCCATGGTTCGTCCTTTTGGAATGTAGTGGAACAATCTAAATGAAGGAGATGAAAGCCTACATGACGCTTATGGCCGCCGTCAACGAAAATCACCTGCAGGTACTAAGTATGTCAACGTTCTATCGATAACACGCCACGAGTTGGAGGATGGGCGGAAGTTACCGGTTGAATGGTCTGCGTTGACGAGGCTGAGGCTGGCTGAGGGAGCAAGAATTGACTTGAGAACCCTCGGATCACACATGGAAATGGGAAATAAAAAATTCATATATGTAGTTGTTTACGTTCTACGACATGGATTAATTATGCTGAGGTAGGCTGCACATGCCGCATATGATGGAGCAACGACTCCTTAAAATGCTGAGACAGGAGTCAACGATAGCAACCAACTGGCTTGTACTTATGACGTTGGTAAGCTCGTTCCATTCTAGTACCGAAAGCGGTGTGAGTGCCCTCTCAACACCCTTGTTCAACGTGAAAAGCTCGGGTGAATTCATCGAATTGCATCACTAGCACACATGCGGTTGGGATAAGGTGGCGATCGTCACGACGAATGTGGCTAACAGGGGATGAACCAACGTGACGACAGGCAGTGGTAGTCCGAGATATTGTTTGCGATCACTTGAAAGGTCGGTACCTTGTTACTTTCCTGCGTTGTACACCAACTTTCATTTGAGGCCTACTAGTTGGTTCGAGTGCCAGTGATAACATTACGACAAATCACGTCATGGAAAGTAAGTATGCGAGGACCTGAATCTTTCAATGACCTACATTGATGCAGAGGTTGCTTGATAGTGCGATCGACGCGGGTAGAAGAATGGTCTTCCAGGCCGCCGTAGGAAAGGGGTAACTTGGAGTCCGAAGGATGATCTGAGACCTGTTGTGCCGATCAGCCCCGTTCGATAGACTGACAAAGGACTTTTCATTCTGATGAAAATATGGGGACTTACAGACATGGTGGTTGGCAACGGCGGCCTATGAAGCAACGTGGAGGTACATTCTAGATAGGAGAGAGATATTGTCTTTACACTCTGCTTCAAGTAGTGGCTGCGAACGCCTTCGTTTGCACTAGGCAAGCGTACAAATGCACGAGCTACATATATTCCAAATGTAGATGAAGAGCACTCACAGCCTATAGGCTTCTGTCATGTACATAGAGTTCGCGCCGCGAACTTTGTAGAGAAGAAATTGAAGAAATTGCTTCGTACGTTTGCAGTGTTTCATACCTGTCTTTGGAAAATGAAACGTCTTAATAGAATGTTATCATATATACATCAGAACAGGGAACCCAGTAGCTTACTCACGTTGATGTATGAGGCTCAATCGTGTCACCCAAAATCGGATGTCCACTGAGCAGGAGAAATTCTTTACTACCACCGGTAATGAGAGTAGCATCAGTCGTGGTAATGAGCTCGAGGGTATGCCAATATTTTTTGGAACATGATATGCAGACGCAGTAGACTCGACAACCAGATATTCCGAGTCGGTTGCGCAATATTTCTTCACCGTCTAAGCCCTGCGAGAATATGTTTTTAGAGAGATTTCTCATCCGTAACCCCATTTTTATAACTCACCTCAAGCATGGTGGCAGCATGTATTCAAGGCTGTACCTACAATGGGGGTTGCCGCCAATGATCTGATGAACTTATCTAAGATTTGGCGTCTGTGAGTTAGAGTTAGACTTCCTTTGAGTCCACGCACACTGTGACTCGGACTCACCGTTCTGATTTTGAGAGTGTTTTACACAGTCCCAGTTTTTTACTCGCTAACGACTCACTAAGTAGTTATGTGGCGACAGAACTTAGTAGAATCTTTATTCTGAAAAAGCTTCTGACGCTGATGTCGCCACCTACTTCTCCTCCAAGGCCCACTGTAGTATTAAACCTTGGCAAGCAAAGTGGAAGGCAATGTTCGATTGTACTTCTAAATGAAAATATCGTGGACTAATGAGCTGATTGTTTGCGTGGATTTAAGTCGGCTCCTCAACTACGTCTTCTCTATGATTTAGCGGCTCCAAGAGATAGGTAGCCAATAGTCATATAACCAACTTGCCAAATTGTAACGTATGCAGTGACTCTAAGCCTCTAATCCAGGAACTGCTATTTCAAAGTCCTGGCAACACTGTCTCTAGCATCCTGGAATCTGGAGCAACAAATGACTTTCTAATGAGTATTCTGCACGTCGAAGTGGAACTCAAATATCTTGAAGCCCGTACATCCTGTTTATATTGGTTGGAAATGAGGACTCCGAATCGC
Source organism: Cerrena zonata (assembly GCA_038087015.1). Lineage (NCBI taxonomy): Eukaryota > Fungi > Basidiomycota > Agaricomycetes > Polyporales > Cerrenaceae > Cerrena > Cerrena zonata. The sequence continues at coordinate 486,057 of JASBNA010000018.1, forward strand.
CGGGTACAGCGTCTTGTCGGATCAGCGGATCGGGTGTGCAAATCTGGATCGACTTCCGGTTTCTAACTGAATGTGGGAATCACTCCTATGTTTTCTCCAGTCTTGTCTGGACCATTCCAACCGAATTATTGCAATCCCAATAACACTGGATATTCACTCCTATATGCACTGGGCTCGGGATGTGTGAACCATTGTCCCTGCGCAGTCTCTTGTGGATGCGGAGCGGCTTCTAATGCCAGTGCTTGGGCTGTCTTAGTGCGTATTTCGCCGGATGGGAGTTCAAATACATACGCCCTTCGACTCTCGACATCTGATCCACTCAAGCTTGTCACTATTGCAGGAATACGTGCGTATCGCATCTATCGCCCCCATCTTCACATCGCCCTTCGTCCCGAGTCAATTCAAGCCTCGAAGATCAGAGCACCCTTGCCGCCTGTCTTCGCCTCATGGTAAACACGCTACTGCCTTGCTCTTTCATCACATTCGCTTCTAACAATTCTCTCGCATTACAGATATCGCAGTGAATCATATATTAAGCTGCATCCCTTTGTGCTGAGGCTCTTCTCATCCCAAGGGTGATCATCATCTACGCCTCTACTTACGACACGAGCTGACTCTGCGAGTTCAGGGTATATACTCCGGTGCTTGTAATCTTCTCGAGTCTTGACGACCTCCCATTATATACAAGCCTTTACCTCGTCGTCGAACTTCTACCATGGTCATGCATACCTCACAATTGACTACATCTTCGCCTTCGCCCCCACCCGTCGGCACTTTCATTGACAATGGATCTCTCCAACTCGTCGAGATTCTGGGTTATGGTGGATACGGTATCGTATACCGTGCCGTACCCACTATGCACCTCGGTCAGGATCGACCATCATACGCCGTGAAGTGTCTACCAGCGAAACGGCAGTCATCGTCGACTCTTTCCCGACATCGAGCACGTGACCCCCATCTTCATGAGACGCAATTGCACTCCCTCGCGTCCACCCCACCGCATCCCAATATCATCACCCTTCACAAATCCATCGTGGATCCCATCTCACAGCATACTTACATCATTATGGATTTCGCACCCGGCGGTGATCTCTTCACCCAAATTCTTCACAAAAAGGCGTTTTTGGGACATGGTGAGCGCATCCGCAACGTGTTCCTCCAGCTTATCGATGCCGTCGAGCGGTGTCATGAGCGCGGCGTCTACCACCGCGATTTGAAGCCCGAGAACATCCTCTGTTGGGATACCGACGAGGAAATCAAAAGCCGTCGCAGGAATTCCCAAGAGATGCGAGTTGCTTTGACTGACTTCGGTCTTGCTACACGGGAAATTTGGAGCAAAGAATTCAGAACTGGCAGTGTATATCACATGTCGCCTGGTTCGTATTTCCATTGTTTGATTTCGAATATCACCTACTGATACACGTTGCTCAATTAGAATGCCACGGACCCTCTTCTGCATCGACTACGTCTTCAGGGTTGGCAGGTTACTCGCCTCCTCAATCCGACCTGTTTTCCCTCGGAATCATCCTCCTCAACCTCATCACAGGACGTAATCCATGGAAGTCCGCTGCTCCGAATGACCCAACATTCCAAGCGTACTGCCGAGAACCACAAACCTTCCTCATGTCGGTCCTTCCCATCTCTAGGGAGGTGAATGATGCGCTTGTTGGTACCAGCACTGCGTTCGGTGCATCTGGTGGACTTCTCAGCTTGACCCCATGTCATCGTCTTCCTGGTGGCTTTGCTGCCTTGAAGCGCCGGATCAGTGGGATCACCGAGTTCTATAGCTCTGACGTAGTATTTGAGGGTGGTATGGCTCGTTGTGGTTGGGAGGTCGAATCTGGGCCAGTCCCGGATGAGGAATCTGAAGACGAGGATGCTCATGGCAGCTTCGTTCGTGGACCCTCCGAAGTAGCTCAGGAGGAGGAGAACGTTCATGTTGAGGAAGTCGATCCCTCCAAACTTGAAGCCTGGCAAACGGAGGACCAAACGGAATCTACTTGGCAAAGCTCCAACCCTGCTTCACACTGGAGCGCTTCCACCGATGGTGATTCCGAGATGGTTTTCGCTCACCACCGTCGGTCGTCGTTGTCATGGACCCCGACACCTGTAACTCCGAGATCCCACACCCCAACCTCTGTCCACTTCACGATTTCTCGTTCCCGTTCACGGGCTTCCCGCTCCATCGTCTTTTCGCGTCCTTCACCTTCCTCAAGCGGTAGCGAGTACTCTTCGGGCACTCCGGAACCACCCCTCACACCTCCAGCAACATCCGTGGCAGGCAGACTGAGACTCCGTCTCAACACCAACCTGGGCTCGAACGCTGGGGCAGGATCCGGGTATGCTCAACATCCTTCTCCTGCATCACGTACCACTCTCGTCTCTCAGTCACCATACACTCTTCGCTCTGGCGTCTCGCCCATGGCTACTCACATCGTCACTCGCTCACCATACGCTCGTATCCAACCGAATTCTCCGTACGATACCACTACTATCCTCATGGAGCCCAATGGTGGTGATATTGAGGAGGAGATGAGGACGGCTATCGAGATGGAAGATATGGGATACTGGCACGGTGGCGACAACGAGCTCATCCCTGTTCCGATGTCGGCAAAGTCTCCCTTAGACGAGCAACCGCTTCCGATACCTAGGCGAGATATTGGCTATGGCGATTCCTTCTACGATTCGTCAACCGACAGCGAGGATGACCAGGAAGATGACGTCAGGATGAGTATGGCGAGGAGTTATGGTCCAGAAGATCCTTTGCCTCAGGTCAACATCATCCAAGACGTTGGCATGGAGTTCACGTACACCGACTTCTCATACGAGTATTCCTACTCTACGGCTGCTGACGGTCTTCAGGATGAGGCTCAGAACAACCGGATGTCAGTCATCTCGACATCGACCACTATCGCTACCGGTGTCGCTGGTGACGATTTCAACCGAATGTCGATCATCGAGACGCATAACCGAATGTCCATCGTTGCAACGACCCCTACCTCTGCCGTCTCTAACGAGAACAGGATGTCGATCATTCCCACCATGCCGATGCCTATCCCTACCGTCTCAGGGGTTGTTCCTCCTGCACGACCCGAGTCGCCACTTCTAGGTCTTAGCTTCATGCCCTTACCCTCAACGTCAACTCAACCTATGACGATGCCAGAACCATCACCTCCCATCCCTATCCCCACATTCCGTGATGGCTCACACAAGTACCATGAAGCTGAAGCGAGACAGGAAGCCGCGACGTACTCCTTCCTGACCACTGACCCTTCCGCAACGAATGGAGATGAGACCTCTTCTTTCACAGTCCCATCTTTCACCCTTTCTGCTTACCCCTCTTCTTCATACGTCCCCACGACTCAAACGATAGGTCGTAATAGCGGCTTTGCTGGACCGAATGATAGCTGGTCTTTCTTCACCTCAAATGACCTTGATCTCGACCTCAAGTTAGTTACTCCTATTTCACCCGCGCCCTTGCCAATCCGACCACCCCCAACGCCACCCTCACATTACTCCGCTTTCTCGAGGTCCTCGCGCTCTAGGTCCCGGAGACCGAGTCGTAGAGCCCGAGAGAGGACGATGGAGAGGAAGTCGCGTGCTATGGCCACTACCACGGGTGGTCCCACTCCCGTTCTTCAGGAAGAAAGAGAACTACGTCCGAGACGTTCGGCTTCTTCCTTTCTTGCCCTCAGTCTCAGCTCAATGGGACTTGGCGGATTCAGACGAAGTCGGGAAGAGTCCCCTGCTCCTCTCCCTTCCAATACGACGGGAAACGGGACTAAGCCGCCTCCTCCGACACCTGCATCCTCCAATCCGTCTACCCAGACTCAACCTCTCCAGGTTCAAGGCCAGTTCTCGACGCATTGGACACTCAGTACATCAGTGTCTATTTGCGCCGCTCGTGAACAGGCTCGGGGCCGCGAAACTGGAGAGATCCGGAGACGACGCAGGCTGCGATCACCGTTGAGGGGCTGGTTCTCGCCTGGCAAGTTATTCGCTGCTGTCATGCCTGCGTCATCATCCTAAGGCAATGACCTTTTTCTTCCCTTTCATAGTAGCTTGACGCTTCATTGTTGTATTCATACCCATTTGTTCATTTCGTTTGCATTTTGTTCGTCGCATCATCCACTCCCCATTGTTATCATCATCACCCTGCATCCATACATACATCTGTGACATACATCACTCGCATTGCATTTTTATTGTATTCATTACCAACACATACAATTCCTTATTCTTTATTGTAACTTTATTCGGTAGACCCGTACGCATTTGTTACTCTTCTTCATCTTCATTGTTACAACCCTCACATCCTGCATTTTCTTCGGGTTAGTTGCTGTTATACTATGTCTGTTTTTATCACCCACCACACTTCTATGCTGTATCGTAAATGTATGTAGACATATGCCATATGCTTTCATCCTAATGATAGAAGGCGTTAACAACCTCATATTGCGACGCAGAAAACTTGATATAAATAAACAACGGCCAGGGAGAGCATGAAAACATGATAGCATAGCAATACAATTCACTTGGAAACGTGCTACAGTTGTGTTTGCTAACTGCCTAGATGATGTCTACCTAGACGTCTTAGTACTTGAATGGAAAGCAGGATACTCATACTGTACAAATCCTCGAATAGGGACGATCATTAAGTTAGGATGGGGACTGCGTATGCAAGAGTAAAGATCATATCCGAGTCGTTGAATGATGACGCCCCTAAAACATAAAAGTTTCCCATCGATGTGTATAGTGGAGAAGACATGAACATGGGTCGTAGTAGTCCAGTCTGATATCTAAATGTTGATCAGATTCAAAATATCCTTCGAAGTAGGAATTTGAGAACCCCCCCTGCTTTTGCTTGTTGTCGAGGGAAGATTTTATGCGAGCGTTTGGTATAATTACGCAACTCTTCAACCGTAGAGAAGATAGGTACTGGGATGCCGGATCGATGATAATCAAGAAGGTCAACGAGGTTGACATGATATGATTCAATTTTCTACACGGTGATACTCTTAGCGAAACGTATAGTCAAGCATGTACGGGACTAGGGACATACCTGCTTGCATCCCTCCACCGATTCCGGGATTGGATGTATTCGCAAAACGGCGCAAAGGTATTGCCAAGATTCTAGTCTGTGTTCATCAGACCCGTAATCCTTGTTGAATTGGTCCACCATAACGTCTTCAAACTGCTCTTGAATGGTTCGATGGCGTGTTTCCGACCATCGGCGACCGTAGAACCTCTGCAGTCGTGCAAACTCCTGCCTTGCAGGGGCTCTTTGATTGTAACGGAAGTCGGGAAATTGAGTGAAGAAGCGATCAATTACGGTGGCAGGATAGGGCGGAGCGGTGCATATTGGGCATGCATGGGTACAAATATCCTTCGGGGTCTGAACAAAACGATCAGCAGTACTGACATTGAAACAATGTGAAACTCACTGTAACATTTCCACCCTCTGTGGAGTGTCCCTCCGACGCTCGATTACCTTCTACACCACCAAGAGGTAACGGCGTCACGTTGAAAGATGGTCGAGTGTTTTGTGCTAATGCAAGCTCATTGATAGATATTGGCAAGGGCACCCTTCCAGGTACATCCTCAAACAAGCATTGGATCTATAAGGTATTGTGTTCATTTTTATCTGTAATACGACGTTACCCATAAGATCGACCCTGTACAATACATACCACCACAGGTTTCCTCGACTCCTCCTCTTCTCTTTCCCTCAGACCCCTAAGAATATTTTGCATTCGCCGTTCATATTGCTCCGGTGTAAGATTGCTCGGCTTTATATTGCTGTCTGGAGGAGCCAATATAAACTTTGGGGACTGAGAATCATAGACAATGGTGCTTGTACGCGGAGGGAAAGAGGATGAGGGGAAATGTGCTAAGGGTGATACGTATCCATTTGTCCCTAACCATGAAGATTCCGGCTTAGGATCAACATCCATGGGACATGGTAAAAGGTTTAAACGTTTGTGGCTGTTTGTTATCTTCCGCTTAATTCCGCTTAGATTCGTGAAATACGTTATGTAATATCATAATTCCGGAGCGTCCTAAGCAAGTAACAGCCTAAGCATCTCGCCCGATTTTTAGGCATCTACTTATAATCTAGTTGAGTTTCAGGGTCCGTAAATCTTGTTTGTACTTGTGTGCCTCAAGCACCTATCATGTTACCTTTCTGGGATTCAGAATATTGACTCAGTCCACCACTTGTGTCAAATAAGTACTACCCCCAAATCTTAGTTCATAGCATGCTAAAGACAAACAGTTGAGTAGTCAGTATTGAAAGAAGCAGGATACGGTTGAAAAGGACCTAGGACTTTCAAGTGAGCAACAAGTGAATGTACAAATTCTGGTTGAATGGCCCCAAGTTGACTTGGTAAATTTCACTTACGGTGCTGAAAGTGAATGTAAGTAACTTTTATAAGGCGTAAGTGAGTCATGTAAATGAAAACTGTTAACCATCCTACTGGTTGTGTCCAATGCCACATATAATTCACTCCCCAAATCACTCAATCTTAGTCCGAGCTTCCCTTACCCTCTCCAATTATTGTCAAGCTCCCTACTAGCTCCCTCAACATCTCCAGCTCCTCCTCTATTTCCGTGTTTATCCACTGCTCCTTTTCTTCGATCGATTCTAGAGTAAGATGTTCCAACGGCTTTGCATCTCGCCTTGCCCTTCGTGTGAGCAAATCCCGCGTTCGCAAGATATGACCAGCAGTAAATCCTCGACGATTATAGCAGATGACATGTAAGGAATCGAGGTTAGGAAATAGTATATCGCCATGTCGAGATCCAATTGACGTCATGAACGCAAACAAGAGAGACCGCTCTGCATCGAGATGCAAGGTGCGTAGCCCTTGTAATTGATGGCAACAGCTGGTCACAATAACTTCATCGTCTCGATCGAAGTTATTGTGGGATAACACGATATTCAAGGATTCCAGGGAATCCAAGGAAGGGTAGATTGTGTCGCAGAGGATATTCACTAATTCGTGCAATCGTCCGCGGTCCTCAGCATAAACAGTGATATCTACTGAAGGCGATTCCTTGTTAACGCAGCTATAACGAAGTGGCCATCCCTTGAAATTGACGAGGTACGTCCGACGGTGCCTAGACCAACCGACCTCTAGCTTTGCGTGACGAAGAGACAGAAAATGAGTTTGATACTCAGACGCCAAGGTTTCAAAAAATGTTCTGAAGAGCGCCGCATTCTCGGTATCATCTCCCAAGATGGTGTCGATGGATATTTGGATAATATGTGAGCAAGCAATCAGCTTCGTTATGGTGATCACAGGGATTATACCCCCAGAAAGCCTCAGAACACGAATAGTTGGCTTCGTGACGGGTAATTCGGGGCCTACAATTGGGTCCGAAATCAGTGGAAGCAACTTCTCCATCTCCAAGGTCCCCAGAGACGTAAGTTTGGCAAGCATGGAGATGAGACGATTAACGTCGTCCGCATCGAGGACCGTCCAGGAGCGGACCTTTAACTTGCGAAGGGATGGTGGTAGGGGTGATCGTGTCCAATCTATTGCCTGGCATGATGCAGTATCGATAGCGAGGCTTTCTAGACTCTGAAGACAGCCTAGAAACTTATCGAGGATATTGGACTCTAGCTGACGTGTCTCTTCATCTTCAGGTAATTTGCACGAGACTGTTTTCATAAGCGGAGAGACGGGCCACGAAACTTCGCTTTGAGAGTTTGGAAGTAGGATGTCGAGATTGACTATATGTGGAAGGTGCTCAATGATGGGCTCCCAAAGAGGACCGTTTTCATTTAATACACCCACTGTGTGTATGGGAGCAACGCCACTATGGGATAGCCACTCCTTAGCTACTTCAGTTCGGGATTTGGACAACGGTCGGTTGAGTAGGACGTAGGCGAATAATGTTGCATGTGACAGAGCGATGGATCTCCAATAGCGACATACATGCGCCACTTTGAGCCATTCGTACGGTGGATGGTCCAGGTCATGGGAGGCTGTCATGCTCATTTCATGATATCCCGGCGGTGTGCAGATTAGCATGTATTCCCTGAAAATTTCGGCGAGAAGCTCTTTTGGAAGCAAAGTATTGATTAGTGGCCTGACGAGATTGAGACAACCCTTGTAATGACTAATAGCGTCATTTTGCTTCTCAATCTCTTTACGAAGCCCACGAATTACTTCATGGTGCCCATCGATACGTGTAAGCAGATTTTCGGCGGTAAAATAGGACATATCATGGTTGCTAGTGAATGTTCCGTCGGGATGTACGGAAATACTTTATATATAGAAACTATGACCTTTCGTATGACAACAAATAACACAAATGTATACGTACCTCGTTGAAATTGAGTCCATTTAGGTAGATTCTGACTGTGGAAGTAGAGGAGAAAGCCAACGTTAACATTGAAGGTCAGGTTCAACGCTTAACCCACCTTCCACACGTGTCCACTTAGTCATACTAAAAGGTTAAGGATCAGCAAGTCACACATGTGTCTTTCAACTTCATTGTTAACCCTGCACAGACATTGGCAACTATGGCCGTAAGAGGTTGCTATGTTTATCGGTACAAGGGCTATTACTTTGTCACACATTCGAGATCAAGTGCCAGTCCTTATCGAGCCTCGCGAAACCACTCGCCAACCTGGACCGCAAGGAATTTCATAGGTGGCTCAGCGAACATATCTAGTTTTTTAGGAATCTGTTTACTACGTTGGTTTCCAAACCTGATGATAAACAGCATTGGCTTGTCACAATGCCGGATTCGACGGATTCCACGTTCTTCGTCCCCGTGCCACCTTGTTTCTAGAGTATGTCTACGAACTTGATTTGGATAACCTCATTTTCTTTATAAATCGCCACCCGTTCTTCCGCCTGAACGGAGTACCTTCAAACAGCATTTTTATGGCGGACAACGGATCAAATTCAGATCATACTCTTGCGGAATATGGAACCATTGAGATGAAGAGGTGGTTCCCTGGGGGGTTGGATGTTAACACTACGGGGCAATTGATATTCACAAGTATTGATCGTCAAGAATGTGACTTTTACGTGTGTAAGGTAGAGACGAAAGCCCCACAGTGAAGCAGTTTAAGAGGGTGTGGCTGGGATTCTCTTCTGACAAGTAGATTAGCCCTGTGGTTTTGAAGTGTCAATTTGTTGCACATAATGTTGTCAATAACGGCACGAGTTTTAGTTCAGCCACTCCACATTCGTAGCCCGCCGGAAAGATATAGACAGTCAGAGCCATCAATAACGTTGAGCAATAACGTACAACAACCAACTAAAGCAAATGACGATGAGACAAGTACAACAAAGCGACGAAGGGTAATGATCAAAGATTGCTAAGGCTACGCTTCTTGACCAGTAGCGTCGTTCCAGATCTTGCGGAAGAGTTCCACAGCAGGGTCACCAGAGGGCCCGACTTTGGCAAACGAGACCGTACCAAGAGTCTGAGCATAGTTCCGCAGGTACGGTGAGTACTGCAGTAGAGAGTTAGTACCAATGGTGGAATCAGATCATAACCAAGGCCTACCAAGCGACAGAAATGTCTATACCACCCCCAGGTCTCCCATGTCAACCATTCCTTCTCATCCCAGTTGACACGATTGTGCCACGATTTTTCCAAAATCACTTCTCCAGCACGGGGATTAGGTTTTGTTTGGGACACAAGACAATCAACAAATCCATCGAGTGCTCGCGACAGTGCGCTCTTCTGTTCTCTTGTCAATGTGGCGAAAGCTTTCAGCGCGGTTGTCAGTGCGGCCGACTCAATTATAGGAACATCTGTAGGATTATGTGTCAGTTGCCAGAGATAACGTTATTGTCACTGAAACTTTACCAGGTTTGGTTTCGGCGTCGACCTCCATTGCGGCCTGGTCTTTGGCCTTGGCTCGAGCCGCGTTATCATCCTCCTCCTTGCGCAACGCGGTCACACGTTTCCGGGCAATGACGACACGTCCATTGGCCTTGTCAAGGGCGCCCTTAAGCAGTAGCCATTGATACGCTTCAAGACTGGACGAGTCTTGAGTGGAAACATATTGTCGTCCATGCAAGAATGTCCACGCGACAACGTCCGTAGGGTCAACGATCTGATACTGCATCAGCTTGTCGCAAACGATCACGATCATGTGTTTGGTGTATTTCCAGAATGCGATAACGGCATCCAGGATGTCCTTTCGGGCCTCGAAGTTTGGTGAACCACCGGAGGAAATACCTCCTCCAGCGAGATTTCGGAGGAGAGGAAGATACCGTTCGATAGCGTTAAGGAAGTGAGAGAATGAACGCGAGCCGATGTGCAGAAGGGATTGGACAGCGATGGAGCGAATGACAGAGTCAATGTTGGTGTCGCTGTCTGTTGTTTCCAGAGAATTCTTCAAGCCTTGAAGGTGAACAATCACATCATCCGCCTTCGCTCGTCCCCTGATGAGATTAAGTACAGTCTGCGCGGCGTCATGATACGCGTTAGCTATAACGAGCCCAGGTTAGCAAAAAGTGGTATTTATTTATTATTTATTGGACCTACCTGGGTCATCGTACTCGTAATCGGGTCCAGGTGCTTGGGCCGGAACCAATTTGAGGTCTGGGTTTTGCATCGGCTCAGGAAGAGTCTTGATGATTCGGTCGTAGTAGGACAGCCTGATTTCAAAATCGACTGCTCGGCGCATGAAAGTACGTCTGGGGTGCTGAAGGGAGAGTTCCAAATCCGGCATCCTAAGGAATCCGAATTATTTCTCGAGTGTGAGTAAAAACTATGATCACTTACCATTCTTTCCACACCCATTGGAAGTTGAAATTACTCATGTGGATGGAGAACCATTCCACAAATCGCAGAGCAATTTCCACGTCTAGTCCGTCTGCGAGAAGGTTATACAGTTTACGTATAGACTTACCAACGGCAGGTCCGATGGTCGACGGGGAGAGTTTGCACAGTTCAGTAATCAAAGCTATGTAGTAAGTAGCTTTGTGTGACGACTCCGGTAGCAGGAAAAGGGTGCTGAGAATGGTCTGGATAACAAATTAATAAGTGCCGGACGACGACACCTCCAGGGTAACTGACTGTACCTCAATCAGAGTGCTTTCAAGTTGCCAATCCTTGCCTGATACAGGTTCCTGCGGTGGCGCGCCTGGTCTTGGTTTAAATGTTCCCGGTAATGTCCATTTCGGGAATTCCAGAAGTAGACGGGCACACTCTTTACGATTGACTTCGAAGATATCAATCAGGTCAAGCAATCCGGTACGGACAGCATATCCGACGGGCGTGGTAGGGTCCGGTGAGACCTGTCACATAATAGATAAGTTACCGACAAAGGGCATCGAAATGAGATTACCAACATCGTTGTCGAAAATACGAATGTAAAATTCTGGCCATTCTTCCTTTTTGACAAGAGCGTCTTCACCAGAATCAGTCGACAAGCTGTCTAGTTCGATGACTTCAGGAGGTACAAGGACGGAGGGAAGCTCGAATGGAGCAGTAATCGGCCGCGGAGCATTAATGTACGGTTGGGGGAAGCTGTCGGAAGTTTGTGCAAAGTCTGAGGCGTTCAGGATTTGAAGAGCGCTTAGAGCAGCGTCCAAGAGCTGTGACAACGTCAATACGAAAATGCATTGGCACAAGGAGCGTATATCACCTCATCCGCAGATTCAACGGTCACAGAATCCGAATGAAGGGCCACTGTGGGTTGTACGAGCTTCTTTGCGTCTATTGTGGACTCTATGTATGCCTGAATCGTGCTCATGATATCAATAACGTTTATACTAGGGTTCTCTTTGATAATAGAACCGGACTGGTCATGGTTGAAATGGTGAGTAGGGTCGATACAGAGGTAATTTGATGTAACGCACAATCATAAGCCCTTCTGATGCACATAACGCTGCTTTCTTCGCTCGACCATGCGAGACACCAAACTCGTCGAGAACAGCAGCAAAGGAGCGTAGAAGTTCGAACATTGTTTGCGTAGTGATGACCTCAGCAATAGTCAAATGCGCGAATAGTTGAATCTGTAGGGAGGCGCGTCGTGAACTTCGTACCTATAATAGCACTTTAAGAAACTCACTGAAAGCCTCATTTCTCTCCACACTAGCTTGTCCAACGACGCCTGGAATCCCTTCCAGAAATCTTCCAAGATTTGTCGTCCTAATGTTGGCGAGGAGCTGGTTGATTCTTCGGCGTCGGCAGGAGGGTCATACAGTTCTCTGAGTAATGCGGCATAGTATGGAATTTTGAAGGGCTGCTCTGTTACGCTACAGAGGCATGCGTCAGACACCACTTTGCAAGAAAAGACAACACCACGCACGCTATCCGGAATCCTTCAGCAATGACAGGAGCATTCAGAGCAGGTTCTTCGCGAAGTTGTTTAGCTAGACGAGGTACCTCCTGGACTGGATCCTTTGACAGACATTGGTTAAGGGTTCTGAATGAGTCTTTTACAACTCACCACCTCTCCCATTTTGATAATTGTGTTTTTGAGCTTCTGCTCCGGGGTCTCGTCAACTTCTCGTCGAAAGTCATCTTCGTAACCTGCTCGTAAAGTTCACGACCTCATATTTAGCATCTAGAAATAGCATTCCGCACCTCTGTGGTTGTTTCTTCTTCGATGGTAGCTCATATTTTTGGGAAAGCAGCGTACGTTCAGGCTGAGTTCAAGTTCAATGTTACCTAGAGCTCGGATCGTTCAGTATACGAGTACAGGCGTATAATTACGGGAAAATACGATACGCGCCGGTACTATTACATAAGCAATACGTATACGATCCATTTATGAGTATTCGTAAAACCGGCGTACGATATTGTACGTTGTATTCTTACCAAATTTGAAGCCAGCCTTAGGCTAATCTTAAGCATTGAGAGACTGTCTAAGATATCTCTTTACACTCTTGGTACCTTTTTGCAACTGAAATAGATACACCCAGATGTTCAAATGCTCTCCATAAGTAATCTCTGCTCGGCAATGCGGCACTGAAAGTCTCACGCCACATGGAGCGCTCATCAATATTATAACCCCATGTGCATCTTAATATGTAAGTACACTTTCTTATCATATGTAACATTTACTTCGTTATCGCATATAATTTGCTTGTTACCTTATCACAACTTGAATAATCATTCCCAGTTAATACCTTTCTAGTTTCATCCCCCTACGTCACCCGTCTCGTATCAAACAACTTAGCACGATCTTGCGTAGGGTTGCAAGGTATGTTCTTTGCCATCTGAAATGTACGAAACTCACGCCGCAACCTCATCTCCAAAGATGCCGGGAGCTACTCACCACGACGACGACGAGATGCACGAACTCAACCAAGAAGCCGACTTTCTTGAAGCAAAGGTCTCAGTCAACCCTAATGGCACAACTGACGAGGCTGAGAAGCTCAAGAAACACCACAGCGACCCTGAGGCACAAGCCATGGTTATCGAGTCTCTGCGTTCACAAGTGCAAGATTTGTTTTCCCAAGTGTCACAACTAAATAGCAAACTCGTACGCTCATACGATCGTGTCTCTGACCTAGAAGATGAACTACATGTCAATTCATCCAACCTTCGTCAAGCTACTGTTCAGATCTCTCAACTGGAGCTAGAGCGAACCCAACATCTGGCTGCGCTTAGCACAGGCCTGCTTGTCGAAAAGGAGCAAGTTACATCAGAACTTACCCGATTGATGGAGAAAGCTACGGATGAGGCTGCAAGACGTGGTCAGGCTGAAAGTGCTCGTGCTGAGATCGAAAAGGATTTGGATGACCTCAGTGCAGGACTTTTCGACCAGGCCAACAGGATGGTAGCGGAGGCTCGGTTCGCCAGGGCGAGAAGCGAGCAGAAGGTCACGGAGACAGAGCAGGCTCTGAAGAGTGCCGAGGAGGTGGTCGGTCTTCTCCAGTCTCAGATGCAGACATTGCAAACCGATAAGGAAGAAGCAGAACGGAGTATGGCAGAAATGCGAGCAACTATGGGCAAGGGTAAATGGGTAGCAAGGCCAGATCCAGCCCGAGGAACCAAGCTGCGTCTATTATGTACGCACTTGCCATACCACGATTTTTTACAGTTCATTGGGCACTTGCGAGCAATACGCCCGGGTACCCAACTCCCTCCAGCAATGTCCACTCTGCTACCCCTTCCCTTTCTTGCGCGGTTGATAGCGGAAGACTCGTATGTATTGAATTTTGATATGTCCTTTATCTATTAATTTCTATAAATATAGGGATCCCACTGTCCGCTTGGATCTAGCACCATCATTAAATTGGCTTACTCGTCGCTCCGTTTTAGCTGCTATCCACAGTGGCCAGCTTACCGTTGAGCCCATGTCCACAGCCACTCTATTGGAAGAGCTTTCGCCTCCCTCTATACCCGGAACCACCATTCATACCCACGTTGCCTGCGCCCTCTGTGGTGCAACCATTTTAGAACCTCCTTCTACGAAATCATCTAATTTATCACCTTCTCGTAATGGCTCATGGTCTTCTGCATCTGCTTTGTTCAAGAACCCGTTGACAAGCATCTCTAACGTCTCGAATACTAACCTCACATTACCATCTTCAAATCCACTTCATAACGCTCCTCCTAGTGAGCCTCCAACTCAAGTATATATCTTTCGTTTGGCCACTTCGTCGTCAGGACTGCCGGTTTCGATACAGCAATCGAATGTCCAAACACGACCCACAATCTATCCCCTTTGCACCACTGGTTGGTGTCTCAACCGACTACGAACTACTTGTTCACTTTGGGCCTTCGTCCGAACGGGTGTTGTAGAGAGGATTTGGGAAGAAACATCTTACATCCCGCCTGCGTCTCAAGAACAGACCAAATCCTCCGAACCCAATTCGCCGACTTCTGACAAACCACCGCCGCCGCCTGCCCGTAGATCACGTATGGGTATTGGTGCGCTGTGGGGTTCAATGCAACGTGGTCTAAGCGGGACTAGAGACTCAGAGAAGGACCCTGCGTTCAAGAGTGAGGAGCCCGAGAAGAAGACGACCCCTTCTGCACCACCTACGCCTGAGAAGAGAAGACTTCCTCCACCACCGCCGTCTCATCCGCCATTGCATGCGCCTATACCGAAGTTGGCTGAACTTCAGGCAACAGCTTCGCAGGCTCCTTCCTCAGAGGCTAAGCCTACACCTCCACCACTACCCCAGAGGAATCGCACTCGGGACGAGCATCAACGAACACCTTCACATTCTGATCGTCCTCCCCTACCCCCTCGTAGCTCACTCACAATTCCTCCTACAAACGGTTCCACTGCTACAGACCAGAAAGCGACAATACCAGAAAAGGAGGCGTCTGAGTCCACGGCGCTCGAGTCTGAAGCTCCTGATCTCGCTCGTGCTGACTCTCATGATAGTTTTGCCACAGCTGAGTACCCTTCATCGACGTCCTCACGCCCTTCGTCACCGTCGACTATCCCTCTACCAGCGTCTGGTCCTTCAACACCTATTCAGACTGAGGCTGCGTTGCCGAACATTGCTGCTCCGGCAGCCCAGGAAGAAATTACTCCCGCGGATGCTGCGGCACCGACACCAGCAACTGAAAGTACTGTGCCTGCGTCAGTAGCGCCTATATCAGGTGTCCCACCACCTTTACCCCGGCGTGCTGCTGCTCGTACGAGACCTACGTCTGTTGTTGCCCCTGTTCCACCACCTGTGGTTGAATCTGCCGAGACAAATGGTGTCACATCTTCAGATACAGATACGAAACCTGCAGAAGCTCCCACAGAGACTAATGGCTCGCACGAAACCGAAATTAAAACCGACTCTCAAGAGGCTCTCACCATAACAGAGAGGTCCGGATCTGATGCTGTCGAAAAATCTCAAGAGGAGCTCTCAGTCCAACCGACTTCCGCTGAAACTCCTACCACTCCTCATTTCGACGATCGAGCATCCCACTCGTCTATCGAGAAAGTCTCAACTTCACCTGCGGTTGTTTCGGAAGTCGACCCAACCGAGAATCACACTGCTGAACTCAACGGACATGCTGAGAAAACCGAAGGTGGGGATGAGGAGGATGAGTTCCCTGGTACGTTTGTAACTGACGCCACTTGGGAAGAGAGGACGTGGAAGGAATTGGTTAAGTTGCGAGAATATATGTTCTGGGCAAGGTTGGGTGGTCGTCGGTAATCGGTTGTCACTGGATGACTAGTCGTCAATTTATTTCGAGGTTTGTTTGACTTTATGATGATATTTGGTGAGACGTTCAACTTTTTGTGTTTTGGTGTATTGAAGATAGGTTTTTGCTTGAGTTCGTGGTGTTGGTAGGAGATATTTTATGTCAATAATGCTGCTCTTCAATTGCATGGACCATGTCTTTTCTTTCCCAGTCACCGGTTGCTTTACTTCGACCTCAAAATGATATCAGGCACATTTATGCAGGAAGTGGCACGTGTTTGCTACTTACTATTGCCGCCGTGGTGCCTGCATCATTCCGCCTCCAGGCAACTCCACTCTTACACTCTAGCATTACACTCATTACTCCTTTGGCGTGGGGTTTGAGGCTCTCGATCGTCATAATGTGGTGAGTGCGCCCCTATATCCAAAGGTTCCGAATAGCATAAAACAGTTGAGTCTACCTGACATCGAGTCCCACCCAACTATTCCACTCTACATCTTAACGTTACAACAACTTTTCCCTATATACTTACTGAACTTAATCGACATGCCTCTCTTCGGACACAAAGACGTACGCTTACACGTCTATCTTTCTCATTCTAGATTGTACTCACTCCTCGTATAGAAACACGCTACTGACCACAACACAACTACTGCTACCGCTACCGACCCCTCTCACCCCCTAACCGGTGTCCGAGGGACAGACCACAACGCTGGTCCTGGAATTGGCGGAAACACCACCGGCATTGGCTCTGCAAACGCAGGCTACAACACCCAACCTGGCCTTAATAACCGACAAGGCTACGCTGGCACCACCGGTGTAAGTCCCTCTCCCTAGTTTCTTGCACGACTTCTACATCATTACCGACAAATTATTTTGTTATGTAGAACCACGATCCTTACGGTACCACCGTAGCACATAATGATCCTTCCGTACCACCCGCACAGCACATTAACTCTGGTAGTGGACACCACAGTGGTACAGGGTCGAGCATAACAGGCAAGGTGGAGCATGCTGTTGGCTCGATGGTTGGTTCCCAAGCCTTAAAGATGAAGGGCATCCAGAAAGAACAGGAAGCTCAGGCGTTCAAGCAGCAAAGTGCTGAACTTGTCGAAGCTGAGAAGCTGGAGCGAGAAGCTTTGCTCAGACGTGAACGAGCAGTCCAACATGGTTAGTTTCTTTATCTCGGCTTGTGATCATTCCGTGTTGGACTTGAGACTGATGGTGGACTTTGACAGGTGCTCATCCTAGAAATAAGGCTCTTGGCGGCGGCTTCCAAGGCCAGGAGTTTGGTAACAATTTTGACAACGCTCCTGGGACTGGACCGACCGGGCCTCAGGGTTATGGTGGTGGGCAAGTGTTGTAAATTAAATGGTGTTACTACACCGGACATGATGTCATCGGCCTATTCGCAAAAGATACCGAAAACTATGCAACTATTCTGTACGGTTCTAATTGTAATCATTATTAGCAGCTCTACGGTCTATCGAAGCCTTATTGAAACAACGTGCCTCAGAACAGAAGCATGCTGATCACTGTTCCGAAAATAACCAAGCGAAAGAAAAAATAGGCAGAGGCATCGTCAGCTTGCGAAACGGCATTAGGTGAACCTCATCGCCGTTCTATTGAACACATGCACAACCCGATATACCCTTGATATGTCCCTCAACGTGTTGGTCGGGGGATCGACTACTTATGGACCTGAGAACTTGATATTTCACAGACTCCCGGTGGTTTCAAACGTCCGAAGTCATGGATGCGCGTTTGTAGACGGAGTAGAATGTCCTTCGACACCTTAAGGGTACGGTTCTGCTGCTAGGGACAATGCAGTCGTGTATTTGTCCTGATTGCACTGCTGTTAGTCGTTGCCGTGGGGCTTTATCTGAAACAGGAAGACTATTATGAGATCGGTGTTCAGCGTGACACCGGCCCCCAAGCAGGACATTAGTTGTCCAAAGCGTTGCTCTTGGTCACTGGTTCGAGATAATTCGAGATCGTGGGCGTTGACATATTGATTATTAGGATGATTCGCCCTACCATGCAGACTCGAGGATCCCTTCCTGGCCCAAGGGCACCTTCGTAACATTTCTAGATCCCCTCCATGTACCTATGTACCTCGTCAAATACAACCATATTTTGAATAAAAATGAGCTGCACGTGTCGATTTTTATTATGAAGCTGAAAAAAACTGGAATACGATAGAATTCGCCTCGAAGAAACGTTGAGCCTGTTGTGGACGACAAGCAAGGCGATGATAATTGCGGCTATACGGTGTAAATTTGTGACAGTATGTGACGATGTGACGTCACCCACAGCGAAGCGCCCGAGGGGTATATCATGCTAGACCGTAAACGATACTTCACAACTTCCACTCCATCTTTCCCCCAACGGTGAGTACGCCATGCTCGACGATGAGCACGTACTAACATAAATCTCACAGAATCCCTCTCACGAAACTCTTCTTCACGATGTGTGGTATCTTTGCGTATTGCAGCTACTTGCAGGACAAGGTGAGTTGTTTCATGTTGCAACATTCGCATATAGCATCGTATCAATCGGAAAAGACGTCATGGAGACAGTTGGAGACAGTCGGAGCACTCATAGGGTATAGTTTCTTTGCTGCGGAGAGTCGGATACCGCCATTACTTGAATAGCTCAAAGAACTGCATCGTGTATGCTGCTCGAGACGTCCTCGTTCCAAGGGCTTGATCTCAGGCATGTTCGTCATCAAGGTTCGCCATCTATAGCGGAGGCTTGGATGAAGCCTCAAAATATTGCCGAAAGTCGTTTTGCAGATCACCATGTGGTGTTGATCATGAACGTCGCGTTCCGTTACAACCTTTACCCTTGCACTTAGCTGTCAGTGAGACGTCATTCATGATTCTGTTATACGGAGTGTCTATTCCTTTCCCTAATGATCGTCACAACCCAGAGCGAGCTTCCCGATTGAAATGATGCTAGTCTTCCCATTATTATCTGTTGTCTTTGTTGGATGACTTACTGAGCAATATTCTTTACAGGACAGAAAGACGATCTGCGAGATCCTCTGTAACGGACTCGCTCGCCAAGAATACCGTGGTTATGACTCCGCAGGTATTGGTATTGACGGCGACACGCCGGGCGAGATGTTCTTCTTCAAAGAGGTCGGCAAAGTAGCTGGCTTGCGCAAGAAGATCGCCGAAGCCAGCGTTGACACATCAAAGACTTTCGTTTCTCAAGTCTCTATCGCACACACCCGATGGGCGACCCACGGACCTCCCTCGATTGTCAACTGTCACCCTCTTAGATCTGACCTCAAGGCCGATTTCACTGTTGTTCACAATGGTATCGTCACCAACGCTGCTGCTCTTCGACTTGTGCTCCAAAAGCGCGGATACAAGTTTGAAAGCGAGACCGACACAGAAGCCGTTGCCATCCTTACGAAATACATCTACGACTCACAAGCCGATAAACGTATCACGTTCCCCGACCTTGTGAAGACTGTTTTGAAGGAACTCGAGGGTTCGTTTGCTTTCGTTTTCAAATCTCGCCACTATCCCAACGAAGTTGTTACCGCTCGTCGTGGTTCCCCCCTGTTAATTGGTGTCAAGACCGAGAAGAAGCTGAAGGTTGATTTTGTTGATGTTGAATTCCATGCTCCCGAGGGGGAGAACAAGGGTCTTGAAGCTCGTAAGTTCCGTCGATATGTTGAATAACCACTTGCTAATGTCTCTTCACCAGTTGCACCGACATCGCCCGGCGGTCTACTTGCTCCTCCGTCTGGTGGTTCTAACCTTCTTCGCACCCAATCGCGTGCATTCATGTCCGAGGATGGCCTCCCTCAACCCATCGAATTCTTTGTCGCTTCCGATGCTTCTGCCATCATCGAGCACACCAAGAGAGTGCTTTACCTCGAGGATGACGATATTGCCCACATCGCTGAGGGCGAGCTTCACATTCACCGTCTCCGTCGCAATGAAGGTGAACCCCAAGTGGCCGCCCACCGTATGATCGAGACGCTCGAGCTTGAGTTAGCCGAGATCATGAAGGGAAAGTTCGACCACTTCATGCAGAAGGAGATTTACGAGCAACCCGAGTCTGTGGTTAACACCATGCGTGGTCGTGTCAACTTTGACAACAACAGTATCACCCTCGGCGGTCTCCGTGCCTACCTGCCTATCATCAGACGAGGCCGAAGGATTGTGTTCTGTGCGTGTGGTACATCATACCATTCTGCCATTGCTACCCGTGCCATCTTTGAGGAGTTGACTGAGATCCCGGTCAGTGTTGAGTTGGCGTCGGATTTCCTGGATAGGAAGACCCCCATCTTCCGTGATGATGTTTGCGTGTTCGTCAGCCAGAGTGGTGAGACTGCTGATACCATTCTCGCCCTCCGTTACTGTCTGGAGCGTGGTGCCCTTTGTGTTGGTGTTGTCAACACTGTTGGTTCGACTATGTCTCGTGAGACCCACTGTGGTGTCCACATCAACGCTGGTCCCGAGATCGGTGTCGCCTCTACCAAGGTATGCTACATTGTTAACGTGACATTGATTGAGCTGACATTGTACTTAGGCGTATACTTCTCAATACATCGCACTCCTCATGATCGCTCTCCAACTTTCAGAAGACCGTATGTCCCTTATATCTCGCCGAACCCAAATTATCGAGGGTCTCCACGCCCTCCCCGGCCAGATTCGGGAAGTCCTTGCTCTCGACAAGAGTTTGCAAGAATTTGCTACCAACGATCTCCACAACCAACGCAGTCTCCTTCTTATGGGTCGTGGATACCAATACGCCACGTGTCTCGAGGGTGCCCTGAAGATCAAGGAGATCTCGTACATGCACTCGGAGGGTATCCTCGCTGGTGAACTCAAGCACGGTCCTCTTGCTCTCATCGATGAGAACATGCCCGTCATCATCGTCATGACTCAGGACTCCCTTTACCCTAAGGTACAGTCGGCGTTCTCGCAGATCACGGCACGAAAGGCCCAGCCCATTGTGGTGTGTAACGAGGAAGACGATGCGATCCCGAAGGGTGTGAAGACCATTAGGGTACCCAAAACCGTCGATTGCTTGCAGGGTATTTTGAACATTATTCCCTTGCAATTGCTTTCGTACCACCTTGCTATCAAGAACGGATTCGATGTCGACTTCCCCAGGAACTTGTAAGTTTCGTGCTCCGTTTTCGGCATTATACATCACTAACAACTATTGTTTCTTTCAGGGCCAAGTCCGTTACCACCGAGTAAATGTTAAAGTGTCGAGGAGAAGAATCAAATTAAAAAAGAATTGTAATCTCATTGTGGCGTATCACATAACGGACCTTGCGATATTCCATTTTCATCCACAGGACGGACAGTTGGTTTTACTACTTATCGGACGTGGTTACGATGTTTTAGTCTTACGATTTTCTACTCCCCCCTCTTGTGTTTGCCCCGTTTCGTTTGCGCAGTGTAGTGACCGGCGCGATTTGCTTTGTTATAGAATAGAAATCCATCTGGCGTCGTTGTCGTAGGTGTTCAAAATGCGGTTCAGACATGACATACCTTTCAGATTAACTATTGCAGGGTTGCTTTTATGGTGCTTGCCGTGTCTGCAGGTTGCGGCTTCGTGACATGTCAGCGCGATTGATGTCTCTTTCACAGCAATAACGGTGGAGTTTATACAGTGTTTGCTACTGATCCAAATCTTGATATTGAATGTCGTGCAGCTAGTCGATGAACTAAACTTACTGTTAGGGTATGTCAATTGAAAGTCACAACTGCTTCTAGTAGTCTGTGTGTACAGAAACAGCCCTGTTAACGAACTCCCCAAATGTCTAAGAAGCGGACTAAAGTGGACTCCAATGACCAAAATCTCGATCCCCCCTTTGTCGAGAGGGCAGGGTGTGTTAGAGTGGGATGAACCAACAAACAAGTGAGTGTGTTTGCTGTGATGGGGTAACTAGGAGTTTCTGAGATACTCTTGGACAGGCGGCCCAGGTGAAATAAGTTTGAGGATTTTTGTTTGTGAACTGAGAGTTGGGATACTCTATCCAAGGAGGAGACTACGGTCAACGTCCGGAGTGAAATAAGGCGAAACTAGCCAAGTCGCGTCCATCGCAGATCAATGAGGAGTAAATCCCGGCAAGGCGATCGCGTGAGCCGGATAGAATTGTTGCTACTGACTCTTTGTTGTACCAGGACGAGGCTCATCCAATTCATAGTTGGTAGAAAGAATCTATGCATAGAACGATTCATCGTCATAAGAGCTAACGAGGTGATCACCCAGATGGACTAGAACAGTAATTCCATTCGTACTTAGGATCCATGTGTAAGTGTTGGGTAAGAAAACATATGTGTAAACGTTCTGGATATCCCGTTGTGGCGTACAATGTCAAGATGGGTTCCGAAGTCTATGGGAGGATAGGCTACCACAGTGTCCATCAAGAAATTAGAGGCTTCTAGTAGCAAACCTAGCGACCTAAGATGGATTTGGAGAGCCTGCAAGTCGTTCTTCGTGAATTTTATCAACTTGCGAAATGTGGAAGCCCCTTCAGTGACATATGCGCCAGGTTCCTCAGGATACGCGTTATCAGCGAAGTAGCAGCCTTTATAGCGACAAACAAGGTATCCTCCCGTTCCCATAATGATCGGGATGTATTACTGAACCACGAAAAGTCAAAACCTATTAGATGCGTCAACAAGAAAAGAGATGTTCGAAGAACCAACCTGCCACTTGACTACAAACAGTGGTAGTGTGGGGTACAAGACGAACAAGTCGAGCGTCTTGACCTGAATGCGTATTGTTCCGTGTACGTCGCGTATGTTATACTAGAAACCATCAAGAATTTCGTAAGTCGGAAGAAGAGGACTCACGTCCGCATATTACACGAAGACAGTGACCAACAACGCCTGTCTTCTTGTGGGATGTATGTCGAATCTCGATCATTGTTATCGATACAAGCTCGGCTTCATTGCGCCAACTATTTCACAGATGATAGTACTGTACTATCTTGAATAGGTGAGATCGTATCTTGGATTCTGGACGGAATAGTGTCATCCGAACTAGCAGTATACCTTGTTGAATAGGCTGCTCAACAGAAAGATAATATGCCCACCGCTCCGACCCTGAACCCAATGATCTTGATTACCTGGATCCCAACTTGTAGTCTATGGACTTGTTGCGTTACTTCCTAGTCGTGGACTTTGGTGGTCTTGTCTTCGTCCGAGGCAAGGCGGGAGGGTGTGTCCCCTGATTGAGCAGCTGATATTCTTTGATGACGCCAAGGTGCAGACAGCCACCCTGAAAATGATAAGTGAGTCCGTAAGGTGGTCGTCTAGCAACTCATGGCAGAAGATAAGTAACAAGGTACGTACGCAGTTATGTAAAGAGATACGTGGTTGGCTTGAGTCGTCTATTTGTGATCATACTGGGACCTGTTGTGGCGGTACCAATTCAACGAAGCATTCGTAGTACCCCCTTGCCCAACGGAGCAATACACATCCATTTAGATTCTATATATGTCCCTGTCACCGAAGCAATCGAACTCGGGGTCGCGGTGGCTCCTACGCTAGCGGGTCTTCAGATCTGGTCAATGTATTGAAAGATGTAACGCACTCAAGGGTCATCGCAATCTACTGCGGTCTGTCGGGCTAGAACCTGAGAGTAAATAGGCTCGTATCAGGACACCCTCAGGGTTCAAAGATATATCATATACAAACACCGGACTTTGTGCGATCAAGACCGGAATTGAGTCAGCCATGGAATATGTCATCATGGCCAGTCTTCGTCTTGAGCGTCCAGAAGTCTATAATCGCAGGGTCAAGCGTTCAAGCCACCCAAGCCCATTGACATTTGGGGTTACATGAGCCACAGCGTATGGTGGCCCTGCATGTAACTCCGAGAACGAACGCTCCGTAAAGACATTACTTTTGCAAAGTCATAGCCGGCCATTGGGGGTCAAAAGAAGTTAGCATGTACAATCAATGATAAACCAGCTCCAGGCGTATCTTTGGGGCAGAAAATAGCTTTCGACCCATTCCCAGGAGTCGTCCAAGATATCGTCATGCATCATAAATGAGAACACAAATCTGGAACCTAAATCAAACGATCAGCGACTGCTTGAGTATTCCTGTGAGCCCCAAGAGGAAGCATGATTAAGTTCAAAGGTCGCTCAATTGTTCAGCACTCTTGATATCATGGGAATCATTACTTGCGGCTCTTGAATAACAGGTGTTTCCCTTGCCTATCATCAGGTTTCCGATTACTTCGGCTCCGAACGAACCACGACAGGCAGTGTCAGCTGACAGTCTGCATGGCAGCCCGAATCAGCTCAGGGATGGCTTTCAAGCCTCGTTACGAAAACACTTCACCAGCTCTCTCCCATGTGCAAGGGCGAACACTCGCGTCGAGTGAGGTACAACTTAGTGGCGCAACAGATGTGAACATTCGAAAAAGACCGAGATAGGCCGCCACAGACCACAGTGCATTGAGTTCTGTCAAAGAAGGGGGAACTGCCGGCATTTCGACATCCCGCGAGAGGCAATTGCTTCGAATTTGCATTCCATTGACGGTGGTGATTTACAATTCGCCGGTTGGGGGAGGGGTTAGGAAGCCCCGAGGGATCCCTCGAACGAGAAGTCTTCGCCCGTGCGCACAGAGAAGTTGAGAACACATGAGCTCCACAACGTAACCTCCGCTTCTAGATGCCTTCGGGAGCGTTGGTGGCGAGGAGGGTGAGATGAATGTGATGCTTTGAATTTGGGGTGATGCCAGTGTGCATTCAGGATAGACTGATGACTACTTCATCTGCATGGCGGCGTCAGGGAAGTAAAGAATGCAAAAGAAGTCAATCACGGCCTTCTGGGGGAGAAAATACGCCATTTGAAAGTACACTTCAAATTCATTCTATTCCCAATTGGGATGAAACAGGTTAGTACACGTAAAAGGATCACTTATACCGGCATTTGTTATGCCCGGTCATACAGCATCGACGCTGGCAACCTCTTCAGGTTCACGTAAAGAACACCAGCATCTTTATTATGAACATCCGAAAAGTCCGACGCTGCAACTTGTGCCTAAGGATCATGCGACCTGTCAGCAGCAAAGAAAACACGATTTACGTGTACACAGGTACAGGTCGATCTCTTCTTGCGCACCGACATGAAGGCTTGTTGCAGAACTTGGCATACAGTTTTCCATTGTAGTCGACATAGGGCCATATGGTAACAATGCTCCAGTCTGCGGCATGACTAAAAAAACATAGCGCATTTGGAGATGTGGCGGTAGAAGAAGAAAAGAAAATAGGTATGTACATACACAGTTGTCTGCCAAGCAAAAAAGGGGTATATGATGGGTCATGATCTTGTTATTTCCTCCGGTGGCGACTTTGGCGAGCGCGACATGATTTGATCAGTTTTGGACAGGTTTCCTAGCTGAGCATGAGTGGTCTAGAGTCTAGACCACCCATCCTTGCTGGGAGTATTTTCTGTCTAACAGGTTGGAGATCCGCCGATTTCTGCAGGTGTTTCGAAATCAGCCAGTTGACCCGGCTGTTGTCATCATCATTTGGTACACACCTCGCCAAATCGCCATCATATGTGGGAGCTAAATCATACGATTATCCACCAATGTTCCTACGTTCTTCTAGCACTGTTATGTCATGGGAAACAAATAAAAGCATTTGTATGTCGAAATCCATTGGCGCTTCCTTTAAACATTCTTAGCGGAGTTTAAACCTACCCTCAATTTCCAAATTTGGAAAGCGTTGAATTCGAAGCAAATAAGTAATGACGCGTAAATTAACGACTCAATCTTTCGTTTCATATGTCGTCTCGGCAACTGCCGTTAAGCTTTCTTTTCTCTGAAGCGGTTGTCACGACCGATAGCCGAAGCTATCCTCGGCTTGGCTGTGAAAGAGGGTGAAAGGCAAGAAAACGCCGCGGCAGGAACCAATATCGGTGCTCCAGATAGTAGTCAGATTAGGTTACTTATGGTAGTTGGGCTGTGGGCAATGAGATTGGGCATGCTGCTTGAAGCAGGCGGCAAATAAACTTCCCAATGACGGCCAGAGTACCCACTCAGCACGGAAAACACGTTTCCTAATCGATGAGGCTGATGATCGAGCTCGAGTCGAAGGGGTACAACAATGAAGAAATTTTTTGAGAGTTGAACAAGAATAACCACGAAGCTCGGTGCAGACATAGCCATTGTCTGGCAGGGGAATGGTAAGAAACACGTTGTGGATGCGTGTTTCGATCCGATCATGATCCTATAGGCAAAAACCGTATACAACCCTCGGCAGATTGCAGGGACTTATAGAAAGGGTGGCGGCCAAGTCGATTACAAAAGGCTCGAGCCCAGTAACACACCGTAAGCAGGAGGATGAGTGGATTAGATTCATATTTGATATAACCGCAGCAAAAACAATGCTGAGGTGAGGTGACCGTCTAAGTGTGAAGCTACACCACACCACAATAATAATATCTACAAGAACGGAATTGTGAGCCCGATCTCATATGGCCAACGTAGGAGTCGGTAGGACTGGGAAAAAATGAATCGATCATCCCATTCTGGAGATATTCATGATACATTTGCCTTTGCTTACCCGGACCATAGTTAATCTGTGTACGAGATCTTCTGGTGGTCTAGTAGGGGTCGCCCGTTCCGCAATGGTCCATAGACCACAATGCATCAACTAGTTAGGGCATGCTCAACCGATATTGCTGCATTAGATTTGACAATAGAGCTCACAATGATAATGTAAAACGCTCGAACTCCATCTATATTAGACTATAACGCCCAGAAATACTCCAAAAATGCCTCACCCTACTGGCCTTCAAGTCACAGTTGAGGTAGAGGAACGAGAGGATTGGACTACAGGCGCTTAAATTTCAAAACAGACCAATATACATATTTAGTAAGAAAGATCATATCGTAGACAACCCTGAATGGGTACGTCGGAGCCAAGAGAGTGCAGTTGGCAAGTGTGGCAGTCACCCTCGAGTGAGGTGTATTCCTGACCGCAAGCCATAATTCATGTCGCTGAAGACCCACATCGATCCAAGTTCGTGAGGCAGCCTCACTTTCTTCCGGGCGATCATATGAGAGATCATCAGAGGTGATAACGGAGATAAGGACTTGAAATAGCAACACTTCGAGGGGAAGGTGGAACGCATCTTACAGAGCCTTGCAGTCACAAGGACGGACTGCGTGTAGGGAAGAGAGGAGGATGGTTAATGACCAGGCTCTGAGATCTGAGAGACTGGCTCGCCGCTGCATGCCGAAGAGTTGATCGATTCCGATTTTTCGCAGCATTTGATAAATAGTCTGGGTACGTAAGGAAGTGTGCTACATTAGGATAGTAGATCTCAGATGTCATAGAAACTAGAGAGATTTGGATCTTGACCGTGCATCCGCCTGGGTGGCCACACGATCAGGCAGGATCCCATTTCTCTGGCTATCTCGCAGACCGGGACGCTGTAATTGGCAGACAGCAAGCACCTGGTCCTGCTTCTGGCAGGAATGCGCGCTCGAAACCAAAGGCTGAGCCAGAAGCTCTGCCCGCGTCCGACCACTGGTCAGATATATAAAACCCCTCTCCCCTCCTAAAAAATGTAACTCCACTGTATCCCTGGTTACCAAGAAAGCTCTCCCTTCCGGCACAGACTTTTTACCCCTCATCTACCCATATTTTTGCGCGTCCTCCCCAACCTCTTACCCACTCTTCTCTGTCCGCTGCTCATCGTCGTTTCACACCATGCCGGGTCTTGTCAGTGACGCCACTCGTATTTGGGAGCTCAATATTCAATGGGCAGTTAACGCACAATGTGGTGTTTGGGACCCAAGAGGGAAAGGTGTCGATGTTTGGGAGTGTGTCCGTGCCCGTGAGTCCATCGATTTCTACCATACCGATCGTCATATTCAAGCAATATACTCCCTTTTCAGATTGTTCTACTCCGGGTACAGAGGTATGTTTATTATCCCATTTACATTAGCTCCATTACTGATCACCGTCCACTTATAGCCACCGAATACCCTATACTGGAAATATGTCACTCGTCGATAGGACTTTCGTCCTCGGGCTCATTAGCTTGTTGCCCGTCAGAGCTAATCTGTCTATCGCCCGACGTAATTGACGATCCATTGACATCATGCCTATCTATTATCCCCTGCGCACGCCCGGCCAGGATTGTTTGTACGGCATATCGTCCTTTGATACTGTACATCATTCCTCGAAGCCTATCAGGCTTGTTCACTCCACCTCTACGTTGCGCATGGACCACATCCAACGCCAACTATGCCTCACCTACCCGGACATCATATTATGGATGCCGTCTATGGATATCCTATTCCCATCCTCGACATCATCCCCTCAACATCATTAAAGTCAAGCTCCAATATCTTGGCGAGTCCACGATCAGCCGCTTGGACATGCCATTCTGCCATCAAGTTTCGCCATCTCTAAACAATTGCACCCATTTCTTCCGATTTCCGCAAGTCATTCAATTCGAACCTGGGATCTATCCATGCTTGCATGATGATACCTGCCATCTCTTTGCTTCCCTTCCTCCGCTCGACGTAATCTATTTCTCTTCCATATTATTTCGAATCATTCATTTATTCGTTATCGTGCTTGATCTCCGTCTCATTTCACTGGTTCATAGTTATATCTCTTATTCTTGTCTTCATCTCGCGTTTTCACCACTGGGTCGGGTTCATGATCACGCGTTCTCGTCCCATGAGACCTTCACGGCCCCGTTCCCATTCATTTGTCGTTGATCGTCTTCAGTAGCTAATTTCCCGTCTCAACATCTCATTTTCATTCCGCTTGGTTGGGAGTATTGCCCTTCCCTAGCTTCGTTTCTACCTCCCCTTTCACATACATTCTGGCCCCCTATCAACGTTTCGATCTCTACATCTCATCCATCTCATCGCTTTCCAATCAACTCAATCATCTCCCCTCCCATTCTCAACCTTTCACTTGTACCTTTTCATATTCCTTGGCACAACCGTCATTTCTCAGCAACCCGTCTTGTACTCATTCATCCTCTCCCCCCGCAATTCAACCCAGTAGAATATACCTCGTGTAGCTCTAACAGCTAATCTTTAGGTAATAGCTTGAAACTTAACTCTGTTTACGATCCTACTTGCATATTTAAAGTTCGAAATCTCACTATGCAATGACCGTTAAACTAACTCACATTTCCACCAACAACTTCCAGTGTAAGAGTCACGGACGCGAGCACATTGACACCCAGATGTTTGATTTCAGCTTCCGAATCCAATCTAGCTACATCTGTAGTCCATTCCAAACTACATACATTTGATCTTCTAGTGCTGAGATAACATCTCTCCGAGCTTATAAGACACCCACCCTCTTCGATGGAGGCGTCACCCCCGGAATTCAATGTATCGACAGATTTGTAATTTCATATAGCCATCCGTGTCGCATCTGTTCGTATGATTGCTTCCTATGCGTGTTTTCTTTATATAGCTTGAATCGCATCCCGGTGTATTATATATACATCATTCATTATGAAGCCACTGAGCTCCGGGGTGCTTCCGCTTCCATTCCATTACAGTGCGCAAGCGTCCAATCTCGAAGACTGAGTAGATGATATTAGAAGCCGGTGTTCTATATTGTACATCCTGTCTTCTGTATTCCGTTTTTTTTTTTTTTTTTTTTTTTTGGTGGAGCGTGGTTCTATAAACCTTGGTGTTCCGCAGCTAAACTCACTTAGCTCGGGGCACCCGCTGACACTGAGCACGTGGCCCAGAGAAAGGGAAGAGAGAAAAGGGGAGGGCGGGTGGAGTTTGGAAGGTCCACCCTAAAGGGAGAGAGAGGAAGCAATTAAAGGGGGTATAAGGTACCGGACGAGGGGGGGGAGAGCGGACTGGGGGCCACCGGGAGGAAATGCATTTATGCACACCGGGGTTACCCGGTAGTGTGGGACTCGTCGATCTCAAGGTCTAGAAGGACCTCTTGGTCGACACTACCCACTAAAACCTCCTTCGCCTTTGACCAGTCTTCAGGCAATGAGTCCTCGTTTTCGACAACTTGGGTCCATGTTGACTTGACTATGTAGCTAGCAATAGCTCTTTTACTCAGACCTCTGCGTGCCATTTGTCGGTCCAGAGTGAGCCTTGTGTTCATTGCTGCCATCCATCGGTGGGCGATTTTTACGGGGGAGTGCATGGTTGTCTGGTCGTTATCATCTCCAATCACCCGTTCGCATCGGAGTTTCCATATTAGGTAAGCAGTTTCTGTTATCAGGATCCTGAAGAAACGGTCGGGGCCTCCCTTTCTCGGTGATCGGTCGTCGCTGACGCTTGTCAGTCCTACTCCCAGAATCATGTTGAGGGATATTGGCTTCCAGGGCTGGGCTTTACGTCGCCATAGTGTTTCTGCTAGTTTCCAGGCTACGCGCTGGCCTGGTGCCTTGCAGTCGCATAGGATGTGTTGCATTGAGTCTTCTTCGTTGCAGGTTGAGCATAGGATGCGGTCTTCGCAGTTGGGGATGTAGCTCCAGTATGTGCCAACTTTATGTGCGTCGTGTAGTCCTTTCCAGAGGAAGTCCTGGATTGGTCTGGCAATGTCCGGTGAGTGGATCGATTTCCATATCGTACCCGACGAGTGCTTTCTACCCATTGTTTTTGCTAGCTCTTTTTGGGTTGCCTCCACGTTGGCCATCGTTTTCTTGCGTTGATTCTGTATTATCCTCAATCGGATTCCACGGTACGCTAAGGCTTGGGTCATTGTTGCTAATTTTGCTCCAGTTAGCATATACCCTGGGTGAGCATACAAGTCTATGATGTCTGGGTGGTTTTTCTTCGCACCTTCGCCCGCCAGTTTGTCGGCGCATTCATTTCCGTGAATGTCTGCGTGTCCCTTGACCCATTGGAACGTTGTTGGGGCTGATCTTTGGCGTAGGGTTGTTACTATTGCCTGAAAGATGTCTGCGTTTGACACGTCGATCCAGCCTCTATCCTCCCATTTCCGTAGGTGTCTTGTTAAGCCATTGATGACGTACTTAGAGTCACTTTTTATGTAGAGTCGGGCATCAGGCGGTGCCTTCTGGATTGCTACTAGGACTGCTATAAGTTCGCCAGTTTGGTTTGTGGCTCCTTGGCGGCCGACCCGGATGCTTGTGTTCCTCGGGTCGTTTTCTCCGAACCAGACCCCGCTTCCGACTCTGCTGTCGATATCTCCGTTTTTCGAGCTTGAGCCATCAGTGTACACCGTTAGCTCTTCTGTCGTACATCTGTTGTATCGGCGTCTCAGGGAGGGTAGTTTGCTCGACAGGTCGGTTCTAGGAGATGTGAAGACACGGATTGTCTGGGATATGTCCTCTGGATCAGTGATGCTTGGGTCGAAGGTTATTTCGCCGTCATTCTCGAAAGCTACTACGTTTGCCTCTTTCCTGCGTTGTGTTAGGGATAGGTTATCGCCTGTGGGGTTCATATCTGGAGCGTACTTGGGGAAGAGAAGACTTATTAATTTCCTGGCTGTCTCGCAGCACTTGTTGGGGTCGAGGCAGCCTCTCTGTCGGTCCGTCGTACAGTAGGCGCATGCGCAGTTCTTCCTTGGTAGATGGCTCCTGAGTTTACCATCCCTGCTTCTCGTCATGGTCGTTCTACGCTTAGTAACCTCCAACACGCTTTCAACTGTTGTTACTCCGTGGTGTTTCCTTAGGCATTGGCTTGTTATTGTCTTGGTTAGCCTTTGGAGATTCTGTTCTGCTCCAATGTGGAACCATACTGGGAGTCGTTTTTTAAGCGTGGGGGGTAGCTTTAGTGTATCGAGGCGGATGTCGAACTTTCTGGCCGTTGTGAGCATTTGGCGTAGTTCTCTCGGCAAGACCTTCTGCGAGTGGAGGTTGATGTCCCAGTTCTGGATGAAGGTGTTGATTTTGGCATCTTGGTCTACTTTGCTGTTCCTTTTCGTTATTGCCAGGCTGATGAGGGAGTCGGCTATGAACGCCCATTTAGGGCGCTTGGTCGATAGGTTCAGATAGTCCTTCATCCAGGTTAGGTGGATTGCTTGGTTGCGTGACCTGATATCCAGCAGTTTCATACCTCCTAGGTCCTTCGGGAAGTACATAGTTTCCAGGTTTACCGGGGGTTTGTTTGATCCGTCCCACATGAAGTTGCGAATGAGGCGGACTACTTCCTCTTCGATTTCTGGTGGCATCCCTTGGGCTTTTGCTAGGAACTGTGTTTTGCCTCCTATTACCATCTGTACGATCAGTCTTCTGCCATTTAAGGTTGGGTGACAGCGTGACCATTTTTCCAGGGAGTCCGACATGGACTTTAGTATCGGTTGCCAGGCTGCTGATGGATCTGGGTGGTTTCCTAGTCTTGCTCCTAGTATTCGGATTGTGGCTCCATCCGCTAGGGGTTCAACTCCTTGAGGGAATTTCTTGCTACTGGCGTTTGGGGCTCTCCATTGCCTTACTTGTTCCCGATACTGTTGTGATCCGATTGGGATAACCTCAGTCTTGCTTGCATTGAACATGCCTCCTGATGCTTCGGTCCAGAGGTCGAGGATTTGGTCTAGGTCCTCTAGGGAGTCGTCTTTGGACAGGTAGGTTGTTGTGTCGTCTGCGAACAGGGATGCTATTATCCTATCCGGTAGGCCAGGTACGCTGATGCCTTTCAGGGAGGAGCCCCTTAGTAGGCACGCTAGGGGTTCTATTGCCAGGTTGAAAATGAGACAGGATAGGGGGCAGCCTTGTCTTACCCCTCTAGTGACTCTGAATGGGGTGCTTCGTTCTCCATTGACGAATACGATGGTGTTCGCTTCTGCATAAAGGATTTTCATTGTTTGGCTGAATCTCTTGGGGATGTGGTACGCGTCGAGGACTCTCCATAGGTAGTCATGCATGATCTTGTCGTACGCCTTCTCCTGGTCAAGCGCGATTATTACACCATTCTGCTCTACTGCTTCTGCGAAATCAATGGTCAGTTGGGCTTGTCTGATCTGGTGGAAGATTTGTCTACCGGGGACAAAGCCGGCTTGGTCCTCATTGATTAGGGATGGGGCTACGACAGCGAGCTTCATTGCGAGGATTTTGGTAAAGATTTTATAATCGCTGTTTAGGAGCGTGATTGGCCGGTAGTTTGCGATTTTGCGTTTATCTCCCTTTCTCTTGTATAGGGGGCAAAGCCAGCCTAGGGCGAATTCCGTGTTTGGCATGACTTCGAAGAGTTCGATGTCATTGTATACCTTCGTGAGTATCCACACGATATCTACCTCGTCGGCATCTTCCCTTTCCTCCGGGGATTGGGGAGTTTTGTCTTTGCAATGCATTTCCTCGTACATGTGAGCGAGAGCCTTCCACATTTCGTATGGGATTCCATTTATTCCTGCCGCTCTCCCGTTCTCGCTAGCCTTTATTGCAGCAAGTACGTCCTTTTCTGAGGTTAAGGCTTTCAGACTATTCTTGGGGCAGTCCTCGTACTTTGTTGTGATGGCGGCACAGACCGCGCCGATGCTGGTCATTCTGTTCAGTCCTTCTCGCGGTGGTGAGTGGTATTGAAGCTGTTCATGGTAGTCCTTTGCTAGCATGGCCATTTTGTCGGATCTTCGCTCGTACTCTGGAGGCGTGGTATTGGGTTTTTCGAAGGAGTAGATTAGGTCTCTTGGCGATCTTCCTCGGTTGATTGAGGTCCAGTATTTGCTTATCGTTTCGCCTTCGAGTCTGTACCTTGCGGTCGTTGCGATTCGTCGTGACTGGTTACTTAGGAGTAGCAGGTGAGCAATTTTTTCTTCGATTAGCCGGAGGGTGGTTTGCAAGGACTCGCTTGTGTTCGAGTCGGGATTTGCTTTGATTTTCTCGAGGTCTTTGTTTAGTTTCTCAAGCGCCTTTTTTACCTTTGGGACCTTTGTCTTGAGTCTTTCTCGGGCTGTTTTGGCGATGTCCTCCTTGTAGGCTTTGAAGAGTGACTGGGGGTTGCTCGTAGTTGTTCTGGTTCGCCAGCAGTCTCTTATTCTCCTTTTGAGTTCGATTGTTTTTGCGATCATCTTCTCCTTGAACTCCTTATCCGCAATTAGGTCAATTGGCAGTGACCATCTTCCCGGTCCTAGGAAGGGGGCTTTCGTGTCCGTTATCTGTGCTGTTACCATTCTGTGGTCGGTGTTGATCTGAGGGATCTCAATCGTCCAGTTTTCGGCTAGTCTGAGCAGCTTGTTGGTGACGTAGATCCGGTCTAGACGGGATTTAGTATCTTTCTGATGGACGGGGAATGAGTACTCTAAAACGTCTTCGTGGGTTTCTCTCCAGCCATCTCTCAGTCTTAGGAATGTGGTTAGACTCTGGAGAGCTGAGACTGCTTGGAACTCGTCTCTTCTATGGGGGAAGCGGTCGAGGGAGTCCTCAACCACATTGAAGTCTCCGAGAATGGCGTCGGGTTTGGGTGTGTTGTTTTCCCTCCACCTGTCCTCTAGTTCCTTCCAGAAGGATGCGTTTTCTTGGTAGTCGTTTGGTGCGTAGACGTTTAGTACTCTTAGGCATACGTCCTCGTGCCATGGGATTTCAAGGAGGAGGGCTCTTCCTGGTATGATTTCCGTTGCTGTGACATGGTCGACGTTGATCAAGTCCCTGTTTATGATCGTGGCGACTCCCCCCTTGGAGGTTGCCTGTGCACTATGCGATGCGTAAATTGCTAGTCTCCTGCCATATAGTTCTGATAGGCGTTCGACGTGTTCCTCGTCGAGGTGGGTCTCCTGTAGGGCGAGGATTGCTAGTCTTCGTTCCTTTACGTAGTGGTGAAGAGCGTTCCACTTGTTGTTGGGGTGTAGAGGGGAGGAGGAGCCTCTCCCTTTCATATTGAGTGAGGAAAGCGTGAGGGAAGCTCTTGTCCGTTTCTTCTTTTTCGCTTTGTCTTTCGTCTTATCTGCGTCTCCTTTTTCTGCTGGTGAGTCCTCGGGGGGTTGGTCGACGCTGTTTTCCGGTCCCTCTCTTCTCAGCAGAGCGCTTTGTCCGTTTGCCTTACTAACGACCGTTGGTGTTTGTTTCTTCTTCGTTGTGTTAGAGTTAGTCGTCTGGTGTTTTAACTAGGATTGGGGACGAGCCTAGCCTAGCGTGCAGACTGCTGGTCTGTGCAGACTATCGAGTGTATTTAGTTGTCGGCGTACTATATACTATTTGCATTTTGGTGCATCAGCCTCTCGATAGTTTCAGGCTTGGGTGATCACACTTTCCTGTCCTGCTCTTGGTGGAGGTGCAGTCAGTATATTTGGGTGCGATTTGTGGTATGGACAGTGTGTTGCATGAGTTTAGGGTTGGGTCAGGTTTGTGTGGCCTTTTCCTTATTTTCTCGTCTTAGGTGTTTTAATGTTTCTAATGGTTTTATATCTATAGTCCGTTTTATTATTGTTATTTTTTATTTATTTTGTTTTTATTTTGTTTTTCAGCGTGTGTGTTGCGGGGAGCGGGGAGCATCGTCTGAGCTTCCGATTTTCTTTTTCTTCCCAGCTGTCAGTTGGCAGAGGCGTTCGTTTATGGACGTTGTGCTTGCCCTTCGCTCCTTTGCTGGTCTCCCAGTGGGGAAGCGGTGCCTTGATTTAGGTGTGGAATGGCGTGCCGGATTGTTGGGTTTGGTCCGGAGTCCCCTCTTCTCAGGGGGGGTTGGTGCTTTATTTTATTTTATTTTATTCTATTTTCTTAGGTCGGTCGGTCTCGGACTGGGGTTGTTGTTATTATCGTGGAGGTCTATATTTGCATAATGACATGTATACGACTTTTGTCGACAAGTTAGAGCGGAGAATGGCAGGTAAGCATGAGTGGGCATGTGAAAGCTATCAGTGGTAGTTGCCTACAGAGGGAGGGGTCTAAATGTAGGGGGTATTGTCTACGGTTAACGCCTTTGGTTACGGTTCTGGTTGCCACGACCACGACCGCGGCCGCGTCCTCTACCTCTGCCCCTGCCGTTTCCACGTTGGGCATTACCTTGGCCTTGGCCTTGCTGATTGGCCGGTTCGTTCCTCGTGTTGTCGCTGTGCCAGCCGGGGGTTTCTGGGAAAGGGCATAGACCTCGGCTGTGGTCGACCCCGTGGCATCCCGTACAGTATCGCATGCGGACGAAGTATCCAGTTCCAGCGATCCCACTTTTGAATTTGGCCTCGAGGAAGATTCCTCGCCAGGCGGACCACAGGACTGGGCGGCGGGAGGGGGAGTCGGAATAGACATTGACTACGGGTTTGGAGATACCGCCGCTGACGCATTCGTTCTTGATTTCGATCCAGATCGTGTCTAAGAGGGACTCGACTGTGAGCGGGTCGTCATTGTCGTCGCGGTCATCCGGGTTCTTGTTGACCTCGTCGATTATGTTTCGGATGGTGTCGATGTACGGGGGCTCCCGTAGGGTTTCCCGGATAATTTCAAGGATGAAGGGGGCCGCTACCTCAGGGTTGTTGAGGAAGGATGGGACAAAGTTTTCTAGGGTGCATAGAAAATTTGGGAAGGCTGGCTCGATCGGGTAGCAGAAGAACTGGTACTGCGGGGTTGAGAAGACGCGATAGGTGATGAGTGTGTTCATGACGTCGTCGTCCATTCCCCAGAGGAGGAAAGTTCTCGGCTCCTGGCTTGTTCCGGGTTCAAGAACGGGTCTGGATAGGTTTATGCCGGAGGTTTCGAAGATGTCGTTTATGAGGGTGGGTAGTTGGTCCATTACGGCATCATGTCTTGGGTGGTTTGGGTGGGCCGACATGCCGTAGACTTGTAGGAAGAGTTTGTTCCTCAGGAGTCGTAGCCATTCCAGCTTAACCCATTCCGGTATATTCTCCGTTAGCCAGTGAGGGCCGCTGCCTTCTACAAGGGCGAAATCCCCACCTACCGGAGGAGGGGCGAGGTGGAAGCGAGGGTCATCGCCAATGTTGTTGTTGTTGGATTGTAGAGCGGCGAGGCGTTCATAATGGCTGTCTAGGATGTGATCTTTGGGGATTATGGTTTGGGAAGAGCGTGGTCGGCGCGGGAACGTTCTAGCTACATTTTTGGATGACGACGCTATTGGTTCTTGAGGCAGGAGAGGAGAGAGCTCGCGTGCTGTGGGGGTTTTCGTCGCGGCATGTTTGAGTTTGCTCTTCTTCGCTGGGGGCTCGATCGCTTCTCGTTCTGCCTCATCGATTGCCATGAGGTCGTCTGCATCTAGGTTGAGCTCAGGGAAGGGCGTCGAGAGGTTCGAGGGTGGGATGCGAGTGAGGGGAGGAGCGGAATTGGGTAGGAGGCTTGATCCACTTTGTCGGTTGAAGGATGGGGAATCGAAAATCGGGTCTCTGGGACGGGGCGGGTTCTTGGGGAGGCTGACAGTTGGACGATCTACTCCTTTACCCTTGTCCCGTCGTTTTTCGCTTTCCGCTCGAGCCCGGAGCCCCGCTTCGATGCCCTCCATCCTTTTCTCCTTGAGCCCTCTTTGTATCGCCTCCATCCTCTTTGCTATTCCCTCTTCCGTGGCTTTGCGCTTGTTTCCCCTAACCACTTCCGCGTATGACTTGACGCTGAATTTTTGCACGTCGGGTCGCGGCGGGGACTCCGGGTCCTCTCCAGCGTTGGACATAACGACGTCGGGGTCATCCTCTAAGGGTAAGAGAGGAGGGAGAGAGTACGCGGGAGTGGTTCTGTACGGAGTGTATGGAGAGTTGGTGGGGCCATCGGGTTCCCTTCGTATGAACGGGGAGGGTGTGGACGACGGGGACCGTAGGGGAGGGAAGGGAGCAACGTTGGTTCCGGTTCCGTTGGGCTGGCTTGGCCCACCGCTAACCTTTGAAGGGGTTGCGGGTTTGTACTGGCTGGGACGGGGAGTCCCAGCGACGGGCACAGGGTCAGGAGAGAGTAGGAGGCTCCCACCTCCATTGGGTTGAAGGTTTGGTTGACTGTTCCCCTTGTGTTTGGCCCTTTTCGCTGTTAAGTCGCAGTTAGGGTTTGATTTCCGCGTGGTTCCAGTATTTCTGGTGGGCTTACCTTTGCGAGGAGGAGACCCGGCATCGGATGGAGGATTGTTTCGCTTTTGCGATGAGGGCGGGGGCCCAGCGGCGGGAGAGAGGAGGAGGCGACTTGAATGGGAGGTAGGTGTGTCTACCCATTCCTGTGCTTCGTCAGCCTGAGCATCGGCCATTTCCGCTTCGGGAGTGTCCGGGACTAACACTCTCCCGAACGGGAATTCCCCTGGGGGGGAGCTCATGATTTCGTCCTGATCGAGGACGGCTCTCATGTTGACCTGTGTACGTTCGTTTATGTCAGTGTTTGTTTCTCTTTTTTTTTAAAAAAAAGGGGGGGATTTAGACGAGTCTCTTACGTTCTGGTTCGGGGATTGGGTTCCCTGACTATGGACTGACAGGTCAGCAAAACGGTTGTTGGAGTTGTTGGACGACATCTTAGTGAGGTGGAGTTCGAGGAGAGTTGTTTGGTGGCTGCGAGTTGCGGTGAGTTTCTGGCACGGAGGAGTTCACGAGGGATCCTTGTTTTCATCGTCTTGTTGCCTGCTTCTTTTATATTCAGTGTTCATCCTTACTGGTGTCGGTGTGTCCTTTTGCCTCCCCGTATGCTTCGTATTGGGATTTGGCGATTTGTTTGCTAATTTCGTCGGGATTTTGCTTGCAGGGATGGTTTCGTCGGGATTTGCTTATGGTGAGCTGGCTTCTGATGGTCGGTTTGATTTGTTTGCGTAGAGTCGCGGATTCAGCTTTTTTCTTAAGTTGTTTTGTGGGTTCTCATCCTTCTTTGTTTTTTTGTTTGTCGTTTCATTTTTGTGTGCTTAGGTTTGGGGAGTTGCCGTATTGGTGTCAGGCTTCCCGTATGTGCGGGTTTAGTCTGTTCGCGGTCGTTGGGTTCTGGTTTGGGCTAGACTACTCGCTAAGTACAGCTCGTTCGTACGTCTCTGCTACGTGGCTACTTGGTTCTCTCTCTCCTCCCTTTCTGGTTCCTCCGTCACTTCGGGGGTTATGGGTGCCGTTTTGATGGTTCCTCTGAGCTTGAGGTACCATCTCGTGAGGCGCGCCTTTCGGGTGAGATGAAACTTGTCGATGGGTATTCTCACTTTTGCGCTGTTGCTCGGGGTGCGGATGTTCGGTCCTTCTGCTCGCACAACTACAAACTCAGCTTCGTGTCGGATGATTCGGGTTAGAGAGCCGTTTCCCCAGCCGCCACCGAGGTTTACTTCGCCGCCGATGTATAGGAGTAGGTTTCTTCGGCTACAGATGTCGCACCAAATGTGGGGGGAATCTGTTTTGCAGAGGATGAGTGGCTTGTTCCCGGCGGTTGCCCTCTTCAGCTTATCCCACGTGTTGTATTCCCACCGGTAGATTAGGCTCCATCCATGACCGGAGAGGTCGTCATTTTTGTTGAATTTGGGTGTGGAGATTCGGACGGGATAGCGTTCTGGGGATGGGGCGACGTGTTTGGTTGGGGTGTTAGGTCCAGGTCCCAGGGGGTCAAGGTAGTTGACCCATGCGTATGCTCGATGTGGGCTATTGCGGTTTGGGATTGGGATTAGGATTGTGGTTACAGGAGGGTTTAGGTTTGCCGTTGAGGGAGGGTATGAGTGATTGGAGTTGTTGCGAGTGAGAGCTGG
The DNA here is from genome assembly GCA_038087015.1 of Cerrena zonata. Lineage (NCBI taxonomy): Eukaryota > Fungi > Basidiomycota > Agaricomycetes > Polyporales > Cerrenaceae > Cerrena > Cerrena zonata. Next base: position 525,675 of record JASBNA010000018.1, read on the forward strand.
GCTATTTTGCGTTCTGTCTGAGGTGTGGTGTAGGGAGGGGGGGTGTGATGGGGGTGGGGAGTCTGAGAATTTGCTGCTTAAGGTGCTGGTGAGGGTGTCGAAGTTAGGGTTGATGATTTTGTGGTTTGGCATTTTCTTGGATGGGTTGTTTCCTTTACGACTCGCGACTTGAGTATATATGTCTTTAGTAGTTTGCTTATGATTATTTAATACAGATTGCCGACTATCGCCTGGGTTGTTAGGCTGCGGGATGTGTCTCTGGATCTTACTGGGTGAATTACGCAATCCCTCATTTGGTTGGGGCTGTGGCGGTCGCTGGATTGCCCAGGTCTTGGTCTCGGTTGGTGTGGATGGGGGTTGGGTCAGAGGTAGTTATTTGGTTGCGGTTGGTTGATGTGCGTTTGTACTCTTCTATCAGACTCTTTGACACCTGTCATTTATTCTTTCTCCATTTCTTGGGGGGTGCGTCTTATAGCTTTTTCTCCTTCTTTTTTATTTATATATATATATTTTTTTTTTTTGGGGGGGGGGGGTTATCGCGGTGGGTATAGGTGCGGTCTCATCTGTCCCCGATTTGGTGGCTTTCGTGGGTTCGGTTCTCGTGGGGGCGGGTTTTTTTTTAAAAAAAATTAATTTAAATTTTAATATTTTATATTTTAAAACCGAGAATTATTTCATTTTGTTTAGAAGGCGGTGGCGGTTGATTTGATTCCGCTATTGTAGTTTGCCGGTTCCGGGTGCGGTTTGTCAGGGAATTTCTTGACTTGCGTGCGTCATTTCTTTCGGGAGGTGTGTCATTTGGTTCCCGTGATGGTGTTCACAGCGCTTAATGCATGGTGTTTGTTACGTGGTGCTTGTTGCGTGTCTGGTTGAGTGTTCGGCATTGTTCGTTGTTGCAGATGTTGGGTGGGGAGCTTAGGCTTTCGCACTTGGTGAATTGAGGTTTATTTATTTCGTTGTTTTGTTTTTATTTTACATCCTCGATGGTTTCGGTTGCACATTGTGCTAGGTGGGGCGTGATTTCGCTTTGTGAGTCTCAGGTTTGAGTAATGTAGACTAGGGTTGTTGCTACGTGTCAGACGTTTTGGGTCTTGGGCGGATTGGTGGTCCGCGAGGCGGGTTTGCGCCTCTTGAGATAGTGTTTCTCGATAGTGTTCGTTAGCTTCCCTCCTAGGAGGTACTAGTCCTTCAAGCCGCGGAGAGGCCAACACTGTGTTGAAGGTGAATGTTGGATTTCAGCCTAGGCGAGTTCATTTATGGTTTTGTAGTAAACCTATCCAAATCTACGGTAAACAATTTATACATGCTGAGATGCTGACGAACGATTCGGACGTTCAGAACTCTTTTCCACCTACCTCAGGACTCACACTATCATCCGACTCAGAAGCCTCTCCCTTGGTAGGTCACCTCTATAATCTATTGCTAGTATAGATATATATTTATACTAAACCATGCTAGCCTTTCGACCTATTCTCTAGTATAACTATTCATGGGGTGACCGACTCGGTTGATGGGCACCCTGTCCCATTTACCATGAAAAGAGACATCTCTTTTCCACATCAGCTCATGCATCGTATACAGACTACTGAAAAGGTCTGGGAACATAGTATGCAACCCCACCCAGTTCCAGTCGACGGACTTCACCTGACATTGGAACTGGGCGACCTGATCGGCTATGGTGCTAGTGCCCACGTTTATGCTGTACATATCATCAGCATTGATTCCAAACGCGACGAAGAGGGCTCCTCCTTCTGCCCCAGCTTTCAGTTGCCAGAACTATGCATAAAGCTTGCCGAACCGAACCGGGTGCGAGGTCTCGCACGAGAGGCATGGTTCTACGAACAATTGCATGTCGAAGGTTTAGAAGGGGTCATATCCCCAAGGTTCTATGGGTTCTATACGTCATCCTGCGATCATACACGCGTCGTTCCATGGAGAACAAAGGAATGGAATTTTCGGAAATATCCCCATCTTTTCGAACACAAAGATGGGTTCATACCGAAGGATCATATCGGAAACGATCCTAAGAAAGGGCCCGGCGGTAGGTGGTTCGACGATCAATTCGGTAGTCACCAAAATTCGAAGTGGATTGACTACAGGCAACGTTGCGACTCCCCTCTTCTTTCTATACTCCTCCTTGAGAGGTTGGGAGATACTTTGCAAAGATATTGCAAGATACAGGAACGTTCATTTTAGTAGGTACCACACTGATCTCTTCATTATCGCTGCTGAATACCACCGCAAACCAATAGCCACGATGTCAAGGATGTGTTAGAAGACGCAGTGTGGAAGGGGTTCTTCCATGATGATGTTCGGTACAACCAATTCGCACTGGCTCCTGACCCCATCCCCTGCCCACGGCATGGACGTCCACACAATGTCTACCTCTTGGATTTTGAAATGGTGCACAGAATCCCTGCAATTACTGGAGATCGTAGGATTGCGCATTGGGAACAAGCTCATCGTAAATGGTTGCATGCTGATCTCGAAGAGAGCGATCCCTTGGATGAAGGCGAGGTCCACATGTCTGGTGTGGATCTCAGCGGCAGATGAAACCAATGCTCCTGCAAATGACAGCTATTTTATCTAACCTATCGGCGACAACTATGACCACTTTTCCTTACTTGTGGTTGATTGGTCTGCGCTCGCCTCTGCTGATTGACTCTCTTCCTAAGCGGTCGAACGAAGTCTTACCCGGAAGTTGTTACTCTCTGCCAGATCATGGCTCCTCAAAAGTGTCCCTCTGGTGCAGGCTTTTGGTGGATTATTTGGCTGGCGAGTACGAGCATAGAGAGGATGATTTTAACTAGACAAATGTACACCCATTATTTGCACTCGATACTGTTATACTATCCTATATCTTGAAGCTTGAGGTAGACCTTACCCTATACTGATAATCATGTAGATGATTGGAGGCTCGCGAGTATTATTGTGATACTAGCAGTTGCATTTGCGTAAATGGGAACAGGGAGATTACATGGAGTAGCTTCGAACACTATACGTCAATTAAGGTCTTCTAGCAGACAAGAAATATTTTACAATACAGATCAACCCTCAACAGGTGTAGGCTTTTCCTTTCCATCAGTCTCCTTACTCGGTAACCCTGCCCTCACGGGCAGACCAGAGAATTTCGACCGTAGTGACTCGTACTTGCGTCGTTGTGCGACGCTAACACTAGGCTGAACTTTATCTAGCGCATTGACAAAATCCTTTATACCCACGCAAACGGAAAGGTCTGCAACAGGGGACATCGAACCAGACGCCTCGTCGAAGATATCAAATGCACCAAGAGTGCGCTTTAGTGCTGCTACACCAGCTTCACGGACCAGGGCAGCAAGGTCTGCGCCACTGTACCCCTCGCACCGCTCCTTGACGATTGTCTCGACAGCTCCCCGGATGTCTGGATCGGTACCCAGACCATCGATGACACCTAGAGGAACCTTTCGTATGAGCGTTCTGAGAATATCGGCGCGTTCCTCCGCATTGGGAAGATCGACATAGAGGAGTTTATCGAGACGTCCTGGTCGACACATTGCCGGATCGATCATGTCGGGCCGGTTGGTAGCTGCTATCACGTAGACGGCTTTGCGAGCGTCGAGTCCGTCTAGTTCGGTCAGGAGTGTGTTGACGACGCGTGCAGAAGACTCAGACTATCGAGCGAGGTCAGGAACAAAAGGTGTATAATAATAGATATATTTGCATACCATGTTATCGTCTCGCCGAGGTACAAGAGCGTCTAGTTCGTCGAAGAAGATTACGCACGGAGAGGAAGCCCTTGCACGAGAGAAAACCTGGCGTACCGCCCGTTCACTCTCTCCGACATACTGAGGAGAGTATAAGAAATTTTCGATATCAAGTAGACTGAAGCGTACCTTGTTGAGAAGCTCTGGGCCTTTTACACTGATAAAGTTCGCCCGACTCTCATTCGCCACGGCTTTCGCTAGCAGAGTTTTTCCGCAGCCTGGAGGTCCCCAAAGGAGAACACCACACGCTGCTTCGATTCCGACAGCCAGGAAGACTTCAGGTCGTCTGATAGGTTGTACAATAGCCATATGAAGTTCTTCTCTCGTTCCATGAAGAGCACCGATATCTGCCCATGTAACATCGGGAACGGTAGCAAAGCCTTCACGCTTCGAAGAGGGTTGAACTTGGGATAAAGCTTCTTTGAAGTCTGTAAAGGTTATGTGTAGAGGGGCAAGTTGGGATTCGGTAAGAGGCGATGGATGGGCTTGAAGAAAGTGTATTATTGAGGACGCGGGGGAAGATGTGGATAATGTAAGAGTCGAGAATGGTCCGGTCTTCCTTACATCGACAGGCGCAGGGTCAGACGCGGCGGTAGAATCGGGTGGAGGATCGACAGCCATTGAAGTATCAACGTCCCCTTCAACCTCAGTTTGAAGAGGCTCAGGCAGGAGCAGAGTGCCTTCGGATATTTGTTTGAATATTCGCTTGACTGCGATAATGCCCGCAGCACCAGTCAATGCAGACAAATCTGCGCCAACATAGCCTGGGGTGACCTTGGCAAGAGCATGGTAGTCGAAATCGCCTTCCAATCTGAGTTTAGAACACAAGACGCGTAGTATCCTACAGACAACAACGTGAGTTATCTGGGACATTTGGCGAACTAAGAAAATATTTACTGTGCTCGAGCTTCATCGTCAGGGACACCCATGCTAATTTCGTGGTCGAAACGTCCCGCTCGCCTCAAAGCAGCATCAAGGGAATCTGGTCGGTTAGTAGCACCAATGACGATGACGGCTTTGTTATCCGTCTTTTCCCATGACATATCTTCGAGATGGGTATATTGAAATCACGTCAATGATATAATGGTATGAGATACAGTATACTTACCATCCATACAGGTGAGGAATTGGGCAACAATACGCCTTTCCATCTCTCGTTGTGCACTCTCCCGCTTAGGAGTAATGGCATCGATTTCGTCAATGAATAGGAGACATGGGGCTACTCTCTGCCAATCGATCAAAATTCAGCCCAGCAACATGATACAGAAATATGGTTACCTTGGCTTCTTCGAATGTATCTCGAAGAGTTTTTTCTGATTCACCGGACATTCCAGAGACTACAGATGGGGCCGATATGTTAATGAAAGGAACACCAAGCTCCTAAACGTATGATAAGAAACAACCCCCTTCTTGATTAACTATGGCTACGCACCCCTGCGATGGCATTTGCCAAGAGTGTTTTTCCACAGCCTGGTGGCCCATGAAGAAGTACGCCGCGCGGAGGCTGAACACCAGTATGAATATAGACCTCAGGGTGACATAACGGCATTGCGACTAATTCCAGCATCTTTTCAATGCATGGTTCGACACCTCCAAGATCTGACAGCCGTGTTATAGGAGGGGAATAGTCTTTCGCAATACCACCACTAGTAGCTTGCGAAAGTTTTGTGCGTTTATTACTGGTCGATTCATCCCCTTGAAGGCGCGATGAGCGGGTTTTCCGCTTTACAGTTGAATTCGGGGGGCGTGGTTGTGGTTCTGAAGTGGACGGGATGGGTTCTTCTGAGGGTGTTGAAGGTTCCGTGTTGATCGGCACGGATAGTACGGGGGATGGTTCTAGTCCATTTTCATTCAATAGTGTTGGAGTTGGGGGATTGGCCAAGTTTAGATTCACTTTAGGACGCCTATGGGTAGACCATAGACCTTGCATCGAGCGATTGAGTGCATTCGATCCCTACCTAGCTTTTATTTACTAGTCTGAGTAGATCGAGATTTTCCTCGACTCACCGAGACGTCCATTTCAAGATTAGGGTTGTCGCAAAACACTTGAATCCTACTCCCAACTGGTGACTGTGGCTTAAGACTTCCACTCGAGTGATGAAAACTCTAGGGTACGGGACAACATATGAGTGGGATGCACAGAGCCGAAGTTCTAAGTACGCACCAGAAAATCTTTCTGTATACTGGCGGAGTATATTAGGTTTGTAGACCAAGCACTGACACGGCGAGAGTCGTACTTCAAAGTTTCAAGTTGAGAGCCTGCCAAGTAAATTCTTGATCGCAGATCTAATCTAATCTAATCTAATGTGCGATCAAGCTTCACTGCCGCACCGTGACCTTCATCTCGTCTTCCGAGTCTCTTCTTAGTTCGACTTTCATTATCGAGTTTCAAGCTTAACATGATTTCCTATCTACCTGATACTAGTCGTTACTCAAATATTAGGGATGACTTCAAGAATAATAGTATATTTTCATGACTCGTTCATGCATTGACTTGAGTTTCCGACACTCTTGAAGATTATGTAACTACTGGCAGTTATACATGTTCACAAAGCGGCCAGTCTCTATCTGGCATCAGGATTGTTGACTGGTGATAGTCCATCGTTGATTGGTATTTCGCGATTCCAGGCTTCATAAAGACGTCCGATCTGTTGGAGGATGGAGCCTTCCTGTATAAAATCCATCGCGCGCCGGACGGTAGCTATGCTCTCATCGATCGCTGGTAGCTTCTTCTTCAACTCCTTGAGTCTATCATTTGACCTTATAAGCTGATTAGTCAACTCATCCATCAACTCCTGTTGTCTATCACCCGCCGCCGGCGGCAAAAGTTCAACGCAAATGTGCAGTTGATCTACCTCGGCAGCAGCGTACTGCTGTTCGAGGTCATTTTTAAAGGTCGTAAGGGTGTCCAGGCTATGAGTGAGTCGACCCAGATCGATAGGCGGGTGTTCCTCGCGGGAGGTCTTGAAAAGCTCTTTCAATTTGCGGCCTGTTTCCAAAATGGCAAATTTGGGATGTACGTGACTCGTCAATGGAGGCAGAGTCGTGAACGGATGAGTGTGGATAGTGAACATGTCGGGTACTGCAGCTGTTCCTGGCGCAGTTGACTCTCGGTCTTGGCGCAGAATAGGTATGTCCAGCATTTGATCCGGCATAGGTACAAGATGATAGTTGAATTCAGTGCCCTGTATATTCGTAATTAAGAATGGGTTTCTATTTGTATAACAGACTATGAATTGAATCCTACCTGGATATCGGGAAATGATCCTCGTGTGGCAATCCAGTCATCGTCAACAGTCGTCAGAGAATCGTAGTATGTGTCAATGACTCTCTGCTCTGGAAGCAACATCCACATATCGTTTCTGTACATACGATGCATTGAGGCTCCTACTACGGACTGCAATTAGTATGACGATGATGCGAGAACATGGTATGAAACATACGTCGAAAGATATTCTGATGCATGTCTAGATCGAGGGTTCCATATGACATATTCCAGTACCATTCAAGCTTCCGTTTCTTTGTAGGTAGGTAATCGGTGAGACAATATAGTACACACATCATTATGAACAAATCATGATGGAGCCCATACCAGGTTTTCGTCAGACTTATTTTGGAAACAGTATGCATCTTCATCATTTCGGTCGCAAGTAATTCCCTCGATTAGACAGTTTACATGAGGACTCTTCTTTCTTGCGTAGAGTTGGATTTGGTCAGATTCTTCGCTCATCTCGAACAAGTCGTTTAACACTTTAGGAAACGGTAGCGGACCTTGTAGTTTTATTTATTCATATTTACGTCATTGGTTATGATACAGAGCTAGTCAATACAGACGGTATATTGACAACGTAAAGCTATTTTTCAGGCATGTTACCACCGGCATTCTATGTGGTATTGTAGTCTACTAAAGGCTCTTGGTAATAGTTCGCCCTAACTACTACGCTTTCCTTTTTTAGACTTTTGAGTTCATCCACCTCCGAGATGATTGAAATATTGAGACATGAACTTGTACTTGACCTTCACTTGACCTAGGGTTATTTCTATATCATGTACTCGTTTTCAGCCCGGTGCTAGGCTATGTGTACACCTGATCGATGTTTCTTACTCTACAGAACTTCTCTCCTTGGATCCGCACTTCTAGCAGAAGTGGATACCTCACAACCACTGCATTAACTTGTTTACTCTAGTGCTCTCGACATGGCACCACAATCACGACCAGAACCTATGAATGCCTCGCCTCACCATCCGAAGGTAAAGGTCACCCTACGACTAGGGGAAGCTCTTTCCGTCGCTGGCGGTTTTGTTACTGGCAAGATGGAAATGGAGTGTAAGGCGGATAAAGGTCTTGGTATTGGAGTAGTCATGGTCGAATTGTTCGCAATTGAAGGTACTACAAATATACAAAATATCAGTCATGTTGCTCAATTTTACCACGCGCAGAACTTACGTCTAGGGACCATTCAGCTACATCCACCTTCTTCCACAGTCGCCGTATCTTCCAAGGTCCCGGTTTGCCGCCTTCGAACTCTGTACATCCTTTCCCGCAGCCTGGAGATCCTCCACTTCCACCAAACTACTATGGTGCACGACGAGGGACCACGACGTTCCTCTTCAGGTTTCCTCTACCCTTCTCCTCACCTTCTTCAATCAACTTCGGCTCCGGTCTAGCAAATGTCCGCTACGAAGCCCGTGCTAGCGTTGGCGTGTCGTGGAAAGGGGATAAACGCCTTGTGACAGACAAGAAAGAAGTCGATGTGGTCGAAAGCTTCCAGGAGGAATTCGCACGAACGGAACCTGAAGGTGTTGTCGTTGGTGAGAACGGAAAGTTCTGGGTACAGGGAAGAGTAATTGGTGGTGTTCTAATCGCCGGTCAGCCTGCTTGTGTTGAGCTCCATGTGAAGAATCATTCAGCGAAGAAGGTACGTCTACGACTATACCTTCAGACTAAAAGAAGTTAACTCGTTCAGTAGAATTCGGGACTTTCTATCACTTTAACGCGGCAGCTACAGCTACCCGAGTTTCCTACTACAGATAAACCTCCCCTTCAAATATCTGACACTCTGACATCTGTCTCTTTCCGCGGCCAGGAGTACATCATTCAACCTGGCACCGAAGGTGTTGCAAACTTGGTCTTCGACGTCCCTAGGCATGCACGAGGTGTTAAAGGCGGGCCTAGACATGGCGACGAAGAAGAGGAAACCGCAACCGCCGCTCTATTTGAAGTTTGCTGTCTCATTGACGTAAAGCTTTCCATGGGATTCGGAAGGTACTTATTTTGAACGTCTGTATCTGACTGAGCTTATATTCTCCTCTAGGCCCGATATACGACTAGATATTCCTGTTTCTATACTCCATCCTACTGCTATCCCCCAGTTGCCTCCCTCAAATCCATATCCCCTACCGCCTATTCAGCCATATGGTGCATCGACGCCTGATATTCTTTCACAAGTTCCATATGCACTACCATCGTCCCCCGCTCCTGTATACCCGCCACTCTCACCTCCCCCCGTCATGTCATACATGGACCCTTCTCATCATTGGATTCCTCCACCTAGTCATAGCCCGGTACCAATGGCATACTATCCTTACGCCCCGAATGCGCCATCATTTTATCAGCCCATGCTCTCACCACCACCGCCCCATGTTATTCCTATGCGGCCTGCTAGTGCCGAGCCCATTCCTTCTCAGCCATTGTACAATATACCTTCTGGTCTTCCTGTGTCAGTGCAGCAGCCTCTGAGTGCTTCAGGCGATATACCACCTCTTGTTATGGAACGGGAAGAAGGGAAAGGTGAACGGGCTTCGAGAATATCACATCATCTGCGTATGTCCTCGAGAAATCGCTCAGTCTCCCCCCAAGCGCATCGGTATTCCCAACCTACAGACTACGCACCACCATTCATTCCTACGCCTGCATCCAATTCCCCGTCTCCGTCTAATCCACGTGCTCTTCAGACGCTTGACATTCCTGCAGCCGTTGCGTCGTCACCATCGAGCGATGTCGTGTCACCACGCCCTATGCTTTCACCCAAGCAGTCATTCTCTGTGGATCCCGTCAGGTATGCCACATTGAGTAAGAGTGATCGTGTCCGAACTCTCGAGCATATGGCTGCACAAGCAGAGAAGACGAATTCGGACATGTCTACGGTGATCCCGGAAGTGAACTTTGCGGACAAGGACAAGAGTTTGCCCATTCCACCGGTTCCGTCTGATAAACAGAAACCGAGGTCAGGAATGACGGAGTCTCGCCCCCGTGCCGATACATTTTTCCCCCCAGATCAGCAATTGGAAGAAACGCCTCGTACACCCACAATCGCTGCAGTCGCTTCACTCAAAGTTCCCCGCTTTGGCGGTGGAGATGGTGGATTGAGCGGGTTGGATGCACTAGAGGCTCGTTTGATTGCTGAGGTTGGGACTAAGAAGCCAGAGCAGAATAACCAGAAACCCGATGTTCGCTCTATTCTACCTCAACCGATTGATATACCTAGGCCTAGTGCTGATATCGAACCGGCTGTGGATTCTGCGATTTCCAGCTTGAGGCTTCCTGGAGTAGAGGTAGAATCGAAAGAACCCGTAAATGACTCCCTTGTGGTTGAACGTGCAGAATCTACGCATTCTAACGATGGGGCAAGAACAGAACGAGGTCGGGCAAAGGAACGTATCTCGGATGGTCTCACGAAGAAGAGCGCGGGGAAGAAAAGTACGAGGAAAGGCAAGGATCACGTCAGTGCGGAAAGAGATGGTGAAATTCATCGGATGCGCAAAGTTGCGCGGGGACGAGTAGCAGACTGGTTAGAGAGGATCGATCCTGCCGTACCTCCAGATGTTGATTCATCAGCATCTCCGAGCCCTGCACCAGAACGAGCACCAGATAAGGCCGGCAGAAAAGTCGAACAGGAAAGTCAGGACACCAGTCCCGCCCCCTTGCCAGATGAGGACAAGCCAAAGGCAGAGGGAAATACAGACAGCGAAGATGTTGTTGCTCAGCCAAACCCTCGTTCATCCGGCTTTATACCTATTGAAACTCTTCGTGCACGTCAGATGCAAGCCGAGACGTCTGCAAAGAAGGAAGGGCGAGTTGAGGAAAAGCCTTTTGGTATCCCTCGAGGCTTCAAGTTCCCAGTTTATCCACCTCGCCCCTTAGACCCACAGGCCCACTATGACATTCGCTCGGCCCGTGGAGGTCGAGGAGGCAAGGTAACGGCCGTTGCTGCAATATGGGCCTCCCAAACACAGGCTACTAGAGAACAAAGCAAATCGCCCCCTCCTGTCAAGCTGACTAAAGTTGTTAAATCAACGCCCAAGTATTTGTCTTCACAGCCCGTTAAACCGCCACCTGCCCGTACACCGCCCGCAGTTGCACGAACACCCATGAACCATCTTCCTACTTCATCTCAACCGGCTTCTTTCTCGGCTGCCAACCTAACAGAGAAAAGAGCAAAGATGATCAAATCGACTTCTGTTCCTGCTGTACTGTCTTCATCACTCGCAACGCCAATGTTGTCTTCAACAGCCTCTCTTGCTCGTCCGTCACCGCCTCTAATGGACAGAGCAAAATCCGGCAATAAACTTTTGCCCACTGTCTCTGAAACATACTCTTCGGGAAATGGTCGATTAGAATCGTCAACTAAATCTGCCCCTGCTCCAAAGGGTGATCTCGCTTTTGGGCAGGCGAGGTTACGAGAATTGATCAAGAGATACCAAGGACAAACTTCGTAATGCCAGACACATTTCTCATATTTCACATTCTGTATCTGCAATCTGACAGACATTTTCAACTCATATCTCATATCTATAGATATCCCCCTGTGCATGATTTATTCGCTTTCGATTATCACTGATGACTCTGTACACTGGCAGAAACTATTTTATGAGAATTCCGCGAGCGAGATATGGCTTCGTCATCAGCCGATCACGCGTCTTCTGTGAACCGCTTACGCTCCGCTCATGAAAGGACCCGCAAGAATGAAACAAGGCTCGGAAACTATGAATATTTCATGAAAATGATTACCTTACATGACCCATGCATCACCCCATGTTCAGTTCATGTATTTCACATGTGTAGAATACACTGTATTCATTGTTTGGTGTGTTCTCGCCGGATTGATGGTATGGGATGCAAATGATGAATCAATATTATTGCAATCTAGTAAAGGATGGTACAAGTAAGGTATTAGAACTACAGATAGAGTCCGAAGGCTTGTACAGAGGTCAGACAAGGACCTGAGGTATTCATGTTCAAGGTGTCGAGATTATGCGAGGGACATAGGTATCATCCATATATGAACATATCGCACGTCCAGTAAATACATTGTAGACGAGATGCATCTGGTATGGAGAATATGAGTAAGAAGTAAATGTGTGATGATGCATATGACGTACCGGCATCAACACTAGTAACTAGCGGTGAAATGCGAGGAGTGCAGATTAGCAGCTAGAAACGATGAAACGATGTAAGGTCACAACACTGACACGGTTGTGACCTCAAAGCCTCAATACCTTAGTTTGGTACCCACGTCGTCATGGCCGTTCGCTGTAGCAGGGACCATATAGGACACCATCAGAACACCAGCGAAGTCACTCGTATGTCTACGAGTGGCTTGTTTATGTCGACATTCGCCTTCATAGGTCTTGTAGGCTCAAGTGTAGATCCATGGTGAGCTTACGTCGATGTCCTGTCATACTAAGTTTGTCAGGCCTCCCTGCCTTGAGAGATCAGAATCGATTGAAGAGAAAAGTAAAAGGAAAGCCTGAAGCTTGACTAGGGCTAGTGATGGAAGGAGCAACCGGTACACCTGGGAGTCCAATGAGACGACATGAAAGAGCGAAGAACGTTGCAACAGGTTGGCCCGCGCTGACGTGGCCGAGCTGGATGCACATGACCTGTGACCTGTGATATGTGACACGTAACGCATCTCGTTGAAATGTTGAAGTTCGACATTTGCCACTGCAGTGAATTGACACTGACGGCACCTCACGATCGACTTGGAGCCCGAGCAGTTTATTCACATTTAACATTAATATATCTATATCTATATATTGTCATGCTCTGCCGAGCACCTAATATTTGTGACTACAGTTCTCAGTATACCTGCCAGTGGGTGGCCTTAGACTCCTGTCATGTCATTTTTGAATGGCGAGAAAGACGGTACTGCCACAGAAATACTAGAGGTCATTCCACTCACAAATGAACCGATGCGACTGAGCACTCCCACATAAGATTTATCGTCGATGAAATGAGAGGATAATATTTATGACATTAATTGTAGTACCGCAGTGATTAGCTGTATTGTGATCTTTCGATATGAATGATAGTGCTAATGCTTACCTGGGTGTTGAAATCCCGTACGTCGTTACTATCCTAAGTTCTAACAGTTAAGTATAGCGTCTAAATGGGTACCACCTCGGTACGCATGAGTATTTGATAAATATTTTATGTAAATAACGGTTATAGGCAAATTACGAAGCAAGCGCATACGCAAACGATATGGGCACAGATCATGAACTACTCATGGTGTCTATACCATGAACCAGGCATGTTGGTCCTTCCATGCATGATTCATCAATCGCTCACGGGCACCCCTTGGCGGATTCATCAATTTCTAACGCCCATGAATATCCCATGAATCCCAGGCCGGGTGTGTATCTTTTGTTTGTAACGACCTGTCATGACCATTTCAATTAAATCATGTTGTATTTCTCACTTGGCATGTTTCCTCGAGAACACATCTCTCATTATAACGACGACAAAAGTAGTTGTCATAGCGAGGCGCAAGTACAGACTGATATTGATACAAAGAAAAACGCACAGTTACATTTCATTAAGAACATTTCTAAAAATCTCGTTTCATTGGTTGTTTACACATCGTTGCGAGCGAGATCGTTAAGAGTACCGGAGGCTATGAATCGAGTGTATCGTTAGCATAGAAATGTGTAAGGAGCATGTAGCAATATACTCACGGATACCAGAGATGGCTCCTTTGACTGACAAAGACTTGAGCGTGTTGGAGATAGTAGCAGGAGAAGCGTTCCCGTCACGACCGATAAGGTATGCAATTAACCCGGCGACGTGAGGTGTAGCCATGGAGGTACCAGAGATGTTGTTGGTAGCCTGGAGAGAAGGGAATAATATATATAACTGTAGTGGGTTCACCGAAATGGAAACTCTTACCGTGGTGCTACCGATCCAGGAGCTGATGACGTTCTGACCAGGAGCGAACAAATCGACAACAGCTCCAAAGTTGGAGAAGGATGCTTTGGCATCAGCAATGGTAGTGGCACCGATCGTGTTGGCAGAAGGAGCACGAGCAGGAGAAGTGTTACGAGCGTCGACACCATCGTTACCAGCGGCAACCTAAAGAGATCAGGTTAGGGAGGGTAGGGGGGTCTAAAATAGAGTATTATCTTACGGTAACGTGAATACCACTGCTAGTAAGCTGGGTTGAGAGAGTAAGAATCTTGGAGCATGATTTAATTTTAATTAGATAAAAGACGTACAGAAGCAACCGCATTGTCGAGAGACGTGGAAGCGCCACCACCGAGACTCATTGTCGCAATCGAGGGGCGACCAGATGAGCGAGCGGAGTTTAGAACAAAGTTCAAGCCAGACACACTATGTGCCGAGTGAGTTCCAATCTCGGTATGTCACGGTCATTATGTGGCAGCATACGTACATATCAGAAACGGAACCAGACCTTAGGATTAAGGTATTCATCAGACCCAGTCAAAAGAAACAAAATTGAATAGAGTTACTTACCCTTGATCGGAGAGAACCTTGACGGCAATGAGGTTAGCACTCTTGGCGACCCCGAATTGAGACCCAGCGGCAGTTCCTCTGTGAGCACATGTGCCAGTGAGATCGCGGTAAGAAAGTATATGGAGGTTGTTACTTACGAGACATGGGTACCATGACCGTTTCCGTCAGCATCCTAGAGGTATTAATATAAGTGAACCCCTGCTTGTGGAATTCTAGAGAATTTTTACCGCATAAGGACCAAATGTAGCACCCCAACGGGCCCGACCACCAAATTGAGACTGTATATATTCGTTCAGTATATCCCCAATTGGAGCAGCTGGATGTTTACTTACGTGACCAGTAAAGATACCGGTGTCTGAGAGGAATATCAATATTTGATGTCAAACTAGGGATAATGAAATACGTACCCACGACATAGATGTCGACGCCAGAACCTGCAGAAGAGTCAAAGCTGTACGTGAAAGTCAAAGCGCCTGTGTTCTGATTGGACAGCCTTCCATTTTGACTAAGGCGGGCAATGCCCCAAGGTGCATTCGTCCTAGATGATAGTAAGGTGATTAATGCCAGGCCAGCCGATTTGCGACGCAAAGACTTACTGTGTAGTAATGGCATTGATGGACATGATACCGTCCTCTTCGATGGATTCAACATCGGGGTTCGCTCGGAGCATGTTGAGCACGTTGTCAGAAAACTGACCTGGAGTTTGGATCAGAGGGTGTTAATGAATAAGAATAGTGCAACGAACCAGCAAAGCCATGGAGCACCTCGGTTTTCCAGTCACGATGGGTGATAGTGTCGGCGCTAACGTGCTGAGAGAGCCAATCCAAGTGGGTATCCTTGGAGACATTGTCTTTGAGCTTGACAATGAAGGATCCCTTGTTGACGGTGCCAGCATACTTGCTGACCGAGATGAGTGGAGTGGTCGGGGCACCGAAAATGGGCGAAGCCAACAAGGCGAGGGAGGCGAAGACAGCAGTGAAGAATCTCATTGTGACAATGACGAGATAGATGTCAGGAAGCTATTGGAGAACCGCGTAGAGGGCTGGTTAGAAATGAGTGGTTTCGCGAACCTTTTATACAAGATTCTCCGCGTTCGTGATCATGTAAACATACTCCGTCTGGGTCGCCAAGAAACAACTGCACATGTAGTCTTGCGATGCTTCACATGCTCTCGATCCATCGCAATGTCAAGTTCATGACGAACGATAACGCCAGCTCAACTATAGAAGAAAGGTAAAAGCGGAACAATATAATGTTACCCTAATCTGAATGAATCAGAAATGTGGAAGCTGATCATGGGTTCTTGGATCCCTGACGCGTATGAATAAAGCCATCTTGTATGATCAAGCCAACGAGGCCTAAGGTTCAGTTACAATCACCAAGATGCACTGTTCTGGGTTGCGATAAGATGACAACCAACTCTCAGTTTATTTCTTTCCAATTTGCATATGTGCACGGGATTAAACCTATTAAAATGATCAGAAGAGCACACAAGGTTCAAAATCAATTATATTAAATTTACATACCTCGGACAGCAAGGCTTATAATGAACTGGCAATGCACCAAGTTCGAGCCAGCATTTCTGATGGTCCTACATATGAAGAAGTTGATTACCCAAGGTTTATCATGACATGATTGCGTGTTGTTCACAAGAATGACTCTTCCCTTGGCGTGTGTAGCGTCGAAAATTCTGTTAGACAGGGCACATGCTACGGCGAGATAGAAGATATGAGAATAAGCCAGACGAGGTACAAAAAGGGAAACGAAACCTAGTAAAGCCTGTGTTATCAGAAGCATCGAGGTAGCATGTGTGTCTTGCAGGTCTCCTACTTTTTGCGAAGAAAGAAGGCATGTGGACTACGTCTCTTTACCATCCATGACTGCTCGGACGAATGTACCCGACCGAGTGGAACAAATCGAAATAGTGGTCAGAAGAACCATTAAAAGCCGTCGGAGAGAAAGTTAGATCTGTGCCAAGGACACGAATCATACTGTCCCCATGAGCCTTCATGCTGGAGCGCGGCTATGCTAAAAATAACTAAAAGTACTACTTCCGAGATCGTTCTGTCATGGGAATGTAGAGTCAATGAGAGGTGATAAATTCGCGTAATTGTCTTTAGGACGCCATTGGTATCGTATATTTCGCGATACCTTCAGGTCACGTCAGTCAAAGTCATTGCGTCCCTACAAAAAATATGATCAGTCATTCGAAGAGCCTGCCAGATTGAAAGGTTCTTGCTCGAACGTGAAAAGCCAATTTTGATGTTGTGTTCCGGGGAAAGGTATATAAGATAACATTATATCCATCGAATCAATTCGGAGCGAAGTGCAAGATGCCCTTAGCTAGCGACACAATGCTATGACCGTGACAGTGCAAGTGCTAACCGTGGGTGCAACTTGAATCATCATTGTAGCGCTGATCATGGTGTCGCTACCGCATTTGGATAGTGTGTTCGATTTGAAGCGACGACGTAAATACCCATCTCGAGAGTTACCTAACACAAGGACTAAACATTCCATGTCTGAACACCGGAAACAGGAGTACAATGGGCCACTGGCAAAAAATTTACCTTCTTCCCATCAATTATGTGAGTTCCTCATATGATACTAGTGTACTACCTCTGAGTCCTCGGACTCATGATGATAGTACTACTTACATCTAGCCTGGATTTTGTATCTATCGTATTTCCCTCAAGATCCTCGGATACTAGTAGCCAAAGCCAAAAGAAGGCGCGGAATGCTATTGGTAGTATAGACAAAGTCACGACATCGTTACATTCCATTGCGTACGGTCATTTTTTATATTCCAATCCTGATATTTGTTACTTATGCCACATCGTTGCGAGCAAGTGCGTTGATAGTGCCAACAGCTGTTTTTTCATTTGGATCTTTAACATGTGAATGAGGATAAACAGGAGAGGACTCACGAATGCCAGTAAGGATACCCTTGACTGCCAAAGAGTTGAGAATGTTAGACATGACGGGAGGAGAGACGTTTCCGTTACGGCCAATGAGGTACGCAACCAATCCAGAAACGTGAGGGGTAGCCATGGAGGTACCAGAGATTCTGTTTATATCCTGGAGGAGACGCAATGGTTATAGATGGTATCTCTATTGTTTAGATGACATACCGTGGGACTACGGATCCAGGTGCTAGTAATATCCTGACCAGGAGCGAACAAGTCGACGACAGCCCCGAAGTTGGAGAAAGACGCTCTAGCATCGGCAATAGTGGTGGCACCGACTGTGATGGCAGAAGGGGCACGAGCGGGAGAAGTATTACCAGCATCAACATTACTATTACCTGCGGCAACCTAGAAACCCAGTTCAGCCGAGACGAACAAATGTATACAGAAGGTCTTACAACGACATGGACTCCGTTGCTGGTAAGCTATTGTATTATAAGTATCTTAATGCGACATCTAATTGGAAAGAAAATACGCACGCCAGCCACTGCATTGTCGAGCGCGTCGGAGGCCCCGCCACCAAGGCTCATAGACGCAATTGAGGGACGACCAGACACACGAGCAGAGTTTAGGACGAAATTCATGCCAGATATGCTGTTTTCTAAGTCAGCTCATGTCCGGATTACCACTGAAATCGCTCATACATATCGGAGACAGTACCGGACCTGAGAACATTGCATTTGTTAACGAGCCAAAAAAAGAACCAGGGATAAATGGACTCACCCTGTATCGGAAAGAACCTTGACGGCTATAAGGTTGGCACGTTTCGCGACTCCGAATCGAGTCCCAGCAGCAGTCCCACTATGAACACATGGGTCAGGCAAGAGGACTAATATTCGTTGCTTGTGACTTACGCTACGTGAGTACCGTGACCGTTTCCATCGGCACTCTTAATATAATGAAATATGAATAATCGCCTTCACGTTGAAAGACAGAAAGTCTTACCAGGTAAGGACCAAATGTAGCACCCCAAAGGGCGCGACCACCAAAGTCCAACTAAGTATGTATTTAGTAGATCCACAGACCAAGCGAAACATACTGACGTGACCAATGAATATACCGGTGTCTACAAAGAATGTCAGGGTCGAGTGCTGAACAGAGTCTGGCGATTGTATATTTACCAATAACGTAGATGTCGGAGCCAAAACCCGCAGAAGAGTCATAACGGTACGTGAAGTTTAGATTGGCCGGGTTTTGGTCTGCAAGCCGTCCGTTTTGACTAATGCGAGCGAGACCCCAAGGCGCGTCAGTCCTGCATAGTTGATAATGAGGCGATGTACACCGAGTAAGTTACTGAAACGCAACGACGTACTGTGCCACAATCACATTAATGGACATAATGCCATCCTCTTCGATGGACTCGACATCAGGGTTTGCTCGGAGCAGGTCGAGTACATTGTTAGAGAATTTACCTACGAGGCATATTAGAAGGTACAAGTGAACAGCATGAATATCAACCCACCGGCAAATCCATGGAGTATGTCGGATTGCCAGTCGCGGTGAGTGATCGCGTCGGGACCGGCATGCTGATAGAGCCATTCCAAGTGGGCTTCCTTAGAGACGTTCTCTTTGAGCTTGACAATGAAGGAGCCTTTGTTCACTTCGCCACCATACTTGCTGATTGAGATGGGGGCGGTCGGAGCACCGAAGATGGGTGTGGCCAACAAGGCGAGAGAAGCGAAGGCAGCAGTAAAGAATCTCATCGTGATAACCGCGAAGTAAATGTTAGGAGACTACTGGAACAACCACAAGAGGGCTGGTTGGAAGTGAGAGGTCCTGCAACCTTTTTATACCAGGATTCATGTCGCCCAGGAGCAAGTTTGCATGCGGTCCAACGGTGATTCACATGTTCTGCCTCAATTCTGATGTCAAGTTCAGCGCCGCCTTGACCGTAGAAGAACGTCGAGCAAACATGGAACAACAAGGTGTCGTCGTATTCTGATTTCTTCAGAACGAGCATCATGACCATGAGTTCTTGGATCCTAGACGTGTTTGAATAGAGAGTCTTGTATAATCATGCCGACCGTGACCTAAGTTTCAGGTACAATTACCAAGACTATTCATTCTGGACGACAAGGAGACAGAACCGAAGTTTGAGTATGGTTCTGGTGTGACTATACCGAAGACGAAGCTCGATAGAATTTGTCGAGATGGCCAAATACCGTATTCAACTCAGTACCCATCATCCCCGCGTACCGCTAGGGTAGTAAGATATGTATATCTTATGTCGTAGAAAGCTAGAAATTTGGCTAAGTGGGCACCTCTAATGTTACAAGTGAAGTAGCTTACGCATGGATAGGCGAGTGGCGTTCGCGTTGACGTTCGTAGCGCCATGGATTCTATTCGACCACTTGGAGGCACATGTAACAGAAATATGGAAGTCATGTGAATAAGCCAGGCAAAATAGAAAAAAGGAAACGGTGAGATAGAAGAACGTCTGATCCTGCCTTCAGAGCCATGCGTGACTTGAACGTTACCTACTTGTATGACGTTTGAGTCATAACCTTTCTACCATCCGCGATCACTTGAGTGGTTCTACCCGAGCTACTGGGATTAAACGCTATGGTGGTCGGGAGAGGCGTCAACATGTTTGCGAGCTGAAATTGCTGGACCTATGTAAAAATGGTCGGATGTACCATCATCATGAGCTTTCACCAGAAGCGCGACTATGACAGGAATATCAAGAAGTACTACGCTTCGAAGCTACTCTGTCAAACCTGCAGGACGAAAGAATTTTGCGTAAACTCATACAGCACGCCACTGACTCATGAGCGTATGTGTTCCTAGAAAGAATCTATGATCGGCGATTTCAAAAAGCCGCGACTTGGAAAGGTAAACAATACATACCTACTCCAGTTTATTGACTCAGAGGTTCGAGGATATGGACTACACTGTAAAGACACAATGTTCTAGTTGTCGTCGTTACCAAGTAGGGTAAGCATAAGTAAAACTGATGATAATAGCATGAGTACCCCAAATGCCCCACAATCATTACCGCATAGTCGGACATTCTCTCGGATTTCTCTGGCCCATCCAGGCCAGCTGTCAGTCTTTGACCGAACTGTCGCAGTAATGCCACTAGCACATCCTTGTCATCACGGCGCTTATCATGTTCAGTGAAGGTGGCCGGATTGGGATAGTGGTGTGTTCATTTCTACGTCTTGGATAAACAAACCACATCTCCCACGTCTGCTTTCGAGTCATCGGGGATAGTAAGCATATTCCACTCCGGTATGTGGAGAAGTGTTCTTCAAGTTATCAGCTGTAACCAAATATCTTCCTTCGGGAACGACTTCGTCAACGCGTTCGTATGCATCCTTCGAAACAAATCGTAGGCGGCTCATTTTTATCGAATGGCAAAGATCCCTCTACTAGAATATACTTCGACTCTTCGTATACAGAGGATTCGCTGTAGGGGGAGTTGATGGAGCGACAGAAGCAGTTGAACATCTATCTAAATAAAGTGAGACGTAATCATGACGACCAAACAACTTGGATTGCTTACTTGTTGTTCGTTCCTCTCTCTAATTTTGCGATATATCTTTATGAGGGATTATAATGATGTATTAAACCGTTTGTTACAGTAAGAACTTACCACTCTAAAGCCGCAAGGTCTGCATGAGGATTCAAGCTATCATCGTTGTGGTCGATCAATATTGCAATCTCCTACCGATATTTATTGGGGTCTTGATCCTTCGCCCTCGATCGACGATCCCTTGGCTCGATGAGATCTCGAGATAACCATCTCGCGTCAAACATAATTCCACGTCCTCGAATACCACCCTCAGACGAACCCGAAAATAGGATCAAGACAACGTGGATTATCCGCGATACCGAAATATAATTGATTTTCTTCCTACTCAAGATACAATTGTTTGGCTTTACTTCTTGGCTACAAATTTGAAAGTCTATGTGTTGATATAGTCAAAATAATCTTACAGGCGGTCTAAAACCGAGAGATCTTAGCTCCGTGGCAATCCAATGTAATAGAAGCGACGTACTGGTATTGCCAAGATCGGAACAAGCCTCCTTGACACGAGCAGACAGAGTCTTTTCACCCTCACGGACCCAAACACGAGGGTCATAGTACTATTATAGCACATCAAAAACGCTGATAGAGAATATGGGATGTTAGGTACAAACCTTCTTGTTGGGCTTGTCGGCACCTTCGGGATTACCGACTTGAGTCTGGAGGTATCCTGCCTTGCTTTGGACGAAGTCCTGTGGCGTGTAAAGTTAATAAGGTTCACTTGAAAGAGATGTAGGAATCACGACATACCCTGATACCAGCGAGGTATGCAAATTGAGTATCTACGCCAAAAAGTTAGTAACGGGTAAGATGAGGTTTAGCGAAATTGCGGACCAGTATCGACGTTCATCTTGACAACACCATTCTCGACGGCAGTCTTAATCTCCTGCTTGGTGGAGCCCGATCCACCGTGGAAGACCAAGAAAAGAGGCTTCTTCTTGCCCAACTTAGACTCGGCGAACAGCTGGTGCTTGTTCAAAAGCTCAGGGTGGAGCTTGACATTGCCAGGCTTGTAAACACCATGGACGTTTCCGAAAGCGGCAGCAATGGAGAAGTTGGGGGAGACCTTGGAGAGCGCATCCTGGACTTCCCAGATATCTTCGGGCTGGGTGTAAAGCTTGGCGTTGTCGACATCCGTGTTATCAACACCATCTTCCTCACCACCGGTGATACCGATCTCCATCTCGAGCCACAGACCGAGAGGCGCCATACGCTTGAAGTATTCAACGCACGTTGCGATGTTCTTTTCTTTGGGCTCTTCGGACAGGTCCAGCATGTGCGATGAGAAAAGGGGCTCGCCGTGTTGCTTGAAGTACTCTTCGTCAGCGGCGAGCATTCCGTCGAACCAAGGGAGAAGCTTCTCAGCGCAGTGGTCAGAGTGGAGGACGACGGGGCTGGCGATGCGATTAGTATATATATTTGAGAGTATTTGATCGAAATACACTTACACGCCATATGCCTTGGCAACGGTACGAACGTGGTGGGCAGCAGCAACGGCCCCGGTAATGGAAGCTTGCTGTTTGTCGTTTGCGAGACCCTTGCCGGCAAAGTAAGCACTTCCACCCTGAGAAACCTGGAGGATGATGGGGGCTTTGATATCGCTATAATGTCATTGGTAAGTGCGGAATTAAAGGTTATTGGTAGAGGTTTGTGTACCGGGCAGCCTCGAGGACGGCGTTTGCGACGGACGATGAAGTCACGTTCTAAGAAGAAGAGAATGCGTCAGACTTGTGTGACTATATGCAGAATAAAAAGAAAGACGTACGATCGCCTAGATCAAGCAAGATGCCGCATTAAATGCGCGTTCAGCATACCTACAATGCCTGTAAGACTGCAAGAAACTCACGGGGATAGCAAACTAGAAGCATGGTGAGCATTTGCACATCGAGCAACAGTAAATACACATACCTGGTTCTCCTTAGCATACTCGAAGAGTTTGCGAACGTTGTCGCCGGTAAGGACTCCAGCCTTTGTTGGACGATTAGTGAGTAGAAAATAAAATCGAACGGAAGACATACAGGGACGATATCGAGAACACCCATTGTAATGATGTGGTAAGAAAGAAAGAGAGGTGGAGGACGAAAAGATTGGACGAGGTGATCATATAGGATGATCATAATTCACTCCGGCTCCCCGACTGGGCTCGGCACACTCCGGACCGTGCCTCTCATTGGCCGATCTCTTCCAGATCTAGATCGAGTTCACAGAAATACCACCAACTTCACCGGCTACTTCAGAAAACATACAGTAATAGAAAACGGGCCGCCACGAACTTTCGCACTATAGTGCCTTATAGTGCCTAATTGGCAGCCAATCCCCATACTATATTCCGATTGTTTCCCTCTGTCATCCATGAGGCGAATTCTGTTCCGGTCTGTCCCTTCTCCGTGAACAAAATAAAGGCGTCGACGGTTGTCTGCAATTCCTGAGGGACAAAGGACATAAACCTCCCATGCAAAGCTCATGGTTGGTAGCCATGACGTCATGCAGCGATCGCTTTCCTCAACGTTTATCACACACATGTATTCTCAATACATCACACCTTAATTTTAGACCTAGTTTCTACGTAAACCACGCATAACCACTAGCCATTGAATACTCCACTGGAGGCGACCCCAATAACCCAGCCACTTCCTGGTGTATTATATCTCCGGGTCGGATGCCACTTCTTGTTATTGAGTCTAGCATCGCTGCACTTCATCGTGCGCATGGAGACTTACGATGGTGATGCATCCACAGCTGACGATTTTTGCATAGGTTAAACAGAAGTTCACGATACTATGTACGTCAAGGGCAGAATGCCATTATATTCGCCTATCCGATTCTACGAGTAAGCCACTGCTCTTTTCGTAGGAATATTTGAAATACTTACTTAGTCGAAATTTCCAACTTTCTGCCAGACAACATATATGTGTATCCTATGAGGATCGCGACTATGTCGGAAATATGCGGGAATCGTTTGTCTTTGTAGGCGTTGATCGTGGGTAATATAAGCTGTTATATAATCACGAAGGTTGCGGCTATCCAAGTATCAATATTCAACGTTCAACGTTCAACCTTGACCATCTTTCTTCCCTAGTCCTCACCATAATAGTGCTATCCCATGCAAGCTCCTATGCCCAATACCGACTTCGATCCAACATATGAGCTCACTGATGATTCAGATGACTCGGGAACGCCTCCCCGAGATCCCAGTCTGGGTATGGAATGGGATGACGATGAGGATATTACCTCCGAGCCTGGACAACCTTGGGTCACTTACGAGGAACCGCCGGAACCAGTTCTGGAGGAGCTACGTCGGCGGGTCGACTTGACTGATCCCGAAGGTCGATGTTTGATAGAAAATGTATCTCCTTGGGATTATACGTATTGTATGCCGAGGACGTTATCGGATGAGGATGACTTGGTAAGACGTTCGTCAACCTGTCTTAATATGATATTCACATATTGTCTATAGTTGACTATCCTTGAATACCACTGGAATATGAAGTATCTATCCCTCAACCTAGATACACGATACAACGTCTTCAAAGGTATAGTCATCTTTTACGCTTCCCAGACTCGAAGTACATATTCTCTTCTCTAGTTAGTGCCTCTCTACGCAGTACATTCGATAGCGGAGAATGGATTCTTGTTCCAGAGGAAGAGGTCGTTGAACGATTTTCTGCTTCGCTGAAAGAATGCGATGGTAAATTTCACCCCGTTCGAGAGAACTTCCCTACATTCACCGTACGTTCATCTTCATTGAAATTTACATTGCGCTGTGAACCATTCTTATTCTGACTGACGACTCTTATAGGAAACGACCTTCAAGTATCGAATGATTCCGATCACAGAGGTTGTGATGAAGATGACTATATCTCGCCAAAACACGGTACATCCTAATGGGACTGCTGTACTGGCTGACAACGTTACTGTGCACGAACATCCATTCCAGACGCTTCCATTGCTCGAGAGCCATCTTCACCCTAAATTTGTTCTATTTGACGCTGGCCGTAAACTGGATGCAGTCATAAAGTCACCCACCGGATCTGAAGGATCTGACTTTATGCAAGCCCTTGCTGCGTCTATGAAACAGAACTATATATATGGGATGGGGCTCGAAGATGACATGAAAGAACTCGCTGATGACTTTAATAAAGCACTGAAAGAGCGACTCGCCGACATAGCGAATGACATCCGAGGTCGATCTCCTGTCATCACAGAAATCGAGAAGATTTACAAAGCATGGATGGTTAAACCAGATCTCTCTATTATGACGAAGGATGAAGATTTCCATCTTATGAACGGTGACGATAACCAAAGCATTCAGACTAAGGAATCGACTACAACGGGTCCACGAAAGTCGAAGAAGCCTCTTGGTGATCCCTTGGTGTATGGTGCTGGTCCCAGTCGCCACCGTAAACATGAAACACGTACTTCTCGAGGTTTATCTGAAAGGTCACTGAGGAAATTGGACGCGGAACAGGGAAAGGAGTGGACAGAACAGTCGATTGCTGTGTGGGCGGAGGGATCAGCTGCGAATGGTGCAAAAATGGTGCCGGGACAGGAGTAAATGATGAGAACGATGAGAGCTCACCAACACTACTCGTGTCACTTGGGTTTGTGATTTGTGTGTATGTGCAGACATGATGAAAACACGAACAGTTGTGAGAGTGACTGCCATGCGAAAGGAATGGCTTATTATCACAGAAATTGAAAAGGTTTATAAGGTGTGAATAGTTAGATTGGATCTCTTTATTATTCTTTTCGACCCTCCGCCGAGTAGTGACCAGAGTACAGTATTCCGAGTCTGCCAAAGAACTCGAAAGGTGATTCGGCTGGGACGAGTCCGTGGGTTTCAAAGAAGAGGCATCTCGATCACCAATCACCCACCTTGCAAAGTAAGAACTTGCCATAGGATGCTGGTTTGACTTAGCGCGACTATGAATAGTACAGACAACCCGGTATCTGCGGTAGAGGAAATAAAGACGGCATTGCTAGATTAGAAGAGCGTACCCATAATATGGTTGATGCAAATATAGAAAATCCAATGTATTCTTAACGTCGCATCTCTAAAACTGTTCAATGCGGAATAGATTCAATAGAAAGCTATTGAATCTAATGATATGGACCAATGGCAGGAGAATAATCAACGTGACGCTGTTGAAGTCACGGATATGTGACGTCACACTTACTGTGCAGGGGGCGGCGGTGTCTCGGCAAGAGGAGGAGCGACTGAGAGAGTCGGAAACATGTTCGTGAACACTCTTTGCCCAGCCCTCCCGCCTCTTCCTTCATCTCATCCACCTCCACATCAACACTCCAAGACAGTGAGCTAAACCTGCACATCCACAAAATGCACGTTCTGCAAGTCTTGTTCGGTGTTCTCGCACTACGCGCTTGGATGGTCTTGGGACAGACACAAACCGTTGTCGACGAGTATGTAACAGAGATTGAATGATCTGTATGATGTAACTGAATATTTCATTAGTCTTGGACAAACTGTTGTTGAGGTTGTCACAACCAACGCGCTGGGGCTCTTTACCACGCAGACACTGTACGTATTTTCGAGTATTTTGATTCCGCGATTTTGGCGCTGCCCCGCATTTGGGAGGGACATGCTAACACAATCATTGATCTAGGCAAACCCTGCTAACGACTGCACTCACAACTGCGACTACCACCACACCTTTAACGACAGCGACGACGACGACAACTCCTGACGGTCAACAAGGCCCGGTTGGCCAGCCCGCTACAACACCTCAAGAAGCCGGTCCTACCCAATACGTATATACTACCACTGATGCGCTCGGTACGTTCGGATTTCGTATTTTTAGATATCTGCGTTTTGTTCGTTGCCTCGGCACGGCCTGGTTGATTTGTCTGATCTACATATCTACATTTTCGCGCGACTGACTTATTTTACAGGAAATACCATCCAGCAAACAGATACATACACACCGACCTATAATACTATTCACACTGGACCACCAACATCTATCCAAGGCACTATTCTTGGATACAGTCAATGGCTCAGCATGATTGGTACCAGCACGGCGACTGCTCGGAACGGCGCAGCCCCTCTTCACTGGGACGCAAATAGCAAGCTTCTCCTTGGCAGCTTGTTGGCCACGTTGAGTGGGATTCTCGGAGGTGCTTGGATGGTGCTTCTTTGAGGTTATAGCGTCCATGATCCTTGCATTGTTCCCGGCTCTCTGTTTCATCTCCTGTTTCATGTGTAACGAACACTAATGTGCATACATGCATCACAACCTCCCCCCTGATACGATACGGTACGATACACTTTCGGACTTGGACAATGTCTTATTTTGTCACATCTTTTTGCTATCTTCAATTACATTTCTCGTGCGTCTGTATTCTTCGCATTTCATTTCATTTTGCAATAGTAATACCTCGTAGGTATACCACATCTTATCCCTTCATCCTTTCGCTTATGATACTTTCATTTCGATATTTAGACACTTGCCATCCATGATGTTCTGTAACGCCCCACACATTGTATCATTGTTTACGCTGCCTCGATCAGCTGTGTGCTATTGATGAACCTTGTTATGACCGGTTCTAGGATAACAAGTCATGCGCGGAGGAACCGAGAAAATGTCCAGTTCGTTCGATTGGTGTGTTGTAATGCCCCCAGTTACCACAGCCCACTGTAACTCACAAATAAAAATAAAGAGGAGCACGAAGAAAGATTCGATTATATATAACGATTCTACCTCTACTCCAATAACACAAATTACTAGCAAGTTCATCTGATCCGGCCACAGGCCAGAACAGTAGTATATCCAACAGCAAGCTGGAATTATTGGGGGGACAATGAGTGCCACCGTGTTTAACATGATTACTTGCAGTCCTCGAGAACACGGTTTCCAGCATCAGAGGCTGCAACCAACTGGTCATGGATCTTGTTGAGGTTCTGCACAACGGCGGGATCGGTGCTGGATAGAAATCGATCATTCAGCGGTCGATATATTTTTTAATGAAACAAAAACGTACGAGTTGATCTTTGTCAAAGCGTCGACGGCATCGTCCAAGCCATCGGCGACTAGCTCGCGATCGTTAGGAGAGGCCTTTTGGCCTGCGACAAGAGCAGTAACGATGGAGAAGATAGCGTCTTGGGATTTGTCGAGACCGTCGCTGGCAGCGTTGATGTTCTGCGTGTTGAAGGCGTCACTGGATTATTACCTTTGTTAGTATGGTTTTCTTGGGGGAGATGAACGGTGGAGGTATCTAGTAGTAAATATTTATACTTGCCCTTGTAATTCGGTGGCGAGCACTCTGGTGGTCTTCTGGGCTTGGACGATGTCGGTGATGATCTCGAGACGGTCAAAGTTGCATTGTTGGTCCCCGGCTTGACGTTTGTCAAGAGCAGCTAAATTTGTAGGTTGTTAGTCAACAAGCAGGTATTGGGGGTTGGGCGAATTATAGACATACTGGCTTGGACCAGGGCGGCGCTGATGGCGACGAAGAGAACGAGGATGCTACGGGAGAACATGGTCGAGATTCGAGTAAGAGCGAAGAGCAAGAACGAGGTTTACTTGGTGAAGAGTAGGAAGTAAGTTGGGAATAATGATCCTTGATGAACCCACAGAGGTCCTTTTATATGCATTAGAGGTCGGCAGTTGCGAGGACCAGTAAACAGTCCGCAGATATCTTTGGTAGCTACATTAGATTTGTCATGTAATTCACTGTACAGCGATCTCCGAGTCCAACATAGGGCCAGGCCCTCGGGGACTATAAACACGGATTTTAAAAATAAAAATAAAAAGTAAACAGTAATGGTGTAAGACACCGTCACGAGTCGGAGGTTCACTGGCAAAGTGAACAGCTGTCGTATTCCTTGAACAGAACTGACGGTTTGAAATCGGAAATAAAAGCTGAGACGCTAGAGAGAATCGTATTCTTTGGGTATGTCGTTACCATCCTGAGAAAAGACCTGTCGTTCTGCATGTAGTATGTATACTGCGCCGCTGTTGTGACTGCTCATGATGGGCTTTGCTTTGATGAACCGTGAGTGCGCCCGTAGATGTCATGTACAACAACTGTCGTTGTATAGACCACATGCGCCGATGAAGAACGGCCTTTGTAAGTTTTGACAAGTTGACAAGTCGGGGTCCTGCCAATGTCGACTTCGCAACAAGTGAAATGGCCGCGTGAGGCGTACATATCGTAAACAAAGCATGTCATCGAAAAGACTCGCAGTAGAAGGTGATGTTAGGCCATGTTGTCACCGCTCCTGTACGGTAAAAGGGCCGGGTTCATCAGAATGGCTCAGCTATTTACTCCTTTCGACGTACTTGTTGATACGCACCCGCTAATTGTCGAAGACACGAGCAGGTGTAGTACTTCAGAGTCTGACAGCGGCGCTGTCTTTGTACTAGCCTATGACTCGGAGTTGGTCCAGAAGGCCGCATCGAGTTGGATTGAGTCGACTAGTAGCGATTCACGCGTAGCTGTTTCATATATCATACTTGAACCATGTTTTGGTCCACAGGTACTAGTGTATTCATATGTGTACTGTTCATGTAGGTGCGTGAGTATGTTGTTCTGGCAGCCGTGTGGGACTCGGAACATGACTGATTCAAGCAAGAACTACACCCTCCCTACCTCTCTCCTACGGATCGGACTTTGAAAGCGACAACCGATCAATGATCGGCGTTTAAATTCGTACTACATGCTATGACGCGGTTTCTCTTGAATCCGAATAGTATACACACTGTGGCCAACTAACTTGAATTTGAATTTAGTGCCAGTTCTAATCGGCGTGGTGTCCCTGAGATCCGAACGTTCGATGTAACTGCATCCTCATTGATACGACCCAGTATGTTCAGCCAGGCATAAAAGCTATGACTAGGACTCCGAGTCGTCACTCCCGGGCCGTTCGATAAAACTGGGAGAAGTGTTCTGCGAACGGTTATCAACCAGCTTGGATCCGGTATCTACTCTCATGTTCTTCTTGTCCGTGATACAAGGTACGATGTTCCCAGAAAATGCATTCGTTAGCTAATGCATCTTATTTCAGAGCGGATCGACTATCCGCTAGGAAGGTTCTAATCTCTGAATTGACAAAGGAGACTCGTGGTCCCGATGAATGCAGTATCATGAAGCTTCTTCGGGACACAAATTCTCAGTCAATTGGATGGCACCATGTTTCTCAGCTTTTAGATTCGTTTATTCATGCCTTATTCTGGAGCCTCTACGATTGGGCATGGGATCTCTCTCCCGAGCATTTAATGCTCCGATGCCCCTCCTGGTGAGGCGAATCGCGAAGCAGATGTTGCAAGTGTTGCAGTATGCCCATGAGTGTGGTGTCATTTACACAGGTACGTTATACATTATCAATATTCACAGACAGTGTTGATAATGTTCATATTCCTGAAAGATATCAAGCCCGACAACATCATGATGGTGGGTCCGCCGCAGGCAGCGGGCCAGATGTCCACCCAAATTAATATCGAGGATCTACAATCCCCTAATTTCAAGTTAATCGACTTTGGTTCTGGTATGTACAAATTATCGGAGTCGTTTGTTAAATTGTTTTGGTATCTAGCGAATACATCGGACAAGCGATGGCCTGCTGTGCTACAGCCTCTCGCTTTACGTGCGCCTGAAGTTATTGTAGGTGCCGATCGGGATACAAAGGTAGACGTGTAGAACCTGACATGTCTCATATGCGAATGTTATCGCTTCATTTAAATCTCTTCTCACCTCCACATAACTTGCAGCTCTACGAATTCGTCCGCGGGGGTATTCTCTTCGATCCTAAATGGAACAATGAAAAAAAGGTATGAATGCAGCGCAAACTCACCTTGCTCAAATGGTTGGTCTATTTGGATCGTTTCCGTCCGATCTCCTCCAACGTAGTCGAAGAGCTACGGAACTCTTCGATAGGCAGTGTGAGCTGTCCTCTTACAATGTCTGTGAATCCGAGTTTAACGTAGGCTACACAGGTCATGTTCTACAACCCGGTTCATACTCTATCACGTTACAGGACCTTCTTGCTAGGGCCGAACTTGTGCCTCAGGAAGTGGACCAGGTTGCTGATTTTCTGCTATGTGGCCTGACGATTGACCCCACGCTATGATGGTCCGCAACTCAACTTCTCGAGCACCCATGGCTCAGAGATGTTGGTGTCTGGATGTGTCGTATCATGTAGCAGTGAGACACTCTGGGTCGAGATTTATGTCCGCTAGCCAAGGTATACCCCGACTTGGGGGTATGTAACATGGTTAATGATGAACACCATTCCTCTTATCGTTGATTTTCATTCTCTGTAGGCAGTGAGGAGACACATCTAACGGTTTGACAATGATCATGCTCTACATCTATTATTCCTACAATTGGACACAGAGTCTTTCCTCTGGCTTCGTCTCTGATATCGTGCTCGCTTCTCAAGCCATTCAACAATCACGAAGCATCGTATCGTGATATCTTCGTGCACACTTGTCCATGATATCCTTTTGAAC
This sequence comes from Cerrena zonata, assembly GCA_038087015.1. Taxonomy (NCBI): domain Eukaryota; kingdom Fungi; phylum Basidiomycota; class Agaricomycetes; order Polyporales; family Cerrenaceae; genus Cerrena; species Cerrena zonata. The sequence goes on from JASBNA010000018.1 coordinate 557,138, forward strand.
TTAAGCCGTCGCGTTTTACGAGGTCTCTCGCTTTTACAGAGGCCCAAGCATCGACAGGCATGATCCAATTTGTATAAATAGAATGTTCAGCTTGGGTGTGCATGGTACTGGTCCTGAATCACAGCTTTGGTCACTAATACAAAAGCATCAACAACAGCAGGGGCAGGGACAGGGACAGGGTCAAGAAGTCATTTCTTATACTGCTGATTAAACCTAGAGCGACCGAAGAAGAGAGCTAGGTTTGATTCGTTTTTACTTTCATATTAATATTATACTATTTCTCATGGAAGCTACTCCTTTCTATTCTCAGGAATCTCAGCATATTGGTTGAGAGCAATCGCTCATTGACGTTCGATGAAGCATGGAACAAGTGGAAAATACCAGATGCATACAAGGCTTGCGCTGGTATGGGAATTCATTCCAAGGGCGAAACCCAACAACTGATAACATCGTTAAACCAACGACACATGCCATGTCTTCGTTACTGACAATCAAAGGTAGAACAACTGTCTTATAGCAAGGCCTAAGGAGGCTGATTTAGGAGCCCAACTACCAATGTTACCCACAACCGGCCAACAGGAACTAGGCGCTCGCGGCCGATAGTGGTATTCAAGCAACACCCGACAACGCGAGCTTTATAGTCCAAAATTGGTACCGCCGGAATCGTAAAATCGAAACAAACTGAACGGTACAACCTCCGGAACGAAAGATGAAGATGCAAGCTGGGCGTGCATGAACTACACCATCGGCAATCCTCGATTGTGCTTCTCTCCGAATCAGGAAGGTGAAGTCCGAGAAGCCAACCCAGGCCTGTTGAATCTCAATCAACAAAGTCCTCACGTGCAGGAGCCCCGGGGCATTCCACGAAACACATAAATAGGCAGCCCTCAAGGTCAGGTCTGCACCTATCCGCTCCCCTCTCTCTTAGAACTGCCAGCCATGTTGTTCTCACTGATCATCCAAGCGTACTACATTGTACTGACCAGCATCCTCAGCACCTTGTCTTACTCGTCGCTCACTGTCTACTCTCACTCGGCATTCGACCTTATCCTCGACATCCCAACGGTTGCTTACTTCCTCACCCCGGTCCTCAAATTCACTGCCAACGAAACCATCGTCTCTGCCGCTATCAACGAGTCTACCAATGACATCTGCACCTGGGGAATCCCCGGCCTCCTCGCCCTTCGCCCTATCGCCCTATCACCATCGGTAATCAATGTTCCCTCTCGCGAGTTGCAACTTTACAACGCAAGTTTGTTCGCGCTATCCCTGATCCACACGGATAGTATGTCCTGCGCTCCGCTTGGTAAATATACTGAGGACATCGCACCCACACCGATGTCCTCATCCGAGCTGATCCTCATCCCACTGTCACCGGAGCATCAGAACCCAACGCTCCTTATCGCGTTGCGGTTTTATTTCATGTTCGGCCTATTCCTGATGGGATGGTTAGCAACTGAGATGCTGATGGGGATCTACCTGAGCCAGAGAATCCGAGTACCTGCTGATTTGGACGAGTCGACTGTGAGTTTTCTTCTCTTTCTATTTTCTTTTCCTAGTAACTAATATTTCGCTTTGCTTCATAGATACATGGAGTAGTTGACCCTAGATCCTCGGATTCTCCAGCTGAGGACGCACAAACACAGGTCAGTATATTTTCTCTTGTTTCTCTTCTCCGTATGCTGACTTCTTCTTCCGCAGACACTTGACACTACTCGCAAACCCAAACGGAACAACAACGCACAGCGACGGGCTAACAAGAAGGCAAAGAACCTTGCAGAGGTTCAGGCATTGGTAGAGGAGGCATATAATCTAGGCAGATTAGAGGCACAGTTGGAGATGAGCGGACTCGAACAAATGGTGAGTAGTATTGTGGCATCGTTACTATTTTAACGTTACTGACTGAATTTCTCTATCTCAGACTTCGTCCCATCGCAGAATGTGCACGCTCTAGTAATCTCACAGAGTGGTAGTCATTCGGACCGTCCGCAAATCACCACCCACCTCTCGATTTCAATTTCGTTGCAGACGCAGCACAAAGGAACGACTAGGTGAGCACTCCCGCTGTCATGCGTTCGCTTTGGACAACGAAGAACCCATTCGCGCCTCTGGGTGACTTGTTGTATCAGACGACGTGTGATGGCCTGGTGAACGGTAGTAGAGCGCGACTGCTACTTAGTAATCGGTTGTGGAGTTGCAATGATCCTGGTCGGTGCACAGTCGTCACCAATTCACCCGCCCTCAAATCCGCAAGCAGCCGTTGGAGATGTCGCAGGAATAAGAATAAGGAGGCCAGATCGGGACGCCGGTCTGGTCAGTTACGGGCTACGGGCTACGGGTTACGGGTTACGGGTTACGGGTTACGGGTTACGGGTTACGGTTTTCTTTCTTCTTTTTTCTTTTTTCTTTCTCATTCGTGTTCGGCTCTGGTTTCGGTTTCGGATTGGATTATGGACTTGGACTCGTTTGTTGACTCGGACTCGTTTGTTGACTCGGACAGTTTGCGGACTCGGATTATTTACTTGGGCTCGGATTGTTGACTCGGACTGGTATGTTGTCTCGGATTTGTACTTTTGAACCTGTATATCCATATCCTTCATGGTTTGTATGAATGGATAGGCTGGATTATGAACCCAGACTTAAATTCACTTTGTATCCCGTCTCGTGGATTTATTTCCTAGCTTGTGTCAACCTATAGAGAACGAACGATTGATTTCTCGAACTAGAGGCTGAGAATTAGTGTGAGAACTTTTATCTCATAGGTATCATTAATTATGCGCTGTAATCGATAGTTGAAGTACTATGTACATATACTAGCCTCACCCACCGAAGAAAGTAGTAGCTTACTCTGAGTCCCGAAATGGAAAACCAAGAACGCCTGAAGAGAGGTGCCGGATATTCGAGTGATCGAAGCGGGAGGGCAGCGTCTTGCTAACCGTCTACGATGTTCGCAACCCTTGCTCGTCTGTCTAAGGCATCTCGCCGCCCTCTCACTCCTAAACGCGCCAACAAAGACTTTTACAAGGGTACGTTTCCCACTTTCTCTATGTTTCTACCTATTTACGAAGGTGTATAATTTAGGCACACGGCAAGCGTACTTGCCCGGAGGTCAGCGAACGGGTGCACCGGGAAAGCATGTTGTGAAAGGAAAGGCCAAATACCGTCTCGTTGACGAGCAAGTCAGGTACTTTGTTGCGCCAGCTATTGAAGATATCATCAGCTCGCCGGTATGTTCATATTACTCCCTCCTATCCAATGGCACCTCTAACTTCTTGGTAGCTACGACCATACGTTTACAAGACCGTAAAACTGACAGAGGATCAAAAACGTGAAGTGTATGGACCTCTGCCCCAGGGCGGTCTAACACCAGAAACGTACTACAAAATTGCACCGAGACTAACGCCAGAAGATGTCTCGTCATAGGTTGGAGGTTATTATCACAATACTTTGCTTTGCTGTCCGCTCTCGTCAATACGATACATGTCTTCCCTTAACACCTTGCAGGAGTCTTAATTTACATTTTCCCATCAAAACAACCGGCCGTCTGTCCGACTCTGTCATGTCTCGATCATCCGCAACCCCGGTCTTACCGGACGCAATAACATACCTTGACACCCATCCCTTGAATTCTAACAAGACCTATATCCCCTCTGCAGTCCACTCTTTTCTCTTCCTCGAGTTCTCATCGTCAGCGTGGATTGATGTCTCCGGTGTTCTCCTGACTGCCTAGATGCCATTCAACTTGGCCATGTGTTCTCTTCTCCAAAACCTCCCAAGAGATCCCGTGTGATAATTTCCTATCTATATCTACAGTATGGTCAGTATCTACTCCATCGTGTGATTGTTCCAGCTACTTTTGGCTCTAGGGATCAGGAGCTTATCGTACTTGGCTGGGCCCTTATCTGACTCCCTGGGTAATAAGCATCGGTATAAATGTGCGAGATATCTTGAGAGCTCTACTTAGGTCTCCTTCTCTCTTCGTTACAGACACCGAGAAGATGGCTCCTTTGAACGCACCGGATACTCACAGAACTGTTGTCTCGGTCAGTGGACTATATGTTCTATCCGCCGAACGATGCTCATGACGTCATTTCCAGGTCGATCCGTTTGTGTATGTAGTTATAAGCTTTGTTCGAGCCTGCGACTAATGTTAACATTCAACTTAAGGCCTGCTGATCAGCAGAAAGTGAGTGTACAACGCAACGAGCTTCTTTTTGCACCTTATCTCATCGAAAACTTTAGGGGCTACACAATCGTTGGCAGTATGTATCTGTCGTGAAGTTATTCTGAGATGATGAGAACGTAACTGTCATTATGAAGCCCCGATATCCCACCCTTTGCAACAGTAGCTCCAGGCGAAGTGCGTACCTTCATTTCCGATTAAGACGTACTTCAACTAAACTTGGCTCACACAGGTTTTCAAAGTCGAGTGTGTTGGTACGCCAATATCCCTAGTATAGCCCAGAGTCTCCTCCAACATGATATTTACAGACTGGACCGGAGCACAAATTGGCAACAACGACAGTGCGTTTCTTCGATCTGACATCAATAGTGTTATATTTATCATTACCGTGCAGACAGCGACGATATCAAGAATGTCGACCTGACGAAAATTCACAATCTCTCTGGTCCGATAGCTGTCACCGGGGCTGAACCAGGCGATTGCCTTGTAGTCGACATCTTGGATGGTAAATTCATTTCTAAGATGAAGTCCTATTGTTGATCTTTTCCAGTACAACCGTTTGATCAGATGCGTTGGGGATACACGGTTCGTATTCGATCCATCATTCTGACTAGTACGACGTGTTAACACAATCACAGGGAATCTTTGAGCTCGAGAATGGGGGAGGCTTGTTCGGTATGCAAATCGACATCTCTTCAAATGTTTAAATTGACATCGTTGCAGCCCGTGAATTCAATAGTAGAGCCTGCAAAGCCATCTGGGACTTCGAAGGTAAATCAAGATCACTACCGCATGTTCGTCCTTTTGACCCTTTGCCATCTTCCAGGAATTTACGCATCATCTCGCCACATCCCCGGAGTAAGATTCGCAGGTATCTCCCACCCAGGTCTCATTGGAACCGCACCATCTCCCGAACTACTTGCTACATGGAACAAACGTGAAGGCGAACTCATTGCTGCTCATGCAGAATCCGTTCCCCCAGTTGCCTTCCCGCCCGAACCTAAAGGTGCGTATGTGGGTGCCAAGGATAGTTTGAGCGGGGATGTGTTGGAGAAGATTGCGAAGGAGGGGGCGAGGACCGTTCCTGGGCGTGAACATGGTGGAAATTGCGATGTGAGTTGTTCAGGTCGAGCTCTTTAATTACCGAGTCTGACTGAGAGATGAATGGTATAGATCAAGAATCTTTCTAAGGGCTCGAGATGTTACTTCCCGGTGTTTGTGGAAGGTGCTAATTTCTCCGTCGGCGATCTGCACTTCTCACAGGGTGATGTACGTATTTCTGTTTATCGTGGACATAACTAGAACGCTGAACGATCGGTTAACAGGGAGAGGTACGTTCTGGAAGCGAGATGTGATTCCCAGGATTTACGTGTTATGGACCTAGCTTTCCTTCTGTGGCGCCATCGAAATGGTTCGTCTCCTCTGAGTTTCGCTGAGGGCAGTATTGCTTACTGAGTGGATCATCCACAGGCTGGTATTATCACATTCAAAACGAGTATCATCAAGGGAGGCATAGAGAAGTTTGCATTGAAACAGCCTATCTTCCTGGTACAAGATCCCTCCTTTCACTCAATATTCCCCACTAATATTTCTATTGGCTAGCCATCGCCTATAGATCCTCTTTACTCCGCGAAGGTGAGGAGCGCTTTGTTCAGAATACAGACAATCCACTGACTAAGAGTGATTCAAGCTTGTTTTCGAAGGCATCAGCGTAGATCTTCGTACGTATTTTTTACCACCTTCCTCGTTTTGATATTCATCGCTTCGTACAGATGGCGATGGAAAACAGTACAATATGGATGCGTAAGCTTCCATCTGAAAAATTCTTCGTAAATGGACACCTCCTAACGATTCGATTCGATAGTACTGTGGCATATAAGCAGGCAGCGCTGAATGCAATTGCCTACCTGATGAAGATTGGGTATAGTACGTCAGACGCAATTCGTTTTCGATCCATCTACTGACATAATATTGACAACTCGAAGCCCGCGAGCAAGCATGTGAGTTTGATCCTTCTCCCCAAGCTGTCGAATACTAACAAAATATTTCATAAGATCTCCTTTTGTCCGCTGCACCAGTGGAAAGTCATGTCGGAGCCGTTGTCGTATGTTCATATACTATTTTTGCACTCGAAGTTTTCGTTTAACTTCGTGATATCTACAAAGGATTCTCCAAACGCCTGCGTGACTCTCGCGCTCCCATTAGGGATCTTTGAACATGTTAGTCCAATATTTTGTTCTAAGCGTCGGACTATAGCTCACCTTTTCTGACAGGATATCCTTCCGAAACCTGAGGGTCTCGAGAAGAAGGATTTCGGCCAATGTGCTATTCGAAGCGATGGGGTGTTATAAATCGATTTTGAAGAGGACGAAGCAAAATATGAATGCCGAGTAAACTGTATGATATGTGATGTGAATATATTGTCGTTGTGTATCTATTTGATGGAAGTTGTGACAGCCCGTATTTTGATCACTGAGCTGTAGCAAACAGACCTTTCCATTATAGTGTCAAAACCACTGGCAGGTGTGGAACAAGAGCACAAAAACATAGAATTTGTGTCAATCTTCGTGACTATATTTTTCTCTGCGCCTCATTCACGGAGAATACAGCTAGTACGAACAAAGATGGAGCGAGAACATTATAAAACATGGTTACGTGCAAGCGCATTCAGTTGAAGCAATCCCTTCTCACTTTCCTCATCAGGTATACCCCAGTTCTTGATCAAAAGCGAAATCTTATCCGGTCGTTGTTTGAGCAAGACATTGTATACCGCCCTCCACGCAGAATTGAGAGCTCCAAGGACCCAAGCATGGTGGACTGATGTCGCCTCACCAGCTATGTGGAATCGACCATCCGCAGCGGGAGCCTTGATACTGGCGAAAAGGGAGGTCTTGTCGTTTGCAGGACCGAATTGACCAGGACCGAAGAGGGCGAAAGCCCCTCGAGAGTAACGGTCGTTGTACCATGCATGTGTTTTGTGGTCGACGACTTTACCAAATTTCGATTGAGGGATTCGATGTAGTTTCTCGAGATTGTTGAGGGTGATTTTGAGAAGATCTTTGTCGGCGGAGGTGTTTTGTCCTTGGGCGAGTGAGCCGAAACGTCTAGCGTCTTGTGCCCAGGTGTAACTGGCAAGGAGAACGCCCGGTGCGGATGGACAGTCTAAGCCATAAGATGGGTAGACGCAAACTCGAATAGGAATGTCAGCGGAAGATTGACCCCCTTGGATAGTCCTACCCTCGCCCATGACAGCGGGGTCCTGCCACCACCGTTTCTCGAACTTGATCCCGATCTTTGTGGATGCATCGTACTGTAAAGAACGAATGGCTTCCCTTTGGCTGTACAATAGACCGGCGTTGTCTGTATCAATGGTCTGAAGACAACCTAAGGGAACGGTGGAGATGACGTGTGGGTAATTACGATGGGTTTCGTTGCCATTGTCATCCAGATAAGCGACCTGCATGTGGGAGTCATCGACACGCTCGATCTTGATGACGGGTCGATTGAGGGTTGGCTTCGTGTGTAGTTGCCCTTCCATCTCGCGTACTATATGATCACTACCTCCGTCAATGCAGTACCAACGCTGTTCCACCACGTTGTCATTGGAATCGTCGGATGGGCATAATTCAGATGGGAGGCATGAATTTCCCTTGGGGAAAGGCCAGTCAAAGTCGAGAGAGTCCTATGCAAGTGAAATTAGATATTAAACGGATAAATTGTTCAGGAGATGCGAAACATACCATCACACTCTCAACAAAAGCCTGATCATACAGCCCTGTTGCACTGTCCATCGTTTCGAGCCAGTGAACAACGGATTCGGGATAAGGTTCTGGTGCCTCTTCCGGTTTGCCTTCCTTACCCGCAAGCATGTAACCGCGAGTAGAGAAGTGATCTTGTTTGCTCAGCTCGGCCCAAGCTTTCTGGAAGACGAGACCTCGTTTGACGGGGTCGGGGTCATTCATACCTTCAAAGAGGCGTCTGAAGGGATCGAAAATCAAGCCGAGCCAGTGGTCCGGTTGCTCCTTTGCGTAAATGTCGGGGACTGTACCACCACGCAACTCGGAGACACGAAAGTAGTCGACATTTGCAGCAGCGATTTGCGATGTCGCGGGGGGCTGTAAGTTGTAGTAGAGAAGGTTGTTGGGATGATGGAATGTATAGGGAATGAGCAGGTCTCTAATATTGATACGGTCGAAGAGGTCGAAAACACGCTTCATGAAGGGGATGTCAGGATAGCGCATCGCCCCGATATCGTAGTAATCATAACGCTCGGGAGTGTTACGAGGTGCATCATATCCTACATCTTCGTCGTTGAATCGATGGGTCAGTATACGTCCACCGATACGATCACTGGCTTCGAGTATCTCGTACTTGAGACCAAGATCCTGCAGGATCATGGCGGCGTAGAGGCCTGCAGCACCTGCACCGATGATACAGATTGGGTCATCATCAACTTTAAGTGCGGAGGCTGGTGCATCACTGGGGTAAGGTGGTGCATCACTAGGGTGGGCTGGTGCATCACTAGGGTGGGCTGGTGCGCCGTGTATGACAGTAGAGATTAGTTTGAAGATGGTCTGGTCGACGACAGCACGCGCGGCGAGATCACGGTAAGAGGCGTGGTGTGTAGCGAAACGTTTGCGGAGCAAAGAATGCGTGTCTTGTACAAACTCTGGCGAGAACTCCATTGGTACAACGTTCAATAGAATCTAATACGATGGCGATGCTCGATGAATGTGAGGATAATATGGGGACAGAAAGGACCACTTACCAGAGGGGATCTACTGTGTCAAGTATGTGAGATTATTGAACATGACGGATCGTGTTATAAAGCTTCCATGTACAGGATCGCAATTGGCATGACCAGGACGCGCATGTTCATGTCATGATGATTAAGTTGAGAAAGGTACTCATCGTAAATAGAACTCGACATGTGGATTCCGGAACTTGGACAGTCATGAGGCTGATAGATTCAGGCAGAACTGTCAAAGTTCAAAGCTCGTCGAACATGATGAATGGAATGCATGCATGACATTGACACGACTAGACATTATCGATTTATCAGTGTAGATCTATGAACATCATGAATGGTCACCCACCGGGAGTTAGAGGTGACGTGACCTGCTAGTGATTATGCATAGGCTCGGGTTATTTAACTTTGAAGTGTTGTTGGATAAGTAGACGAGCCTGCCTATGATTAAGATATTATCGTTTCTCTATTCATGCTATGCGGAGATATTTCCGGAAAGAAGCTTCATAAACACAGTTTAAGTCAATCGATCGTGAATCTTGTTACCATTCCCTGGGGTAAGCCCATTAAGCATGGACGGCTATAGCTACCATCACAATGGTCGAGGCCCGACATGATTCCTGAAAGACTGCACTAAATCCTTTTGGGTGGGTCTGGATTGGAAGCCCGAGCCCTCTGAGGATCAAATCCGTGTAAGTTCAAGTTGTAAGTAGTCTCGACTCTCGATCATTCATGTTGGCAGACGTCTGTAAGCACTTTCCAAATTAGGACACTTTCGTGGCCCACAATTTGAAACTGCCAGACCCGCGCACAGCTGAATAAAACTTTATGTAACATGATCACAACGTGAACGAACAGTCATCAACGTGAATGTCAAGGTTTGAATATTAGTGCTCAGAATCTTTCGATGGTTAAAATACACATCCATATCAATTTCAACGGTGGAGACTACAAGTACAAGTGTTAGTGTTTTACAACTAGTTTCAACAGTACCATTATCTGCAATACCAAGGGTACTACGAAGGCGATCTCAAAGACAATTACCCTTTGCTAATGCAGCCAACTGAAGCAGCAGCTTCTCGCTCTCCTCATCCGGCACGCCCCAACGCTCAATCAGCTCCCGGCGTTTCTCCGGTCGGTGAATTAGAGCGTTGTAAACGGCCCTCCAGGCAGAGTTGACGGCCCCAAGAATCCAACCATGGTGCACCGATGTAGCCTCGCCGGCAATGTGAAGTCGGCCGTTGGCAGCGGGAGCTTTGAGACTCGCGAAAAGGCTCTTATGGTCAAAGGCACGACCGAACTGACCTGGACCGAAGTGCGCGAAAGCTCCACGAGTGTACTGGTCGTTGTACCATGCATGTGTGTAATGATCGAGAACGTCACCAAATTTCTCTCGGGGAATCCCATGTAGTCTCTCGAGGTCGGTGAGAGCGATTTCGAGGAGATCCTTGTCGGCGACAGTTCCTTCGCCTTGCGCGAGAGAGCCAAAACGCATCGCATCCTGACCCCAAGCATAGCTGGCGATCAGGACACCGGGTGCAGAGGGACAGTCAAGACCGTAAGACGGGTAGACACAGGTTCGGATGGGGACATCAGTAGAAGATTGCCCTCCTCGAATGGTCTTATCCTTCCCCATCACGGCAGGGTCCTCCCACCATCGTTTCTCGAACTTGATTCCGATCTTTGTAGACGCATCGTAAGTCAGGGTACGGACAGCTTCCCTTTGGCTATAGGACAATCCCGAGCTGTCGGTGTCGATTGTTTGGAGACAGCCAAGGGAGACGGTGGAGATGACATGGGCGTATTCTCGAATGCGTACAGTGCCGTCGTCCTTGCGAATTGTGACTTTCATGCGTGAGTCTTCCATCTGTTCTATCTTGACGACTGGTCGTTTGGTTTCGGGTTTCTTCTTGAGCTTCTTCGCCATCTCACGTACGATGTGGTCGGTACCTCCGTCGATGCAGTACCAGTCCACTGGCTTCTTATTAGAGGACTGGTTCCGAGGGGGAGGGGCTGAGTTTGTGGAAGGGAATGGCCAATCGAAGTCGAGGGCATGCTATATGACGAGAAATCAGATATAAGAAAGGCCCCGACGATGAGGATAGATAGAACATACCATGACGTTTTGTACGAATCCATGATCGTACAACCCGGTTCCATTATCCATCGTCTCGAGCCAATGCACAACAGGCTCGGGGTATGGATCCGGAGCATCTTTAGGCTTTCCCTCTTTACCCGCAAGCATATAGCCACGAGTAGAGAAGTGGTCTTGCTTAGTCAACTCCTTCCATGCCTTTTGGAACGCGATCCATCGGTCAATAGAGTTCTCGGTGTTCATGTCGGCAAAAAGACGTTTGAATGGGTCATAGGTCAACCCAACCCAGTGATCTGCTTGTTGCTGTGCGTAGAAGTCGGGGACTGTGCCACCATTTGAGGCGGAGATGTGAAAGTAGTCGACGCTTGCAGCGGCTATCTGTGTCGTTGCAGGGGGACGAAGGTTGTAGTAGAGGAGGTTGTTGTCGTTGTGGAATGTATAGGGGATAAGGAGGTTTTTGATGTTGATACGCTCGAAGAGGTCGAACATGCGCTTCATGAAGGGAATGTCAGGGAACCGCATCGCCCCGACGTCGAAGTAATCGTAACGCTCGGGCGTGTTGCGGGGAGCATCGTATCCTACGTCCCCGTTGAATCGATGAGTAAAGACACGACCTCCGACGCGGTCACTAGCCTCGAGTATTTCGTACTCAATGCCAAGATCCTGCAGAATCATTGCAGCGTAAAGACCTGCTGCGCCCGCACCGACGATACAGATAGGATCATCGTCACGAGCAGATGCCTGCAAATGAGCGGAAACGGAGATGGGAGGGATAGGTGTGGTATCGGGACTTAATTTAAGGATGGTATGGTCAAGGAAGGCACGGGCTGCAAGATCGCTGTAGGATGCCTCGTGGTTTTTGAAAGACTTGCAGAGCAAGCTTTCAGTATCGGTCACGAAATCGTCAGAGACTCGAAGCGACATGACTGCGTCACAGATCTAATGGGTGGTCAGCGGGCGGGATGATTAAAGGTAGGGGAGTACGTACAGAGGAGCGTACCGAAGTACTTACCTCGCAGCGAGGGTTTATAACTGTTGCAGGGAATAGCCCCGGGTCTTAATGGAGATAGAGTCGTCCATTCTGAACGTCCATGGACATGACAAAAGGGTTGGGTGATGGACACAAGTATACTGTATGAATTTCCTTTATGAAATGCCAAGTCGGAGGAATATGGCTGAGGTCACAATGGCTCCTGTGTGCGGGGTGAGATCGCGTCATTGAGTGCGCCAAGAAGCTCATTGGACATGATGCATGATGGATGAAACAGAACAATGTAATTGGGGTTATTCATCCTGGACATACTTGTAATGAGTTGACAATGTGCCATCGAATATTGGTCAGGGTGGTCGAGAAGTCTCCACAAATGCGTCAAGTGTGTCATCGGCTAGGTGAGCTCATTGTCAATTGTATCTTGGACTCTTGAAGACGCTATAACTCCAAGAACCGTAAGGATTGAGAAACTGAAATTGCATCGGGTGTTGTTTGACACCGAATACACTTTCTCTAGGCCTTAGGAATCAACGTATAAGCCTCAGCTGAGGATTAGGTTTTGTCGGATCCATGCGCCTTCTACCAAGTCTGTTGCGCTTGGCTGTCACTGTAGACGATCGTAATAAGTATAAATTCCATACGAGGGCCCGGAACTAGATTGCTCACCGTCGACGATTTATTGACTCGCCAGTATCCCGGAATAGTCATTGGTACTTACAGCCCTCATTCCGATGGCTACCCGGGTCGAACTGTGACAAGGTCAGTTCCAAGGTGCCAGGTGAAAGTAACCCCGTTTGGAACTGAAGGTCGAGAGTCCGAACCTTCAGTGTCACGCCCCGCGTACTGTCGGTCATTGTCAGTGTCACATTGGTGGGGTAGGTTAACACTGTCTATCGCCATGCCATATCACATAGATGATAGAATGAACCTGCATTCAAATTGATTCTTGGCAGTATCGTTAAACCCACAGCTAGTGATGGTGCGTGAAGAAGGTGGTCGAGCCTCACCATTCCGGGTCATTCGAAGAGAGTACAACGCCGCCAAATACTTTGCAAGGTTCTAGAGTTATGTCGGAGCTCGGAATTGCAATGTCACTGCTGAAGTTGAGTAGAGAATAAATCGGCGAAGCGAATACAACTTAGCGAGTCGGCAATGGTAGGAAGCGCTTTGGGAGGAAAGAGTATTTGAGCGCCTGTTGTAGGTGACGGACGCCTTCACGTGGAGGATTGAAATCGATAGGATGTCGATATTGGCAAGCAAAGGCTGCAGAACTCTCTCCTCTGTACTTTTACATCCACATCCCACTTTTTCTCTTCTTTTCTCTTTCCCCTCCAGATCCTTTTCGTCCTCCCCACCCACTCTAGGACAGCGCAAAAAGAGAATGCCGCCCAAGAAGGCTGCCGCACCCGAGAAAAAGACTCTTTTGGGTCGTCCGTCGAACAATTTGAAGATCGGCATCGTAGGTTTGTTCTGCTGTCAGTTTTCCAAAAAGTCTGACCTCACTCTGCTCGCATTCTAGGTGTTCCTAATGTCGGAAAATCTTCCTTCTTCAATGTCCTGTCCAAGACGGGTATGCAAATCTTTTCAGCTGGAAAATAAAGTTTTAGTCCTCTGAGGATTTTTTTCGCGTCGTAGATATGGCTATAGCGCGTAACTACCCCTACGCTACCATCGATCCTGAGGTGAGGGAGTCTTTGTTTCCGTACATTTCTTCTAAACTTATATCGTCATCAACTAGGAAGCCCGTATCCCCGTCCCCGACGACCGTTTCGATTGGCTTTGCGAAACCTACAAACCTACCAATAGAATCCCTGCCTTCCTCACTTGCATTGATATCGCTGGTCTTACCGCTGGTGCTTCCACCGGTGCCGGTCTGGGTAATGCCTTCTTGTCACATGTCCGTGCCGTCGATGGTATTTTCCAAGTCATCCGAGCATTCGATGATGCGGAAGTCATCCACGTCGAGGGTGATGTTAACCCAACGAGGGATATGGAGATCATCCAGACCGAGTTGAGGTTGAAGGACATCGAGTGGGTTGAGAAACACTTGGATGGGTTGAAGAAGACTGGAAGGAGTCTTGGTAGCTCGAGTTTGGCGGACAAGGCGAGGAAGGAAGAGATTGTCCGTATTGTTTCTCTGATATTGCCATCAGTCTCAACTAAATGTGTTGCGATAGGCTACCGTCGAGAAGGTCCTGAAGACCATTAAGGACGACCAGAAGGACGTTCGCAAGGCAGAGTGGACTAACAAAGAGGTAAGCAACGAGTTCTTTGCTAGTTCTAGTGCATCGTGTTGTGCTTCACTCCGTTGCCTTATTTTGCATGATGATAAAGAGCACACTGCTCGATAACCCAGCTCGTTGAAGAGGGAGTAACGCCCCAACATTCTCGTGAAATCATTGTTTATTCTGACTTTTCGTTTCTCCGCCTTTTGTTATTGTCCATTTACGCGATCACAAACTGACTTCAATCTCTTCCTTTACTAGGTGAATACAAATCCTATACGATATCCGTTTGCGAGGGCCGCTCAGTCGGTTTCTCGTTTCTTCAACTTTGTCGTTAGTGTGATGATAAAGAGCAAGTTGCTCGATTAACCCAGCTCGTCGAGGCGGGAGTAACGCCCCAATATGCCTATGAGATATTTTCTTTTTCTGACTTTTCAACAACTCATTGTTATGCTTTGAAATATTAACATGATGGCTAATCTCTATAAAACCTCTAGATCGATGTCGTCAACGGCCTTCAACTGCTTACCGCCAAGTCTGTCACTTATCTCGTCAACTTGAGCGAGAAGGACTATGTTCGCAAGAAGAACAAATGGTATGTCTGCTTTTGTTTCTTCTATCAGCATGTAACTAATTGCTTCGGCAGGCTACCGAAGATCAAGGCTTGGATTGATGAGCATAACCCTGGTGACCCGCTCATCCCGTTCTCCGTCGCTCTCGAAGAACGTCTCGTCAACATGACCGATGAGGAGAGGAAGGAAGAGGAGACTAAGATTGGCGCCGTCAGTGCGTTGCCGAAGATCACCAAGGCTGGTTATGATAGTCTTGAGGTACGTCCAAGTTTTTTGTGCTTGCTGTTATATTCTTGGAGGATGGGATGCTGATGGGAGTTTTTCTGATTAGCTCATTCGCTACTTTACTTGTGGTCCCGTTGAAGTCCGTGCGTGGACGATTAGGAAGGGCACGAAGGCTCCTCAAGCTGCTGGTGTCATCCAGTACGTCGTTCTTTCGTTCCTTATCCTTGTAGGAAAACGAAAACTAACCGTTCTCTGTTATTAGCTCCGACTTTGAAAATAAGTTTGTGTGTGGTGAGATCATGAGTTACGAGGATCTTCGTGAATATGGGAGTGAAGCTGCCGTCAAGGCTGCTGGTAAACTCAGGCAACAGGGTAAACCTTATGAAAGTGAGTGTCGTTGTCTTACCCCCTTTGTTCGTTTCTGTGTGACTTATTGGTATGTGACCGTGTAGTGGTCGATGGGGATATTGCGTACTGGAAGGCTGGTGCATGAGATAGTACGTGAAGGTTTTATAGTGGAATTGTACTAGTGCAGAATCATCATCGAATTGTGGTTAACATTATTTTCTCCTTGGGAGAATACATAAGAGGGAGCTGAGGAGAGATTTGATGTTCCGTTTGCTGGTCCAATGAAGATGAGAATGATCGTTTTGGCAAGGGTCCTGCGAGTCAAACCTTTAAATAATTTGTATCTCTCTCGGAAGAGACTTCATGGTCTATTGGCGGGGTCCTTCGAATCCTTCTGCCTCCTGACGTGATATTACTGTACTTTTTATTGTGACTTGAACCTATAAAACATCACACAATCGTGATAGATATAGATACATGTTGGGTATTGATGGAATAAGTTGATAGTAATCAACCTGTCTGAGTTCATCATAACACCCGTCGATTGGGGCGATGGTCAGGATGGTCGTACATATCGTATTGCGGTCATCAAGCCGGACCCGGATAACATCATGCTTCGGAAGGGTTACGATATTGATTCTTTTTTATCGCTGCTTTCGAGTTATGGACCAAGATATGTGAGAGTTTTATGGTCGTTGAGAGGAGAGTACGTGAGCCTGCCATATGAGATTCGACCGCCGATGCTTGTTGTATGAATGGAAAAATAGGCATCAGCACTAGACTTCCCAATCAGAGGGCAAACAATATAGTTTAACTTCCCGTTCAAACCTGGAATACATCAACTTATGGTATTAGCAATTTCCGACCAAGTGGAAAGTAAAATAATATATTAAGAGAATACAGACAGAGAGAGCACAGAGAAGAAAAGCACCTCAAAAATCACACTCCGATATCCTCTAATCTACTAATTTGCCTAGGCAAGAACATGATTAGATCGGGGTCGTTCGGTATCACTTGATTCGACACTCACTTATCTCTTACAGCCTCTTGCCATCTCTGCAACTTGGCAATCTCATGAACCTGGAAACCGAATATTCGTGGACGATACCTCTCCGCCTTGAGCGCAACAGAAGCGGTACTAAATTCCTCTCCCATATTATCCGTAGGCAATTCCGGTTCTTCTCTCACCCGCCTTGTCCTCTTCTGCACGTCGTTATCACCACCATTACCTCTCATCGTCAGGCCAAGGTCAACAGAGCCATTCTTGGGTGGGATGAGAGTGGGATATACGAGGAAAAGAAGATGAGGGAAGGAAGTGCCAAAGTAGGCTCCGTCGATCGAGCCGTGTCGGGAGGATTTCGGTGAATAGATGTCTTCGCATCGACCGCAGTAGAGCTTGACGGATTTTTCGTAGGGGATGTCGGAGAGGCCGACGGGGAGGAGAGGTTGGGATTGACAGAGGACACGGGGACATCTGCCGAAATCCGCTCGCTTGTATTTCTCAAGCTAAGGGAGTATGAAATATACAGAGGGGGTGAGGTGAAAAGTGAGGACGGACCATCTTTGCTAGCCCTCTAGCAGTTACGATCCAACGAGCGTGGATGAGACCGTAGAGGTG
Source organism: Cerrena zonata (assembly GCA_038087015.1). NCBI lineage: Eukaryota > Fungi > Basidiomycota > Agaricomycetes > Polyporales > Cerrenaceae > Cerrena > Cerrena zonata. Next base: position 574,142 of record JASBNA010000018.1, read on the forward strand.
GCGACATTGAACATCTAACGCGCCTCGCATCTCATCTGGGATATCTTCGTCGACTAACCCATAAATCAGACTCTGTCAATGGGATGACCGAATACGATACAGACCGATGTTGTCCGTGATAGAATCGAGAGCTTGGGCATAGTGTGTTACTTCTGTGTTGAGGCCGGTGAGGTTGAAACGATCGAGGATGTATTCTTCTTCGACCTCGCAGAAGTATTCGTTCCCTTTTGACGAGAGGAACCAAGCGATCCACTAGCAAGTTGGTAAATGAGTTTAGCAAGTGAGTGTGGCGTAAAGAGTCGAATGTGAATGTACCGAGCTGTATGAGGGTGAGTGCGCCTGGCAGTACGAGGAAGAAAGGAGACCTACTTTGTGTAGTCCGAGTCGGAACCAGACGAGATATCCTCCACTGCACGACGCAACATTGTCAGAGATGGGGGTGTACTTGTAAGAAAGAGATGGGAACTAACTCGCTTTAAACGGGGATTTATTGTGATTTGGGCGGGATGACAGTCGGCGGTAGACCAAGGCTCACGCTCGCCCATCTCCAATCTCGCCCGGCGCTAAACATATTGGCCACTGTCCACCACGGTTAATGCTAAAGCACCAATTCTCGTCTGCCAGCTAGCAGGTCTAATGGGCGGCGACATCTCTCTCGAAATGCCATCTGATTCGCGGAGAGACTACTCGACGCCAAACTTGCACCCAGACTTGCTCTCTCAACGCGGTCGTAGCGGAATAACAAAACTCACAGTCGACATTCCTTCGTCTTACAGGCCACCTCCAGAAAATATAACCACTCGGTATCCATCTCAGTGGCGGACACCCGAGTTCTACCTCTATTATGTCGCCTTTGCGGCCGTCGTCCCCTTCATGGTCTACATTCCCATACGCTTAAGCTATAGTACGTCGTGATATTACTCGGCTCTGATTGGTTTCTCAATTCTCATCTCAGCCACACACCCCAACTACCTACGTTATCAGCATAGACTGTCCCCAGGCTGGTTGTTTGGTCAAAAAGTCGTGAGTTCTGCACACCAGTCCAAGACGGCTTCTCATATTCACTCGACATGACTAGGATAATAGTGACCACCAGTATCGGACGTTTAGGGATAATGTGCCTGTCCTCTTCGCCCTTCTAGCTGTATTTCTCTCGCTAAAACAGCTCTATGTTCGTATACTTGCCCCACGATTGACCATACGCTCTGAAGCAAACCTCCACCTCGTACCCTTCATCATTGCTTTCGGAATCTTAATGCTACTGGGTCTACACGGTTCGAGTGCTCCCAAAGTGCTTGCCGTCTTCCTTCTAAACTACACAATCGCCAAATACACCGCTGCCTCTAAATTCGGTCCTCTCGCAACCTGGATATTCAACGTCGCCGTCTTGTTTGCTGCAGATAAATATGCCGGATTTCCCTACGCTAGTCTTCATCCGTCGCTCAATTACCTGGTATGTATTTCCTGTCGAGTCGGATCTAATTATCCTCATAATTCCAGCATCCTGTCTACTTCGTGGTAGGATACTCTTGACGGGTTCTACCGCTGGCACGTCGGCTTCAATATCACGATGCTGAGGCTCATCTCGTTTAATATGGATTACCATTGGGCCTGTCGGCGAATTGGTCAGACTGATGTACGTCGAATCCAATCTCATTTATTTTTCCCATTTCTCAGCAGGAGGCTACTTTTAGAACGGTCGTGAGCTAGAATATAAAGAGCGAACAAGGACGTCTCATTCTCTGGACATCTACAACGTTTGGAACTACTTGGCCTACGTACTCTACTCCCCGTTGTACATCGGCGGCCCCATCATGTCATTCAATGATTTCCTTTGGCAGGTCCGTATTATTTCTCCTTTCGACAAATTTGCACTCACTCTCTATCAATGTAGCTTCGTAGACCTCTAAATATCCCTCTCCGCACCACTCTCGCTTATCTTTTCCGCTTTGCCATCTGCATACTGACAATGGAGTTCATCCTCCATTTCATGTATGTCGTCGCGATCAAGGACACGAAAGCTTGGCAGGGCGATAACGCAGCGGAGTTGAGCATGATTGGGCTCTGGAACCTGATCATCATCTGGCTTAAGGTGATCTAGGCTGTTTTCTCCGTATATGCATATTTTGATTGAATGGTTCCTCTGTAGCTCTTGGTCCCTTGGCGATTTTTCCGTCTATGGGCTCTCCTAGACGGGATCGACCCACCTGAAAATATGGTCCGATGCGTGCTTAATAATTACTCAGCACAGGGATTCTGGAGGGCCTGGCATAGGAGTTATAACCTGTGGATCGTTCGGTAAGATATTTTGATGCACAGAGTCTACTACATATACTCAATTCTTTCAGGTATATCTATATCCCCCTCGGAGGTACAAAGAACGTGGTCTTTACTACAATCCTCGTCTTTACCTTCGTCGCGTTGTGGCACGACTTGTCGTTCCGTCTCCTCGCTTGGGGATGGCTCGTCAGTCTCTTCATCATACCAGAAATCCTCGCGAGTTATGTCCTACCAGCTTCCAAAGTACGTATCGGTCGTAATAGTTTCGCTTGGACCAACAAGTTGATCACGTTTTTGCAGTTTGGTAGTCGATGGTGGTACCGACATGCTTGTGCAGTCGGGGCTGTATTTAATATGATGATGATGATGGGTGCTAATCTGGTTGGATTTGTACTCGGGACCGAAGGCGTTTCGTATATGCTTGGACAACTGTTTTCATCGTGGGAAGGTGAGTAATCCCCTCTAACGTTTCTATCGGTCTGTCATTGGTTATATTTGCTGATGAAATTGTCTTGATAGGTATTCGGTTTATCGTCTTTTCGTGCGTCTGCCTGTTTATAGGTTCACAGGTGATGTTCGAGTACAGGTATGTGTGGCTTTATATCAATTCTTCTCGTGATATATGAGGATTCATACTCATGCTTCCCCGTTCCGTTAAGGGCGGAAGAAATTCGCAAGGGGGTCGTGAGACGATGTTGATAGCCCTCAATGTTTCGTTATGTACGTACTTTTGGGACTTTGGTAATGTTTTACATACCCTGCTGGTGGACGATTATATAGACTTTCGTTTAATTTTGAGTGTGGTGCGATAGAGTATGAGGAAAGCGTCTTCGAACTGCTGCCGCCATAGGCTTCTCTCTCTCGCAGGTTGGACTCTTGCTCTGTCTTTCCCTCGGCGCCCCCTCACCGCCACCTTGTTTGTTCAAGACTAGGCTGTGTCTTGCATCCTCTTAGCTGTACTGCAGCGATCGTGTTTCCATTGAGGAGGTATCTTATCGTTCTCATAGCCCTCAAGATTTTGGATGATACTCACATACGAAGAACGACCTCCGGAGTCCGTCAAATCTGCCGCTCTCAAGGAACGTGTCGTCAACATGACTGGTGAGGGGAGGACTAAGTGTTCGTGGTACGAAGGCTCCTCAGGCTGGTGTCATGTGGTACGTCTATGTCATATTCCGTTTTCGAGGAGCGTGAAACTAATAAATACATCTTTCTTGGCTCTGGCTTTGAGAACAAATTTGTTTGTGGTGAAATCATGAGCTATGGGGATCTTTGCGAGTATGAGAATGAAAGTAAGATAGCTAAGGGATTCAAGGCAATTGGGAAACTCAGACGGTACTGCAATTGCAGAGTAACCTGTATGAAATTGAGTGCCATGTCACCTTTGCTCGGGTATGTGTGACTTACCAATGTATGATCATGCATTACTTGATGACGATATTGACTGTAAAGCTGCTGCATAGTGCCTGCTGAGGAAATCTAGGTGGATTGTTTCTTGATAGGGTGAAATGGTTTGGTGAAATGGTTTCCCGCAGTTTGAACAGTGTTCTGCACCTGTATTGATTCAGTTTAAATTAGATATATGTACACAATAACATCATTGTATACTAGCCTTGTAAAATTCTGATAACTTGAGACATTGCTCTTTGACCCTTGGAGCAGTATTCAATGACTCTCTTGACTACAGTTGGCATCCTACTATGCAATGTGTGAAAATATTTACCCTGTGTTGGATACATCTACATATGAATTGAGATTATATCTTAGTTAGTTGTCAGATACATATCAAAGAAAATTTTGCTTACATTTTGACAAATTACTCCAAATCCATCTATATCATTAGTTTTTTCTACATATAAATTCTTATGATATCTGTCAATGAGAATTTTTACATGACCAGAGTTACTGATCATTATTGCCACCTATATATAAGATGTGAATAAAGGATCTGCCTATTGAGAGACTAACTCCTACCATATCATGATATGTATAATCAATATGACACATTTGAAGATATTCTATTCCAGCTGCTATCTCTTTAAGCTATTACAGTTTAAATAAGGGTGCATTCAGAATTACAGATTCAATGGAAAAAAGAAGACTTACCCAAAGAAGCTTTGGAATGGGCTTGCGGATCTTTCTTAGATTTTTGGCATAATCTTCTAGTTGAGTCTTTGAAAAGGTTTAGTAAGATTGAATACAATATATTATAATTACTTTACCTCATCTGTTTGAGAGAATATAAAGTTTGGATGTTCAGATATTACCATATTTTTTTAGAGAGATGGGCTTTCTGAGATATATATCCACAAATATACTCTGTTGAGAAACTCATATCTTTAGTAGATTTTCTACAACATGGTGGTAGAGGTAGGGTTTTGGTTTATTTTAGGGGAGTATTGATAGAGAGGAGAACATTTTTGGAGACTGGTCTTCTAAGAGCCTAGTTATATATTATGATTAAGACCACATAGTATATCAAACTATAGACTTACATTTCATATTGATTTCTTCAAAGTATCTGCTAGGTGATAGCTGAGTATAACTGTTAGGACTACAGAGATCTCAGCTTGGCATAACCCCCATAAATTCTGATGAGAATATGCACTCTCAATTAGATCTGGTAATATATATCTCATCTTTTATATAAAAATCATTAATTAACCATAGTATGGAGAAAAAGAAACTCAAAATACCTGTTTCAATATGAATTTTTGGCTCTCAGATTTATCAAAAGCTATATTGAAGCTTGGACTAATGAGATCCTTAAAAGTGAGAGATAACTGAGTTGAAAATTGCATCAACCTTTCTGCTAAATCATCTATATATCTCATATTAAGAGAGTGATGCTTAGAGCACTTAAACATCTCAGCTGTAAAGGATGACTTTGTGAATACTGGCTGTAAATCCTTGAAAACAATATCTTTGCTAATTGAAGATGCAGATCTCATTATTCTAGAGATATGTATGGGTGATGATGACTGATCTACTGAAAGATATAGTTTACAGTTTTTTGGTATCATGTGAAGCAATTTCATCACTTGTGGATGAACAATAGTCAAGTCTAAGCCAATAATAGTCAGGCTATGCAAATCCTTCACTGCTAAACAAGCAGACCAGGAAAAAGCAAAGTTATGTGGTAAACTAAGACAATCTATAGTGATATTTTTGACTAGTTTTGCATGATTTGTGTTTAAATGCCAAAGAGTCTGCAAGAACCTAGAAGGCTGTTGCTTTGAAGCAACAAGTGCAGATCTGTATAGAGCTGGCTGGAATATTTTGTTCCAATCATGGCAGACTAGTGTACATGAGAACAGTGTTGCCTGCCAGGTTAAGGCATCATGGACATCATAATCATAAGCATGATACCAATCTGTGGATATTTCTCTATTTCTCTGTAAATCCAAGGTATCAGCAATCAGATGCATATGTTCTGGGGATAGCTTCTGAATCTCATCTGCAGCATTGTCAATAGTAGCTGGTTTATTAGCTGTAAGGCAGGTCAAGAAATCTGCAAAACTTTTGCCTGATTCAGAGAGATTGTGGATATGGAGCATCCTTGGTAGTGTCAAGAAGTTGCAAGCAGGTGAATGATGTGGGTGAGGAGACAATATGTAGTCCATGTATGCTGTATACTTATATCCTTGTGTATCAGCGCCTTTGTGGCTGAGTAAGCACTGGAAGATATAAATAGATCATGGGCTGAAAGATCTCCAAATGAATAAAAAGTCTACCAATGATAGTGATCAACTACACCAAGTTATTATTAGAACAAGTGGAGGCTGACAGTTGTGTCAATGGCAAAAAAGCACTACCACTAGTATTGCATAGAAACTACATTGATAATTATTAAATGGACCAACACAGTTAGATACAAAAGTAAAACATGATGTGTCCAGAATACAAATATTCTCATTGGTTGATACTACTAGCACCCATTGCAGCATAAGAGATGGCCGCTCACATACTAGACAAGACCCAGAGTGATATGAGTTCTCAGAATAGACAACAGATGCATGGAAGCAGAGGGCGTTACACGGAAGCGATGCCCTTATAATTGTTATATAGCACGAGGTATGTGTAATAGTATGATGACATGGAGCAGGCAGTTCATGCGATGCAGAGTCTATGAGGGATCTGGAGTCGATACTGTGTCCCCTTCGGTGCTGGTACTATACCGGAAGCGATGTCATGAATTATGATCACCACCCTGGATGCCATCAGAGAAAATCTGGGGTGGGGACGTCTGCAAGAGGAACAGAGCGATTCGTTCAGCCAGGCCACGCAGATCCCATAGTTTGGCTAGGAAGTTTCATAAGCTCCAGCCTGCGAGTGTTCATCTGTCAATATCTTGCGAGTCCTTAGCGGCGGTCTGGGGCTCCTTTGTGCCACCACGGATCGCAAAAGGAGGGACCGCGATAGAAAGACCCCTGGGCTGTAACAGGCAAAATCGATCCCGAACGGCAGCACGAAATCCCGCCTAAAGTATTCTTCGTGTTCGGGTAGAAAACGGGCGACAGACGTACGTATTTCAAGTTCCCTCCTTTACGAAGACCCGAGAGAAGAGATATATATTCGAAATTTCAATAGCTTCAAGGGTTGGCTTGTTGAGCGAAGTGAAAGTGCGAGATGATGGCACGAGATTTCCATGTTGCACAATGTGGCTGTGTTGATCGAATACAATGTGATCGGCGGGGTCGAACCTCTTTCCGTGTCTTACTCACTACTTGCAACCCTTCAATCAAGACCGTTTACGGCGCTCTATACGATCTTACTATCCAGATATTGGCATATTATCTGGTCTTCTTGCTCTTCTGTTAGGGTCCGGCAAAACAGACAACAAGCAGTCGCTGAACTCGTAATGGCTCTAGCTCTCAAGGAAGTAGTCGGTGTGGCCTGTGTTGTTGATTCTTCGTTGACTTTGGCGTCCGAATGGAATACTGTTCTCAAGGACTACATCGCGCCTCTACTACATCGTGTCATGGAGAATCATCATCCCCTACAAGTATGTCCGTGTCTCTTGTTTCTAGGTTTCGATCCTCACCCGAGACTGGTACTAGTTGCGCACGGCATTTGTCTGCTATGGGCCAGCGGGGAACAGGCCTCAACCTGTTCTGGAGACGCAATACTTCATGGATCCTAAACTGCTCATACAGCATCTGAAGGACGATCCTTCCAAGTACGGGATCGGACAGACCGGGAATGGTGGCGATAACGGTCTTGCTGCATTAGAAGCCTTAGTTGCGACGATAGAGGTATCTCTTATATACTGATATCGATGATTGCCAGTACTGAAATGTGAAAGTGAACAGCTGTTTGATATCTTGAAGGAATCTATGCAGGTAATGCCGAAATTGGGTTTTATCTACAGCCATAAACAAGACTAAGCGGAGATAACAGTATGCTGTTTCGTATGTCATACATATTGCAGCATTTCCACCGGACTCAGCGGAGAGGCCTCTCTACAACTCGTCTTCCCGATTGGATTCATTAACATGGGACAACCTGCCATCAGAGCTAAGAAAGGTACGCGTATGACGTCAAGTGGCACGTCAGCAATACCTAATATCTTTACTCAGAGGGATATTCACTATACCAACATACTGCTGAGACGAATACCTAAACTCACACAATTCTTTACTGCCGTGCGTTCGGGAATTCTGTCTTCTGCTACTACTAAGGTTATTACATGTCTAATCAGATATATTCCAGGCCGCCAATGGACCCACGCAACCAGCATGGTTTAATGTACGCGCACCACACCAACTTCATATATGTGGCCTACCTGCCCGAAAAGGTGTGTTCAGTACATCTCGTAAGGTCATGTCGATATTCAATTCAATTCTAGCAAACACGAAACGCGCGAATGAGACTCCAGCGGACCGTAGTCCTGAGGCGAAACGCGTACGGACCCAGCCCAATCAGCCTTCGCCCAAATCGTCACCGGTGAAAGCAGAAACACCGAAAGTTGCACCAGCAGTACCCCCTCCCCAACCTGTCGCCGGTCCCTCGAGCATATCATCACAACCGCCATCTGTCGCATCGGGCTCTACCACCGCGGTACCAACACCTGCGTCTGTAGTACCAACTCCGGCTGGTGCACCTGCCGGTATCTCAGGATCGAACATCAGTCAAATGTCTATCATGCAGCTCCTCGCCTTTGCTGATAAATTGGGTGCATTCGAGAATCAGATCAAGGTGAAGTTTGAGGATCTGAAAGCTCAGGTATCTTCTGGGAAACAGGTCGAACCTAGGCAGGTCGCGGAATTACAGAATCAAGGCCAGCTGGCTCATAGGATGAGAGAGGAAATCGCTACTCATCTTAAGGAGAACCCACAGAAAGCGGAACAAGTAAAACAGTTCCAGATGAAGCGACTAGCAACGCAACAGCAACGGTTGATGCAATCAGGTCAACAGCCTACTCAAACGCGGGCACAACAGCAGGCCCAGAACCAGAACCAGGCTCAACAGACGTCTCAAGCTGCACAGGGTGCGAGTACGAGTACGAATACGAATACGAATACAAGCTTGGCGGCGACTCAGGCGGCTGTAGCCAGCGGCTCCTCTGCTCCCCAACCAAGTACCACAAACGAGGTAAGTCCACCTGACCGGAATGTGTAATCGCACTGCTCACGAAAACTTTTTCCACAGACAGCGTCTCACCCAACCTCACAAATGTCCCAACTTACTCCTGCAATGGCCGCCCAGTTCCAAAAACTGGAACAGCAGCGTAATCGGACCCCACATATGCCTCCAGCTGTGATACCCTCAACTTCACCTTCGAAACCTGATATCCCTATGGATTCTTCCGCTCATCGATCTCCGTCAATTTGGGCGGGGACGCTCACGTGGAAGGATCCTTCACCTGCCGTGAACACCACCTATACAGCAAGTGCAGTGGTGCTTCCGAATCCCAAGAGTGGCCCGGAAGTGTATGTTTTCTTGTACCTCTACGACAAAATGCGGTCGCGTTAATGCTATATGAGATAGGAGTGCGAATGGTTGGCCACCGTCGATACACTTGACGTTTGACGATGAGCCTGCCCCTCCGGCTTATGCAGTGGCGACTTGGAAGGAAAATTATAAGAATAGCCCGGTGTTCATGCTACCTATTTCCTCCGATCCACAACGCGAAGAGAAGTGGTATAGATTGTTATCCAAATATTTGAGCGAGAATAAAAAGGTGTGTTCATAAATTTTGTTTTTTTCGCGATTAGTGCGTTGATTAGCCGCTTTAGACGGCGAGAGCCACTTGGACTAACCCGGACGGTATATCGAGCTCTTTACTCTTCATTTTCCCTTTCAAGGACGGACAATCCATCCTTGCATCGCTTTACTTCCCGCAGGGTGCCAACGATTTACCGAAGGGAACAGTAGCTGGGTTCAACCTGCATACGATACCTACTCGACTAGGGGTTATGTTGATGAAGCTTCCCAAAGAGACTCAGGAAGTCTTGTCTCGCTTGCCCCCTGACCAACGACAGCCGCAGCTCATCAACTTCTTGAAGGCAGCGGCAGGGACTGGGCCCGCGGCTCCTCAGCTGCAAGCGGCCATACAAGCTCAATTCCAAGCCCATAGACTGATGGCGCAACAACACGCACAAGCACAGGCACAAGCACAGGCTCAAGGCCAGGTAACACCACAGATGCGTCAGATGTTACCTCCGGGTACGGCAGCAGCTTTGAACGCGATGAACATGAATCCTCAGCAACTCGCGCAGGGTGCGGTGACGAACCCGATGCAGGGACAACCCGTGAACGTGGGGGGTCCATCGGGCAATGCGATGTTCCCTAATGCCAATATTTTGCAGATGGGAGCGCATATGCAGAATCCTGGTGTGATGCATCAGAGGACGCCTAGTGGGGGAGGTGTGGCTGGTGGAAATATCAGTCCGGAGATGATGCAGTCGTTTATGCAGCGGAATACGGGAGCTACGGGTGGTATGTAGCTGGATTCATCGTCATCCAGATTTTTTGTATCTATATTACCCGGATCATATGCATGTGTACGATAAATCGGTTCCGGAATGTTGACTATGGTTACAAAAATGACCGTGTTTCGTCGGGTCTCAGGTATGCATAATACAACAAGGGAGAGATAAATACTGAGCCATAATTAATATGAAGAGCAGGAGACGGTGAGCGTGAAATACTGGTACCACAAACCTAGCTCGAAACCTTCTTGACGAGGTATCGATCCCAACTTGGGTATGAAAACGTCTCCGAGGTGGTCTTCACACCTTTCGGTGCGGAGAATGTGGAGGACGATGTTCTCTTGCCCTTACTCGGCTGCCCTGACTGTGTATGGTTTTTGGCGTAGGCGAGAAGGTCGGTCATTGCAGGAATATCGACGGTGAGTGGGAGGCAACTAATAGCGAGTTTATAGTTGTCGGCGTCGGTGCGAGGGAATGGTGGGCCTTTCGGTTTTTGTTTCCCCGCTTTTCGTGGTGGTGTTGTATGGTCGACGAGGGGAACGCGAGAGGACGAGGAACCCGCGGAGGATGATGAACACGAGGGACCTATTCGGTTCGAAGACGATGGGGATGGTTGAGGATTACGGGGTGTTCGTCTGTTTTGGTTCTTGTCTATGGGGGGTTCGGGAGGTGTTAGAGCCGCTAGTTCAATCTGTGCTTCCCGATTGGAAGGTTGCAGTCTTAGAACAGCTCGTAGATCTAAGGGGAATAAGTATTCGAGTTAAATCCTAGGAGAAGGTCAATATACCTTTGACAGCATCGACTATTCGGCCTTGGTTTTTACGGGCCTGCGATCTTCGCCAGTGACCTTTAACACTTTTGTGTTGTGAAAGAGCGGTGTTACAGGAACTTTCGGCATCCATCCACCTACCGTGTTATATTTTGTCAACACCATTAGGAAAAGAGTGAACGTAGTTCGTACTTGTGCAATTTCAGGTAAGCGGCAGCCATGTTCAATTGATAATGAGGCATCTCCGGTTCGATCATGTGTGCAGTCTTGTAATGATCAATAGCAACTTCAAACTCCCCTCTCTTGTATGCCGCATTTCCCTAAATCACGTAGCTGCATGAGTCTCGAGTAGCAGATGAGAAGAACAGGAAGGGCGGAGACCTGTTCTTTTTCTCGTTCAGCTTGGAAATACCGATACTCCATCAATTGACCAATGGTCATGTCAAACTCTGGTATATGCGAATGCGAATGGTCTTCACATTCATCAGGGTCGACACTAACAAAGTCAAGATCAATGTCCCATATATCTTCCTCGTCTTCCGTCTCCCAACCATAAACTCCGCTGCCTGGTTCAAAGTCACAACACAAAGGGTTTATAACAGATATAGTTATGTATACTAGTCTGAACGTACCTCGACCATCCCATTCCCGTTGCTTTCCAGGTCGCACTCCACTCTCTTCCTCGTCCTCTCGCACTGTCTTCTCGCAAACTTCACTCAGGTGGTCAGTCGAACACCCACATTCGCACCATTTAGCAGTTAGCTTTTCCCTCAGTACCAGTCCGTATCCGCGTACATCAAATTCGCGAGCGACGCGCCAAAGTGTTTGGGAGATACGCTCATACCCCACTCGTATCTTCTGTCGCCATTCGGGATCCCAATCCCCACCGTGGACGCTGGTCTTCGAGTATTTCGCTTCACAAGCTTCTTCGAGCGCGCGTGCTCCGTCACTTAGAGGTCCGAGGTGAGGTGGTTTGGAGAAAGCGGGTGCGGGCATGGCTTGGAGCGTGTCGAGGTGGGCTTGGAGGGCGTCATAGTGAGGTAGAAGTCGGAGGGAATGGAGACCACGTTTGCGGCATATTTGAACATTGTTAGAGAGGGCCTGGGAGTGGGATTGGGTATGCTTTAGGTGTAGAAGTTTAAGGGGACGTACGAAATGCCGTAAGGCGGTATAGGACCATAGAACACTTTTGGTCGCGACTCGTTCTCCGGCCTGTCTCAAATCCATGCCGATGATAGAACGGAAGAAGTCCTTTATCTCGTCACAGTCTGCGTTAGCAGCAACCCATCCGGGACCACCGACGGTGATGCATCGCATAACAAAGGTCGGGAGATGGAGTAGAGCAACACAGTAGAGGTGGGTCGAGAAAAGACGAGCGATGTCTTGTTCGAATCGTATAAGGAGGACTTCAGCTATCGTTCGTTCGAGCTTAGATACTGCCGACATTGCTTGGGTGATGTTCCGGTCGACATGGAGGTTAGGCCTTCGGTGGTCTTTTGAATGCGGGCTGCTGTTCTTCTTGGCCGATCCTGGAGGTCGTTTCTTGGTATGCGAGTATTTCGCGGGCATGTTGTAAGCTTTGAGGGTTGATCAAGCGTGAACAGAAGATATGTTTCCGAGGGAAACACAATCCTCCGAGTACGACTAGGGTTGCAATCGGTATATAAGTGAAACAGACTGTTGTAAGTGACAGCGAGGGAAAGTGACCAGCAGAGCGTTGAGTATGCAATAGACCTCGAGAATGTAGTAGAGCCTGAGAAGGAGAGGTTATAGTCGTAGCAGTTCAAAGACGCTTCTATATCCTCACACCCCGTTAATGTCTTGAACGTCCATCACGTGCTGCGTGCATATACTATGGCTCGCACTAGAAATAGGGGCAACACAGTCGCACTTTACCGATCCCACCAAGTACTACAGTAATAAAACTTATAATCGGAAACTTAACACAAAAATTTACATCTGACAAACCTGTTGTTCCTTTGCCTCCGTCTTCGACGGAAGCTCTGTCATTCAGACACTGCCGCTCCTCCGCTTCGCGAGAGATACAGGTAGGAAATAAATGTAAATGTAAATACATAACAAATATATATGTCGGCCGTGAAAGGGAAATACAATAATGTAAAAGGTAATAAAACAATGGCTACGGGAGGGAAGGAAAATGATGGTCATGGGACCAACAAGAGACAATGGAAGCCAGGCAGAGAAGTGAATAATAAGGAAAGAAAAGGGTGCAGACCAAATGTTGGTCATGTGAAATGGAAAATGTTCCAGAAGATAGCTAGTAAAACTAGTAAAGCAGTGCCAGGTTGCACAATCCTGAGATCCTTCTCCTGTTTTCCAAATCAAGTGCAGAAAGGTGTTGAGAAAACAAAGGAAGAAAAGTCAATAGCCTCATTCAAAGTTAAGTAGAACCATATAATAGAACAATATAAAACACTGGAAAGAATATGTTTCAGCTCATTGAGGTAGTACATTGTTATGTGTTACACATTGAATGTCCAAATTTGGGACATGAAATTTTTGCTTTTCAAGAAACATCTATGTCCTAAAAGAAAAGATTAGACTGGGAGGTATATAATCTCAGGCTGCTAGACAATGTGCAAAGTCCTGGTATCACCATGCTACACTATCACACAGTACAGTTGTTTTTGGTCACCAGTTGCAAGTGAGTGAAGTCGCAAAAATGGCATACTTTGCAGTATAATGGAGCCCACCAAGATGGGCTTCACTGAAGGCGGAGACACTCATTCAGTGAAGGCTCATGCAAGGGGGGGCTAGTTGCAAGGGTGTTTAGTGAAGATGGGGGACTTCAGTGGTGTGGGGCATCACTGAAATGGCACAGTTCACTGGCATACAGGGTCTTCACTGGCATGTGGAACTTCACTGGGGCAGTTTTTAGTGAAAATAGGGTGGGATGGTCCCTGCACATGCAATGTTAGGCTCCCAGGTGATTCACTCTAGCAGGGATCAGCAGGGGATGGTTCTAATGTGGTCAGATAGGGTTCGCTTGCATTTGTTTGGGTAGTAGAAGAAACATGTCATACATGGCCTCCATTTCTTCATCAAGTATATGTAGACGTATGTTAATAGCGGGAGAATAATATCACAGATTGCCTTGTTCACTTAACATATGCACATTTGCATACAACCTACAACCTTCACAATCACACATTTGAGTATTTACCCATCAGTATGAATTCCCTGCTAAAATGGCTACACTACTTCTCAAACATACAAGTGAGTGAACAATGCTGCAGACAATAACAGTACCCCAAAACAAAGTATCATACACTGGGCTGGAAACCAGATTCTAGGCCTAATAGAAAAGTGAAAAACCAGTTATAAAATGTAATGATTTTCAAGTAACTTTCTAGTCAAAAAAACAAAATAAAATTCAAAGTTCTAATAACATTTTGTGTATGCAAAAAATAAATATAAAACTTGAAGTTTTTATTACAAAAGAAATATGTCTTCAGTGGTAATTCACAGTTTTAAGCTCTATATTCTATAAAGATCTTATTTAAATCTTGTATTTACAAAATGCTATCAGAACTTTGAATTTTATTTTGTTTTTTTAACTAGAAAGTTACTTAAAAATCATTACATTTTATGGCTGATTTTTCACCTTTTTATTGGGCCTAGAATTTGGTTTTCGGCCCAGTGGTATTCATCACCACTGTACACTACATTGAACCAAGCATGTCATTGAAAAATGTACCAAACTCTGTGTCCTCATCCAACTGCTCTGCCATAGTATTGAAGATCTCCATAGCCTCAACTTGCAAATCTTGTATCTCACTCACCAATGAAGGTGGGATGTGGACACCTCCAACATCCATGGAAGGGTTGGCAGTGTGAACTCCATTTCACTGGGTATAATACCAAATTTTTAGGCATAAAAAAGCAAGGAAAGATTTTAGAAAAAGTCCCAGCTTTTTTACTAGACTTTGCACTCTAAAAATTCAAAAAAGATTCAGAATAGTTGTAAAATCTTTTGCAGCTAAAGAAGATAAAAGAAGACTGAATTTTTGGTCTCATAAAATTCTCTATCGCTAAACAAACCAGTCTATTAGCCTATAAATCAACTTGTTAACTTGTCAACTTACTTACTAACAGTCTAATATGGCTAGAAGTCAACTAGTAAGTAGGTTAATAGACCTGTAGATTAAGTGATAGAAGTTTTTATGAGGCCAAAGATTCTGAATCTTTTTATCTTCTTTAACTGCAGAAGATTTTACAACTATTCTGAATCTTTTTTGATTTTTTAGAGTGCAAAGTCTAGTAAAAAAGCAGGGATTTTTTCTAAAATCTTTTCTTGCTTTTTTATGCTTAAAAATTCAGTATTATACCCAGTGTAACTCCTATCCACTGACATAAAAGAAAACATCTGATGACATAGGGAATCTGCTGTTTGACTATTTATTTACTTTATAACTTATTTGTTGTTCTATTTATTTAGTCACATATTTTGAACATTCTAATGTGACTATATTTTAGGTCACTGGGCTGGAAACCAGATTCTAGGCCTAATAAAAAGGTAAAAAAGATCAGTCATAAAATGTAATGGTTTTCAAGTAACTTTCCAGTTAAAAAAATAAAATAAAATTCAAAGTTCTAATAGCATTTTGTAAATATAAAAATTAAATAAGATCTTTATAAAATATAGAGTGTAAAACTGTAAATTACTACTGAAGACATATTTTTTTTGTGATAAAAAGTTCAAGTTTTAGATTGATTTTTTGCATACACAAAATGTTGCAAGAACTTTGAATTTTATTTTATTTTTTTAACTGGAAAGTTACTTGAAAATTATTATATTTTATAACTAATATTTCACCTTTTTATTAGGCCTAGAATCTAGTTTCTAGCCCAGTGGGTATGCACCTATAAATGTCCACTCAATAATCCTAACATAATGCCTTTGCAAAGCGAGCCTGATCTGAGCGTGTCAGAATCAGTGTAATCACTACCAATACTTGCAAGAGTGAATTATATGATAGTGGAAATGTCTCATTCACTCACATCAAGGTTAGTACACCATATATGAACTCCCCACATTTGTGACTCTAACTTGGATTGTCTCGTAGTCAGCTTTAACTAGCTGTAATGCCCATTAATTTCCAATATTCCAGATATGGACTGATAGCTGATATGATTGCAACTGTTGTATTTGGTTTCCAACTGCAGCTTCTCTTTCTATCTCACTCACATCCTGCTTTCACTGCCTCAACTCATAACAACTTACTCCAGACTCTAATAACATCTCAATCAGCCTTTTCTAATCACTCAATGGGTAAAGTGAACACCATTACTGTTACTATCAAAGTGCGAGTCTGTTTTTTTTTTGCTCCTACTTATACCTCTCAGAACATGTCCAATCCTCCTCGTGGATCTCCTCATCCTTTATTGGAACCATTGGTGCATGATGCACTCCTCATAAGCATTCCTTACTTTGTTATTACCACTACTTACCAGTTCTCAGTCAGTGCCTTCTGACCTGTCTCGCATTTGACAACACTGGGCCGGAAACCTAATTTTAGGCCCAATAAAAAGGTGGAAAATCAGTCATAAAACGTAATGATTTTCAAGCAACTTTTCCAGCCAAAAAAATAAAATAAAACTCAAAGTTCTTAGAACATTTTGTGAATACAAGAGTTCAACAAAAATTTGAGAAAATATGAAGCATAAAATTGTGAATTCCCACTCACAACACAGTTTTTCTATCCTAAAAACTTAAAGTTTTATATTTATTTTTTTAATATACAGAATGTTGCAAGAACTTCAAATTTTATTTCATTTTTTTGGCTGGAAAAGTTGCTTGAAAATCATTACATTTTATGACTGATTTTCCACCTTTTTATTGGGCCTAAAATTAGGTTTCCAGCCCAGTGTAATGGTTTCTGAAGATTGCTCACATCTTCATGTGAATGAGATAGCTTGGTGAAGAATGGAAAGTAGGTGATGTGGAATGAGATTGAGAGCACAGAATTGGATTGGATACCTCTTAGACGATTGTGATTGTGATCAAGTCTCTTGTATCATGACAATTCTGCCAATCGAGTGCTATCTTACCATATTGAATTGGGTCTGACCTTCCAATGCTGCCATCATGAAGTGAACACAATCTGTTCCTCTTTCTTGACTCTCTTGACCCTCTCCTTGATGTCCCACAGGCTCTTGAATCACTCAACACTGCAGGTATGTTCAAACTTTCAATTTTATCTCCCAAACTACACTACTAGCATATTGTACTATTACACTAGTACAGCGAGTTTATGTACACAATGGCCTCACTTCGCGACCTAACCCCTTGAGCTCAACACCGCACCAATCCCATCCTAATCTTACTGAAAATTGCCTCAGTGAAATCCCATGCACCAGTGAACTGTGCCATTTCAGTGGTGCCTGGCACCACTGAAGCCCTCCCATCTTTACTGAATGTCTCCACAACTAGCCTTCCCTGCATGAGCCTTCACTGAACAGGCATCTTCACCTTTGGTGAAGGCCATTATGGCTCTGTTCATAGGTGTTTCAGCCTGTCTCAGTAGGCTCCATTATACCGTGAAGTATACCATTTTCACAACTTCACTTACCTGCAAGTAGCAGTACTGG
This sequence comes from Cerrena zonata, assembly GCA_038087015.1. NCBI lineage: Eukaryota > Fungi > Basidiomycota > Agaricomycetes > Polyporales > Cerrenaceae > Cerrena > Cerrena zonata. The sequence goes on from JASBNA010000018.1 coordinate 591,737, forward strand.
GTGACTGAACAGGCTGACACTATGTCAGTCTATCAACTACCTATTTGCCAGTCTTGTCATACTTCTACACTCTGTCAATCTCTACTTGATACCCTTGACACTTAAGTTTGAAAAAGATTAGAGAGTCTTGTTACTGCTGTTATTGATGCTGATACTATATCAGGCTATGGGTTTCCTAATTGATTAGAACTATTTAGTTGATTTGCTAATATCTTATATAGATGAGATGAGATCTGATGATTTTATAGAGGAGGCAGGATCTCAGAGACTAGTTCAAGATGATGACCCTGATAACAGTATGTGATCTAATCTACCTGGCATATTTGAGTTAGATTGAATGTAATTTGATTGCCAATTATAGAAGCATTTTTGTTAGGCTCCCTTATATCATTCTCATCATTTTTTAGTGCTTTTGATGATAGTATAGATAGGTACTTAATGTTAGGGCCTGAGGTGTCAGTAGGTAGTAGGAATTTTGCATAAAACACCTTATCTGATGATAACAATGATAACAATAATAATAACAATAGCATCAATATGGAATTCCTAGTAGCATTAAGAAGTATTGTAGATGAATATGAAAACTTATACTATAATATCCAAAATTAACAGATCTTTGTGCTTGAACATAAGAAAGCCCTTTGTATTTCTCAATTACCACTATTAGATCATTATGCTGCTACTAATAATGAACACTTTTACCACCTCATTTATATCAGTCTAGCTATATTTGATCAACTTGTAGATACGATCAGAGCAGATCCTATCCTGTTTTCTATAATAAATCTAAAAATTAATAAATGCCTATATGCTATCAGTTTGCAATATATATGCAGTGTATAGGTTATTATAAAAATGCAATAAGTGTTACTGACTTCTCTGATTAAATGAGGTTGTTTGCTAGTACAGTAGAGAATTACACCATATATGTTGCAATTGCTGTTATTGCACTATATGATGATATATTAGCTAGGCTAACAACTAAAGATAAGGAGTCTGCTAAAAAATAGATATGTGATACAATCAAATATCTGAGTTGAGATGAGGATTTATTGAAGTTGATAAAATCATATATCTACTATTCCAAAAACCTAGGTATTACAGTGAATCATAATATGAAAAGGATGAGTCCTACTTATTGAGGTTATATATACATACTTGAATTTCTATTTGATAAAAAAACTCAATTTAACTTATGTTTCTTTAGGTTGCTATTATGGTCAATAGTCTCTATATTCTTGACTACATCATAGGACATAACAGAAGTACCTATAATATAATATTCTTTGGAAATCTTAAATTAGAAAAAGATCATAGCACTTTTCTAGCACCTACTGAATGGCTGTGAGCTAACTCAGCCTAATGAAACATATCCTAATTAGTAATATCTTTTAAAAGACTACCATATAGATCTTTGAGTGTGTAATAGAAACAGTTCACTTTTTTTCTTTTCAAAGTTTAAGTTCAGATAGAACATGCCATAGACCTATTGAAAGAGTGCTTTCAATCCTTATAAAAACTACAAATTTAAATAAAGAATATATAATCACATTAGTAGGTCATATTATAGATACAATGTTGTATTGTTTTTCATAACATAATTATTTGACTCAAAAGCAGGCAGGAATGTCAATGACAGAAATAACTTTGTGTAGAGAGTAGAGTAGATATTGATAAAACTGAGGATGATGCTCTAAGCAATAAGGACAATGATAACAATAAAGATAATAGTCTACCAGTTGAGGCATCAACTGAACTCTATCTAAGACTTATAGCTGATATCCTCATATTTATCCTATCTAGCACCAGTGAAGAAGAGTGTAATTTAGGAGAAGAGAATGGTATTTGTTTCTGCTAGGATTCTGGATCTTCATATATACTGTAATCAACTGTTGAGTGTTACAACCAAATGTACCTAGACAATAACCTCCTCCCTTTACCACTTTTTACTTCTTAAAGATCCCCTTTGAACCTCTAGGCACTTGACCTATTTCTCAACCTTGTATCATATGCTCTCCTTTTCTTGTTCTCATCCTTGCTTCTTTCTCTCATATGTACCACAAAGACTTAGTAGCACTTGACCCCAAAAACCATTCCTGCCTAGACTCTTGTCTAGTGAATGGCAGGGGTAGGAGTAATCCTTGAGAGTTTTGTCAAGGGTCATGTGGGGGTAGGGGTGGGGGTTGGTTTCCATAACCCTCAGCACCCTCATAGTTACCCTAGGGGTTGTGGCTTAAAAGTTTATGTGAATAGTAGGTTGTAGCCAAATTTGTCAAACAAATGCAATATATGCTAAAATTGACCTTTTGTATCTATATTTAGTAAACCTCTTGCGCTAATAGATCATACACCCGATCGAGATCAAATAGGGTAATGATTGGCTGTTTGTAGTGCCCAGGTCAATGAATAGAATATGGTTGATTTCAATCAAAAGTCAAAAGTGTTCTAGTTGTGCCACAAGACAACCATTGCCTATTGTCTACTTACCTGATTTGGTTATGTAGCATTGACTCTCAGTTAGATATATATAATGAGACATATATTGCCCATCCAGCAAGTCTGTTTACTTTCTACGCCATCTAACACACCCACAAAGCCTCTTTCTAAAATGCCATCTATGAAATGACACACTAATCCTCTAAAATGGCCTCACTGTAAGCCTTCCAATGTATCTAGTGACAACAGTGCCACATTATGACAAGCAACACCATTACCTGAAATCCCGCTATCTCCATCTTCGCCTCCTGCTAGCTCTCAGCTTAATTTTTTATCCTCAGCCTCATAACAATCTGCATATGTCTTGGATAAGGAGGAAGAAGAGTCCCAATCACGTTCGCGTACATGCTCCGATGCTATTGAGATTGACAATGATGATGACAATGACACTGTAGAGAGTGAACAGGAGAAATTAAGTAAGTTAAACTATCTCTTCTGAGGTGGTGAGTGGCATACTCACGAGTATTAGGACAACTATCCAGAAAATGGACATCATATATGTATGCTTTATGGGAGTCGAACATTGAGGTTGTCCAGGAAAAGGGTCGCCATGCACACAAGTTCACCTGTGCAAACAAGTCCTGCATCAACAAGGGATGTGAGTGAGGGAAAAAGAAAACAATCTTACATTACCTTGATATGGAAGACTCAACATCAACCTCAAATCTCACCCAACATGCAAAGCTATGCTGGGGAGAGAAAATGTTGAATGCAGCAAAAGCTCTGGGTACTGTACCAGCTATGTATGAAGGAGTTGAATGATTCCAATGTAGTGGATCAATAACACAGGTGTTTGAGTGAGTTGGCAAGGGAAAGGTGACATTTTTTTGCTCAACAACATACTTGCATCATAACATGGTAAGTTGCATGCCATCATTACTAGACTTGATTACTGACCCACCTTACTAGAGCCAAAATTGTCCATTGGGTTGCTGAGAATATAAGACCCTTCAACATTGTTGAAGACTGAGGCTTTATATCACTGATGAAGACAGGACAGCTGAAATACTAGATCCCATCACCGTCCACAGTCTCTCGTGATACAAAACAAGTCTTCACCTGTGCTCGCCAATGAGTGGCTAAGATGTTGATGGTAGGAACTGATCTTCTACTCAATGAAAGAAAGAAAACTAATAAGTTATCCTATAGGAGCATGATGGGGAACTCAACTTTGCCACCAATTGTTGGACGTCCCCTAACCACTATGCATTTTGTGCATTCGGTGTTCAATTCCACCATGAGGGACAACACATGCGTCTGCTACTTGACATTGTTGAGGTACTGATGTTGCATTCAGGAGAAAACCTTGCCAAAGCCTTCAAGGTACTTTTGCGAGAGTTCAAGATAGCGGATAAGGTTAGTGATTACTAGTTCATTGGCTACTGGTTACTCACCATAGATCAAGCTTCTTGCAATTATAGCTGATAATGCCACATCCAACGATGCGATAATCAATGCATTGAAGGATAGTATAGTAGACTTCCCAGGTGAAGACTATCAGGTGTGATGTTTCGATCATATCGCAAATCTATGTGCAAAGTCGATTCTACGGCCATTTGATATTGATAAGAAAGAACTTGAGGTGACCCTCGACGAAGCAGAGAAGTTATTGCAAGAACTTGCTGAGGGTCTTGATGTTGAGGATACAGTACAAGAAGATAGCGAGGTTGATACAGCTGAGAACCATGATGACAACATAGAGGGGTGGCAAGATGAAGCAGGCAGACTGAGCGAAAAGGAGTTGTGTGAGGCAGTATACTCAGTGAAAATGGTTCTCGTGAAGGTGAGAGGTTTGATCACAATCAGCACTTTATGATGAACTCAACTCCGATTCCACTCACAGCTTCGTAAACTCTCATTTTCAATCATATACTCCACAACACACCTTCTCCCAGCATGGGAAGCTCTTCTAAGTGAGCTGAAGCTTGCTATCCGACACATGCCCCATGATGTCAAGATATGGTGGAACTCTACTTTCACAATGCTCACCTTCACGTTGGAATATCGAACAGCTATTGATTGGTTTACATCCGATTGTAGCCTGCGGAAATATGAGTTGGACCCATATGAGTGGAAGATTGTTGAGCAACTCTGTGAGGTTCTTCACGTATGTTGCTTACCTTTCTTTTTATCATCAGTACCACTGGGTATAATACCAAATTTTTAGGCATAAAAAAGCAAGAAAAGATTTTAGAAAAAATCCCTGCTTTTTTACTAGACTTTGCACTCTAAAAAATCAAAAAAGATTCAGAATAGTTGTAAAATCTTCTGCAGTTAAAGAAGATAAAAAGATTCAGAATCTTTGGCCTCATAAAAACTTCTATCACTTAATCTACAGGTCTATTAACCTACTTACTAGTTGACTTCTAGCCATATTAGACTGTTAGTAAGTAAGTTGACAAGTTAACAAGTTGATTTATAGGCTAATAGACTGGTTTGTTTAGCGATAGAGAATTTTATGAGACCAAAAATTCAGTCTTCTTTTATCTTCTTTAGCTGCAAAAGATTTTACAACTATTCTGAATCTTTTTTGAATTTTTAGAGTGCAAAGTCTAGTAAAAAAGCTGGGACTTTTTCTAAAATCTTTCCTTGCTTTTTTATGCCTAAAAATTTGGTATTATACCCAGTGTACTGACCTTTTATGTATCTTCTTGCAGATCTTTTACGATGCCACAGAGTTCTTCTCATGCAATTGCGCGAGCATTGTTGATGTCATTCCAGTAATGGATGATATCGACGAGTTCCTCACTACTGCTGCCCTTAATGAAGGGAAGTACTTAGACTGTATCCATGCTGCTATTAAATTAGGCAAGAAGACCCTCAATCAGTATTACTCCAAAACTGATTGTTCAAAAACTTACTGTATCGCTATAAGTATGTTTCCCATGCTAGCTCTTACAATTGTCACAATACTGAATTGAATTTGCGACCTGTTTAGTTTTGCACCTATCCTACAAGTTGAAGTACTTTACAAAACTGAAGTGGGAAGATGAGTGGATTGAGGATGCTGAGGCTCTCCTATGAGAGGAGTTCCTTTCTAAATATGCATCACATTCATTAACAAATGCATTGGGTGTGTCAACTTCCTCTGCCGCCTCAAATGTAGGTGTTACCAATACCAATACCTCTTCAATATATAATTTCTTATTGCAAGGTCACACCATGCTAACATATGACATCTATTAGGTTTCCAGGAACCGTTTTGATCAAAAACACCGCCTCGCTATGGTCCCAAAGGCCTCAACCCCTATCAATGAGCTGGAGAAGTACATCAAGATGAATCTTGAAGATATAGATGATTCTTTGCATTGGTGGTGGGAGCACCGACACGAGTTCCCTCGTCTCTCATGCATGGCTTTATTGTACTTGAGTATTCCACATATGTTGACTCTTTGATTTTGATACTCCTGTTCTATCTCTAATTTTCTCATTCTTATAGCTACGTCTGTGGCAATCGAGTAGCTGTTTAGCCAGAGCTGTCTTCTACTTTCTCATATCTGCAACTGACTCAGTGCTCAGTCAGTACGTGCTCTGCTCTGCCTTGGTGACTGGTCATTGCTAGGACTGATCAAAGATAGTAATATTGTTGCTGCAATATGGCTCCCAGTTGGCCCTACTGAGGAGAATGAGTTGGAAATAGCTGAGGGGTGGGATGCTATTAATGTTTCAGTTCCGGTTGTATGACATATCTTGCTTAGTAGAATATGATAGTGCTGTAAATTAATAAATAATCCTTATTTGAAATCTCTCTTTAAATGCCTGAATTGAAGTGTTTTCTGAAAAAACCCTCAAGGGTTGGAAAACCTCTCAAAACCCCTCCAACCCTTGGTTTGACCTCTACCCTTATGTGGGGGTATCAACCCTTTGGGGGTAGGGGTGGGGGTTACTACCTAGTGATCCAGGGGTTGACCCCTGCCATTCACTACTCTTGTCTAGCTCTTGCTCTAGAACCATGACATCATAGTGACATCATAGTGACCTTATCATAATATTACTGATAACCTTATCCCCTGTTCTATTTTTAGCCTCCTTTGACCTCTCTAACTATATAAGGACCCATAATATACTTGGTATATTTCTCAACCTGACCTAGGCAATTATCTCTATCATATCCTGATAAACTCCTTTGACCCTGAACCTGCATGATAGGGCTCTGCTTATAACATTCAGATATATACTGTTATATAAGAAAGAATTAAAATATCAAGTTGAGATTGTTGAGATTGTGACAGTCATAGTTTAGTTTATGTCCTATATGCTGCTGATACTAACTATCTTGAAAAAGGCAATAATAATTAATTACATAACATTTTTCAGTGCAATTATAGATATAGAATCTATTTTCTAAGATATAGAAATTATATCCAGCTACTCTATCTATTTCTATAATAATATACTATAGCTATCTAATATTCTGATTCTAATCTGAACCAGAAATCCATTTTCAAAAGTAAGATTCAACACATTTACAAGTTCTAACTATAGATCATTAATATTCATACTAAAAATTAGATAGACTATAATTGACAAATAAAAAGTCCTATTTATATCTATCCAGTGATATCTCTGAACCCAAAGCTCAATGAATTAGTATTATTGATAGTATCTAAGGCTGTGTCTTCTGACTGTAATATAGAAGGAGAAGTGAAAGCTGATGAAGATAAATAAGTGAAAAAAAAACTATATATTATAATTGTAGATCTTACAGTAGAGATATTGTAGCCTGAGAAGATATAAAAGGTATCAAAGATAACAAAGAAATATAATTTACTGAAGGAATAGTGAAATTAGAAATATTGATAAAGGGCATATTTAAAAAATTTGCCTGCCCACTTGATATCTGCCCTGCAGTAAGATAGACCTACCACACAAATGACTACTATCATCACAGTGTGACTATCACATATATATGCCTGATTAGACACAATGAAGCAATAGAAGTAGTCATTGACGGGCGGCAAATCTTGCTTAGGCCTGAATTTCTGCAACAGGTAGACTAAGGTTATGAGCAGAAGACCTGTTTTGAAAATCAGAAACCTGAGAAATAAAGCAACGTTGTGAGGCTTCAACTCTCAGATTTCTGATTTTTGAAAAAAGGTGTTGAGGAAAACTAGTAGCAAGTACTATGTTTTTCCTCACCCAAACTAGTGTAAGAGTGACAGAATCATGTACATGATGTAGTCATTTGTGTAGTGGGTCTATCTTAGCAACTGATATATATCCTATAGTAAAAACTGATATCTAGCTTATAGCAACAACTAGTAGCTATATGATAGTGGCTATATTGAAAGTGAATATTGATATAATGATATTATAGTATTAGGGGAGAATTATAAGTGTAGTATTGATGATAATAGAACTGTAGTTTGATACCAGCCATATGAGACAAAGCTGATTGGAAAATGACTGAGTGAGAGACCTAGAAATGTGAATGCAGAGAACAGATCTAAGAGATTAGAGAATGAGCTTCAGTCTGTTGTAGGAGTAGAACGACTGAAGCATCAGTGAGTCACAGTGCGGAATATGACCAATCGCACATGAGCTCGATAAGGTAAGTAAAGAACAGAAAAGAAAGAGACGCTAGGTGTCATACTATGCTTGTATTCTAACAAGAAAGATGTTAAATATTGAGGCTGAAAGACATATTGAGAGTCTAATGGAAATTGTAATTGTAAAAAATATCAAAGCTGCAAAATATATTAAGACTGCAATAGTCATTAAGGTTAGATCAAATATTATAACTGTGATAGATATTAAGATTGTGTCAGATATTGAGACTAAGATTGGTTAGTATCTAAAAAGTGAGAGACTGGAGAGAGGCTTGCAGACAGAGTGTGAGAGAGGCCTGTATATAAAGAGAGGTGATGAGTTAAATTTAGTATAATTTCTAACACTCTTAGCTAAATTTCCTTGTTTTTTATAGTCTGAAGCCTCTCTTACTTAACCAAAAGCTATTTCATAGTCAATAAAAGCTTTCTTTTTGAATTTCCAATCTTAGCATCTATGACCTCCTTTGTTATGCCCTCAATTCTGACATTAAGGAAATTGATAGAGGCATCATATCTTAAGCATTTTGAAACAGATTTTAACAATGAGAGTTCCACTAACACTATAGGGCTTAGAACAGTTAAATTTCAACAGATTGGAATAGTAAATTTTTAACATTTATTTGGTCAATTTATGCCTAGAAAAGTGGGTATTACACCTGTTGATAATCAACAATGAGGTGCAAGTTTGAACAGGTGCTATTATAACATCCTGTAATCATTTCAACATATTTTTAACATCTTATGTATTATTTTTTAGCAATCTTGTAATATTAATAGTATACAGTTATTGTCATTACAGCTCTATAATAATATTTTTATTCTCAAAATCATAATAGTAAATAAAAAGAAATATTATATTATTATAATAGTGCTATTAGCAGCCTATCATATAATATATATATAAGTACTCTATCACTATTGGTAGTCTATCAAAGACCTGTTGCTAATCCTACTAGCTCTAGATCTATAAGTGTAGTTATTTCAACATGACATTTGAGACTGACCTTCATATTTACTGTGTCTGAGATATAGATTGGAACAAGTATCTAATAGATATATCAGCACAAAAGTAGCACCAGATATGAAATAGAACTTACAAGTGAGGGAACTTATGAATATAGTATATTAGCTTAAAAATACTATAGTGGTTGAGAGGAGAGATAGTTGATTTAGAATAAAGTATTGCAGTCATGTTTTTATATTGCAAGAGTGTGCTGGCATCATTATACTAGCAATATACAGCAGTTGTGATAAAGGGAGCTAATTTGGCACTTGAAACTACATATCAATAATGCATTGATTTTGAACATTTCAATAGATAATCTGTAGATGAGCAGTTAAACATTGGCTAAAGTTGCCTTTATAGTGTAAGACCAATGGTAATTGTTGCAATAAAGATGATAATAGCTGTTGCATACAAGATGATGATGGCCACTGCATAGAAAATAATATCAGCTGTTGTATAGATAGAGCTATAGTTAAGGCTGGCACCATAGTTAAAGGTAATAACCTCTATTTTGAATATGTGCTATGTAGTTAGGAGAATGTTGAGCTTGATCAACTTTGTTCAGCAGGCATTTTGCCCTTATCTTTAGATAACTCTATAACATTGGTAAGAGGCTGTGCTCCTTCCTTTTAGATTGAAATAGGTAGTAATAGTACAAGCTAGTTAAATATAGATATAGGCTATATGAAGATATATATTAGATATAGAGATAGAAGCTGAGATATAGATGTAGCAATCAATTTGATATAAAGTAAAGGACAGTCTATAGAGGGTTTGATATTCTCAAGCAACTATGATACAACAGCAGATAAGAGCTGCCTAGCAGCTTCTTCATCTACTAGAGCAGTTGCCATATCAAAAAGACACTTTAATGATGATATTGATATTACAAATGATAACTTGTAGGGACTGGGAGAATCAAAATTCTCCTGTGCACTCTGTGAGCTATAGAAACTTATACCAGAGCTTTGAAAAGCCTAGACTAAACCTCCTTCTTCTAAGTTAGTAGTTGAAAACATTCTATAGTTATATAAACTTTATATGTTGAGCTCTGTCTGATAGGATTTAAGCTAATATACAGATAACAGCAATGCTATTGATAGTGTAGAGGGGTCTATAACTGGGTAATAGAAGTAAGTCAAAGAATAACATACCTAACTATGAAATCACTTATATACAGGGTTACCAACTGCCTGTTCTGGTGCCTATAAACTATTATCTACTGATAACAATAGCAAATCTGATGAACAGTTATCTAAGATGATTCAGATTAGATATGATATATTGTATAATAATATAATACTTATTTTTTAGAAATTTATTATATAATGCTACCAATTGAGAGCCACATCTATAGAACATAGTGTAGGTTTGCTCAGTTAGTAGTTGATTAGCAGCTGTATTAGCCACAATAGGGTTAATGTTTGATTGATTGTCAAGAAACTCCTAAAGATAATTAAAATATAAGATTTTAGCAGCTATTATTGCTTTAAAAATAATATATAAGACTTTGCATCCAACAGTAAAATCAATATAAATATACTTTCTAGGTTAGGTTGCTTGAGAGTTGGTTGCCTAAGAACATCTTCACCTGATTATAATTTTTGAATCCTGAGATACACTTTGTCTTTTATACTACTACTAGTGAACACAAAAAAGAAAGAAAATGATAAAGTCAACTTACTATTTGACCTATTTCTTAACTTTCTAGGTATACTATATTATAATACAAAAATATTCTAAATAATAACTATCCTATTTATTTTCAAAAATAGTATTTGAGAGAGACATGAGGATCTTCTCTTACTGCTTAGGTTAAGCAGAAAACTGTCTCACAGTGCTTTCTGCAAGCATTTTCTAAAGAACATGAGAATACACATTAGGCATAGTAAGGGTTTAATGTGAACTAGTGATATAATTAATACACTTGATGTTCAATTTATATAATGAGATTTAGAGTTCTATAAAGTGAGCTGAGGGAATTAAAGCTGAGAGAATTAGAGCTGAAGATGCTGCTAAAGCCAAAAACTATAGTGGAAGTTCATTAAAATGCCTTAGTATAGAAGTAGTCTTTTTTCTCAATATTATTAGATGAAAAAGAAAGTGAAATTGTGAATGCAAGAAAAGTATGCCACTACTCAAGGTTATCATATCTATATACCTTTTGCAATAAGTTTGGCAATAAGTAAAGAATGTATTGAACTTAGAACAGTAATAGCTAGTGCTGAATGTTAATAACTTAGAATAGATAGATAACTCATCCTCTAACTCAAGACACAATAGATAACTAGTTCCTTAACCTAAAATAAAATATATGATGTGGTAGTAGTTTATGTCAGAGCCCCAGACCAGACACAAAAATCACTAAAAATATAAATTCCTCCAGATCATATTGTCCAATCATACCTTCCGATTGGATGATCTGAACAAATATCAGTAGTGGCATGGCAGACCAACTTCACAATAGCTTATATTTTTCTCACTCTGCAGTTTCAGTCTTACTTTCTTACTCTTTTTCTTGCAATTGGATTTTCAACTTTAAAAATCTTCTCTAGTATATACCTACCCTCTTGATAGACCTAGACAATATGAATGACTCTTGAGACATAGGTCACTGACACATTGAGTAGGCTCAACACTTTCTTTTGGGGCAAGGAACTGTTGTTAGCCTGACAGATATCTTGTTATTACACTGAGTCATTGTCTGAGGCATCCTAGTTGAATTGAATGTCTCAACAGTCAGACTTATAGAAAAATCCCTCTCACTTTCCTTTTCAGTCAAACCTCTTTCTAATTAGGAAGGTCTTTTATTTGGTAATTGCATTTTTGCTCTTTGCTTTGTCTTCTGTACATATTTTTCAACCTTCTCAGCTTATAATTTATTGCAAGATTCTTGGCTACAAGTACAGCCTGAGAGAACCTTCCTATATATAAATACTCTACATCAGGAAAACCTGAATTCATCCTTTTTTCCCACTCTCAATCACTACCAAAATCTGCCTATACCCTATCTCTGAACTCTTGGGTATCATCTCCTAGGTTTTCATCTGCTATATCATTAGCAGATCTACACAGCTAAGTACTTGTTCCAATAGTATATTGAATCACATGTCTCGTGGGTGCTGTGCTTGTCATTAATGTTCCCCTCTCATATCTGCCACTTCTCTCTTCTATTTGTCTCTTTCTCTTCAATCTTCAACCTCCCAGTCACTCATTTCTTTCTTTCTTTCTTTCTTTTGTACATAATGCTGGCTATAGATCAAACCTTCTACTACAATGACCAGTTACTTGAAAATTTAATCACAAATATTTAGGCCAAAAATAGTATATTCTCTTATTATTATTAGCAGTTAGATATTGGTTCAGGCATCATTTATATACTGAATTAGGCTAATTTACATATGGCTTTTTCACTTTTATCTTTGATAAAAGCTCTATTGCATTGCCCTCATACAGTCAACTCTCAGTATTTAATTTTACTATGCCTCTATATCAGTCTCAGTAGAGTGACTGTTGCAACAAAATTAACATCAAAAAATATAGGTATCTAGTTGTTATATAGTACTATAGAGGATATTATTGATACAGTAAAATTAGAGATAAAGTGTCTCCAGAGTTTGGAAAAGTATGATAAGGTCTGAATATGAGAAACCAGAGACTAAAACTTGAGGTCTATCAGGTCTCTTGCAAAGTCAGATAGCTAGTAGCAAAGCATAGGAAAAAAAAATAAAAGCAAATACTATGTGAATGATCAGATAAAATCACAAATGTTCTAAAGAATAACTAAGACACAAATATCTTAGAACCAATCCTTTAGAATCAGAACTAGTTCTAGCAATAACACTAACACACTTTGTTGATCTCTTTCAAAGCTAAAAAGTATAATATAATAATCTTACAAGTAGTAGCAGATCTTTCATTACTGTCTTTGATAAAAGCTTTATGATATTGTAGGAATGATAAACAAATAAAGTAAAAATAAATAAAATACAAATATAGCAAAAACAAATAATATTATAAATTAAATAACTAAAGAGATAATTTGTTAAAAACTTCATTAATGCTAATAGTAAAAGTTGAACATCTTCAATAAGTATCTAATCTTAGCTGTGAGTTGTTTAGAAATTAGTATAAGCTTAGAGAATATGCTTTAGAAATATTAGTAAGTAAGATAGACATTAGACAGTTTTAATAGAGATTATATAAGCAAAATGTAATAATAGTGTTATATTTTATTGCAAAATTATCTTCTAATTCTATACAAGAAAAATAGAAATTTGACCTCCAACCTTTTGCTAAGAGATGACTAAATATCAACTTGTCAAAAGCTCTTTTTGAGAAAAAGGTTTTGATAATAACCTTTTTCATGGTAAATTACCCATTACATACATATGGAACTCTTGTCATAGTGCTATATATGGGCTTCTATCAAGTTGCTAATCATATAATCAAATAAGATAAGCAACAATTGAGGCTGTCATTACTATATATGGTCATTCTATATTAAAAAAGTTTTGCAAGTCTTCACATACTGATTTTGCTGCTCTATACTTATAAATAGATATGATTAAAGGGTTAGAACAAGATATAAAGTATATGATAGTAATACTAATATAATCAAACAGAGTGAATAGACTTCTAATAGTTAGTTCTAAATATTAAAAAGCAAACTATACTAGTGTTTAATATACAATTATCTACTTTCTCCTTCCTACCTTTTGATATAAGGATAAATGAGTCTTTTCAAGTACTTTGAGTTTTAGTAGGACCAGATAGTAAGCAGAAATGCCAGAAATCTGATATGAATATAGATTGAACCTAGGAGTACTAGGCATAGAAAACACCATCTGAGTCCATAACCACTCAGTTATAGCAGAGTAGAGCCTCAATTATTGCTTATCTCATTTGATTAGATAACTCTGATCTGATCAGCAGCCATATATAGTAGGTTGCTGAGCTTATATAATAAACTATGTAGTCCAGTTCATTATAAGCCTCATAGATGCTGCTACATGATCAGCTACTTAAGCATGAGAATGAGAAGTTTCCACCTTATTTGACTTATAGCTAAGCAGCTAATATCCTAGCACTGAGCTATAGGTTTAACTCACAACAATATCAAATTTTTCTTAAAATCTATTGAAAGGCTACCTCTCTTATACTTAAAGAGTTTTTGATTCTCTCTATAAGGGTATTCTCTCTTAGGAAAATATATTTAAGTGTATTTTTGCACCTTTTCTTTTAGATTTTACAAAGAGTCTTTTATCAAGGTCTCACACTATGCAAAAGTAAAATTACTATAAAGATATTTTTACTGTGATTACTTGGACACCCAATGAACACCTTGCAGTCTAATTAGAAACTCCCTGCTCCTTATGTTTAGATAATTGTACACATGACCAGATTTATTTGTATCATATATTAGGGGTTTATGCAGGTATATCACTTTTTTATACAGGCACTTACTTTATTTGTGTCAGAGTAAAAGTGCAGATTGAATACTATAATGGGAGTACTATATCTTAAAATAAGATAGCTATATGGATATTAGGAGACTCATCACCATATTAGCCATCTTGGCAAGAATAATATCATTATACTTTACCTGGAAAAGACCTAGTCTAATATTCTATTCAATTTTATTTACAAAGTAAAATGAAGTAGAATCTTGCACAATAACACTAATATCTATCTGACACCATTGAGCCAATGAGCTACCAGCAGTGGGACTCTTTCACTTGAGCTTAGTATATGTCTTCAATATTTCTAATGCAAAATATTCAAAGTTATTTCAGCCTACATCAGGATCTTTTAATTCCATTATAGGTGGTGGAGAGGGTGAATCTGTCTATGACAGGTACAATTTTCTATACATGCTAGAGAGAAATATTAACATATATATGCTAACTACAGGCTCAGTCACATACTTCATCTCATTTAAAGTCAGTATCCAAACAGAGGTGGTCATCTCCCATTTTCCTGATTTCATTTATACTATTCCAACAGTAATGTGGACAATCTGCATCTATATAAAGTAAACCTTAAATTCTCCCTATATTTGCAACAATGGCATCTATAACTGAATCATCCAGTTATGCCCAGAGAGCTGCAACATTTATAATAGCAGTACTCTAGCTGGTATAATTTGCCTACTTCATACCTCAGACAAGTAAATGTGCTCATGAAAGGCACTACAGTTTCTCTTTAAAACCATTATCTGCAGCAGATTTTTACCCTCCTATAAACAAGTCTTTAGTTATAGTGTTTGAGTTGTACTAGAGATGATGTGACTTAAGAATTGTATCATCTGCCACTTATTATTAGATGCCTTTGTCACGGTCCGTCTCAGAGTGATGCGGAGGTCACTTAGAAGAGAGAGTGAGGGAAGGGTAGGGATACAAGTCGGCAACTCGGGACCTGTAACGTAGATAGTCAAATACAAATGGACTTGGCTTCAACTTATATATTGTGCCCTTCTAGGATACAGCTCTGGATTTCAGAGACAGTGGAAGTTGGAGACGTCGGGAAAGTAGGGGACCTAAGATGCAGACGGAGGTAAGTAGGAATACCGGAATAGTCACTAGGATGTTTCGCCAGATTACGGAGTGTCAACTAGGAAGTCCTAGAAGACAAGTGAAGAGAGAGAAGTTAAGACAGTGGACTAAACCAAAGTCAAGTCCTGGTCGGGGAATCACATGGAGATCGGAGATATGAGGACGAATCAAAGTCGAGTTTCGTACTAAGGAAATACAGCGAGTGAGACGAGTATTTATACTATGAGACTCCTACAAGGAACAGAGGACTTAGAGAAAATACGAAGGGGAGTGATGTGCGAATGGTGTGATAGAAATAGGGTCAGAATCATAGGACATGTGGAAAGGTATGGGAGGAAAGAATACGAGGTAATTAAACAAGAGATAAATGAGAAAGATATTACGGGGCTGATGATCGGAGGCCTATTGGCGATGTCGGGAAGGAAGGACATGTGGTAAGGGACTATCTAAAAGAATCAGCTACGATAAGAGACCATGGATCAGATAAAGGCAAAAAGGTAGAAGGATATCAAAGATAAAGCGGAGGATGAGTCGGAGGGTTGGGGGTAAATAGAATAAACAGAAGATGGAAGCATGGCAGAGGAAATGACTGTGGGAAGAGCATGTGAGATACGGGAGTATCAGGCCGAATCGGAAATCGACTAGTGTGGATCGGGTTTAGTAGGGATTAGGTACGTCACGTGATAGGGGTCTAGCATGGCTCTGACAAGTGCTCAGGATCACTAAGATATTGAGATCTCAGTTGATTTGGAACATCTTAACATGTGTTTCTAAATAATATATGTCAGAATATAATGATAAGTAATAGGTATAATAATAGTACTACTTACTTGGTTTAACAAATGTCAAATCAAAATCTCACACTCTATAGTAATTATTGAATAACTAAACATACTTTTTGAGTTACTATACAGTAATGTTTATATCATCTATAATCTTATAGACTATATAAATATATTAAAGAGAGGTTATAGAAGTAATAAAGCTCATTCTGGGTAGAAATATCAATGGTAGAGATAGGGGTTGCAGAATATCTGTAGACACTATATTTCATAAGTGCTATATAGTAAGTACTTTCTCACTATAGTAGGTAGTAGAATCAATGCTGATAAAAAGATTATCTTCAATATAGTTATATTTTTTATAAAATAAAATTCTATGATTGATATGACTTGAGAGTAACTATTGCATAATAGTGAGTTCTTGAATTTTCAATCTTTTCTATAAGAACCTAGCACTTCAAAGAAGTTGAGCTATATTAAATTTTACATTTATACCTAACACTTTTGATATATACAAATATAGATTATAAACCTAATCAGCAGAATCAGTATCTACTACTATATAGTGCTAACTAACAATTACCTCAAGTATCTACCTCTATTCCTTCAATGATATAGTCCAGTATATTGGCAAGGTTTCTAATATACTCCTAAATAGTAGCTTTATAAATATTCTCAACTATATTTATAACAATCTAAGAATGCAAGTGACCATCATTGAAATGAAATAATGAGTCCTTCAATAGTGTGTTTTTCTCAAGAGAAATTATCTAATTCTTAAATAAGTCACTTATAAGTAGGTAAGAGCAGATGATAGCCATGATGATGTCATCTTTCTAGCCAGTCTTCAACTGATGTTTTTTAAAGATGATACTAAATACCTCAAATCTCAATTTACCAAAGATATCACAAGCATTGTAGTACCAGCTTTGTACTAAGAGATCCTGCAAGCCCACAGTAGTAGATACACTATAGTCAGCAGAAAGATGCTTTCAGTTAATGTTGAAATACTGATAGCATTTATAAATCTAGTCAGTCAAAGTTTCAGAGAGTGTCTTCCCAATGGTGAGGATAGGGATATCTATTTTTAAGTAATGCTACTGTTGTAGTATGTGCATTAGATATGGTAGACAAGTGTGATAAGAAGAAATTGCAATTACAGTTGGGGGGAGGTGAGTCTGATGAAGGCAGAGACAGAGGCAAGGAGATGACAAGCTTAAAGCTTTCCAATAAAGGGATAGATAGTAGAAAAATGGTCTGGGTAGTGGCTGGTGAGTGCTCAGAGGTAGTAGTGGTTGACAGTGTGAAAGATAGGAAGTAACAAAAAGTAGTTCACAATGTCAACAGGCATGTATAACATCATTGACAAGGCAAACAATTTGTGTAGAATTCAAAGAAAGTGTAAGCAGTAGCTTAATAAATGACTAGACACAAAGTATCTTCATTAAGTAACAATAAGCAGGTGAGCAGAGCTGGGGTTAACAAATGGCAAAGAGAAAATAGTACATGTATGCTAATATAAGTGGCAGGTAGAAGGAAAGGGGCCTAATTAAGAAGTGGTAAGTATAGATGTAGCTTAGCAGGGTTATACAAGCCAGTGACAATACAGCATAGTCAACAGTAATAGCAAGGACAATGACAATGTTAAACACATCAAACTAGCTATCAAATATAACAATAAGCAGTGATTGAACAGTTGAAAAGTAGCAAACAATATAAGATCAAACCTAAGAAGGTAATATTTTTTGACATTAGCAGACTGAATAACAATACATATACAACATACCTAAGATACTTCTGTTTTACCAAAATAGGTCACTTACATATATGCATTAAGTTGCAAATTACAAACAAGGTACCACAAAGACAGAGCACTGAAGACACTGAATAGAACACCCAATACTGTATATCCAAACTTGACAATATAGCAATGCTGAGAGGGGCACATTATCATTCAGATGTACTTCACACAGAGATAGACAGCAACCAGTGTAACATAGGGTGAGAAATATGAATAAACAAGAACAGCATTGAAAGAGACGAAAGAAAGAGTGCTAAGAAACGCAGCAGCAGCATCGAAAGCAAACACGGAGAGCTGACAAGATCTCTAAGTAGGCATGAATTACAAAGAACGCAAGGTCAGCAAGTACTTTTGGACATCCATCCCTCTCTCATTAAGAACAGGAAATTCAAGCATCGGTAACGGTTACTTCGGCAACCTTTTCTGCCAACTCTTGCACGTCGTCTTTCTTATCCTCTTCGCTTGCGTCCTTTTTGCCAGCAGCGGCACTAGCGAAACTGAATGAGGGTCGAACGTTCGCGGCTACGGCGCTAACCTTAGCAGGCTCGGGCTTGGGCGAAGAGGGGGTTGTGCCGGAAGAGGTGCGAGACATGGGAATATCCCGTTGAGAACCTGTGCGCGATGAAGTCCGGGACATCGAGTGCTGAACCACTTTTTCCTTCACTAGCTCTCTGCCCTTTTCAATCTTTTCTTCTACAGCGGCTTCTCTAGCGGTAACATCTACCGGTCTATTGTGATGTCAGTATAATTATCAGAAAAAAATGAGGAAGGAGAATAACATACCTTGCGGCCCCGAAAGGATTCGGGCGAGAGGCGGGGACGGCATGGGAGGGATTGGGGGAGGAAAGAGGAGATGGTACGGCAGAAGTAGCGTTGGACCGGGGAAGGAGTTCGAGTTTACGGCGGGAGAGTTGAGGTGTGGGGGGTGTCGAATTATTGGCTACAATCAGGATTAGTGGAGGAGACAGAAAGGTCGACGTCCAACTTACGTGACGTGCTGTTTCGCGAAACCGGCCCACGGGACCGTCTCCAGTTGTCCTCTTCTGGTGGGCTAGGAGTATCGGTCTCGCGAGGAGGGCCTCCTCGAAGGCTTCCAAATCTGGGACCGGGAGAGCGTTCCTCAGGAGGACCGGACGGTTTGAATTTGCTGCCTTTTGACCATGTATCTTCCGAATCAGCAGGACCCGTCGGTCCCGCATCTGGGCTTCGAAGACCCGAGCCTCGGCGTTTGTACGAGGACTCTTCGGGTGGGGGCGCACGAGCAGCGGGGCGGGAGGATCGCCAATCGTTGACGACGTCAGCGTTAGTTGGGGGAGGAGGTTCACGAGAAGGTAGGCCTTCAGATCGAGGTCCCCTTGGGCCACCTCGGGAAGGAAGGTCGGGGAGAGGACCGTCGCGACGCCAGGGAGCGTCAAACTTTTCATCGTCAAAACCACCAGCTCCGCCACCAAATCCACCTCGCTCTTTAGCTAATGGTGGATGAGAACGCTGCTGAAAGGAAATGATGGTGTGAAAACTTACGAGGTTCTGCAACACTGACTCGAATGTTACGACCAGCAAGGCTCTGAAAGGGGTGTTATTTAAAGAGGATAGGAACTGCACAGAGTCAGACGCACCTCCCCGGATTTGGCCAATGCCGCCTTTAGACCGTCAAGATCAGTGAACTCAACGTAACCGAAGCCTTTCGGTCGATCATCTCTATCCTTGATAATCTTGACAGATTTGACCTAAGAAGTGCAGAAAGTGGGATAAGCACCAAAGCAAAATATGCAGGGTACGGACTGACGTTAGGTGCACCGAAAAACTCTTCAAGGTCTGTTTCGACGAGATCAAAGACCAAGTTACCGATGAAGGCGGTATATGGAGGTTCCGTGGGAAGAGGAAGGTCTTCACGAGGAGGCCCGGCTCTGTCGGCTACATAAGATAGTATTAAGCACAAGAAGTGAGTCAGGACCAGGCAGAGGGCGTACGTCGAGAGGAAAGGAAATCGTCCCTGCGCCTGTCACCTGGGCGAGCATCCGAGTCTGAACGTGCGGCAGCTAGATTATCGTGCAATCAGAGGGCGGGCGGACTAAGAGTGGGCCAAGCATGCTTACGAGCGGTGGGTAATGAGTCCATCTCGTCTGCCCACGATCCTAGAGCTGCAGCAGAATAAGTGAGTAGATCGAGACAGAGAACGACATATTGAGTACGAACTGGAGTCCCCTAAGAACTCGTTTAGAGACATTTTCTGTGCTTTCTTGGGCGCTGTAAGAAACGAGTGAGCGGGCTGGGTAGGGTGAGCGGATATGATGGAACATACCCATATTGTGTTTATGTTTTGTTTCAGAAACTGAGAGACAAGGCTTTAAGTTAGTGGATGAGAGTAGGCGGAAAGCTGCTCCCTTGGCGTCTTTCTCCGAGTCCCAAATTTCTCATTTTGGCCACGCGCGTCTATACTGCAGCGTCCGGAGCCGTACTCGACATCGACACAGACATCGTCCTCGTCGTCCACAACATCATACACAACAATGATCCTGCTAGAGGTACGCTCCCCCGTCTTTGCTCATTATCGATACAAGCTCAATGTCTTGTAGCCCCACAACTACATTATCCAAACAACTCTCGCAGAGAAATGCACCAAGTTAGTCTTGGACCTGCATACACCCTAATCCCTTCTGACCCTCCCGCAGGCCATCTTCTCTTGATGTCCAGTTCGTCGACTTTGATAATGTCCGCTTCCATCTCTCTTCTACAGATCGCAAGACCGCTCTCTTACTCTCCATGAGCATTCGGTGCTGGGATGAACTGCTCAAGTATGGTGTAAATGATGTCCTCAAGCGCGAGTACGGATCCATGGTCAGGGCGGAGCCCGAGCCAGAGTACAACGTCAGTCTCGATCTCGACCTCGAACAGTTTCCTCCAGAAGGAGGTCAGTATACTGTCTATACTGTCCTACCGAAACTCATCCCTTATCCTAGAACAACGCGATGCATTTATCAAGTCAATCGCAATGATTAAACGAAATGCCCTTGCCGCCCCGTTCGAGCTCGCTTTCCAGAGTCAAAAGCAGCTAGAGAATGCCGGATCTGGCCAGGGTGAGCTCATGGCCCTTCATTATCGTGATGAAGAAGCCATCTACGTCCAAGCTTCTCCCGATCGTGTTACTGTCTTCTTCTCTACCGTCTTCAAGGAAGAGACCGATCGTATTTTTGGAAAGGTCTTCCTCCAGGTGCGTCTCACTCCTACCACTCGGATACCATGCATGGCCAACTCTTGCCCGTTAGGAATTCGTTGATGCTCGACGTCTACCGACGATTCAAAGCGCTCCTCAAGTTCTCTACACCACACGCGACCCCCCTCTCGAAATCCGTCACGTCCCTGGCCTCATCGACTCTGAAGACGTCGGTTACGTCACTTTCGTCCTCTTTCCTCGACACTTTGCCCATCCGGAGGTAGCTGCCTCAACCATCAGCCACATCCAACTCTTCCGTGACTACCTCCACTACCACATCAAATGTTCAAAGGCATACATGCACTCCAGGATGCGGTTCCGCGTGACCGAGTTCCAAAAGGTGCTCAACAGAGCAAAGACGGAGGCCGCGGTTTCCGATAGGAAAACAGCAAGGTATGTTGCCAGTATCCTGTCGATTTACGCTTTCTTATCTTTTGACGTAGTGGTCGCTCGATGATTCGATAGAAGTAAACAGGACCGGAACTGTATTATAGTACTCACAACTGCCCACAATCAGTATACCTTTTGCCTTTCCGCTCTGCGTGTTCAATACTAAGTATCAATCATATTTTCTATTCAGTGAGAAAACTCACCTTGAGTACCGTACATATCCGCACATATAATGTGTCAATCAATATGGTGGGTGCTATTCAACTTCATACTTACTCATGACGATCGTTGCTCAGAGGTACAATCATACAGTCTAATAGTAATAATGCTTGCACAGTCATTAGCAGGACATCAACTCTAGTACGCCACAAAAAACGTGTAGTTGCGTGCCTCGTGGACGCAGGCCCTGCGGCAGAAGAGTACAATGACTCAAGGATCGGTGGCCTTTGTCCATAACCAACGTAACAGAACGCTCTAACACGCAATTTGTCTTCCTGACGTAGCCAGTCAACGACATCACTCTATCATCATGGACCAGGCCGAACTTGGTGTAGGACGTCCTATGAACACCAACAAATTCAACAAACAAATCCTCTCTCCGAGTGGCAAAACTCTGCAAATCGCTGAAATGCTACCTCCCCTGCCCAAGAAACGTAAGGCTGCTCAGGCTATCTTGACACCCGATAACGCTGAGGGTGTCATACGCAACGCATTCGACCTTACAATGTTTTCTAAATCTCTCGCGAGACAGCCGGAAACCGTGCAGGATCTGGAAGCTCTGATCAGGTTGATGACGCAGTGCGTCATTGATCAAACGGTACTGGATCCTCGTTGTCCGTTCAACATACGTTACCTAATTGTCTTCAGATTGTGCCCTTTTCCAGTGTTACAAAACGCCATTTGAAACTACTTGGGCTTGATCTCACCTATCGAATGTCCCTCGATCCCGACGCGGCACTTGATGCAAACGAGAACTCGCCGTCGAACCGCACCTTGGAAGCTGATGCAATTGATTGTATGCAGAAACATTTCAATGTTTCGGTAAGCAGTACAGCGACTGTGAAACCTGGAGCTATATCTGAAGATCTTTTAGATGGAAGCTGGCTGTAGAAGCATTATTGGCCAATTCCTTATTGCTGCTGTTGTCTACGCTCAAGAACAGATTGATACAGACAGTAAATTGCAGTCTTCTCTCCGCAGGACATACAAGATCATGAAACCACATATCAGTGTTTTTAGTAATCTTCATATTCCCCACACAACTATTACATGTGATAGTGACAATGTTTCTTACACTTTCCATGGAGTGCTGGATTATGCTATTGGTTTTATTGAGGCAGATGATATTTGTATGTTTTGTTTCTCTTTTCCTTCTTCCTGACATTGATTGAGTTATTCTGTAACAGTGTCTTTGGGGAGAGGATCGATAGGCTTAGATGCTCATGAGATACTGTGTGGCATTGCTGAGGTTAACAGCTTGTCTGAAATGCAAGATGCTGTACCCCAGATCACTGCTCAAGCCCTTACCCTTCTAGCTCTAGGGTGAGTTGTTCACTGGCTCTAATCCTTCCATTATATTTATATTCTATTGCTTCAACTTAGGGAGAAGAAAAATTTTACTTGTGCCTTGACAAATGGTGCACTATGGAGATTCTTCACTGCATATAACAAAGATGAGCATATCAAGATTTATATGTCCCCTGAGTTTGCTGCACAGAATGACAAGGGCATTATCATTGAATGGCTCAGTGATATGGTGAGTGGATTACAAAACTAAAGGAACTAGGATCTGATCTTAGAGTTATGAGATTTTATGCCCAATCTCTCCTATGGTGGCTACAAAATTTGATGAGGAGGTTGAATATAAGTAACCATGTATACTACCCAAGCCAAGACATATGAGTAGATGTGTCAGGAGTTCAGAAATATTATCATTTCAAGATTGGGTGATAAGTATCTGTACAGTGGATACCTTTTTTGATATGCAAGTTTAATAAGCAGATCAGCTATAGTAAGAAGATACAATGAAATAACTGCAGACTGAGAGATGAGCATTTGGAAGGTGATTGTTCCTTGTGATACATATTACAATACCAAGGTCATGGGGAAACTCGCTCCTATTGATCATTGGAGTTATGCCTTGTTGGAGCACAATGAGAGGTGAAGTTGGGGTGAGGGATATTATCATGGAGGACAAGGAAATATGTGAAAGTCTCTGATATACAGTAATTGGTACATTCACAAACTAGAAATAGGTGTGCTATGAGAGGGGACAGCTAGAACTTCCTTCCATATAAACTCCGCCATCTGGTGGATCATCTCCGTTGTGCATTTATGTCCTACCCCAGCCTCCAATATCACCTTTTTCACGCCGTTCGGTCCAACATTGAGTTTCTCGAAGAACGGCTCTGTAGCAGCAAACGGAACGAGGAGATCCTCAGCTCCAGAAAGAGCCAATATCTTCTTCCCGTAGAATGGATTGGATGAATCCGATAGTTCGTACGGGGCGTGAACGGGGTCGTTGGCTTCGATGACTTGTCGAAGAGATTCGGGAAGATATGGAGGTTTAAGTTGTATTCCGGATGTCTTTGCTCTTTTCGACATCAAGGCAAGGTAATCCGCACCACCTTCAAGTTTGAAACATATCAATCAACTTTATTAGATTGAATACGACTATGCTCACCGATGATTGGGATGCCTACCTTCACCCGAGGATCTTGGTCAAAGAAATGTTATCTCTGTCAAACTCGCAAAATGATCGGCCCTGCTCACCATTTCGTAAAGTGATCCAAGCCGAGTGACCACCCAAGCTCACACCAGAAACCGACCACTGTTGGATAGATCTCTCTCCGTTTGGATACAGAAAGGCCGGTAGAAAGTCGATCAAGAAAGAAACGTCCAGAGCGGAGCCAACTGCGAATTCATTTCTAAACATACGCATACAATCAGTTCCGTTCAACGAGAGACCTCACCTTGAATACTGTACATGTCCACACTAGTAATATGTCAATCAGTACCATGAGTTTATCGTTTATCATCATCGGTCATACTTACGCATGGCGATCGTTGTTCAAACCAAATTCATTCCATCCTATGTTCGCCAAGGAGTTGACCTCGCGAGAGCCATGATTTCGGTGATCCTAAGTGGCATGAGACGTCAATACCTCTAAACATGAGTCATGACGTACAAAGGTGACGACAAGTAGGTCAAGATTGGACGATGAGGCCCGATCTTTCTCAGAGATCTCCTTCAGAAGTTGCTCAGCGACCCCCTCATTATCGGCTGAAGATCTCGTACGCCCATGCAAGAGGAACAAGACAGATATAGGACGGGAAGTGCTTGGCAAAGAATACACATTGACATTCAATCCTCCAATGAGCAAAGTATTCTTCGAGACTGACATGGCGGTATGAAGTCTACATACAACAACATCGTATGAATTTCAGTCCGACATGATTATGAAAGCAGCATAGGCATAACAGAAATTACACGAAGTCGCTCTAATGACCCCAAGAATCATGGATGCATTACTACCGGCCTACCCACGGGGAGTACCAGACTCTAACTCTATAATAAACGTGTCCAGAGAATCGTCAGAAGTAATGAACTACCAGCGGTTGCTTTTACCACCGTAGCCTGAATCTTGGCCCCCGCCGCCGTAACGGCCTCCTCCACCTCCTCCACCACGTCCACGTCCGCCGCCACCATAACGACCTATACAGTATGTTCAGAATATAACAGCCAAAGGAGGAGCGAATCTACTTACTGCGACCTCCGCCACCACCGCCGAACATGGCCATTTCCTCAAGCTGAGAAGGTACATTGGCTTTGGCTTCCCGAAGAATGTTGATCAGTTCACGAGCTGACTTGGCATTATCAGTGGTAAAGTAAGTGTACGAGGTACCCTTCATTCCAGCACGCTGTTATTAAAAGAGTTAGAGATATGTAAACGATAGAGTGAAGAAAAAACGTACGCCAGTACGACCAATACGATGAATGTAGTCTTCGCAGTTGTTAGGGAAGTCATAGTTCTATGCAAGGGTCAGCTTTATGTAGACGAAGAGTGGAGAATGAATGCGTACGATGACATATCCTACATCCTTGACATCTGTGCGTTTGAGGCACGAGTAGATCAGAGTAAACGATCAACGATAGAAGAGCACACGAGACAAGTTGATTGATGGGGGTCATAGAAGAGAAGATACCGTCAATATCAACAACACGCAGAGCTATATGCAAGCGCTCCGAGATCCACTGTGGAACGAAGTCATAGCAAGCAAGCACACCCAACAGTCCAAGGGCAACAACCTCAACCTTGAGAACGGTAGAAAAAAGGCGGTTGAGGAAGAGAACGTCCGAGCTACAGACAGGCAAGTTCTTGAACGCGCAATGAAGTAAGAAGAGATTAGCGAAGCACAGAGTCCCAAGTTATCTGCTGCATAAAGTCCATAACCATTACCATACCAAGAACGGTTGAGTGTTCATGTTACAGTGACCACCCTAAGACGTTGCAGAACTCGGCAGAGTGGCAACGCAACGAGGGCCGGGGATAAAGGTTAGAGGGAACCTGTAGCGCAAACACTGGGATTGTCCGCAAGTCTCAAAATGCACGTCGATTACCTTGGCCTGCCTTGCTCCAGTGACGACCCAAAGACCTACAAGTGAGTACCCGGACCCGCGACAGTTCGTACTGACCGGACATAGTCCTGAACACGGATTACGTGTCCCCGCTCGCAGCGCTTGCAGCAGAAAGTGAAAACATACCAAGACCACGGGAAGCCACATCGGTGGCGATGAGAATGGGGGATCGACCCGCCTTGAATTCTCCAAGCACCCAGTCACGCTCACGCCTGTGACCAGAGTGAGACAAGGAAAGGAAAAGACGGAATAGGTGCTTACTGTTCCTTATCACCGTGGATGGCCAAAGCGGGCCATCCATCTTGACGGAGATACTTAGTAATATCGTCGGCGACACGCTTAGTGCCGACAAAGATCAGGACCTTTGCATTTTCTTGACTGATCTGATCCAGGTGCTTAATGAGTTTAGAACGCTTCTCAAAGTCGCTGCAAACTTCAACGAGCTGCTGGATGTTGTGGTTCGCGGTGAGTTCAAGAGAGCCAATGTTAACTTGAATAAAGTCACGCAAGAAGTCCTAAGGGAGAGATTGTGCATCAGATCATGATAAGAGAGAGAGCGCGTTGTAACATACGTTAGCGAGCTTCTGGACATCCTTTGGCCAGGTGGCACTGAACATGAGGGTTTGACGATCCGGACGGATCTGGCTGACAATTTTTCTAATCTGGGGTTCGAAACCCATGTCGAGCATACGATCGGCCTCGTCCATGACGAGGTAAGTCACTCGGCGAAGGTTAGTTTTGCTGGTCTCGAGCATATCAATGAGACGACCGGGGGTAGCAATAACAACTTCGACACCACGCTGAAGGTCACGGATTTGGGGGCCCTTAGGAGCACCACCGTAGATGGCTGTGTTTCGGATGCGAGAGTTGGAGCCGAACTTTGTGCATTCCTGCTGAATCTGGACAGCAAGTTCACGAGTAGGAGCGAGGATAAGGGCAATGGGACCGTCGCCGGGAGCGAGGAGAGGTTGACTGTGAAGGAGTCAGAAATGGAGCGGGGAAGAGGGAATATTAGCAATACTTACGCATTAATATGTAACATGGCAGGGAGAGCGAAAGAGATCGTCTTTCCACTTCCGGTCTGGGCAATCGCAACAAGATCACGACCGCTGAGAGCCATTGGCCAAGCCTGGCACTGGATAGGGGTGGGGGCATCAAAGCCCTGAGCACGGATGGTAGTCATGATATAGTCGGGGAAGCCAATCTCGTCGAAGGAAGAGACGGGTCGGGGAACACCTCGCCCTTGGACCTGAGAAGGAATGAGATGAGTCGAAAAGACAATTACGAAGAGGTATACCAACCTTCATCTCCTTGTTCTTCCTGAATTCTTCGATTTCCCTGTCACTTCGGGCAGAGACACGCTTGTCCTCGACGTAAAAGTTTTTCTCAAAGTGCTCGAGCTTGGTGGAATTCCAGTCGATGGTGCGGAGACCACCACCGAGGTTGGACATTTTGTCGTCGCCACCCCATCCACCTCCACCTCCGCCGCCGTGACCACCTCCGTAGCCTCCACCACCACCACCGCCATAGCCACCACCGTAACCGCCGTAGCTGCCACCGTAACTCTGAAAAGAGGATAAGTAATGTTGTTATGAGCAGAGGTTTCCGTGTAAGTTACTGACCATTTTTCTAATGAAGGGTTAGGTGAAGAGAGTGTCTCTGTTTAAAAAAAATGGAGAGGCTACGGAGAGGAGTGAAAAAATGAGGAGAGATGAGGGGAGAAGGAGAGAGCGAGCGTCCGTCCTCCCACAATCCAATGCTTCCGCCTTGCTGACTAAGCCCGTCCCAACATGGCAGGTGTCGTGGATCACGATAAACCAGAAATTGAATTGAATGCCAAACGAATGAAGGTGATTACATTATTTACAGTGAACAAAACTAATACCAGAACCAATATAAGATACAATAGCTGTAAGAACAGATGCACAGCCTCTGCATGAATCGGGTAGTGTATGTGACAAGAGCGATAGCAAAAAGAAAAACAAATGCGACGACCGGTGAATCATCTACGAAAGGTATAAGGGTGTCCTAAAGGATTTCAACATAAGTAAAGGGAAAAGAGGGTACGAGTAACACGATAGCATGGCAATAGATCCTATCCACGTTGTGTCAAATCGCGTACACAGATGATTTGAAAAACAGCTTACCAGATAGATGAGATGGGACATAGGGATAAAAACAAGGGTTCACATAATTATGCACCGATCGATACGATTTCGCGACTTTGTCTTTTCCTTTCGCTTCTTCAAAGGTTCGTCGGGATATCTCCGTCGCATTTGACCTAACAGGTCATGGAACACGTCCGTAACGTGCCAGTTATTCTTGGCCGAAGTCTCGTAGAACGGTAGCCCCCATCTGGCTGCGAGATCTTTGATAGTATCCCGCGTTACCTCCCGTTCACGTGCCTTTTCAATTGCCATTAGACGTCGGGCGCAAACTATAACCCACGGCAAAAAAGGGAGCACTCACGAGATCCATCTTTGTACCGACGACGACGATGGGAATGCTCTGCTGTAAGCGATGTGCCATCAGAAAATCAAGCAAATCATAGCAGCGGTACACAGCAACGTACGCCTTCCTGAGCCTTGATCATTTGTATCTGCTGGCGGATGTTGTCGACGTCCTGTAACGTGCTTTCCTGCGTAAGACTAGGGATGGTGGCTCAGTCGGTGGGTGGGATGAGAATGGAGGGGATTTGAAAAAAGTACCTGAAAACCAGTACAAACCCGCGCGCTCTCTGTATCGGATAAGCAGGATGGTCCTTGGATGAGGAAACCGGAGGTACCTTGATGTACACTTCGTTCAAAGCAGTGAACTGTTCCGCGCCAGCCGTGTCCATGATCTCGAGCTGATCAAAAGTCGCCAAGTGAGCATTTTGTAAAGAAAGCAACGGGAGGACGTACGAGACAAGTCTCCCCCTCGGCCTGGACATCGCAAGCGTATTCCTCTATGGTGCCAAGGTTTGAGTTTCAAAGAGAGTGCATGTATACGGACATAACGGGACGCGCACCTTCAATAGTAGGATTGTAATCGGACACGAACCGACCTTGGGCAAAACGAACGGTCAGGGCCGACTTGCCCACCCCTCCAGCTGGATGAAAAGAGAGTTACGGATGTGATATAGGATCCCAGATGGGGGATTGGACATACCTCCCAAAACGACGACTCTGTACTTGCGGACAAGCTCCCCCATTGTGTGAAAAGACTGTGGAGGATAGGAAAAGAATGCAAGGGCTTGTGCGGGGGCTTGTGCGGGGCTGGAGAGGTTTTAGGCAGCAGAGATGGGAGGAAGGGAAAGATCAGAAGGGATAGGACTGCAGAGGCATGAAGACGAGTCTGAGAACTGTTGCATAGATCACAACTCCTTCTGCTGGCACTTCCGAGCCACCATCCCCAATTAGGCCCTTTCACGTGCTCGCGTATCAAATACCCCTCCTTGCATTCAAACCACCATGGTTAGACCAAGAACCTTCTTCGACTTGGCCGTAGACAACCAGTCCGTTGGAAGGTCAGTATCATTTACTGTTATTCACTCTTGTTCTCATCTTCCTCAGGGTCATCTTTGAGCTCTTCAACGACACAGCGCCCAAAACATGCGAAAAGTAGGTATGTCCGCACACCCCTCCATTCATTACTCTTCATAATCATTTCCCCTCGACGCGTTTCAGCTTTAGAGCACTATGTACCGGAGAAAAGGGCATCTCCCCACTCTCAGACAAACCGCTCTACTACAAGAGTAGCATCGTCCACCGCTCGATCACGGACTTTATGATCCAAGCTGGAGGTACGTGCCTCTGCACTCCATTATGTCCTTACATTCATCCTCTTGTCAGACTTTACCAAACGGAATGGTATGGGCGGCGAGTCGATCTATGGTGGCCCATTCCCCGACGAAGACCTCACAAGACCCGTAGATTCAGAAGGGTACGTCATTGCTGCCCCTTCTTTCAATCAATATCTTAAGCTTCTATACAACAGACTTCTATGTATGGCCAACAAGGGTCCGGACACCAATGGATCACAGTTCTTTATTACCCTTCGCGACTGTCCTCACTTGAATGGAAAGCACGTCGTCTTTGGGCGTGTTATTCGGGGATACGATGTCGTTCAGAAAATTGCATCAGTGCCGGTGGACGAAAAGGACCGACCGACAAAACCAATCGTTATCGTTAATTGCGGAGAGCTGGTCATGCGGTCCAAACCTCAGGAAGAAAATCCAGAAGGCACGTCCGGTTCATATCGTGAATTTCTGAGCTCATATTGACGTACGCGTTTGATAGCTAAAGCCAAGACCCATGAAAAAGACGCTGCTTCCTCGGACGAGTCTGACCACGGAGCTCGTAAGAAACGAAGACACCGACATCGATCACCGTCTAGAAGCGGTGGCTCCGATGCTTCAGACTCTAACCAGGATAAACGTGAACGCCGGAAACATCGCAAGAAGACCAAGAGCAAGCACAAGAAGCGTGACACCTCGAAATCAAGAGGAGATGACCCTGTCGATGATTCCAAGAAGCCAGGGGCTGAACCTGAAGAAGAAACCGAGGAACAGTATGATGCTAGGTTGGAACGAGAAGAGAAGGAGCGGATAGAGGCGGGTCGAAGACGAGAATTGGAACGGATCAAGAGAAGGTTGGAGGACGAAGCAGCTCGTGCAAGTACAAATGGTGTCAGATTCAAGGGTCGGGGACGGATGAAGTACATTGACCCCGAGCTTCAACATAGCCGTTGATGACAGAATATCTTCCATTTTCGTGTTCAGATTCCATTGTACATTTCCTAGTACTACGCATCGCCCACATTACATGCACTCCACCGCCTTTCACTTTTCTAATACAACGATATCTTAGTGACAGGAGCCCTGAACGACTATCAAAAACACTCACTACCCGGAAGTTTCAACCACTTCGGTATCTTCACCGTCCCGGTTGCTGACCCTAAGGTTAACGGTCTGGATGAGGGACCGGGGGTGGAAGAGGCGGACGCTGTGTTTGACTCGGGGTCCGGCGGAATTGGGAGATCCTCTGCTCGTTCCAAGACTGAGGGATCCAGCGGCGCAGGAATAGTCACATCTAGACAACAATCAGGGTTTGGGCGCAACATAAAATATATGCATACATACGATTCAACGACTCTTCCAAGAATTTGAGATGTATGATGGACGATGGGGCAAGATGGAGCTCGTATAGAGAAAGGTCGCGGACTTTCGGGTCTGATACCTTCAGTTCACGCTTCGGTGGTGTTTGGTCTGTATATTTGGATTAAGCGTTGGAATAATGATAAACTAGCATATAGCTTACATAGAACAAACTTGATAGGCTTGACATCTTCCCGCAAGCAACCGCGTACAAACGCATAGACAGACTTGATCTTGTCGGTGGAAGGGAACGTTTTCTCTAGCTGTGTCCGGTCTGTGAACCTTATACGAATCCTTGTCTATACGAAATGGCATTCCTGTTATCCATAAACTCGCTTGTAATGAACACTTACAGTAGGGTACTTGGCTCGTTTGCCTTTATCCTCTGCCTCACGCATCGTCTGTGTCCTGAGGGGTGCATTTGTCAAGGCTTCTCTCCGAGCCTGAAAGTGAAGCCTGAGCAGCTTTCAAGTCTGCTGCACTAGGCTGGAAGTAATCATCTGGTAGATCACCTGTTGGAGAGGGGAATAGAGGTAAGTGACTTGTCGAAATCGATCGACGAATTGTCTAGCGTACGAAGGGTAGCCGAAGTCGATTGAGGAGGACGATACACTCTAAACTCAGGCTTTGGAGGTTCTGACGATTGTCCCTCGTCAACGGCTGGAATTGCAGGAGTCGGCTCAGTAGAGGCTGGAGATTGATCTTCAACGTTGGCCGACATAGTGTCCTTTATGCAGTAGGACAAAGATGAAGAGACTTGTAGGATGTAAAGGTTGCAGTGTTCAAGATACTGGCTCGGGAGAGCTCAAGCTAGTTTACAGTACAAGTAATGACGACAGCCAACTGAATTTGCTAATCAACATACACGTTGCACCGCCTCTACACTGATCACCTCCAAGAAGCTACTACTGACTATAGCACTTTGTGAATTCGAGTTGATGTGGAATAACCTGTAGGACATTGTAAGTATGTAATTGGGCGACTGGTCAAATCAAGTAAAAGTTCAGAATGTAAATAGTTGTCTCATTGTCTTTGCCCCAGAACACGCTGGCGAGCGGTCCCTTTGAATAAGGCGAAAGACGATCGAACGCAAATTACAAAAAGTACCATCATTAAGAAAACAAATGGAGGAAGACTCGACTCACTGAATGAAATGTTGAAGAACAAGAAAGGATGTGTTGTATGGAGCGAATTTGAGTATAAAATGTGTTTGTACGAGTTTGGTTTCTGTGGCTATTGCGTCAGGGCAGGACGAGTAGATCCGTTTTACAAGCTGTAGTTTAAACTGCTCTTAAACCTCGTATAAAATCCTATATAGGCTGGAACTTTGAAACATCGGATTCTTGATGTCTCACAATCACTCTCATGGAAACTGTAACGACGAAAGTCACGATCATGATCATGGCATACCTGAAGGAGAGGGTCCTAGAGATATTCTCTATGCCCGGATAGATCGTCCAAACGTCATCGCACTGAATTCCGAGTCTGGAATGGCCCAGAAGTTATAAAACCATGGGATCAGCGTCTGGATGAAGCTGTGGTATAATTCCTTCACCTCTCTTTCTAGTCCCCGTTCATTAACCCCAATCGACAGTTTCTGGAATCAGATGCGGACGACCAGATGTGCATATGGTTTCCCACTTTCACGCCAAGTAGCACAGGTATACTGAATAGCTGACCTTCTAGGATCATCCGAGTACCTTTCACAGGTTCTGTGAAACTCCGCGCCCTCCTTCTCAAGGCTGGCCCGGCAGATCAAACTCCTGCCAAGGTCTCATTGGTCAGTTGACACAACACCATCTTCTGACCATGTTGTTTGAATCGTCGACCTACCTGTTTTATAGTATAGCAATGTCGATCACCTCGACTTCTCGGATATTGCTGGTCTAAAGCCCACACAAGAGTTCAATGTTGCGCAAGGACGAGAAGTCGGCGAGTACCACGTCATGTTAGTCCTTACCTCAATCAGAAGGCCCTGTCCATTCGCTGACACTTGCATCAAGGTCGGCTAAGTTTCCAAGTGTAACGTCAATTACCCTCTTTTTCCCCGCATCGCAGGGGGCCGATACAACTCGTGTTTATTACGTTGGCTTCTTGGGACAATGGTCCGAGGTATCACAAAAGTTACAAATCCTTCCACGCCGCGGCTAATTGAACTTCTTTTTTTCAGAGGAGGACAGAGCCGATTGTCACTGTTTACGAGTCCAAACCAAATTTGGCTGACCATGAGAAAATTCAAGGCTTGCAATCGAATTTCAGTGCACCTCCAACGTAGCCGCCAACTGGGCTACCATCGAACTTGTCAATCCGAAATGAAGAGGAATGAAGACCATCGAGCCATCACTCTTGTATTTTTATCACTGTCCCTGTCATGTTTCAAGCTGCCTCTCATCATGACGCCATGTGTATTTTACCGTGCATGCGTGCAATTTGTTATTCGTACAGCTCTTTCGTCAGGAGTTGGTCGTATTCAGGTCGTTTTGTGGATCGTACCTAAGCGTCACTGCCTTTCCTCCTTGCGAAATCACACTTGATGATGGAAACGACCGGTCGCCGCCTTGCGTCACACCCACTGGTGACTCCGATGGTGGTTGAGGTACTGTACCTCTTCAGATAATTTCCAATGGATAGGTCCGATAGACATCAGTTTGAGTTGACCAATAGAGCCGGCTGCAAGTCGGTAGAGGTCGCAGTTACCGCACCTGCCGTAATGTTTGCAAACCGCATAGCTCATGTCCTTTGAACACTAGTATGGCATGGGAAGTACTATCTAAGGAAATGTGCTAACCACTTTTCCTCAACAATAGAACAAGCTGTGTAAAGTATTGGATGAGTAGTCCGTCGGCGCTGCTTATCAATCTTAAACGTCATTCACAATACTTGACTGTTCAATGTTCAGTTTGCGAGATAGATCCAAGGAAGTAGTTTTGGTTCCATTCGAATAATCGACCGACGTGTAAGAAGCACATAACAATACAATTTTCCGAGATCGAAGGCGTTCTTAATAATGGTATTACTTCAGCCATTCAGTACACGGGGAAATCGCGATCTACGTCTTTCGCCCAAGCACGTAAACCACCAACGAGATCCTTGACGATACCTGCCATTCCTGCGTTACGAAGGACATCAACCGCCAACTGTGAATCGTTTCCGAGGCGACAGACAACATATGTCGCCGTTTCCTCGGGTGGCTCGTCCCGCGTTACCTTGGCGGGATCGGCGACAAGTTCTGCCAAAGGCACATCTGGGAGTAAGTGGTAGGACCATGCCAAAATGGAAAGAAAAGCCGTCAGGTCAGCGATCAGCATCAGGCTGACGCATTCGCAGGAGGAACGTACTGATGGAATTGGGTAGATGGCATATCCCGAATTCTACCGGCGGCCGGACATCAATTATGCGTACCCTCGTCTCAGATTTCAGCGACTCATCTAGGTCCTACAATCCCAACGACCAATTCAGCTGACTGGAGTAAACTGTAAAGTTCAACTAGGACAAAGCTGACCTGAGCATGAATGCGACCGCCTGGGGTGCCCATCTCCATTCCTTTAGACACCCAGTCCGGTCTCTGGCCCCCGCAGAATGCAACATAGTCTAGTTCAGAGATAGATCCTATCTTCTCGCCTTCGTTTCCGCATGCAGGGCATGTGGCGCGACGTGATCGAAGCTTGATGTTTCTGAATTGAGGTGACGACAACGCAGAGAAGATGAGAAGCGTGGGTTTTCCGTCTGCAGATAACGTGTAGCCAAGAGTGACATTGAGTAATCACAAAGCCAAACAACTTGCGATGTGACACACACCATGGAGGCCAGTGAGAATTTTGATTGTTTCCAACGCTTGTAAGTTTCCGATGATTCCAGTGACGACACCCAGAACTCCAACTTCTTCGCAGCTCCCGCTCACTTCAGGCGCGGGAGGACGAGGGAAAAGGCACCGATAACAGGGTCCGTCAGGTCCTAGGTTGTAGACACAAAGCTGGCCATCAAACTTCTGGGCAGCCCCGCTTACGAGAGGTTTGTTCAAGGAGACTGCAGTGTCGGAGATGAGATACCTAGTTGGTGCATTGTCTGTACAGTCAAGAATGATGTCGTATGGTTCAAGCAGGGCGAGAGCGTTCCTTGGCTCCAATGGTTCAACAATAGCATCGACTCTTACACGAGGGTTGATCCTGTCAACCTTTGTGAGTGTGTGGGTAAGGAAGCGGAAGCGATGTCATACACTTCTACTGCCTTCGCCGCCGAGACCGCTTTTGGTGTACCTATGCGATCCGCCGTGTGAAGTACTTGTCTTTGTAGGTTTGAAAGTTCGACGACATCATGGTCGATGACTCCAATGCGACCTGGCAACAGGTAAATCGGTCCAATAGCAGAAAGAGAGAATGCATAAGCGTGAGATACGTACCTATACCGGCGGCGGCCAAGTACTGAATTGCAGGACACCCAAGCCCGCCTGCACCCACTACGACAACGGAGGCTGTTTGGAGCTTAAGTTGGCCTTTTCTGCCGTGGATTAGTCGTTAACAGGATCGATGGGGTTAGAGCCAACCAGGTAAGCCAAAGCGGTCAAGAATCAGCTGCCTGCCGTAACGTTGGTAGTCATCGAGGGACAACATTTCTGGGATTGTTATTTATCAATAAATGAAAGGGACATAGCACATATTGAACATATAATTGCGTACTGCTTTCTTGATCGTTTGTCTGAATAGTCGGGGACTCTACCATAAGTCCGGTGCGCCGAATATCAACTTGTTTTCTACTCGACGAAGGTGTATGTTGGAAGGCCGGAACAGTAATTTACGGCAGTCAACGGCAAGATTTTCTAAACGCCGAAAGGGAAGAAATGAGTCTTTGTGGGTCCAACCGTCTATTTCCATATTCGTCCACTTCAACGGCATTTGACTATCATCTCTCTCCAGCAACACCTCCATACCACTCGGGTTTACAATAGTTGGCTCCTAGTTCTTCATTCCTGTATCGCTGACTCCTGTCCATTCTCTATAGTCCTAACAGTAAATCCGCCGACGGAAGTTCAGCGGCCCAACGAACTTCCTATCTCACTATTCGCAACTGACGCAGATCATGACAAGTGCTAGCGCTGCCGGACAACCTGGTATGGCACTTCCACCGGACGGAACGCCTACATTGCACAAAGGTTAGCGGTCCTCCGAATCACATCGGATTCCTGTCTCTTCATCTCCCCCACACTACCAGGTCGAAAGGCGCCCATTCTTGCTTGGCCCGACATTGGCTATCTCGCAAAATGGTCTGTATCCTCGTACAAATTTGGATTTGGGCCTGAGTGTCTTCGCGATGATGATCCCGATACATTCTGGCAGTAAGTGAAGGAAAGTCGGCTTTACCCTTTCCCCTATCCTAACCATTGTTGATAGCTCGGATGGCCCCCAACCCCATTTCATCACAATAGAGTTTCCGCGAAAGGTGGCAATTCAAGTGGGCATTTTACTACACGTCTCGCTGCAGTCTAGACCTCATTCGAACACTAGAAACTTAGTTTATTTCTCAGTTTTGCTCTCGATGATTCCTACACACCGTGCACGATCTCTATCCGTGCAGGAACGGGTCCCAGTGATCTTCAGGACGTCAGACTATTTGCACTGGACAAGCCAGATGGGTGGCTTACCTTTGACGTCTCGACAGAACCTAATGACGATGGTGAAGGTTTGTAAGTAACTCAGCAATCTAGACGCGACTGTTCATGGCAGTTATAACATTTAACAGCAAACCGGTGCACGCGTATGTGATACAAGTTGTCATCCTAGCAAACCACATGAATGGCAAGGACACTCACGTCAGGGGCCTTCGAGTTCTCGGACCTCTAGAGTGAGTCTCCGCTCCGTTCATTTGAGTTGGCTTCATATCGGCTAAATTTGGTCTGCAGAGAGTCACTTGGTGACGGTGATGATCCCTTCCCTTTTGTGTCCATCAACTTCAAGATGCATCAATGCATACGATAATCAAGAGTGTCCATTGAGACGTTTCATGCTCATCCACGAGTCGGTACTGGCAAGTACCCTGGATTGTTCTTGCACGCCGGCGCTGATTTGGTAGATTTGGGACGAGGATCCTGGGAGGAGGTGCTAGCCTCGTGGTGTAAGAGAAGGTCGGTGATTGGAGACCGACCTGCCAGGTACTCGTCGATGTCGGTGCCCTACAATTGCATACTGTCTTACCAATCGCACTCCCGATAATATGATGAATGATGGCCTTGGAGACATGCGGTACTTAGGGGCATTCCTGTAGATGCCTCCTCGTGTGCTACGGACGAGCAACGCATGGGTTGTTTAAGCACCCTTGACCTGATGCTACTGCGATTAACACCGGTCTTGACCATTCTAAGCATGGTCGATCTATCACAGGCCGTGAATTATTCACCATGGAAAACACTGCCAATCGTAACATGGCGAACTCGAGCTGTACGAGCCCTCCGTAGCTCATCCGTCTGCTGCACGATGATGTATATGTGAGATGAGATTATTACATTAAACATGGCAAGTTTTACAACATGATTCGAATACGTTAAGAATGAGGACGATTGAGTGACGGTCCGACGTCGGTGCGTCTTGCGATTTTGATGATCAAAAGAGAAGCACAGGGAACACAGCTGAGAGACTTTACGGTGGCATCCGATCCGCCGCGAACCCAATCAGCAGGACGCACTGCCTTCAGGTCGCATCAAGAAGTGACTCGTCACCAGTGACCAAACGGTTGCAGGTGACTTTTTCCGACTGTTCTCAGCAACTCCTTTTGTTCCTTTTCGCTCGGACGTTGACTTGTCGACACCACATTCTCACGTTCCTATTTAGCATTCTGACGTCTATCTTGGATATCGGACTGTTTATCGCCTTGATGGCATCCGTCCGCTGGTTGCAGGGGACATTGTGCACTGGTAGGATGCAGCAGAAACAATGTTAGCCAGCGCACAATCGCTAGAACGAGTGCAGAGTCGAATGGTAACAACGGGCTAGCCGGCACGAGGGCGGGTCTGATCGCGTATGAAAAGACTGGTTGACCATCGATAAAAAAGAACCGTCGGCGGAGAGAATAGGTCTTCCGATGGTGGCGGGAAGAGAAGCGTCC
Organism: Cerrena zonata; assembly: GCA_038087015.1. Lineage (NCBI taxonomy): Eukaryota > Fungi > Basidiomycota > Agaricomycetes > Polyporales > Cerrenaceae > Cerrena > Cerrena zonata. Next base: position 630,400 of record JASBNA010000018.1, read on the forward strand.
CCGAAAGTCGGCAAGGAGACGTGAACTAGTAAAATACAAATGGGAGGGAGGAGTTCGATCTGCATTTGTTACCAAACTGCGTGCCAAGCGCACGATGACAAACGCTCACTCAAGGCTCTGAGCAGTGTCTCTGAGCAGGGACTCTGAGCTGGGACAAGTGAGAAGGTTTGCGGAGAATTGAAGGTGGGTGGATGGAAATGCAGAAAGGGGGTTGATGAGATCGATGGGAGAGATGCTAGTGTGTGTGGTTCTATCTGCCTTTCTACCATCAGAGAAGCTGTGCGCTAGGTTGCAACGACAAGCGGATCCGAAGTCTGCGAAAAAAGGAGGGTGGTCGATGACCAGTAGATGACTCTCGTCCGCACTCTGGCCTTCTGCGCCTTGGAGGGCGGGTCAGCCACGTTCCTCCAGGGCGGTCCCCGCGCGCATGACAATGTTGTGCCGCCAGCTGGTGGCGACTGATAGCCATCATCCCCATCACAACATCGGAGTGAGTGAGCACTCTAGTGTGCCCCGCCCCAAAGCGAACGTTACGTGGGCGCACGAGGCGTTTGCAGCGCGACGGGACTCGAGGTTTTGAAACGACACACAACTCACGCGGAACGGAAGTTCCCAATATGGACATATAAGCAAGAAGCGGGATGGTGAGTGGACAGGGTGCGCGTACGGTGATGACCCCGAAAGGGAAGGAGGACAAACAGGCGACCGAAAATAGAGTGGGGGTATTGAGCTCACAGGAAATTGCTGGCGTACTACTGTAACGGTTGCAGTGCATCAGTAGTACCGAGCCGACTGAGGGCACCGGGAAGAGAGGTGCGATGATCTGGATCTGAGGGAGATCCGGATATGGTTTAGCAGGATCATGGAGACCGTGGAGGGTGTGATCGTTTAGGATCTCGCGGACTGAGGGTGATGTTTCCCGTTGGACACGGTGCAACAGCTGGTGCAACCTGATCTGCTCTGACGTCCCTGGAAAGAACCTTCGCGCTAGGTCCTCTCCTGAAACGAACGGCTGAATTCTTTTCACAGCGTCTTATCACAGGTCTTTTCAGAAGCGTTTAACTACCTCTACCATGCCATCAAAGTTCGCCCCTCCGACCTCCCTCTCCTTCCTTCTGCCGTCCTCATCAATATACCCAGTGTCCACATAGACACTGCTTCTGCGAAACGCCTCTTCTCCCCCCACCCTGTAAGTCTTTCCCCGCAACCACACTCGGTCTGTTGCACTTGTATCCAGTGGCGTCCCTCTTCGAAACACTGTCTCCTAGATTTTGACTTTCCCTACCGATCATCGGCCAAACTCTGAACTTACCCGAACCATTTATTAGTGATTGACGTACTCTCGAACTCCTCTCCTCCCCTCCTCGCAATTATCTTGCAACCCTGGCCATCCTTCAATCGTCTGCAACTTCTATGGGTGGTAAGCATACCTTAATTATCTGCAATGTCGTTTTTGTCAATTAATTTCATGTAGCCCGAACTCGCGAACAGACAGAAGATGATGAGCAGGCGTCCTCCTCTTTATCCTCCCCCAGCTCAACTACCTCTCCATTAACACCGGATGATTCTCGTGCTCCCTCTGCAGAACCAACGTCTAAAGAGTCGGAAGATGCATCCAAGGAGCCTGCATCCGGTCCTCAGCGAACGCGGTCATCCTCTGTCCAGAGTAATGGTAAAGGGTCTGACTCGAAAGAGAAGCGCAAGAGGTCGAGAGTCACCCCAGAACAACTAGTTCACCTCGAACGCTTCTTTGCGATGGATCGCAGCCCTACTGCCGCACGACGTAAGGAAATCAGCGAAAGCCTGGGTATGCAGGAGCGGCAAACGCAAATTTGGTTCCAGAACAGGTGAGCATTCCCGTCGAGCCTTATTTCTATCTCTTATTAAACTCTGCTGCAGGCGCGCGAAGGCGAAGTTGCAGGATGGAAAGAATAAAGGAAGAGGGTTGGTGGAGATGCCGCCTGATACTCCACCGGAGCTTTGTGCAGGCTTTGACGCCAGTCTTCACAGTCTCATCCACGAGGACGAACGTACGTCTCGCTTGAACTTTGATTTTAACCAACAATGGACCACTCACATCCTCTCTATCCTCTCCATCAGCTGTCACCATCATTCCATGCACCGACCTGTCAATAGGAACGTGGAAACGGATCGCCACGACTGTCAGTCGACATGACCTAGTTGCATACGTTTGTGAGACGAAACGGTGCCTTACATGGTTCATCCATTCGTCTGGTTACGGATTCAAGATGGAAATCCCCTTCGACACCATCGTTGACACAAAATTCACAAACGCAGCTCCCGGAACTGGTTTGGCGTCTTTCTTTGTGGATCGTCCTCCGGTATTCTATATGGAGACTCTAGCGGACGGTCTGAACGGTGTACCCGTTCGTGGCTGGAGGCGATGTGCTGACTGGACTGAAGGCCAGCAAGCCACCAAAGTCATGCGACACGACCTCATCGGAACGGCTGTTCAACTCGCCCATCTCCTCCGTACGATCACGAACAATGCATCTGGCAGCGAGATCGCGCTTCATCCTCCTTCCTACACACATTCGTCGCCTTCTCCCGGTATTCCGTCATCACACATAGTTGGCTATGCCCAACCGGCGCCAGAATCACTACCACACGGAGGTGCAGAATACTACGGCTACGACCAACGGCGGCGTTTTTCTGCTCCAGCAGGCGGACCCCGGATCATGGATGCCAGCCAGAGTCCTCATATGTCGGTGTACCCGCATGCATCGCCGATGCAGTCAGCGGTGCCAATCCCCGAAAGTATGTACTCGGATTATAACATGGAAAACTCGAAACCCAACCGACTCCGTCCCCCAGAACTTGATCTACCCCCAAACTACCATAATATGTCTATTGCGCGTGGCGTACCGCGCCGTGTAAGCTACGGTAGCGAAGAGCCACCACATTCGTCTGGTTCAGCGACACATTCATCGTACAATACTCCATCACCACCACTACTCACTACTCCCTATAACTCTTCCGGCTATTGGAATGGCCCTCCGTCAAGTAACATGTCATCGATGCGGGTGGGTATGCAATCACCTGCGAATCCCGCTGTTCACCGTCTCAGTTATGATTATGCTATGGGCCACAATGCTACCGAACTTCAGTAAGATTATTACTTTACCTCGATTATTTTTTTCTTGTCTTCCCTTTTGCATTTTCTGGATTTCGTTTTCATACGGAAGGTGTATATTGACGTACTTAAGTCAGCAATGTAATACTACTAGATCTTAGCACAGACCGCGTTATTTAATATCATACTTTGTATATACAAGTATATCAATAGCAAACATTGAGTTGGACCGCCTCTGACATGTTTGGAGTGATACCTTTGAGTGACTGAAGAGCTTCGGAGTACTGAACGAGATGTCGAGAGAAGCTACACACAACGTATACGGCTCATCGTAAGAACTCGAGTTACAGATGCAAGTCCGCGCTGATCGGCGTGGACGTTTGACAGTACAAACCGAGCCCGACGGGTATAGGCATATGGACTCCTGTAACGCTTGGAAGAACCATAACTCAATCACTATTTTGAGAGGTGTATTTTGTAAATACTCAATGTAAACCAGAGAAGAGTACGTGAAGAGAGTATACTAGTTAACAGCCCGCTCTTTGCTAATGCGGGTCATATAGGATTTGCTTACGATGTTGACTGACACGAGACAGAGGTGAGCGCGAGTGGTAAGAGTAGTTTGCAAACGACTTACAAGCTTCCATATACCTATCAAGACACCGTGACAGACAGGTCTGGGATGCAAGAGAGTTAGCAGGAACATAATTCCGTATTAAACAACATTTATACCTCCTCTGAACTTGATAGAGACGTTGACGGCTTCGTGACGCACTTGTCGAAGCATTTTTCATTGCTTTTCTGTTGGAAAGGTTAACGAAGCAAAATCAAACGGTAGAGATCATGTACGAACGTTCAAAAGCTCTTGGGCATTAGCCAAAGCCATCTCGCTTCTAACACTCTGCATGAGTGCTTCCTTTCGGGCAGCCATGTCTGTCCCTGCATGAGTAGCGCTCTGTAGTGTCAAAGAATACGTGTCAAACCTGTCGGAGAAGCGGTAGAACCGCCTACTGATCCAAAGAGTGACATGGTAATGAGGAGTTTATAGGAAGGAGGTGAATGAGCCCGGCTTGCAACAGAACAGAGGCTGCTGTTGAACGTCTAATAAGGTTGATGAGTTGGAACCCAAAGTCTCCGATCGAAACAGGCACTTCGGCTACTATGGCCATCTAATCTTATCACTACTATCCGTCAAATTCATTCCATTATTCGTTTTTCAGAGTCATCTCGGTTGTGCCCTACGATTTAGTTGCAAGCCATGGGGGCTCGCGAGTCTCGTCCAGAGGGAGGTTCAACAGAAGCAGCTCCTCCGGACTACTATACTCTACTGGAAGTGGAGGAATCAGCAACTCAAGACGAGATCAGGGTAAGAGCCTGCTGATCGTTTCAGGTACTGTCAAATAACTCTCATGCCTCCTTAGAAATCATTCCGCAGACTAGCTCTTATACACCATCCCGATAAAAACCATGATAACATAGACGAGGCAACCAAGAAGTTTGCTGAACTACAGCAAGCGTACGAAGTCTGTGCTCGATTTCCTGCCCCTATACAACTAGCATCAATATTGACTGCAATCTTTCCATAGGTTCTCAGCGACGAGCAAGTGGGTCCGCAATCATCGACGTTTGTGTGGCTTCTAACTTGCTAACAAAAGTAGGAAAGAGCATGGTATGATAATCACAGAGCGTCGTTAGTGCCTGAACCAGATGCTTCGACCGTGTTTGAGGATATCAAGAAGGGTGCACCTCATCCTCGAGCACGCGACCGCGGTCTTACAGTCAGGCATCTCACTCAGTTCTTTGATGTCTCTATCTACAAAGGTTTCGACGACGGACCTGATGTATGTAGTTCGACATTTTTTCTACAGACGGCAACCGGACTTAAGATCACTGCTTCTAGGATTTCTTCACAATCTATCGCAATCTTTTTGATCGTCTCGCTCACGACGAGTCTCAATGGCAAGAACAACCACACACACTGCCCTCTTTCGGAAATTCGTCTTGGCCCTGGACTGAGGCCGCCAAGAATGAAGCCGACACAGCTGCTAGGACATTTTACAATTATTGGTTACACTTTGTGACCGCGAAAGACTTTTCGTGGGCAGAGCAATGGCGCACCGATGAAGCCCCGGAACGCCGAGTACGCAGGTAAAGTCTCGTGTATCTGTCCAGGAATTTCAAATGATTGAATTGTGTACTGTAGACTAATGGAGAAAGATAACAAGAAGGCTCGCGACGACGCTCGAAGAGAGTATAACGAGACGATCAGGGTAAGAGTTGTTCCCTATGTGATGTGTCATGAATTCTCATATGCCCTTTATTCTTAGGCACTCGTAGCTTTTGTTCGTAAACGGGACCCACGATACAAGTCCCATCTAGCCCGACAATCAGCTATTGCTGCCGCGAAGGCGGCACCTAAGCTTACACCTGCCGCAACACCACCGAAACGACCCTCCAGTGCAGTTAATGACGTCCCAGTGTTTGTGGAACAGGAATGGCAGAAGCCCGTAAGACTAGGGATTGATGATGCAGATTTAGAATGGGCTGCGGCGGAAGGTGAGGAGGACGCGGAGGAATGGGAATGTGTGGCTTGTGGGAAGACATTCAGGAGTGAAGCTGCCTGGGACAGCCATGAACGGAGCAAAAAGCATATGCAGGCCGTGGAACGGCTCAAGAGAGAGATGCTTGAAGATGATGAAGCCTTTGATCTGGATGTTCCGAACAATGATCAGATCCAGGACGAAGGAGTGGAACAAGTCGACGAGAAGGTCGCTGATGTAGAAGACGAATCCCGGACGGTGAAACCAGTAGAGGAGGATGCGGGAGAAGAGGAAGAGACATTGCCATCCCGGTCAAGACGCAAGAAAAAGGCGAAACAAAAATCTCGAGCACCTTCTCCCAGTCCACCTTCACGAACGGAACGTAGGGGGAAAAATCGTAGGCAGGACCTCGACATCGGCGTCTCTGGTGAAGAAGTCGGTGTAAACCAACATCAGCCACCTGCACCCGAGCCCGATGATGCACAGGCTCAGGCTGGACCTAGTTCGACTGCGGTGGACGAGCTGGATGACGGGGCCCGTTCGTCAACGCCAGCTGAGCGCAGCAAACGGGAAAAGCGACGAGCAAAGGAGGCTGCTAAGAAACTGCAAGGCGGGGCAACACCGGTAAAACTGGTATGTGGATTGTATCCAGCCTGTTGGGACTGGTTCTCACTGATGGGTTTGTACTTGGTGACTGATCATAGGTCTGCAACGTCTGCTCGGAAGAGTTTGAAAGCAAAACGAAGATGTTCACGCACATCAGCGAGTATGGGCACGCGCTGGCGTCGCCTGGAACTAAGTCAGCTGCGAGCGCAGGAACCAGCGGCGGAGGTAAGAAGAAGGGGAAGAAAGGGAAGTGATGAACCATATTACACCGCCATATGTACCATAGACATCTAGGAAGCCTTTGTTATGTTTTATGAAACGGTTAATCGAGATGGAGGAAACCGCCGGAAAGAGAGAATGAGCATGTGGACACCTGTGGTACGTCTCAACGGCGAGTGCTCAACGTAAGTATAGCTTGCGGGATGACCTAAACATTTTACTAAACTCCGACAGTCGAGCGCAACAGATCTCAGCGATTTGTGAATTTGACAAGGACGGAGGTCACTCGTGCAAGGATGCACATGCATTGCAACAGGAGCTATTTAGGATGTTATGATTGCAGAGAGCGGATGTACGTGTGACAAATAATCCGGTGAGATGAGAAAAAACTACTTCAGGGCTCAAGCGAGGCAGGGAAGGTACCGTTCTCTCGTTGTTCGTCCCATTTACCGGTCTGGAAGAAGAGAAGGTTAGATAGGGCCGCACGGCGAGACAGGATCGGAGGATACACACCCATTCATCTGCGACCGAGAATAGCGGAATAGGGATAGGGACAGTGAGTCGGAAGATCAGGAAGCAAGAACGGGATGACATACTGGGGCAGAGAGAGTTGTAGGCACGTTTGAACTGCTTGCATGGTGCGAAGTCCTCGCCCTTTGCCGCAATACACTTGAAGTAATCGGTGTAGTTCTGGAAGCTGTCGAATGGTCAGACTGATGCGGTGAATTCGGATGCATAGGGGTACGGACCAATGCCTGGTCTGGTTCGTGTTGGGGAACCGGGCTAGATAAGAATGTGTTATTTTGTCAACAGGGTTGGTTAAGTTGGATGGTTGTTCGGGACTAACCGTCAAAGCCAGCGGTTTGGAGGACGTATTTGCTGCAAAAAGATAAGCAAAGAGACAGAAAAGCGAGGAATAACATAGAGACATACCTGGAAAGGTCAGACATGGTGAAGGACGGAAGAAAGGAGAGCTAGCCAGCGCGGACGACGACCAACGACAATCATCCCACTCGGCATTTCGCGGAATCGAGCCTCACCCAGGCAGACTGAGCGCCCACAGCCACATCCGACTCTGTTCCTACTAACCATCTCACACAACTCATTCATCATTATGGACGCTCTTATGGCAGAGATTGCGCTCAAGCGTAAGACTATGGACGACGTTCCTGCTGCAGCGCGTCCGACAAAGTACATGCGCAGGGGTGACATTGAACGACTAAAGGAGGAACAAGAACGCAAGGAACGTGAAGAGAAGGAAGCAAAGAAACGGGAGGAACTTGAGCGTAAACAACAGTCCGAGAAGGCTGCAAAGCGAACAAAAGTGTGTCTCTGTCCATAAATTCTATATACCTTCTTAACTTACTTGTCAATGGAGAGCAGGCTCATGGACATTCCGCTTCCAACTCTCCTCATCCTGACGGTGTGAGGGATACGGATTCACCGGACCCTGCGTCAGGTAGTTCGTTTAATATTTCCAACGACGAAGCTATCCGTCGTCTCCGTGCCAAAGGCCAGCCCATCCGTCTTTTTGGTGAATCAGACCCAGACCGTCGCCTGCGTCTTCGCGCTCTTGAGCTTCTCGAGGAAAAGGAACATGAACGGCACGGCGGTCAGAACGATTTTAGGAAAGCTCTCGAGGATGTCGAGACTCGTGCACATAAACAAGAAGATAACGAAAAGCTAAAGAAGAGAGGAGCAAAGGACAACACCCCCGAGGTTCTCGACCTCGATCTGGTCAAGTCGGACCCCGACAAGCTGTATCCCATCATTTATTATGCTCTGAAACGTACCCTCAAGGAGTGGGAAGAATGGATGGACAACCGACCAGGCGAGTATACAGCATCCATCATAGCTGCACCCCCGTAATAGAATCGCTGACAACGCGTAAACCTTGTACAGACTCGGTCAAGCGTACGACCCAAGGCAAATTGGCAGCAGCCACACAGTGTCAATCGGCGGAATACCTCAAGCCATTTTTCAAACTTCTACGTTCAAGGGTAGGTCTCTATTATTGTCAACTATTATTATGTCAACCTCCGACTCTTCTCACTTTTTTCACCTATGCTGTAACTCGCCTCGTCCATTTACCTTTTACTTACTTATTGCGATCAGTCCCTTCCTCCGGATGTGCTCGCACGAATAGCCGAAATCGTGCATTACATGCAGAAACGACAATACCAAAGAGCGAATGATTCGTATCTCCGTCTCTCGATCGGAAACGCGCCCTGGCCCATTGGTGTCACGATGGTGGGGTGAGTGGTCTCGAATGCATTACGACCGCGGCTCGGGCTCGGTTATGAATATCAGTTCCCATACTAACCCTTCCCGATGTCCAGTATCCACGAGAGATCCGCACGAGAAAAGATCTCTTCAGATCAGGTTGCCCACGTACTGAACGACGAAGTGAGTCGAAAGTACATCCAGTCTCTCAAACGGTAAGTCCCTGCCGCCCTTCGCTGGCCTGGCGATTTCCTCTCAGCGATTCAACGTCGACACTCACGCGTTTGCTTCTTTTTTGCGTTGCCGGTGTCAGGTTGTTGACGTTTTCGCAGACCAAGTACCCACCGGAAGACGTCACGCAGTTGATGGGCTAGTTGGAGAGGGTGGGAACGAGGGGATTTGTGGGTGTTCGATCTGTTGTTGGCCGTTGTTCGTCAAAAGTTGGCATCGTTTTTTGTTCAATCAGCTCCTTCTCCTTTCTCCCCCTGTGCGATCATCCCCCCCCTCACATCTTGGATGCGAGAGAGCGAATCAGGAATGGTCAGGAACCGTCGGTTTGTAGCCAGTTGGCTGATGCTGTACGGATGGATGATGATGATTCTGTCGCATGTTGCTATTTGTATGTTTCCTTTTTCAATGTATCATAGTATCGTCCATTTCGTCATCATAGTCACCGGGCTAGCGCGATCAACCTTCTCCTTTCCATCTTGCCTCAGACTGAATTCAGCGGCATGGGCTGCCAACGCCCAAGAACAACCCTAATCGTGATCTCCATTTCCTACTTCACATTTCCGTCAAGGGGGCAGTGATGGCTTCTCTCAATCGTGTTTGCTTACTGCTGTTCATCAGTCATGGTAGCAACTTCTGGTTTCCTTAGTTCTAGTTCCCTCTTCTGTGAACAAGGGGCGGACATGGTGGGTCGCCCATCAAACTCAAACAGAAAACAGGTTGCGAATCAGTCTGATACGGTTCCAACGTCGGAGGGTATCAGGTACCGACAGCGTCAACAATGATATACAATTCGATTACTTTGTCAAGAGGCTGGGCTGGTGGCGTCGTCAGCGGGGATCCGCTCTATTGAACCTCTTGAACCTATTGTGTCCCCTACTTCGACAAGATTCCAACTGTTCGACACTCCCCTTGGAGTCGGACTCAAACCTGATGCATGACATCAATTATCAAACGTTGCAGATCATTGGATCTGAGGTCAAGGAGGATGTGCATCTGGTAACTGGAATGACAGAGACTGGATGACAATCGGCCTAGTCTACCAGCTCCGTTTCGAACGGAATGAAGAGGAGGGGGCCTACGCGTCCTGCGTTCCTTTTTGCAAGCCAAGAGATTACTGAAATTTGGTTTACCAGACGCGTTTATAGTATGAGCGCAAACAGGAGAATTGAATCGGAGTTGCTTTGTGGGGGCAGTAGACATAGGATCCATGACATACTTGCCTTTGTACATTACCTGTCGAAAGATACACATAGTACGGGGCCGCGAATACTTACGCATAACGGATAGATGAGACAACAGAGACAGAGAGATGAAGAGCGAAGAGCAAAGACGGGGGAGGAGAGAGTGCGTGAGAGAAGAGTTGGAATGGGGAACACAAAATGGAAAGAAAGAAAAAGACAACACAACCTTGGTCACTTACACACCCAACATGTAACGGCATGTCGAGTTGTCCGTGTCCATGAAACCTCCAAACCTGCCTAATACCTCGGCCGCTTCGAGTCTCGCTCGTCATACATGCCTGGATTCTCGCGTTTGAATCCTCCTCCTCCATATCCACCTCCGGGAGGACCACCGCCATACCCACCAGGTCCTCCGGGTCCTCCGAATCCGCCTCCAGGTGGTGGTGGGCCGCCGAATCCTCCAGGACCGTTAGGGGGTCCTCCGTTGAAGCCATTGGGTCCAGGTCCATGTTCGTTGAATCCACCTTGGAATCCAAGTCCTCCACCGCGACCGCCGCTGTAGGTTGTCGGTTTGCGTTGAGATTTATAGTAGTTTGAGGACGAGGAAGGGACGTACCGGAATCCTCCACCGCCGCGACCGCCATACCCACCATCTCGATCACCACCGCGGAATCCGCCTCCTCCAAACCCACCTCTATCACCTCCTCTGAATCCTCCGCCGCCACGTCCTCCGCGGAAACCACCACCTCTGTCGCCTCCTCCTCGCATACCTCCACGGAAGCCACCGCCTCCGCGTCCACCTCTGTCTCCACCCCTGTCGCTGCCTCCACCTCTTTCTGCGATGAATGTCGGCATAGGGGGTTCGGGTTTAGGTCGTCCACCGAGTCCGCCTCCGAGTCGTCTTGGTTTCCAGCCACGGACTGTTCTTCCACGTTCGACGTCGACGAGGACGCGTTTTCCCATGATATGTAGACGATCGCTGTCCTTGTAAGCGGCTAGAGAGGAGGGTAGGATGTTGTACGTGGGACAAGAGAGGGCAAAAAGGGCAAAAGAGAAAGAAAAAAGGATACAAACCATAACGGATTGCGATCCTGCGGTTAGTGACGGTCAGTGTGGGGGAAACGGTGGGGAAGTATTACCTTTCATGTCACGTTCACGTTCGAATACGAGGAAGGCGTAGCTTCTGCTTCTACCCTTTTTGTCACGGACGATACGAGTACGCTCGATGGTGCCGTATTGTTCGAATTCACGAGTGAGGTCGGCTTCGGTTGCTGCTTTGTGCTAGAAGAGAATGATGAGCGAGGGGAATGAGAAAAGAAGGAGAAGGTACGTACTAGACGAGAGATGAAGAGGGTTTTATATGGGTCGCCCACGGCTTCTTGGTCGTCGGCGGGTTTGTCTGTGGAGAAGGGGTAAGTAAGGGATGAACATGAGATGGGTAGAAGCGTACAGTTTTCTTTTGCAATCTTGTATTCTTCCTGTCTTTTCCTGAGACGTTCTTCTCTCCTAATAGCCCGCTTTGTCTCTTCGGCATGAGTAAAGCCGGGATCCTCGCCCTCTTCCATCCCTTCGCCCTCGCCTGTGACAAGCATGCCCTGTGTCTTGTCTTCTCTGAGACGGTTGAGGAGTTTGCCTACGCCATCGACGTTTTTGTTTCTGACGCGATCAATGTCCCTATCGAGGGGACGCGTGTAGGGGAGCGGTGGGCGAGGGGCAAAGAGCTTGAGAAGGTTAGGGGGGAGCAAATGTGTTCCCGGCATGGTGAATGGGGGTGTTGGTGGTAGGGATTAGAGAGAGGTGTATGGGTTGTTTTGCTTGTTGGTGGCGCAGGGTATCGGAGCAGACGTGTGCTCGGTGTGGTTGTGATTCGTGAGGAGCGTCACTTGCAACGACGAGCAAGCGAGTGGTAGAGTATCCAACTGTATGTACAGAAAGAAAAAAGCGAGTCCGACCTCGCTGTGAGGATGAAGGGACTTGGTGGCAAGAGACAGAAAGCGCAACCCTCCGCCAACAAACCATGGCCGTGGGCGTCTCTTCGGCATACGTGACTGGGAATTGAAAGCGGTGAATTCGGGTTCGTTCCAGCCAACACAGTCATCTAGGTATGTTTCTCTTTCCGAATAAAACATAATACTAAATACTCTGTAGTGACCCGATGTACGCGGCAAATGTGAGTCGGTACATCTGCCAGTCCTGTCGTCGGACGACCCCTCTGCTTGCGAGATCCCATTCCACTCTCGTCTCGCCAAAATCTCTAGCTTTCTCTTCCTTCTTTTTCCACAATGGCCATTGGAACTCGCCTGCAAAACTACCTCTGCCCAGCAGGAGGCGTATTGCACAGGCTCTTCCTAATGATGATGCAGTAGCAAATTACAAGCCTACCGAGACCTTGACCCCTCGCAAACTCCTCAAAGTCTACGCACAACTCTCCAAGTCTCGTCTCACCACCCTTGTCGTACTCACCGCCATGGCTGGTGTCGCACTCTCTCCTCTTCCTACCACTCTCCCCGTCCTTCTCTCGACAGCCTTTGGCACCACCCTCTGTTCCGCCTCTGCCAACACCCTTAATCAAATTCAAGAGGTCCCATTTGACGCACAAATGGCAAGAACTCGCAACAGACCTATCGTACGAAGAGCCATTTCCCCAATTCATGCTACCAGTTTCGCCGTCGTCACTGGTATAGCAGGTCCCGCTCTCTTATGGACCATGGTCAATCCCTTGACAGCAGTGCTTGGAGCAGCCAACATTGCGCTTTATGCAGGGGCGTACACATATCTCAAGCGAACATCAATCGTAAATACTTGGGTTGGTGCTGTTGTAGGCGCCATTCCACCTCTGATGGGCTGGACAGCTTGCGGTGGTCATTTACTCCCTTCGTCCTCATATCCTATACACACCTTTCTTCCTTCATTCCTCACCAACACGCCAATAGACCTCGCATGGATAGACAACCCACTCGCTCCATTTGCTCTATTCATGCTACTCTACAGCTGGCAATTTCCCCACTTTAACGCGCTCTCCCACTTTATTCGCGCGTCCTATGCCCAAGCGGGTTACCACATGCTTTCCGCTATCGACCCTCGTAAAAACGCCCTCGTCGCCCTCCGCCACTCTGTCCTGCTTACCGGGATCTGTTCCGTGTTGATTCCTCTGTCAGGATTGACAACATGGGCATTCGCGTTGACGAGTCTGGTGCCTAATGCGATATGCACGCATGCGGCGTGGAAGTTCTGGAAGTCGACGGGGGAAAGGGAGGCGAAAAAGCTGTTTTATCATTGTTTATGGTACCTACCCGTCATCCTGGGATTGATGATGTTCCATAAACAGGGGGTGGACTGGGCGTCGTGGGTGGGCTGGAAATCGGACGGAAAGGAGAAAGAGGAGGAGGCGTAAGGATGGGAGTAGATAGAGAGATGATTATTTGAGCCTACGTACCGGAAGTAATATACAGAGATTAGTACACCAGAACTACTGGAGCTGGACTAGGCCTTCTTGGCCTTGGCTGCTTTTGCTGCCTCCCGTCGCTTTTTGATCATCTCGAGTTTGTTTTTTAACATGGAGACCTTTGCGTCTGCTTCTTCCTGTAACCGTTCCTCCTCTAGCAACCTATCCATGATCAACTCTCGTTCGTCCAGCTCTTTTCTTTTTCTCAATGCATCCTCGTCGAGCTCTTCTTCTGGTTCGGCTTCTGCAGCCTGGTCAGGACGAGGGGGGAAACCGGCAGGGACCTCGTCATTGAGAACAGGTTCGGCCATGACAGTCGCACGATCGTATGTGTCGCGTGTATCGATATCGGCCTCAGGAGGGTTGAGCATAGCTTGCTGGAACTGCTGCCACTCGAGATCAATGACGTCTTGAGAAGCTGCCGTCGCAGGCTGAGTGTCGGCCGACTGATCCTCTTGGTCGGACTCATCCTCGGCCTGTAACGGAGGTGCTTTGGAGGGATCGGAAAAGAAGTCTGTAGGAAAGCCACTCGAGACCGGTTGGTCGAGCTTTGGACGTTTGGGGTCGAGGGAATCTGGTAGAGGTTCGTCGTCTTCATCATCGTGATCAGAAGCTTTGCGTTTCGAGAGAGATTGTTGCGCGAGGAGGGCTTCACGCGCTCGCTCTTCGTCTTTTAATCGTGCGACATTCGTGCGATGGGATTTTGAGCCAACATGGCCGTTCCATGCAGCCGCTTGCTTGACTATCGTACCACACGCAATGCATTTGAGCTGGCCGGAAGCGGTGTAGGATGCAAGAGGATGCGAGACCTTGGCCTCTTGACGTTTTGCTTTGAGCAAGGCACGCACGTCAGCCATGTGAGCGTAAAAGACAAGTGGTAATATCAGTGAAAATATCAATGATAATGCTGCTAATGTTACGAGAGAGAATGGCTGGATGAACCTGTGGCCTCTTTCGGACTGCAGGCGGAAGCGTCACGTGCCCTCTCGTCATAGGCATGATTCGTAGCGCCCAATGTGGTCTTTTGCATTTTGTGCCAGCTCGTTCGTCCTTCGTCTCTTCATCCTTCCCATAACCATGTCTGCTGCCATCTTCCGTTCTGTCGCAAAACAGGTATGTACCCGTAGTACTTTATGTTTAAAACATACTAAACATCAAACACAGTCGCGCTCTTCAGCGTGGGCTCGTTCTGCCCGCTTCGCGTCCACCGCCGCCAAGCAACAGACCCTCAAGGAACGTCTGGCCGAGCTCATTCCCCAAGAGCTCGAACAAGTGCGTACCCTCCCCACTCTTCTCTCTCTATATCTCCTCACCCCCTACAGGTCAAGGCCGTCCGTGCTGAGCATGGCAAAAAATCATTCGGTCCCGTCCTCGTCGACCAACTCTACGGGTAATCGCTTTATCTCCACCCTTCCCCGCATTCCTGCTCATATCAATTCATTTCCCCTTCTCATATAGTGGTATGCGTGGTCTCCCTGCTCTCATCTGGGACGGCTCCGTTCTCGACGCTGGTCAGTCTTCTTCCCTTTCTACCCCGGATTGACGTCATTCATCCATACTTCTTTTCATCTTGCAGACGAGGGTATTCGATTCCGTGGCAAGACCATCACCGAATGCCAGGAACTCCTTCCCAAAGCTCCAGGTGGTTCAGAACCCCTCCCCGAGGGTCTCTTCTGGCTCCTCGTCACTGGTGAAATCCCCACTCAAGAACAGGTCGACGCTCTCTCTAAGGACTGGGCTGCTCGTGCTGCCATCCCCGAGTTTGTTGAAGAGCTCTTGGACAGATGTCCTCCCACTCTGCACCCCATGTCTCAATTCTCGTTAGCCGTCACCGCTGTATGTTTATTTGAAATTGCTTGTTTATGATGTATATTGACATGTCTTGAATGTAGTTGAACCACGACTCGACCTTCGCCAAGGCTTATTCACAGGGTATCAGCAAGAAGGAGTACTGGGGTCCCGTTTTTGAGGACTGCATGGACTTGTACGTATTTTTCATTTCGCTTATTTCCATTTATATCTACAGTTCCCTAGGATTGCCAAGCTCCCTAACATTGCTGGTCGCATCTACCGCAACGTCTACGGCCAAGGCAAGGTCCCTGCCATCGACGCTACCAAGGATTACTCCTGGAATTTGGCCAACGTCCTTGGCTTTGCTGAAAAGAGCGACTTTGTCGAGCTCCTCCGTCTTTACATCACCATCCACAGGTTCGTTCATTCATTTCCACTTCACATGACCTCATATTAATATTGAGATCTTCTATCTCCGATCAGTGACCACGAAGGTGGCAATGTCTCTGCTCACACCGGCAAACTCGTCGGCTCTGCCCTCTCTGACCCCTTCCTTGCTTTCGGTGCTTCCTTGAACGGTCTCGCCGGTCCCCTCCACGGTCTTGCCAACCAGGAGGTTCTCCTCTGGTTGCGCAAGATGCAATCGAAGATTGGTGTTGATGCTAGCGATGAGACTGTCAAGGAGTACGTCTGGTCTACCCTCAAGGGTGGACAGGTCGTCCCTGGTTATGGTCATGCAGTCCTCCGTAAGACCGACCCTCGTTACTCTGCTCAGCGCGAGTTTGCTTTGAAGCATCTTCCCGAGGATCCCCTCTTCAAGCTTGTTGGTCAGGTTTACAACATCGTTCCTGGTGTCCTTCTTGAGGTACGACTTTTCTTTTATCGTGTTGTTTTTGTTTGATGCTTAATGTTGATTATAGGCTGGCAAGGCCAAGAACCCATGGCCCAACGTCGATGCTCACTCGGGTGTCCTCTTGACCTACTATGGTCTTGACCAGATGAACTTCTACACTGTCCTCTTCGGTGTCTCCCGCGCCTTCGGTGTTGCCGCCCAACTCATCTGGGATCGTGCTCTTGGTGCTCGTACGTCCTCTCTCCTCACTTCTTTCCATTCGTTTCATCTCAACTCATCTCGTTTCTTTTACTTTTAGCTCTCGAGCGACCCAAGTCGTACTCGACCGCTCACATCAAGAAGATGTTCGACGGTAAAAACTAGGGTAGTCGTCTCTGCCGATTTGTGTTGTAGGTCTTGGCTGCAGACATTGTTGGGTGGCAGATGGTTGTATTGTTTATTTCCTCCCCCGTAGAAGTACGTTTTCATTGGTTGTTGTTACAACTTGCTAGTCTATGGATATCATTGCTTATTGCATAAAATCACGTAACCCTGGGATGCTGCTTTGCTCTGTCTTCCGACGTGAATGTTAACAGCTGCTGAGTGAAACCCTGTCGAACACTTTGTTTTTATTTTTGGTAGATGTATCGATGTTCAAGGCCCTCTTACTGAAAAAAAGCGGTAACTCAAGACGTTCTGACTAAATGTTTGGTCATGACTGAATACTCCTGGAGGAATGCTGTGTTCTAACAGAATATCGGATATTATAGAAAGTATATACACATACCTATACCTGTAGGAATAAACCATGCAATGGTACGCCAAATATATAGCATAAGTAATGGATTGAGCCTTTCAGAAATGCCTAATGCGAGGATTATGGCGAGCGACAAGGTTTCCGTAATAACTGTAAATCGACCGAAAGGGATACATAAGAAACACCTATACATCTGTGAACGAGTCGAGTCTGTCGATAACCGATTGTATCGAAGGTCGTAGACTAGGTTCCCTTTGGCAGCAACTTTTGATCAAGTCCCATATTTGGTCCGGAATCTTCGGCGGTTTCGGATATGCCCAGTGGCCATTAACCAGCTGGAGTATCTGGATGCGATTCAGATTGATGCAGTACACCTATCATCGGATACCGCTGTATCAACGTGTAAGTTACGCGGCCATAAAATGCGTACTCACTTCAATACAAAGACATCCGAATGAGAATATATCATCCTCCCTGCGCGTTCGCACAGTGTACTTCCGACATTGTCGTTCTGGAAGTGTGAAATATGGCTTGTTCCTGCCACTTGAAAAGGAAACGAGATCGGAAAGACCGAGATTTGAAATTTTAACATGGTCTTGTTCGTCGATAAAAATCGTCGCCTGTGAAGAGATGATTGAACATTCGTTATTAGTACCTTGAAGACTATCATACTCACGCTGCAGATATCACCATGGACGAGAGATAATTTGTGAAGATAGTCTATCCCGAGTGCCGTTTCTTTCAGCTGTGTATGTATTCTGAGTGCTAGTCATCCGTACACTAAAACACGATAACATACCCAACGATTCGAACGAGCCGTTGAAACATCCCCTAACCGTTTGATATGTTCTTTGATGATTCCATTCTCCATCCATGGAAATATCATTCGTGTGGTGAAGCCTCTGGGGTCTTGGCTAAGACCAATGAACGGTAGGATGGAGCTATGTTTGAGTTGTTGCCAGACAACAGCACGATGGAAGGGTATCTAGGATTTATATAGATATAGGATACCGCTCATCTATTCTAGTTCACTTACATTCTCGGCTCGCTTTATTGAGCAGATGCGCATCTTCAGTGATGGGTCTATGTACCACTCCTCTGTGGCAACAGTGTCGCCTTCGTGCATCCCTTGAATACCTGGATGGTGCTGGCGCCATTTCACGGCGGGGTCGAGGGACACAAATAGTGTATTGGGAAAGGAGGATGTCAGCAGGAGTAGGTAAAGAGGACGTTGATTCAATTCCCGCCAATGTTCAGGGGGTCCCGAAAAGCGGGTAAGATGCTGTTAGCAAAATTGTGGTTTGTATTATGCATTGAGCGAGGTATAGTAAGGGTTTCACTTCACATACTTCTTGTAGCTTGTCTATCAATCTTTGTTTGGTTGAGTCGCTCATTAGAAGTATGGGAATCATATTAAAGCCAGAGGTATAAAGAGGTGCATCACCGCTGATGGGAACTGTAGAGCTGACTTCTTTCGTGACATCACGAAGTTGCCAGATCTCCCACCTAGCAATATCATCAGAAGGTAATGGTTCTAATTGGGCTAGAGGCTCTGGAAATTGGTGCCTGAATGTGGTAACCTCAGCATGCCAATCTTTATAGGATTTCAAAATTCTTGTTGTCGCCAGTAACATAGATATTGAATCATGTTTACCCTTCTGGACCAGAGTGAACATGATGATTTTGATCATTGACTATGACGTACCCGCTTCCATCTAAACTCATCCTGAGTACCCAGAGTGGCGCATCCGTCCAGAGTAAGAAACTGTCCATAGATGATGTATGCAATGATCAAGTGTGTGATAAATTCCTTCTCGACTACACCATTGCCAGCTGCTTTTACGGCAGTGAGAGCTGATTCAGCCTCTTCGATGCAAAATTTCCAATCGTAAAATGTTTTGCTTCTTGCGGCGAACTTAGATATCGTACGTAAGGCGGACTTGAGTAGGTCATCAATTTTTCTTGGTTGAGGGGGGCAGGACGGACTATATTGGGCAATCGGAGGCAATGCCTTGAGGAAACGTAGAATACGTGATGGTGATTTGGCCCGTATTCCCGGAAAGTATATTTTGCATGTGGCTGGAAGTTTAAATAACATTCTGGGGAAGAAATGATGCGTAATGTTCAGATTGAGAGCAACAACGGTGAAGTTATGGAGGTTCTGCAACATCGAACCTACTCCAAAGACGAAGGTCCAGATATTCGCTGATTTGGTGCAATCCAATGTCAGGTTACGAACATGTCGCGCATTCTGTGGTCGTAATTTCCTAAGTGAGCGTATGAGTGATGCTGATTGCTTGTCGCTATTGATGTAAATCGTGCGATAAAGGTGGTCTTGGAAGATCTCATTCCAAGAATGATAGACCAAGGTGCATGACGATAAGGTCATTTGCGAGTCTAGGATCTCCTGGACTTTCTTGTCGTTGTCCCAGCTGGGGTACATCTCGATGGGTCTGAGTGGTTGGATAGCATCGGCTATCATGTGTAGATATTCGACAGAACATTGTCGAATCCCGTCTGCGGCCCATTGATAGTCATGCTCAGCCGGTGGTATGTCTCGCGTTGACAGAAAGCCGTCTGAAATCGTCGTGATCATTTAGGCAGTTGGGGGTGATTGGAGGTACAAACTGAGGACCAAGGCAGCAGTGGTTACAGACGCATCGATATCGATGAGTCGGATGTGGGTGCTGTCTGAGAGCGTCTTTAGAAGCTTAGAGTTACATGAACCTGAGAGAAGTTGTCGTTGACCATGTATTATTGTGGCTTGCGAGAGGATGGCTCGGACGGTTAAGGAGGCTAGGGGAAGGGTAAAAAAAGTAGATAACTTCAACCGCTAGTGTAGAGATGATTTCACTGGTTCCGTCTCCAAGCATATTTACAGTAGTCACTACTGTTAATGAACAAGAGGTTCTGCCGCCACGCTGCCAAGTTCAATGTTAACGTTCATTGCTTGATCGGGCGAGTGCACGCTTACCTAATGCGCGCGTTTAGGGGAGAGTTTGTGGAAGGGCGGGTGAACGAGTTTCGGTTTCTCGATATTCAAGCCATCTAACCTCTAGCCATCTCTCTTTGCTTTACGCTCGCAGCGTCCAGCTATCTCATCTTGAACATATAGAGCGTGTCGAAGCTATTGAAGTGCTAGTGTACGTACAACCGAGCTGGGAGGTGATCGCCGGTGTCTCTGAACGTTAACGTGCCTCTCTACCCGGTTTCGCGTTCCTTATAGTCAATAATCTCACCCCGACCACAGTCTCGCTCTATTTTTGCATCTACCTCCATGCCTCGTCGTCCTGCACGATCGGCTTCTGCTCTCGTAGATGCTTCCATGGCTGTGCTCCTCCCTGATGACGGCCCCGAATCATCTTATTCCGCAAACTTGCGCATCCTGAGGTCAAACTGGAAATGGGCTGCCTTTTGTCAATTCTTCTACACCTTCTCTACCCTGTTCGCCATGCCCGAACTCAAGATCTCCGTGAGTTCGACCCTCTTCTTTGCATGTCGTCAGCTTCCTGATGTCGCGTGTTCTGCTCTAGGACATCGAAGACGACCTCGCGAGAGGCTCGTCTCTCTACATACCCCGTGTAATGCATAGATTATTGTATACTTTGACCCAGGATCGGAAAATAAGGTCAGTCTTGCCTTTCCCTCACCTACGCCACGTTCCCTCACACCTATACCTAGCATCGACAACTGGCAAGCATCTCTACGCAAACAATTCCTTCGTAGAGACCCCGACGCGAACCCTCTCGGTCCCGATCCCAACTTGCGCACCAGTACCCGTGCTTCTTCCGCACTCCCTGATCCTTCAAACCCCAACGACGCGTCAAATGAGCCTGAAACCGAGGATATTCCTCTGCCAGAAGACATCGATTGGTTTGACTTGCCTCTGTTAACAAGACTGGACTCCCTGCACACCCTTACCGAATGGCAATTCCAGAATCCTCTTAGATTTAGGTCTGTCATGAAGGATGACGACGAGACGGCTCAATGGGTGAGTGATTCTTTCTTTTTGTAATCGCAAAGCTAAGTGTGATATAGCGAATTGAACCCATTGGATATGATTCCAAAACGAATGCGTATTGGTTAATCGGAGGTATGTTTATTTCCGTTATTAATATTGTACACAACTAATTCTTTCCAGCTGACCGTCTTTGGATCCAACGCGCCCCGCCAAAGGCTCCACGTCCTCCTAAACGCAAACGTCCTGCTCCGAAGCAGAAACAGAAACCGATCGTACAGGAGTCCTCTGATGAAGATGAACTCTCCCCGCCACCCACCAAACGTACTCGAACACGTACCACCGCGTCCAAGCCTGCTCCTAACCCATCAACCTCAAACCCTCGTGCGCGTAAAGCGAAAATGCAGGCAAATCAACGCTTGGATGCCCAGTATAAAGAGTTGGAAGCTTTCCAACGTGAAGCCGCTTCTCAAAGAGGTCGAGGTACGCCAACAAAGACGGATGTGGCGGATAATTCGAACCCTTCGAGTACGCGGGCGAGTACGAGGAGGACGTTGGGGACGAGAGTGAGTAGACGGTTGAGAGGAGCGGAGGACGACGAGGAATGGCAGGCAATTCCGGACGAGTGGTTGAAGGATAAAGAACTCGAAGAAGGAGCGAAGGGAAAGAGGGGGATGAATGGAAAGGAGAGAACGAAAGAGCCAGGAAAGGCAAGAGCGATGAGGTTGATGGTGGAAGAAGCGGTGGACGAGATGGACCAGGATGAAGTTCAGGACGATAAGCAGGAAGACGGAGATGCGATGGACGATGCGATGAGTGAATTGACAGAGTTGTCAGAGTTGACTCCGGAGCCGGATGAGGAGATGGAGGAAGTCAAGCCAAAGCCGAAGGGAAAGGGCAAAGGAAAGGCTCCGGCGAAAGGCAAGACGAAGGGAAAAACAAAGCCAAAGGTGGACATTCTGCCAAAGGAGGAGCCTGTCGAAGAAGAACCTGAACCCGAGCAGGAGCCAGAACCACCTATCCCTGCCGACTTTGTTGAATGGGAAGCGGTACGTTCTCTTTCGTTGTCCATATTTTGCCATACTTACGACTGCTGTGTAGATTGCGATCACCCTTGAAGAGTGGGAGCACGTCGCCGATCCGTTCGAAAAAGCGACACATTATCTTGAAAAGGCGCTGTACAAGATGTTGTCCAAAGTGCTTATTCCTGCCGTGACCGCAGATTTACGGGTATGTGCTGTTTCCAGATATTTAAGCTCGTCTTGTTGTATATTGTGTATGTATGTTGACAACTATCTTCCTAGGAAATCGAACGCCAACGAAAGCTAGAAGAAGCGGTCACGCACCGTAAGCGATCTTCTCGTATCGCCACCAAGGAGAGCGAGAAGGAGCAAGCAAAGATGTTGGCGAAACAGCGAGCCGAAGAGGCCGAGAAGATGGGGAGACAGAGGAGAGCAGAGGCAAGAATGAAAAAGGAAGAGGCAGAACGCGAGAAGAGGGAACAGGCAAGAGAGCAACGTCGGTTGGAGAGAGAGGAGAGGGAGAGGAGGAGGGAAGAGGTGGTCGAACAGGAGGTACATAGGTACGTGGTAAACTCACTTTTCGCCCTTCGTCCTCCATGATTCTTACGGTGTGGTGTTCAGTAGGTCAGAGACAAAGACGCCTGATGTAGACTCTCCCATGCCGGCCGCTCGTGCTGCGAAGCCTAAAGCTTCGCATGCTTCGAAGAAGAAAGAGTCGACCGATTGGATCCTTGATTGCGAGATCTGTAAACGCCATGGAAAGAACTTGGTATGTCCGCACCCATCTTATTTAGCTTCTGTGGTCCTTCTTACGCTTCCGTGTGTAGGACGGTGACCAAGACTTGGTTTCGTGCGGCACATGTTCTCGTTGGCAACATATCGTCTGCCACGATAACGCCGATGTGCGAGCGGGACGTCTACGTCGCAATTGGGACTCTCAACAATTTACGTGTTCTCGTTGTCGTATCGAACAGGCCAACCGTAGAGCTACCGCATACACTTATCACAATCCAAGCGGGCCTGGACAGTGGCAAGATGGTTCCGTGCATTTGCATCCAACTCCTTCCGCTTCGTCTTGGGGAGCACCTAATGCGTCTAGTTCACCGCACCATGCTACTTTACCCACTTCGGATCTACGTGGCTCTTACCCTCCGTCGAACCATCTCACAAACCATACTAGTCATTCTGGAATATCTTATCAGACTATTCCGCTTTCTCAGTCGCCTTACGCCGGTCTAAGTAGGACTCAGTCTGGATCTTCGGGGTACCCAACTTCGTACCCTTCTGCGAATCATATACCGTATGGTGCACCAACGAACGGAATCTATTCAGGGCGGGGTTATACAGGAGGCTCGCAGTACCCTGTATCTGATCATCGGACTCATTCTCCGATGCAGGAGGTATGTAGCTTGATTCTTTCCAAGACGCCCACTGACAACCTCGTTGTAGACTTGGTCAAATCATTCACTTCCCTATCAAGGATCCTCGCATCCACAGAATTCTTTGTGGGGACGACACGAGATGAACGCAGCAGCCTACGCCCCATCCTCAAGATCGACTGTTGCACAATACCCACATCATTCTCAGCCCGCGCCTTATGTATCGCACCATCCTCATCCCACTCATTCACAACCAGTCCCTGTTGCGGTGAATGGGCATGGACAAGCAGTTGCGCCACCGCCAATGGTCTCGACCAGTAGTCATGTATCGTATCCTGGGCCTGTATAATATGATTGTTTAATTTGTTTTTTGTGTTTATTGATGATTGTTGTAATTTGAAGTGTAGGTGTAATTGAATATTGTGATGAGGCTTCTCTGTGTTGGGTGTTTTGAGATATTGTTAATATCTAGGTTTGGTTTTGGTAACAGTAATATCATAACTGCAATTATAACAGACCCAAAAATTGGCATGTATTTTAGCTACTTTGCTTTCCTTGAACAGTTCAAAGCATATTCAGATCAAATTTTCCCTTCAAGTTTCAAGTTGAGACCCAAGATTGATCTCCAAGCCTGTATTCAATATTCTAGGACTATAGACAAGTCCAATGCCAAGCATATTGTAATGTTGGTAAACCTAAAGAGGAAATAGTCATGTCACATGGTTCAAGAGTCACACCAAACTGACAGGTTACAAGTCTGTGTTCAGAGTAATCTACCAAATACAAGCATTGGAACTCATTCTTATATACCTCTACACTATGCCAAGTCCTACCAACTCTTATCTACACCACCAGCCCTCAATACTACCACTACAAGGTATTTGTTTAGCAACACTGGGCCAGAAACCAGATTCTAGGCCTAATAAAAAGGTAAAAAATCAGTCATAAAACATAATGATTTTTAAGTAACTTTCCAGTCAAAAAAATAAGATAAAATTTAAAGTTTTGATTGCATTTGTAAATACAGAAATTAGATAAGATCTTTATAGAATATGGAGCTTAAAACTGTGAATTCACACTGAAGATATATATTTTTTGTATATATAGAATGTTGCAAGAACTTTGAATTTTATTTTATTTTTTTGACTAGAAAGCTACTCGAAAATCATTACATTTTATGACTGATTTTCAACTTTTTATTGGGCTTAGAATCTGATTTCCAGCCCAGTGCAAACTTCTTTGATGTTTTAGGTATCCTAGTTTCCACAGAAGCAACAACTCAATGAGGACATGAAGTATGCACAGGGCAAGCCACCAACACTAGATTGTAGCCCAAACTTTAGGCTTCATAAAAAGTAAGGTAAAATTTTATAAAAATTCTCTTACAAAACATAATTTTCAGCACTCAAAAATTGTCAAAAAATGCAGAATTTCAGCAGAATTTGATGAATCATAAAAACCTGTGCAAATTCAGACTTTTGTATTTAATCTTTAGACTTTAGAAATGTTGAATTTCTGTTCATTTTTTGTTAGAGAAAATTTCACTATATAAAATCCAAAAATTTGATATATATTAATTTCTTCAAAAATCAGAATATAATTATATATAGCAAAATAAAGTACCATAAATAGAGAAGCTATAGAGAAAATATAGATAACTGCCCTTGGTAAATCCTGGTCTCTATCAATTCTACTATCTAATACATATAGTTAGATGTACAAAACTACTTATCTTGCAAAATTATCAGCTTAAATTTTTAATTATCTTTGAAAAAATAAAAGTGTATTAAAATTTTGAATTTTGCAAAGTAAAATTTCCTCTCATAAGCAATATATTAAAATTGAGCTTTTTTGAGCTCTAAAATTTGAATACAAAAGGCTGAATTTGTATAGGTTTTTATAATTCATCAAATTCTGCCAAAATTCTGTATTTTGACAATTTCAAGATGCTAAAATCATATTTTGTAAGAGAATTTTAATAAAAATTTACCTTACTTTTATAAAGCCCAAAATTTGGGCTATGATCCAGTGCAGAGCTTCAAGATAAGTCAAAACTGGTGAAGAAATCAAAAATGAGGCTAGATGAGTGGGACAAGGCTTATGGTCATTATATACCATGTATTCTGAGGTAGCATGGACTGTTCCAGGTGTGTCATTTGAATACACTCTTGACAGAGCATCTGCTAATACATTATCTGTGTCAGAGACATATTTTACCTCAAAATTGAAAGCAGAAATTGCCTCTAGCCATCTTGCCTGGTGACTAGAGAGATCTCTCTACTGAAGCAAGTAAGTGAGACCTTTATGGTCTGTTATCTATATGAAGTGACATCCTAGTAGGATATCTCTATGCCACAATATTGATTCAACTTCTACCAACATTTCTATTTCATAAACAGGATAGTTGATCTGAGCTGAAGTCAGCAATATAGCCTTTGTTTCAGAAGTCTTTCTGAGAGATAACTATTCCTCTTAGCAAGCTATCAGTAACAAGTTATATATAAGTAGTAGTTGGTGAGTAATCTAATAGTTTGCAACAATGATCTCTATAAGTCTGTACTAAATTTTTAATCTCATTGAAAGCACATTGGTGTGTGAAATTGTACTTAAAGCTTGATTTAGAGCTCTGCATAAGTCAACTTATAGATCTACTCAGACTCAACTCATAAGTTTTCTTGTAAAGAAAATTGATACTTAGATCTATATGAGTCAAGTTATTGATGAGTCTTATATTCACAGATCCAAGTACTCATATTTGGGAAATAGGCCAATGCTGGCAAAACACGATTCCTTCAGTAACCTTTTTATCTCTGAGAATATCTACACTAGTTGATAGCCTAGACAGTAGCTATAGATAAAAGAAACTACAATATTGCCCTTAAGACATAATCATTATTTGCTAATAATAATCCCACCTTGAGAGGAGGCATATCCATTTGAGACTAAGGATGCCATTATAGAAAGGTAGTCTCTTGCAATAGCAGCCTACACTAGATATCAGATTATATTCAACTAAGAAAAAGCACAAAAAATAGGAAAAAAATCCTTCAAGATAATATCCAGATTACTCACACCTCACTAGTGAACTACAGGCATACCTTTGAGGAGAAATTCTGTTAAGTTAAGATAGTTGTTGAATTCTTTGAGCTATAACTTGAGTAGATTGAAAGACAGGATATGTCTTTCATCTTCAGACTCATCATTATCAGATACCTTATATACTAACTTGGCCTTCTTAGTTGGCTACTTATACACTGTTAATACAGTCTAAGTCTTTTTGTTGTAGATATATTTGTAATATTTTATATACTAGAGAAAGAGAGGTCAAGATATATCATCTGTTTTTTAATAGAGAAATACTTATAATAGATTCCATTAAGGTATATGCTTCTTTCTATAAATGAGCATCTTTTCTCTTTGGATAAAAAGCTGACATTACAACTGAGTGTCAGAAGCATTATTAAGTGGAAAGATTGGTAATAACATATAAATTGATGCTACATATATATCAGAGTTATCTGTCCAATCATAATACTCTGCTATCTTATCAAGGCCCATCTAAAGAGCAATAATAAAATGAGAATATCTTATCTTCTCTACTTGAGCTGACCAGAGTCTATGAAGATATTTCAAGGCAGGAATAATAACATAAAGATATGACTTGATCTCCTGCACTTTTATCTAAGACTAAGTTTTATGCTAATATATTAGCTTAAGCTTTTTATAATTATTTGGATCATATAATTTCTCAGTTAGTTTGCAGTGGTAAACTGAATATGTAGATTTAGTGATAAGAGAGGTAGGTTTATTTCTTAAACTATGAATTATAGTGATGTATTTTATAGCTAACTGAGACAAAGAGAAGAGATATTGCTATCTTGAGAATTAGATCAAAGCTGAGAATGTGAATTGATAATGGAAATAATATCTTGAATATGGATGTCAATAGGGTGCATGCAGTTAATAGTCAATAGAATGTATATGACTAATGATTGATCAAAACTCTAATTTGAGTCTGAGCTTAATGACTTACAAAGGCCAGTCTGAGATCAAAATCTATCCAATAAGACCTTATAAGCTATACAGAAGGCTGGGCTTGGTCAGGCCTATAGTAGATCAGGCTTGAAGGTTTGAAGGTTTGAAAAGCCCAAGCATTAGCCTGCAGATCACTATCCTAAATATCACTTTTCAGATTTATCAAGTAGAAATTACAGGTTTGATCAAATAATAATACTATGATAGTGGAGGGTAAGAGATAGGAACAAATGAAAAGCACCAGTAAAAAGAGCTTTAAAAAATAAAGCATGGTAGCAACAGAAAGGAGGTGATTTGGATAGAAACTGGGAAAGATATAGGGCCAACAAGATATGTTTTATGGGAAAAAGCAGAATATGGGATGTTTTTGAGCCTTATTTGGGGTGTTGTAGATACCAGTAGATAGAGCTCAAAAAATGGAGTATGGTAGCAAAGAAGAGCATGTGATTTGGATAGAAACTGGGGGAGCTATTGGGAAAAGAACATATGGGATGTATATTTTGATAGAACACTGCTATATATGGTATATTTCCGACATTACATAAGTGAAAATATAGGGTATGTTGTCAGATTTCACTTTGCCAATGAGCGCTTAACACCAGCTATTATATAATCACATCAGTCCATATATGGATGTATTACAAACAAATATAGATAGATAATGACATAGTTAACTAAGCGCTCTGGGCATTATTCATTAGGTGCCTAGTTAACTATGTCATTATTTATTTATATTTGATTGTAATGCACCTATATATGGACTGATATACTTATATAATAGCTGATATTAAGCGCCTATAGGCAAAGTGAAATTTGAGAATATAAGTTATGTCCTTGCTTATGTAATGCAGAAAACATACCATATATGGTAGTGTTCTGCCGAAATATATCCTCCATATGTTCTTTTCCTATAGCTTCCCCAGTTTTTATCCAAACCACATGCTTCCTTTTGCTACCAGGCTCCATTTTCAGAGCTCTATCCAATGGTACTCATATTACCCCAAATAAGGTTCAAAAACATCCCATATTCTGCCTTTTCCCATAAAACATATATTGTTTATCCTATATCTCTCCCAGTTTCTATCCAAATTACCTACTTTCTTTTGCTAATAGCCTCCTTTTCTCAACCTCTATCTATTGAGACTTTCTATATAATCATCAAGTGACCTCACATTGCTACTGCCACATTCACACTATTATCTAAGCAAATAAGTACAAATTTGATTTGATCATTATTTAATCTCTCTCTCCCCTCATATCATTTGTTCAAGTGCAGATATTACTTGCACTTAGATAGTTACACTATTTTTTTCTATCCAAGACTGCATGTCTTAAGAAAAAAAATAGCCTTATGCCAACTCCTGGCAGATCTATTTGAGGTGAGTCAGTTTTACATATCTGTCAAGTTATGCAGTGTCTATATAGAGATATTACATAAGCAAGCACAGCCAAATTATGATGTTGTGAGCTAGGCATCTTAGGACACAACACTTAGAGACCTTGTTCACTACATCTGTTTTGGCTTATTGCATATAGACTAATATGCTTACATAATAGCTAAAATAAGCACCCCCTGCAAATTGAAATTTGAGAACAAGGTATGTTTTGATTATGTAATGCAGAGAACATACCATATATAGCAATTCTCTATCAAAATATAGACTTATATATTATTTTCCCTATAGCTCTCCTAATTTCTATCCAAACTATATACTTCTTGTAGCTACCAGGTATCATTTTCTGAGCTCTATCTGATGGTATATACACCACTTCCAATAATATTGAAAGTGAGTCTCTGTTTTACTTTTTCTCTAAAAACATATATTGTTTAACATATCTTTCTGTCAATTCTGATCAGATCATCTTTTTTCTACTTCTACTATGCTCTATTTCTTAGGCTCTACTCATAAACATTATTTATACAACAATTGAGTGAGGTTAGTGTGCTATAATTTCACATCTTTGCAATTACCAGAGCTTATAGGGCCAACCCCACTCTAGGGTTTAACAAGTACCCAGTTTTCCCACACTTAACCTAAATCTCAATTTTGCTTATATCTCAATATCCTCTCTATCAACTCATTTTGCTCTTAGAAGTTGACTTATAGTATAAACTTTGAGTTGTTCTATAGTCAAGTTTTGAGAGCAAAAGATGCAGTGGTTGTGAAGATATGAGATAAACAAAATTACCTCTAAACCCTAGACTAGGGCTAGGTAGTGGTTTCATGTTACGGTACAAGCGCCCCAGCAAAGTTCAGACAAGAAAAACAATACCTTCGTACCTCAGGAATCGTAATTTTGTGAGTACTTGTAAGTATTTATAGCGATAATCTATAGATCCAAGTAGAGTCACAAGTACTTCAATTTTAGCTACTTTTCTCTAAGCACAAGTATCAAAACTGCTATATAACAATAGAATAAACTGCCAATATAATTATTTCAATAAGAGTATCTATATATAGTGGTTTAAAAGCATATTTCAAAGCTTTAAGATCAATAATATCTTAGGTAAATTATTATAGAACTTCAAATTATATTAGTTTATTGCTAAGTATTTGCTTCAGCCATCAGCATCTATTAACCAACTGCCTGTATACTATTTTATGTTATTGTCTACTTCTAACTTTTAAAGACAAATAAGTAAGATATTTATTATCACTATTCTTTTAGTGTTACTTTCGGGTTATTGCTTTAGGCGCTTAGTTAACTATGTCATTATCTATCTATATTTGTTTGTAATACATCCATATATGGACTGATGTGATTATATAATAGCTGGTGTTAAGCGCTCATTGGCAAAGTGAAATCTGACAACATACCCTATATTTTCACTTATGTAATGTCGGAAATATACCATATATAGCAGTGTTCTATCAAAATATACATCCCATATGTTCTTTTCCCAATAGCTCCCCCAGTTTCTATCCAAATCACATGCTCTTCTTTGCTACCATACTCCATTTTTTGAGCTCTATCTACTGGTATCTACAACACCCCAAATAAGGCTCAAAAACATCCCATATTCTGCTTTTTCCCATAAAACATATCTTGTTGGCCCTATATCTTTCCCAGTTTCTATCCAAATCACCTCCTTTCTGTTGCTACCATGCTTTATTTTTTAAAGCTCTTTTTACTGGTGCTTTTCATTTGTTCCTATCTCTTACCCTCCACTATCATAGTATTATTATTTGATCAAACCTGTAATTTCTACTTGATAAATCTGAAAAGTGATATTTAGGATAGTGATCTGCAGGCTAATGCTTGGGCTTTTCAAACCTTCAAACCTTCAAGCCTGATCTACTATAGGCCTGACCAAGCCCAGCCTTCTGTATAGCTTATAAGGTCTTATTGGATAGATTTTGATCTCAGACTGGCCTTTGTAAGTCATTAAGCTCAGACTCAAATTAGAGTTTTGATCAATCATTAGTCATATACATTCTATTGACTATTAACTGCATGCACCCTATTGACATCCATATTCAAGATATTATTTCCATTATCAATTCACATTCTCAGCTTTGATCTAATTCTCAAGATAGCAATATCTCTTCTCTTTGTCTCAGTTAGCTATAAAATACATCACTATAATTCATAGTTTAAGAAATAAACCTACCTCTCTTATCACTAAATCTACATATTCAGTTTACCACTGCAAACTAACTGAGAAATTATACAATCCAAAATAGAAAGCTTAAGCTAATATATTAGCATAAAACTTGATCTCTTGCACATACAAAGATGACACAACTAGCTATATCTACCAATAGTGCTTATCAATCAAGGTTTTCTTCTTTCATTGTAGCTGTCTCTTTTTTCATTTTAACAGCAATCTCTTTAGTTTTAGCTCCAGCTTTACAAAGCTTTTTAGCCTCTATTCTTTTAAGCTTTTCAATAGCAATTATCTTAGACAATGACTCAGATAATTCTGAATCAAAAGTCACCTCAACTTCAAGATGTAAAAGTGAAAGATATCTCAAAAGAAACAAGATAAGTTTCTATCATAATATTATTTTATTGAACTTTTAATAATGATTAAATCACTTATTTAGCAACAAACAAAAGGAAAAAGAATATAACTCCAGAGCCTGTTAATGAGAAGAGATTTCTCAAAGATGTAAATATTTAGCCTAAAAGAACTGATCTTTCAAACTCAAGCCAGCCTAGTTCTGATATCAACTACTTTTTTAGATCTCAGTTGCAAGAGATATCATCCTTAGGTGGCCAGAAAAACCGTAGAGCATATAAACTTTGCTTATAAGTGTTTCTATTAACTCAGATATTATCTGTTGCAGGCAAATAAAAGAAGAACTACAATATCTAGTAGCTAATATCTTTATATTATATTATTATTTAGAGATTTATTATATTGTATATTTATTTAGTCCAAGTTTTGTGCTTATTATATAGTTTGATCTCAATTGATAAGGTAGGTATCATAAATAAGCTATTGAGAACTATTTTGCATCTAAATTCTCTAAAGATACATAGAAATGAAAGATTGTTTAGCAACACAAAATAAAATATTAACAAATCTTCTATCTTCATCTTCAGAAACTGCCACCTGCTAAATGCAAAATCAAATGTACTACTTAATGTTTTTATAAAATTACTGTCAAATGACTAATTGCTACTGACCAGATATGTTTTTATATTTCTTTATATATAGTACTCTATATTAATCTGAAGAATAGCCTCTTAGTGTGACAGAATATCTAAAGTATAAAGAGATAATTGAAGTTGCAGCAGCAGCTACGTCAGGAAAAACCCCCCCATCTAACCAGGATAAAATTATACCTAGATCCTGCTAACCAGACACATCAATAATAATTGCATAATAGTCAGTGATAATTTATAGCTAATCAGGACTAAGTTAGCCCTAGATCCCTTGCTAATTCCATTCTAGATTACTTCATAGACATATTCTGACTGATTGCTAGTTCAGCCCTAATTTGCTCTCTAATCTCTTTCTAGTTGACCATATTGCTTGAATTTCAGTATTTTTGTATTCAAAATGTTTGTCTCAAGTCAACAGCAAGGCTATATAAAATTCTAACCTATTTAAACTATGATACATGCATTGGAAGATAATACAAAAGCTAGAAATGGTGTAGACAATAGCAATATCAGACTCAGTCAGAATCACCCTCAATGGCAGTATCAACATCAACACAAGAGGGTAGAGACATACATCATTGGTGTCCACAGTACACGGGCAAGAGCAAGGGCATGTTTGGTGATCTCAAACTTGTGTTTGGGGAAGACTACAGCAAAATCGTCAGTGTCAAGACTCATCTCATCAAGCAAGTGGAACCCCAGAGCCAGGGTACATACCATACCGACACCAAGATGTCATTCAGCTTCATTGACGATCACAAGCTGGAGGAGACCGGTGAGCTTGAAACCGTTACTGACACCCTCAAGGTCCATCGACCTCTTCATAGGCAACAGCAAGGGGGCCACAGGCAGCGAACTTGTTGACATCAGCCTCAAGATGATTCTTGTGTTCCTCAGATGTGCTGTGTGGGTAGACTTCGACGGCAAGAGAAGTTAGAGCTTCCCAAAGCAAGAGAGGCGCCACAACCACAGAGAGTGAGATCAAGTCAAAATATCGACGACCTCAGTCTATTCCGCCTTCAAGTGGAAGCACAACGGAGTAGTATCCTAAAGAATCAATAGTGTGTGAGTTGAGTACAGCAGAGAAGAGTTTGAACACACCAATCAAAATCAACCCGACCATACACCTAAGACCAATCCTGCCCACCAAAGAGAGATAACGAAGAGTAAGAGGAAAGAGGAAAGAAGAAGTTGAAGTCAACCAAGCATGAGTTGGACACGTAGGCTTGATCGTGCTTAGCGCCCAGTCACCTGATAGGTTAACACGCGGTTACACCCCTACGATGGCAGGACATGCTCATAGTGACTGACACGATAGGGGACCCAGGTGAGTTGCCGACCATTTTGCAAGATTACTCACCTTATACTCACCGTAACAGCCTCTTCTTTGGTGCGTTTGAATTTTACTGAGCAGGGCTCTCTAACAGCATCACTCGCACTCCGTTTGACTGAGTGTGTAGCTGTTGACGTTGTGGTGAAGTTCCCGGGAATCATTGGGGCTGCACCCAAGCTAATGGGACCATTTCTTAGGTTACTCTCCACATAATGAGCTCGTCGAGGACATGTTGGATAGTGGTAAGTCCCCTCTACATTTTGAGTACTCACACATCCTAATTAAACAGCTTGTTCGACTTCCACCCTCCCTACAATACCAGTCATATCACCTCCCTCACTCTGATATTGCACTTTGATCGATTTGCATATTACTTGCCTCATACTGGTCGTAACAGGCTCGCGCTGGACTTGTTGGACTCGTGTTCAAAAGGGCTCTCAGATAATACCTGGAACGTCCCATTTGGTCTAGTAGGTAGTCTTCAATGTTGCAATTGATTTCTAGTGGATTGGACCCCAGTTAATGAGTCAGTTCCTTAGGTTTATTCTGGATGCAACAGGTTATTCAAGGATGCATTTGAAAGTGGTAAGCCTCTTCTGCACCTGGATCCTCTGTTCATCCTGATTCAGTAAGTTATTTGTGTTCTACAGATCCTGCAACTTGATCACATCTGAGTCACACACACCTCTCCAAAAAACTTATCTCAATCAGTTTCTGATTGTTCTCCTTGATCATTAGTGTGTTGGAGCTGTACTGAACAGGCCTTTGAGATGATACCAGGAACATCCTGTCTGGTACACTACACAGTCTTTAACTCTATGTATTGAAATTATGATTCAATATTGATTATTGTTAGAAAGCAAGGGTTTAGGATGATCTAGTCTACTAAGTAGAAAGATCTAGAAGTTTCAATATATCTCAGCTTATACACTAGTAGTAAATTATACCAAGTTATTATATCTAGCTGATAGTAGCTAAGAAACTAGTGAAAGTACCTTGCAAACCAGCAAATAAATATATTGAAATAGCACCACTAGCTAACATCAGCTTATAAACTAGTGAAAGTAGGTTATATAGTAGCAAAGGAGTATACAAAAATTGTACAACTAGAAGCTATTATCTTGCATACTATGTTCATTAGACTGCACATTAGTGACTAAATAGATAAAGATAGGACTTTCAGATGCTATTAGATTATAAAATAGATGAGAAATAGATCAAATTAGGGATTTCAGGTACTATTAGATGATATATTATATAGAATGAGAGAAATCAGTCTAGGATTAGATAATTAACTATATAAATTATTGAGATCTAGCAGAATTATTGAATCTAGTACTAATCAGTGCTAAATTAATACTGGTTAGCAGGGGGTGTTTTTCCTAATGTACTGATGATATAAAGATACCCTTTTACAAGGTCTGTCAGCAAACTATCATGAAGATGTTTTATAAGTAAATAGAATCTCTAAAGCAAAGACTAAATATAAGTTGTGCAGAACAAAATATACTCAGCAATATTGACATAATCTTTAGGGTAATACTATCAAATGTGATATTAACCTTACTTGCAATATTTAGCAAACAAGTAATGCAGATAGCTAATTAGCTGTAACTAGCGATTAGATTGAAGATACATTACAAGAGTGGACATTGTCAAGTGCTTTTCTAGGTTTTATCTAGATAAATAATGCATATAATAGTGTATATTTCGGATAAGCCTTCTTTAAGATTATTGATCAATTGAGGATTACCTATAAGATAAGTTTCTGCTCTCATTTTTGTTGTAAATTATTTGCCCACTCTCACAGTGCTTTATAAGTTTGCACTTCAGTTGAAGATTGGACTGAAAAAGAAGTGAAATATTATAATTAGTTGCATAAAGTATATTAGCTTATATATCATTATATATTCTATATTATTTATTGAAAAACTTATTATAGCTATCTTAGATATGTTATTAATTTTGCAACTTAGATGCTATTTAAGACATATAGCAAAATACTATATTTTAATCTTGCCAACTTTGATAAGTATATACTCATAGACAATATTTTCTCAGATAATTGTGAACCTATATATAATAAAGTAGGACTCATCTTAGGGTTAGAGTTATATTTGAGAAAATAGAGCATAGTAGCAAAAGAAATAAGTAGTTTGATAAGAATTGATAAAGATATAGATCAAATAGCATATGTTGAGGGAGAAAGGTGATTTATAGTGTTTTTTGAAGCTTATGTTGAAAGCTGCAGTTATCATTATATAGAGCTCAAAGAATAGAGCCTAGTAGGAAAAGAAAGTACATAGTTTGAAATAGAATTGACCAAGATATAAGGCAAATAACATATATTTTAGGAGGGAAAAGTGATTTATAGAGTGTTTTCAAACCTTATTGGGGTAACTGTAGATACTAGTGGATAGAGCTCAGAAAATGGAGGCTGGTAGTGATAAGAAGGATATAATTTGGATAGAAGGTGGGTGAGATATGGGGAAAACAATATATAGGATGTATGTTTTGACAGAAGACTGTCATATATGGTATATTTTCCATATTACATAATCAGACATATGACTTATTGTCTCAGATCCCACTTTGCTAGTGAGTGCTTAATACTGGCTATTATGTAATACAATCTGTCTATATGTGGGTATTATATAAGTAAATAATATTAAATAATGATGTAGTGAACTAGGTGCTTTGGGATTATTTATCACTTAGGCACTTAGTTCACTATGTCATTATTTACTTATATTTGTTTATGGCATACCCATATATAGCCTAATTTATCTACATCATAGCCAGGATTAAGTGCCCACCAGCAAAGTGAAATTTGAGACAATAAGTCATACATCTGATTATGGAATATAGAAAACATACCATATATGGCAATCTTCTACCACAACATATATCCCATTTGTTCCTTTCCCCATAGCTCCCCAGTTTCGATTCAAACCACATGCTTCTTTTTGCTACCATACTCCATCTTTTGAGCTCTATCCAATGGTACCCACATCACCCCAAATAGGGTTCAAAAACATCCCATATTCCACTTTTCCCCTCCTAAAACATATCTTGTTAGCCTTATATCTTTCCCAGTTTCTATCCAAATCACCTCCTTTCTTTTGCTAATAGCCTCCATGTCTCAAGCTCTATCTATTGACACTCTCCATATAATCATCAAGTGACCTCACATTGCTGCTGCCACATTCACACTATTACCTAAGCAAATAAGTATAAATATAATCTGCAAAATTTGATTTGATCTCTCTTTCTTCACATCATCTATTCAAGTATTGATATTACTTGCACTTAGATAGTTACACTATTTTCTTCTATCCAGGACTACATGTCTTTGTTAAAGGGTGACTCAAACCAGGGAATAGATCGACCTGGGGGGCACACAAATGCTCTGGAACACAATGAGAGCAGTTTATTGAGAGGGAATTACAATACTTGCCTGGAACACAATGAGAGCAGTTAGAGAGCCCTGAAAGCGACCAGACATACTAGATAGGAAGGAGAACTCAGCTATAGCCAGATTAAGCGACTGAAGGCTCGGCAATAAGCGAAGAAAAGTGAAATGAAACACAAGTCTACCCTGCATTGGGTGGAGCACTAAATACTGAAGCTAGAGCGAAGGGGAAAAGTGCTACTGGAAGCTGAGTGTCTACAGAGTCTGTTTATGAAGTCAAAAGATAGAATAGATAAGGTGGAACATCACCAAAACATGAAGTTTAACACTCTCCCTTGATGTTGCACCTCTGAAACTCCCCCTGGACCCAGTGTCACTCCAAACCCATCATAGACCGGAATTCTCAACCTTGGCTCAGAGGCAGGGACTTGGTCAGCATGTTAGCAGGCATCAGCACTCCAGCAAGGTGTGTAGGCGCAATGAGACTGCTTTCAACAGTGTCCTTCAGCCAGTGGTAGCGCAAGTCAAGGTGTTTCATTCGACCATGGTGCTCAGGGTTTTTGGCAATACTGACAGCACTGAGGTTGTCAATGAAGAGGGTGGAGGAAGATGGAAGAGAGTAGCCAAGTTCATCAAGCAGGTGATGCATCCAGAGGATTTCCTTGCCAGCCTCACATGCAGCAATGTACTCAGCCTCTGTGGTCGATAAAGCGACTATGGGCTGCAGCTTGGAGGACCAGTCGACCGCTCCAGAGCCAATCTTGACCAGATAGCCACCAGTTGAACGCATCTTGGGCTTCTCACCAGCATGGTCAGCATCAGAGTAGACCTGAAAAAGCTCAGAGCAATCTCCAGGCCTGTAGGTGAGGTGAAGATCCATAGTGCCCTTCAGATAGCAAAAGAGGTACTTTATAGCCTGCCAGTGTGCCCTCCCTGGATTAGAGTTAAAGTGAGCAAGCTGGGAGACAGTGTAGGCAATGTCTGGATGAGTACAGGTGGCCAGATATATCAGAGCATCCACAGCATTGATGTAGGGCAAAGCGGTCATCTCTGCGCTTTCCTGAGGTGTTTGAGCACCCAGATCAGGCGAGAGACGTAGTCCAGGCTCTGTGGGAGTAGAGATGGGGTTGCACTCACTGAAACCAAAGCAGTCAAGCATGTTGATGATGTACTGACACTGGGAGAGTGAAAGCGAGCGGTTTGGATGATCCCTGGTGATTTCAATGGCTAGGAGGTAGCTGGTGGGACCCAGATCTCGAAGTTTGAAGTGCCTCTGGAGGTCCTGGACAGTCTGGTCGATAGAGGCCTTGGATGTCGCAGCAATGGTGATATTGTCGATGAAAATGGGGATGATAATGCACACCTCATCTTTGGCATAGACATAGACAGAGGAATCCGACTTGAGACGTGCAAAACCAAGGGAATCAAGGGTAGAATGGAGTTTCTGGTTCCAGAGTCGACCTGCCTGTTTGAGGCCATACAAGGCCTTGACAAGGCGAAGGACATGGCCTTCACCACCGCTCTGGAAGCCCTCAGGCTGCTGCATATAGATCTCAGTATCCAAATCACCATTGATAAATGCCTGAGAGATGTCCAGAGAGTGCAGCTCAAGGTCCTCAGTGGCAGCAAGAGCCAAAACCATCCTAATTGTTGCCATCCGCACTGTGGGGGCAAAGGTTTCGACATAGTCATACCAAGGGCATTGGTTATAGCCCTTGGCGACGAGTCTGGCCTTGTACCGCTCCAGGGAGCCGTCTGCATGCGGCTTTGTGTTGAACACCCATTTGCACCCAATAGCTTGCTTTCCAGCAGGAAGAGGACAAGTCTCCCAAGTGCCATTTGCGACGAGATTGTTGAATTCTGTGAGTGCTGCTTCACACCACTGAGAGGCCTCAGGACGCTTCATAGCCTCTACAAAGGACAAAGGATCAGCATCACCGCTGGAGGCAGCAAATGCGATCTCAGGATCATCATCCTCAGGCTCAGAATCAGTGTCAGCAGGAGATGGAGAGCGAAGTTTCCACCAGTCACCAGGGGGCTTGCCTGCATTTAATCTGCCTGTGCGACGTGCAGGAGGTGGATCCTGAGGCTCTGGTGAGGCTGTTAAACTTTGTGTTTTGGTGATGTTCCACCTTATCTATTCTATCTTTTGACTTCATAAACGGACTCTGTAGACACTCAGCTTCCAGTAACACTTTTCCCCTTTGCTCTAGCTTCAGTATTTAGTGCTCCACCCAATGCAGGGTGGACTTGTGTTTCATTTCGCTTTTCTTCGCTTATTGCCGAGCCTTCAGCGCTTAACTCGGCTATAGCCGAGTTCTCCTTCCTATCTAGTATGCCTGGTCGCTTTCAGGGCTCTCTAACTGCTCTCATTGTGTTCCAGGCAAGTATTGTAATTCCCTCTCAACAAACTGCTCTCATTGTGTTCCAGAGCATTTGTGTGTCCCCCAGGTCGATCTATTCCCTGGTTTAAGTCACCCTTTAACAGGTTATGGGCCCCGGCTTCCTTATCTCTGCCACAGCCGATTTTACAAGAGTTTTCATTCAACAACCGCTTGTCCCCTCGCTCCAATTCTTTTTGCATCGGATTCCCCATCCTCCAAACCCCCCATCTACCAACATCGGTCCTGATCGGCCAACTCTATCCCTCTCTGCTTCGCTTTTGCTCTCTGCTGCTCCCCCTACCTCGCTTTTGACATGTCTTCCACCTCATCTACCCTCCCCAACTTCAAAAAGCTCTCTGTGGACAACTACCCCCAGTGGAGCGGCGAAATGAAGGCTTGGATGATGCGTTCTGGGCTGTACAGGCTGGTGAAAGGGGTGGAAAAGCGTCCTGAGGCAGATGATCCTGCTAAGGTGACCGCTTTGGAGCAGGGGTTGATGGACAAGTGGGATGAGAAGGCCCTCAAAGCGGCTGGTGAGCTCTTTCTTGCTGTAGATGTCGAGCAGAGGACGCATTTGGCTGGTATCGAGGAGGATCCTGTCAAGATCTGGGCCAAACTCGAGTCTGTGCACCTCCAACAGCGCCCTGGAGCTCGTTTCAACGCCTATGACGACCTCTTCAGCATCAGGAAGAAGGAGGACGAATCCCTGCTCGCTTTGAGCACCAGGATCGACGAAACCATGCTCAGGATCAAAAACCTTCGCCCCCCCTCCTTTGACCTCACTTCCCTCGACGACGAGCTGGTTTGCATGACCATGCTTCGCTCTCTACCTGAGGAGTTCCACCACCTCTCCACATCGCTCCAGCTGGTCAACAAACTCGACAAGAACACGCTTCTGCAGGCCTTCATCACTGAGGACATCAATCTGAAGCGCAGGGTCGAGTCTGGCAACTCCTCTGTTGCCTCTGCCCTCTCTGCAAGCGTTGTTTCAACCGCTGTCTGCGCATTCTGCTCGCTCCCAGGCCATTCCATCGATTCCTGCTTCCGCTTTCGTGAGGCCAAGGCTTCTGCATCGAAGGAGGCCCAGGAGAAGCGTCAGAAGCGTCAGGAAGGCGGCAGAAAGCGTCCCCAGAAGGCCAACATCGCCCAGGACCAGCAGACACCCTCTGCTTCGGTCCAGGAGGTCCAGGAGTTTGCTGGTAGTGCAAGTGCTTCCTCTGATCCCTCCTCGCTCTATTCGCCTCTAGACGTCGTTGCTGACGCTTTGTGGACTGCAGACACAGGGGCTACTTCTCATATGACCCCCCATCGTCACTGGCTTCGCAATTACAAGCCCTTTCGCACTCCCATTCGCCTTGCCAACAACACCATCGTCTTCAGTGCTGGAGTGGGGTCTGTACGCTTTACACCGCGTTCTGAGGGGTCGAGATTGCGTCCTGTAGAGTTTAGTCGAGTTCTGCATGTCCCAGCGTTGAAAACCAACCTCCTATCTGTCTTGTATCTCGTTAGAATGCATTCCTTTCATGTGCACATCCACAACGACCGAATGGACTTCAAACTCCATGGGCAGCTCGCATTTTTCGCTCCCATTGACTCCAACAACACCGCTTTCCTTGCTGGAGATGTTCTCCCTCTCAGCTCCTTCGAAAATGCCGCTCTTGCCTCCACTCTGCCTCTCAGCCTATCCCTCTGGCATCGTCGACTAGCTCACCACAACATCGACGGCGTTAAGGCCCTTATCCACCAGAAACTGGCAACCGGAATCACCATCCACTCTGAGGGTGTTCCTGACCCCATCTGTGAGCCTTGTCTTGCTGGCAAGATGCATGCCAATCCCTTCCCCTCGTCGACCACAGAGCTCTCCTCTGCTTGTGAAGTCGTCCATTCTGACCTCCACGGTCCCCTAGACATCCAGACCTTTGGTGGCTATCGCTATTGGGTCACCTACATCGATGGGAAGTACAAGTACCGAGTTGTGGTGCTTTTGAAAGCGAAATCCCAGCAGTTTTCCGCTTTCAAGCTCTACCATGCTTATGTGCGCAACAAAGGCTTCCGGATCGGTGCTTTGCAGGACGATAAGGGTGGTGAGTACATGTCCAAGGAGATGGACCAGTACTGCATCGACCATGGCATTGTCAGACGCCATACAACCCGGAATCGACCTCAGCAGAATGGAGTTGCTGAACGCTTCAATCGGCTCCTCTCTGAGCGCATTACTTGCATGCTTTCGGAATCGAATTTGCCGCGTCAGTTCTGGGGTGAGGCCCTCCATTCCTTCGTCCACATCATTAACCGCTGTCCGACTTCCTCCCTTCGCGGTCTTACACCCTTTGAGGGATTCCATGGCAAGAAACCGGACCTTTCTCATCTCAGGGTCTTTGGGTGCACTGCGTATGTTCATGTGCAGAAGGACAAGCGTGTGGCCTTAGGGCCTCACATGGAGAAGTGTGTGTTTATCGGTTATCCGGATGGTTACAAGGGCTGGAAGTTCTACAATCCGACGACGAGGAAGGTGGTTATCTCAGAGCGTGCTGAATTTGACGAACGCTTCTACCCTGGTCTCAAAAAGTCGATTTCCTCGCCCCTGCCCTCCCAAGCTGTCTCTGACACCCCTGCATCGTCCACTTCATCCCCTCCTGCTTCCTCTGTGATGCCTTGGTTCTCGGATGATGATGTGCCAGCGTCTCATTCTGGGGGGGAGGTTCTTGAGCCTCCTCTACAACCGGCTCTTGAGCAGAATAACCCTGCTGTCCCACCGCATCCAGCTCTCCCACTTGCTCCTGACATCGCCCCTGCACTCCCAGAGCCTCAGGACAACAGACCGCTTGCCCAAAGACGTCCACAGCGCTCTCACATCCAGTCTCGTCCTTCTGGCCTCCCTGCTGCTGCTGCTGCCCCTCGTGTTGCTTCCAACTCTCCCTCGCCTTCTCCAGGCCCTGCACCTCACTCTCCCTCGCCACCTGCCTCACCAGAGCCTCAGGATCCGCCTCCTGCACGTCGCACAGGCAGATCGAATGCAGGCAAACCCCCTGGTGACTGGTGGAAACTTCGCTCTCCATCTCCTGCTGACACTGATTCTGGGCCTGAGGATGATGATCCTGAGATCGCATTTGCTGCCTCCAGTGGTGATGCTGATCCCTTGTCTTTTGCAGAGGCTATGAAGCGCCCTGAGGCCTCTCAGTGGCGTGAAGCAGCACTCACAGAATTCAACAATCTCGTCGCAAACGGCACTTGGGAGACCTGTCCTCTTCCTGCTGGAAAGCGAGCTATTGGGTGCAAATGGGTGTTCAACACAAAGCGGCATGCAGACGGCTCCCTGGAGCGGTACAAGGCCAGACTCGTCGCCAAGGGCTATAACCAACGCCCTGGGTATGACTATGTCGAAACCTTTGCCCCCACAGTGCGGATGGCAACGATTAGGACGGTTTTGGCTCTTGCTGCCACTGAGGACCTTGAGCTGCACTCCCTGGACATCTCTCAGGCGTTCATCAATGGTGATTTGGACACTGAGATCTACATGCAGCAGCCTGAGGGCTTCCAGAGCGGTGGTGAGGGCCATGTCCTTCGCCTTGTCAAGGCCTTGTATGGTCTCAAACAGGCAGGTCGACTCTGGAACCAGAAACTCCATTCTACCCTTGATTCCCTTGGTTTTGCACGTCTCAAGTCGGATTCCTCTGTCTATGTCTATGCCAAGGACGAGGTGCGCATCATCATCCCCATTTTCATTGACGATATCACCATTGCTGCGACGTCCAAGGCCTCTATCGACCAGACTGTCCAGGACCTCCAGAAGCACTTCAAACTTCGAGATTTGGGTCCCACCAGCTACCTCCTAGGCATCGAGATCACCAGGGATCGTCCAAACCGCTTGCTTTCACTCTCCCAGCGTCAGTACATCATCAACATGCTTGACCGCTTTGGTTTCAGTGAGTGCAACCCCGTCTCTACTCCCATGGAGCCAGGACTACGCCTCTCGCCTGATCTGGGTGCTCAAACACCTCAGGAAAGTGCAGAGATGACCGCTTTGCCCTACATCAATGCTGTGGGTGCTCTGATGTATCTGGCTACCTGTACTCGACCAGATATCGCCTACACTGTCTCCCAGCTTGCTCGCTTCAACTCCAATCCAGGGAAGGCGCACTGGCAGGCTGTGAAGCACCTCTTTTGCTATCTGAAGGGCACCATGGATCTCCGCCTCACCTACAGGCCTGGAGATCGCTCTGAGCTCTTCCAGGTCTACTCTGATGCTGACCATGCTGGTGAGAAGCCCAAGATGCGTTCAACTGGTGGCTATCTAGTCAAGATTGGCTCTGGAGCGGTCGACTGGTCCTCCAAGCTGCAGCCTATGGTCGCTTTATCGACCACAGAGGCTGAGTACATTGCTGCATGTGAGGCTGGCAAGGAAATCCTCTGGATGCGTCACCTGCTTGGTGAACTTGGCTACTCCCTTCCATCTTCCTCCACCCTCTTCATCGACAACCTCAGTGCTGTCAGTGTTGCCAAGAACCCTGAGCACCATGGTCGTATGAAACACCTCGACTTGCGCTACCACTGGCTGAAGGACACTGTTGAAAGCGGTCTGATTGCACCTACACACCTTGCTGGAGTGCTGATGCCTGCTGACATGCTGACCAAGTCCCTGCCTCGAGCCAAGGTTGAGGAATTCCGGTCTATGATGGGTTTGGAGTGACACTGGGTCCAGGGGGAGTTTCAGAGGTGCAACATCAAGGGGGAGTGTTAAACTTTGTGTTTTGGTGATGTTCCACCTTATCTATTCTATCTTTTGACTTCATAAACGGACTCTGTAGACACTCAGCTTCCAGTAACACTTTTCCCCTTTGCTCTAGCTTCAGTATTTAGTGCTCCACCCAATGCAGGGTGGACTTGTGTTTCATTTCGCTTTTCTTCGCTTATTGCCGAGCCTTCAGCGCT
This sequence comes from Cerrena zonata, assembly GCA_038087015.1. Lineage (NCBI taxonomy): Eukaryota > Fungi > Basidiomycota > Agaricomycetes > Polyporales > Cerrenaceae > Cerrena > Cerrena zonata. The sequence continues at coordinate 674,388 of JASBNA010000018.1, forward strand.
TAACTCGGCTATAGCCGAGTTCTCCTTCCTATCTAGTATGCCTGGTCGCTTTCAGGGCTCTCTAACTGCTCTCATTGTGTTCCAGGCAAGTATTGTAATTCCCTCTCAACAAACTGCTCTCATTGTGTTCCAGAGCATTTGTGTGTCCCCCAGGTCAATCTATTCCCTGGTTTAAGTCACCCTTTAACAGAGGCAGGTAGCAAAGGAGAGTGAGGTGCAGGGCCTGGAGAAGGCAAGGGAGAGTTGGAAGCGACATGAGGGGCAGCAGCAGCAGGGAGGCCAGAGGGACAAGACTGGATGTGAGAGCGCTGTGGACGTCTTTGGGCAAGCGGTCTGTTGTCCTGAGGCTCTGGGAGTGCAGGGGCGATGTCAGGAGCGAGTGGAAGAGCTGGATGCGGTGGGACAGCAGGGTTATTCTGCTCAGGAGCCGGTTGCAAGGGAGGCTCAAGAACCTCCCCCCCAGAATGAGACACTGGCACATCATCATCCGAGAACCAAGGCATCACAGAGGAAGCAGGATGGGATGCTTGGCAGTAGTGTGGTTTAGTAGCAGTTCATCATCCTCAGACTCACTCTTAACCTCTGCAGCAAGCTTTACTTTGACAGAAGACTTGGTCTTACTAGGGGCAGGTTCTTCAGCCTTTAGCAGAAGCTCATCCTCAGACTCTTCCTCCTCTTCTTTAAGCTGAGATATATCCATCTTGACATCCTCAGACTTATCCGCTTTGACAGCCTCAAACTTAGGAACATGAAACTTGCATATGCTGGTCTGGATAGTAAACTGTCTGACCCCTCAAGAGATTCGGGACAAGATGCTGGATCCCAAGTCTACCTTCCAGCAGCGTATTATTGAATATCTTGAGAGTGTCCATATGGGAGAGTTCACCACGGGTACCATGGCAGATGTAGAGGCACGACTAGACAAGGAGAAGCAGCGCAAGGGCTATGTGCCTGCTACAGAGACTTTGCCCACTGCCCCACCCAAAAAGACATGCAAGACCCAGTGTGGAGAGTGTGAGAACTGTTCAAAGATCATAGCTTGGTGGAAAATGTACCAGTATACTGTAGATGAGTTGTATCTTTCCAACAGACATAGCTGCCACAAAGGATGTATGAACAACAAGTATGGCACATGCAAAGGCCGCTTTCCTCGTCCACTCTTCACTATGACCACTGTTGATCCAGAGTCTGGAGCAATTAATATGAAAAAGGGTGAGTTATGGATGAACTGGTTTACAACCCTAGTCACCTATCTTCTTCGGTGCAATACTGATATCACAAGCCTGCTGTCAGGTACTGCTATCAAATCAGTGGTGGCCTATGTGACTGACTATATTACTAAGACGCCACTCAAGACATATACAGTGTTCCATGCTGTGCGCAATATGTTTAGCAAACTCAATGATGAGGACAGAGATGTCAATGAGGATAGTAGAAGCAAGGCAAGGTCTGGCTTTGTCAAGATTGTCAATGCGTTGACTGCTCAAAGTGAGATTGGTGCCCCAATGGCTGCTTTGTATCTGCTCAAAAACCCAGATCACTATACTCAAGTTTACTGAGCGGCAGGAGGAAATCATAAAGTTCTTCCACATCCGCTATGAATGTAATGATGCCAGAGATGACTTTTCAGCCCAAAGGAAGGCTGGCAAGGCTGATCTGCCTATGCCCTTTGGACTTAGTGATGACATGCAGGACCAGTTGGATCATGGTGACAATCTGGACAGGACACTAGAGGATCCCTTGGCTGGCTCAATGTTTCTCTATCAAGATGAGGATGATGAGGATGAGGTAGTGGATGCAAATGTTGCCAGATGTGCAGATGCAGCAGGCTGAGAACATGATGGCAACTGCTGGTACTTCCAATAGTCTGACTGTGCCCTTGCAGGTGGATGTGGAGGTGCAGGATGGGAATAGCCTCAGCAGCAGTGCTTGGAAGGCCCTTTTTGTTAAACTTCATGTTTTGGTGATGTTCCACCCTATCTATTCTATCCTTTGACTTCTTCACAAACAGACCCTGTAGATACTCAGCTTCCTGTAGCACTTTTCCCCTTTGCTCTAGCTTCAGCATTTAGTGCTCCACCTAATGCAGAGTGGACTTGTGTTTCATTTTGCCTTTCTTTGCTTATTGTGAAGCTTTCAGCACTTAACTCAGCTTTTGCAGGCCTTCATCACTGAGGACATCAACCAGAAGTGCAGGGTTGAGTCTGGCAACTCCTCTGTTGCCTCTGCCCTCTCTGCAAGCGTTGTTTCGACCGCTGTCTGCGCATTCTGCTCGCTCCCGGCCATTCCATCGATTCCTGCTTCCGCTTTCGTGAGGCCAAGGCTTCTGCATCGAAGGAGGCCCAGGAGAAGCGTCAGAAGCGTCAGGAAGGTGGCAGAAAGCGTCCCCAGAAGGCCAACATCGCCCAGGACCAGCAGACACCCTCTGCTTCGGTCCAGGAGGTCCAGGAGTTTGCTAGCAGTGCAAGTGCTTCCTCTGACCCCTCCTTGCTCTTAGAGATTCACCCCTAGATGTTGTTGCTGATGCTTTGTGGACTGCAGACACAGGGGCTACTTCTCATATGACCCCCATTGTCACTGGCTTTGCAATTACAAGCCCTTTCGCACTCCCATTCGCCTTGCCAACAACACCATCATCTTCAGTGCTGGAGTGGGGTCTTGTATGCTTTACACTGTGTTCTGAGGGGTCGAGATTGCGTCCTGTAGAGTTTAGTCGCATTCTGTACATCCCAATATTGAAAACCAACCTCCTCTCTATCCTATATCTCATTAGAATACATTCCTTTCATATGCACATTTACAATAACTGAATGGACTTCAAACTGCATAGGCAGCCCGCATTTTTTGCTCCCATTGACTCCAACAATATCGCTTTCCTTGCTGGAGATGTCATCCCTCTCAGCTCCTTTGAAAATGCTGCCCTTGCCTCCACTCTGCCTCTCAGCCTATCCTTCTGGCATTGTTGACTAGCTCACCACAACATTGACGGTGTTAAAGCTTTTTCTTATCTACCAGAAACTGGCCACTGGAATCACCATCCACTCTGAGGATGTTCCTGACCCCATCTGCGAGCCTTGTCTAGCCGGCAAGATGCATGCCAATCCCTTCCCCTCGTTGACCACAGAGCTCTCTTCTGCTTGTGAAGTTGTCCATTCTGACCTCCATAGTCCCCTAGATGTCCAGACCTTTGGTGATTATCGCTATTGGGTCACCTACATTGATGGGAAGTATAAGTACCAGGTCTCAGCAGTTTTCCATTTCAAGCTCTACCATGCCTATGTGCACAACAAAGGCCTCCAGATTGGTACTCTGCAAGATGATAAAGGTAGTGAGTACATGTTCAAGGAGATGGACCAGTACTGCATTGACCATGGCATTGTCAGGTGCCATACAACCTGGAATTGACCTCAGCAGAATGGAGTTGCTGAATGCTTCAATCGGCTCCTTTCTGAACGCATTACATGCATGCTTTCAGAATCGAATCTGCTGCATCAGTTCTGGGGTGAGACACTCCATTCCTTTGTCTACATCATTAACTGCTGCTCAACTTCCTCCCTTCGCGGTCTTACGCCCTTTGAGGGATTCCATGGCAAGAAACCGGACCTTTCTCATCTGAGGGTGTTTGGGTGCACTGCGTATGTTCATGTGCAGAAGGACAAGCATGTGGCTCTAGGGCCTCACATGGAGAAATGTGTGTTTATTGGCTACCCGGATGGTTACAAGGGCTGGAAGTTCTACAATCTGACAATGAGGAAGGTAGTTATCTCAGAGCATGCTGAATTTGATGAACACTTCTACCCAGGTCTCAAAAAGTCAATTTCTTCACCCCTGCCCTCCCAAGCTGTCTCTGACACTCCTGCATCATCCACTTCATCCCATCCTGCTTCCTCTGTGATGCCTTGGTTCTCGGATGATGATGTGCCAGTGTCTCATTCTGGGGGGGAGGTTCTTGAGCCTCCCTTGCAACCGGCTCCTGAGCAGAATAACCCTGCTGTCCCACCGCATCCAGCTCTTCCACTCGCTCCTGACATCGCCCCTGCACTCCCAGAGCCTCAGGACAACAGACCGCTTGCCCAAAGACGTCCACAGCGCTCTCACATCCAGTCTTGTCCCTCTGGCCTCCCTGCTGCTGCTGCCCCTCATGTCGCTTCCAACTCTCCCTTGCCTTCTCCAGGCCCTGCACCTCACTCTCCTTTGCTACCTGCCTCACCAGAGCCTCAGGATCCACCTCCTGCACGTCGCACAGGCAGATTAAATGCAGGCAAGCCCCCTGGTGACTGGTGGAAACTTCGCTCTCCATCTCCTGCTGACACTGATTCTGAGCCTGAGGATGATGATCCTGAGATCGCATTTGCTGCCTCCAGCGGTGATGCTGATCCTTTGTCCTTTGTAGAGGCTATGAAGCGTCCTGAGGCCTCTCAGTGGTGTGAAGCAGCACTCACAGAATTCAACAATCTCGTCGCAAATGGCACTTGGGAGACTTGTCCTCTTCCTGCTGGAAAGCAAGCTATTGGGTGCAAATGGGTGTTCAACACAAAGCCGCATGCAGACGGCTCCCTGGAGCGGTACAAGGCCAGACTCGTCGCCAAGGGCTATAACCAATGCCCTTGGTATGACTATGTCGAAACCTTTGCCCCCACAGTGCGGATGGCAACAATTAGGATGGTTTTGGCTCTTGCTGCCACTGAGGACCTTGAGCTGCACTCTCTGGACATTTCTCAGGCATTCATCAACGGTGATTTGGACACTGAGATCTACATGCAGCAGCCTGAGGGCTTCCAGAGCGGTGGTGAGGGCCATGTCCTTCGCCTTGTCAAGGCCTTGTATGGTCTCAAACAGGCAGGTCGACTCTGGAACCAGAAACTCCATTCTACCCTTGATTCCCTTGGTTTTGCACGTCTCAAGTCAGATTCCTCTGTCTATGTCTATGCCAAGGACGAGGTGCGCATCATCATCCCCATTTTCATCGACGATATCACCATTGCTGCAACATCTAAGGCCTCTATCGACCAGACTGTCCAGGACCTCCAGAAGCCCTTCAAACTTCAAGATTTGGGTCCCACCAGCTACCTCCTAGGCATTGAGATCACCAGGGATCGTCCAAACCGTTCACTTTTACTCTCCCAGCATCAGTACATCATCAACATGCTTGACCGCTTTCGTTTCAGTGAGTGCAACCCCATCTCTACTCCCATGGAGCCTGGACTATGTCTCTCACCTGATCTGGGTGCTCAAACACCTCAGGAAAGTGCAGAGATGACCGCTTTGCCCTACATCAATGCTGTGGATGCTCTGATGTATCTGGCCACCTGTACTCATCCAGACATTGCCTACACTGTCTCCCAGCTTGCTCACTTTAACTCTAATCCAGGGAGGGCACACTGGCAGGCTATAAAGTACCTCTTTTGCTATCTGAAGGGCACCATGGATCTTCGCCTCACCTACAGGCCTGGAGATTGCTCTGAGCTTTTTCAGGTCTACTCTGATGCTGACCATGCTGGTGAGAAGCCCAAGATGCTATCTGATCAAGATTGGCTCTGGAGTGGTTGACTGGTCCTCTAAGCTGCAGCCCATAGTTGCTTTATTGACCACAGAGGCTGAGTACATTGCTGCATGTGAGGCTGGCAAGGAAATCCTCTGGATGCATCACCTGCTTGATGAACTTGGCTACTCCCTTCCATCTTCCTCCACCCTCTTCATCGACAACCTCAGTGCTGTCAGTATTGCCAAAAACCCTGAGCACCATGGTTGAATGAAACACCTTGACTTGCGCTACCACTGGCTGAAGGACACTGTTGAAAGCAGTCTCATTGCGCCTACACACCTTGCTGGAGTGCTGATGCCTGCTAACATGCTGACCAAGTCCCTGCCTTGAGCCAAGGTTGAGGAATTCCGGTCTATGATGGGTTTGGAGTGACACTGGGTCCAGGGGGAATTTCAGAGGTGCAACATCAAGGGGGAGTGTTAAACTTCGTATTTTGGTGATGTTCCACCTTATCTATTCTATCTTTTGACTTCATAAACAGACTCTGTAGACACTCAGCTTCCAGTAGCACTTTTCCCCTTCGCTCTAGCTTCAGTATTTAGTGCTCCACCCAATGCAGGGTAGACTTGTGTTTCATTTCACTTTTCTTCGCTTATTGCCGAGCCTTCAACGCTTAACTTGGCTATAGCTGAGTTCTCCTTCCTATCTAGTATGTCTGGTCGCTTTCAGGGCTCTCTAACTGCTCTCATTGTGTTCCAGGCAAGTATTGTAATTCCCTCTCAATAAACTGCTCTCATTGTGTTCCAGAGCATTTGTGTGCCCCCCAGGTCGATCTATTCCCTGGTTTGAGTCACCCTTTAACAAAAATAGTGAACTATACCTAACAGCCCAAGTCTCACTGCAACAATCTACTTTGTACTTTGTCAAGTCTTCTCTACTTTTACTTCACCATGTCTCCACACTCCGCTCAACTCAATGCCAGTCTATGGTCTCATGGACAAGCTCATATGCTCGTTAATGGGCAATAGGTTCCTGCTGGACCAGGATCCATGCCTAACATGATAGCAAGCATGAAGTTTCACTGCCTCTTTATAGCGTGATGATATTAATACATTAATAACAGTCATACCCTCCCCCCAGTGGTCCTACCACTCCTGCTATAGGGAGTACCCATGCCCCTTCACTGGTATGTTTAATTTGAATGTTTGTTAGTTTTTCCTTACTCATTACATCGCTTCAGATGCCATTTCCAGTCTATACTCCAGCCTATCTCCATCCTGTAAGTATCTATATCACCTACTGTGTATTAGTATACTAATCATCTGTATATCTCAGTCAGGCTTAAACTGCTGATGCCGGGCCATCACATGTTGCTTCTTCTTCCTCCCCTCTAATCAATCCTGCCCTTCTACCATTACCTCCCATGAAACTGGAGGAAACAGCTGGTATTCTTGGCCATCTACCCACCTCAAAAGTTGCAGGTGCACGTCAGGCTGTCGATGTTGAACCCATGCTGTCGCTCAAACAAAAGCAAGGGTGAATGGCTGGTGCGACCAATTATACTGAGGATGAAGTCTATCAACTTCTTCTGCTTGCATATGAGAAACTGCCGGTTGGGGCCAAGAGGTGAGCTCTTATTAGTGGACGGTATCACTCATGAGCAAGTACATCTGGATTCACTGCTCGAAATGATAAAGTGATCAAAAATAAATTCAAACAGGTATGAATCTCCATCTCAATGCATGGATATATACTCACATACATATCAGCTTGTGAAGACGACTAAACCGACTGGGGTAGGTAAATGTCCACCTTACATTCAGTATGTAAAGGAAATCAATAGCTTGATTCTCAAGAAAGCTGGCATGCATGAGCTGGATGATGATGAGATTGCTGATGTAATCTCTATCAACAGTGATAGTGATGCTAGTTCTGAGTCGAGCAGTGATGAGTCTGGTCATCTCTCTCATCCTGCATCTCGTCCTACCTCTCAACTCCACATGTCCTCCCAGAAACCACTAATAGCACGTGCTGTTAAAGTTGACCAGGGGCTTCCACTGGGCCAAAAACCAGATTCTAGGCCCAACAAAAAGATGGAAAATCGGTCATAAAATGTAATGATTTTTAAGCAACTTTTCTAGCCAAAAAAATGAAATGAAATTCAAAGTTCTTACAACATTTTGTAAATACAAGAATTCAACAAAAATTTGAGGAGATATGAAGCATAAAACTATGAAATTCCACTCATAACACAGTTTTTCTATCCCAAGAACTTAAAGTTTTATATTTATTTTTTGAATACATAGAATGTTGTAAGAACTTTGACTTTTATTTTATTTTATTGGCTGGAAAAGTTGCTTGAAAATTATTACATTTTATGACCGATTTTCTACCTTTCTATTAGGCCTAAAATTAGATTTCTGGCCTAGTGTTCCTTCTGTCAATGCACCTGCCCGATGTCCTCATGTGGGTGCCGGTCTTAAAGTTCTCTCACAAATCTCGCAGAGCTTCACACCTGCTGCTCAGGCTGCTAGAGAGCAGGCTCGTTCTGAACGATCCCTTCAAATGATGCAACTCATCACACTCAATGATCAGCTCTGTGACTTGAACACCACAAATGCTAACCTACAGAATCAACTTACCCTCTCTGAATATGCCTGTGAGGCTGCCGAAAGACGTGCTGACTGGGCAGAACAGCGTCTTGAGGTGATGCAGATGATGCAGACATTTGAAGGTTGTAGTTGTCACATTAGACCACATATCAATTTGCCCTATAGCCGCCACTATTTTCCACTCACTTGCCAATGTCAATGACAGCTCTCTCTCTCTCCCTCACCTCGCTATAACCAAGATTCCCAATACAATATAACTTATCGGGATGGAGGCTGTGCTGTCTATTTTGCAACACCAGAGGAGGCCAATAACCTGTTCCTGGATCGCAACCTCAGCCCAACAACCTGTATTGAACGTTTTTCACTTACTCCTGTCCATCAACCCCATCATCGCCATGATCATTGCTCTCCTGATGTTATTCATCCCTATGGTGATGTAGACCCCTCTCGTAGTCATTTATCTACACCTCACCATGGCCAGTCTGTTGTGTTAACTCCAGTCTGTACTGCTGCTGTAGGCTTGTATCAACTACAGGGGCATTACTAGATGTGGTAGTTACACATTAATATACTCTGGTACTACATGGAAAGCAGAGACCCAATCCCGTTTTCTCTGTTCAGCAAATAACATACCTTCAAACCCATCCCAGACCTCTGACTGATGCCCCTCACACCAAATAGGTATATACACAGATGCTATTTGGTTGATATCAACACATCTAGTATGAAGTTGATGCAATTGTGCACAAGTTTCAATAATATCTGCACAATATCCCTGGTGAGCAATGTCAAGGAGATATGGAGATGACCGAATGATCCTTAAATACATTGCATTCCCCATTCAGCAGTTTGACAATATGAAAGTAGTTGTCGATCAAAGGCAAGTAATTGGTCAAGTTTCCATATATCACCAGGTAGCCTCTGACCAGCTTTGATGGGTGCACAGATATGATTCTCGATAGCAGATGTACTGTGGGGGAAAGCTGTATCAGCCACAAGGTAATACCCATCAGGTGTGCAATCCCTGAGCTGGTCATATATTGGCATGACAATGCGTGAATTATGCTATGAGCCGGAACAGTTGAAATGACCTCCAATGAGTGTTTCTGTATTCATATCAAGGTCAGCCAGAAGTACAGAATTAGCAATTAATATAGCATATATTGTACCTTGAGCTCCAAATACAAACACAGAACTAACAAAGTGACCATGAAGCCACCCATTATAAGTGGCATTCTCAACTTTGATATCATCACACTTGACATGGAAGATTGAGGCCATCAATACTTCCAAAAGCACCCTGAAGGAGACTGTGGTGGGATATCACAATCTCCGAGAGCTTTTCAAATTCGTTGTACTTGGTAACTTGGTCTGGCCAGGAGATGTTAGCTTGAGGGATATCCTTGAGTGTTTTAAGGAGAATGCGAAGTGAAAATGCAATGTAGCGATTAACAGTTGAAGGGATAAGTGCAAATATTTGTTGAAGAGTAATCTTGTGCATTATCAAAGAAAGCCAATAAAGTACAAGGCCGAGGCCTCCCGCTGCATCAAGAAATTGACAATGGGGGCGTGAGACACCAGCTAAGGAAATATTGGTGTGGTCAATTGTTGATTTTTCCCAACGTTGTTTGAACCCTGAACTTAATATGAGTTCAAAGGTTCTGATGTCGATCTCCATTGTGACAATGTATGCTCGATCATTATGACCCTCTTGGAGTATTTGCCATGATGTAGCGGTATGTGGATTAGGCAGAAGATCAGGACGGCAAAGATAGCTTTGGTGTTGAGCTTTGGTGTGGAGCTCGAGCATCCACTCAAGCTTGATGCACTTCAACTGATCCAACGGTGATGAGAGTGGCAGCAAAGAGATAAGTATCCTCCAGCTCGTCTTCTCTCTTATCTTCCTCATCCAGCTGCCTCATTAGCTTGACTTGAAGGTTACGAGGGCTATTGGCCATTGGTATATATAAACAAACAGTGTGATCACAAGCCTCTAGCACTGTGACTCTAAAGAGATGACTATATGCATACTGGCAGCTGTCTTTTGAATATCCGCTCTACTTCACAAATAATAATTTCACATTCAGCGGGGGAATAAAATTTACCAGAGGCCCTAAATATATATTCAAGCGCCGTTTTTTTACTAACTACTCTCTCCAGATCCTACAGAAAGGCAGCCATTCACAGTTTTAAACTGCATATTTTATATAAAGATCTTTTTAATTCTTGTATCTACAAAATGCTGTTAGATCTTTGAATTTTATTGTGTTTTTTTGACTGAAAAAGTTACTTGAAAATCATTATGTTTTATAACTGATTTTTCACTTGGGAAATAGGCCAATGCTGGCAAAACATGATTCCTTCAGTGACCTTTTTATCTCTGAAAATATCTATATTAGTTAATAGCCTAGACAGTAGTTATAGACAAAATAAACCATAATATTGCTCTTAAGACATGATCATTATTTGCTAATAATAATCCCACCTTGAGAGGAGGCATATCCATTTGAGACTAAGGATGCCATTATAGAAAGGTAGTCTCTTGCAATAGCAGCCTACACTAGATATCAGATTATATTCAACTAAGAAAAAGCACAAAAAATAGGAAAAAAATCCTTCAAGATAATATCCAGATTACTCACACCTCACTAGTGAACTACAGGCATACCTTTGAGGAGAAATTCTGTTAAGTTAAGATAGTTGTTGAATTCTTTGAGCTATAACTTGAGTAGATTGAAAGACAGGATATGTCTTTCATCTTCAGACTCATCATTATCAGATACCTTATATACTAACTTGGCCTTCTTAGTTGGCTACTTATACACTGTTAATACAGTCTAAGTCTTTTTGTTGTAGATATATTTGTAATATTTTATATACTAGAGAAAGAGAGGTCAAGATATATCATCTGTTTTTTAATAGAGAAATACTTATAATAGATTCCATTAAGGTATATGCTTCTTTCTATAAATGAGCATCTTTTCTCTTTGGATAAAAAGCTGACATTACAACTGAGTGTCAGAAGCATTATTAAGTGGAAAGATTGGTAATAACATATAAATTGATGCTACATATATATCAGAGTTATCTGTCCAATCATAATACTCTGCTATCTTATCAAGGCCCATCTAAAGAGCAATAATAAAATGAGAATATCTTATCTTCTCTACTTGAGCTGACCAGAGTCTATGAAGATATTTCAAGGCAGGAATAATAACATAAAGATATGACTTGATCTCCTGCACTTTTATCTAAGACTAAGTTTTATGCTAATATATTAGCTTAAGCTTTTTATAATTATTTGGATCATATAATTTCTCAGTTAGTTTGCAGTGGTAAACTGAATATGTAGATTTAGTGATAAGAGAGGTAGGTTTATTTCTTAAACTATGAATTATAGTGATGTATTTTATAGCTAACTGAGACAAAGAGAAGAGATATTGCTATCTTGAGAATTAGATCAAAGCTGAGAATGTGAATTGATAATGGAAATAATATCTTGAATATGGATGTCAATAGGGTGCATGCAGTTAATAGTCAATAGAATGTATATGACTAATGATTGATCAAAACTCTAATTTGAGTCTGAGCTTAATGACTTACAAAGGCCAGTCTGAGATCAAAATCTATCCAATAAGACCTTATAAGCTATACAGAAGGCTGGGCTTGGTCAGGCCTATAGTAGATCAGGCTTGAAGGTTTGAAGGTTTGAAAAGCCCAAGCATTAGCCTGCAGATCACTATCCTAAATATCACTTTTCAGATTTATCAAGTAGAAATTACAGGTTTGATCAAATAATAATACTATGATAGTGGAGGGTAAGAGATAGGAACAAATGAAAAGCACCAGTAAAAAGAGCTTTAAAAAATAAAGCATGGTAGCAACAGAAAGGAGGTGATTTGGATAGAAACTGGGAAAGATATAGGGCCAACAAGATATGTTTTATGGGAAAAAGCAGAATATGGGATGTTTTTGAGCCTTATTTGGGGTGTTGTAGATACCAGTAGATAGAGCTCAAAAAATGGAGTATGGTAGCAAAGAAGAGCATGTGATTTGGATAGAAACTGGGGGAGCTATTGGGAAAAGAACATATGGGATGTATATTTTGATAGAACACTGCTATATATGGTATATTTCCGACATTACATAAGTGAAAATATAGGGTATGTTGTCAGATTTCACTTTGCCAATGAGCGCTTAACACCAGCTATTATATAATCACATCAGTCCATATATGGATGTATTACAAACAAATATAGATAGATAATGACATAGTTAACTAAGCGCTCTGGGCATTATTCATTAGGTGCCTAGTTAACTATGTCATTATTTATTTATATTTGATTGTAATGCACCTATATATGGACTGATATACTTATATAATAGCTGATATTAAGCGCCTATAGGCAAAGTGAAATTTGAGAATATAAGTTATGTCCTTGCTTATGTAATGCAGAAAACATACCATATATGGTAGTGTTCTGCCGAAATATATCCTCCATATGTTCTTTTCCTATAGCTTCCCCAGTTTTTATCCAAACCACATGCTTCCTTTTGCTACCAGGCTCCATTTTCAGAGCTCTATCCAATGGTACTCATATTACCCCAAATAAGGTTCAAAAACATCCCATATTCTGCCTTTTCCCATAAAACATATATTGTTTATCCTATATCTCTCCCAGTTTCTATCCAAATTACCTACTTTCTTTTGCTAATAGCCTCCTTTTCTCAACCTCTATCTATTGAGACTTTCTATATAATCATCAAGTGACCTCACATTGCTACTGCCACATTCACACTATTATCTAAGCAAATAAGTACAAATTTGATTTGATCATTATTTAATCTCTCTCTCCCCTCATATCATTTGTTCAAGTGCAGATATTACTTGCACTTAGATAGTTACACTATTTTTTTCTATCCAAGACTGCATGTCTTAAGAAAAAAAATAGCCTTATGCCAACTCCTGGCAGATCTATTTGAGGTGAGTCAGTTTTACATATCTGTCAAGTTATGCAGTGTCTATATAGAGATATTACATAAGCAAGCACAGCCAAATTATGATGTTGTGAGCTAGGCATCTTAGGACACAACACTTAGAGACCTTGTTCACTACATCTGTTTTGGCTTATTGCATATAGACTAATATGCTTACATAATAGCTAAAATAAGCACCCCCTGCAAATTGAAATTTGAGAACAAGGTATGTTTTGATTATGTAATGCAGAGAACATACCATATATAGCAATTCTCTATCAAAATATAGACTTATATATTATTTTCCCTATAGCTCTCCTAATTTCTATCCAAACTATATACTTCTTGTAGCTACCAGGTATCATTTTCTGAGCTCTATCTGATGGTATATACACCACTTCCAATAATATTGAAAGTGAGTCTCTGTTTTACTTTTTCTCTAAAAACATATATTGTTTAACATATCTTTCTGTCAATTCTGATCAGATCATCTTTTTTCTACTTCTACTATGCTCTATTTCTTAGGCTCTACTCATAAACATTATTTATACAACAATTGAGTGAGGTTAGTGTGCTATAATTTCACATCTTTGCAATTACCAGAGCTTATAGGGCCAACCCCACTCTAGGGTTTAACAAGTACCCAGTTTTCCCACACTTAACCTAAATCTCAATTTTGCTTATATCTCAATATCCTCTCTATCAACTCATTTTGCTCTTAGAAGTTGACTTATAGTATAAACTTTGAGTTGTTCTATAGTCAAGTTTTGAGAGCAAAAGATGCAGTGGTTGTGAAGATATGAGATAAACAAAATTACCTCTAAACCCTAGACTAGGGCTAGGTAGTGGTTTCATGTTACGGTACAAGCGCCCCAGCAAAGTTCAGACAAGAAAAACAATACCTTCGTACCTCAAAAATCGTAATTTTTTGACTATAAAAAATCAAAAAAGATTCAGAATTGTTATAAAATCTTCTATAGCTAAAATTTGTGTAGAGATTCTGAATTCTATGTTTCATAAAATTCTCTAACACCTCACCTATCAGGCAATTAGCTTACTAATTTATTTTTAACTACCTTAGTAACTCACTGACAGTCTGATATAACTGATAAGCTACCTTTTAGATAAGTCTTAGGGTTACTTTCTACCATATTGCTTCTTCTATGCTTTACCTTGAACATTTCACACCCTGCCTTACCCATTAGGCACTCAACTCTAGGGTTTTCCTAGGATCTCCCTGAGAGAGAAAGAATAACACTTATAACTCTAACTAAGGGTTGAGCATTTCATGTATATAAAGGTCAGTCTTAGAGCACGAGGTTCAAATACTGGCTAGGTTCAATCACTCAAATCTCTAGCTTAATCTCAAGATCCCTCTATATTCTGAACAGTGTCTGACAGTATCTGTCTACCTCCTCTCTCACTACACCTACCTCTTTGAGGGCACAGAGAAGAGACTTCTTTTTAATTTCTTCACTGATGAAGGTTCTGTGACCAAGGCAAAATGCCACACCTGCTAGTATTTTTTTATCTCTTTATATATTTTTTGTATGACTCTATTCGATTATGACTCAATAAATTTAATCTGAGTTTAACTGCAAAAAAAGGGTAGAAATCTAAGTACTGAAGTACTGATAATCCCTGATCAATCTGATGCAATACAAAAATAAACCACTGCCTCTCTAGCAGCCAGAATGATAGCTACTGTTTCCTTTGAGTCTTCATAGTTGATATGTATGCCATCTGAGTAGCCGGAATGGAATGTGAGAGCATTCCCTAGTTCATAAAAGTTGAATACTCCATCACCAGCTTTATAAATGTTGGGGTATTTTTCTTAGATCAGTTTTCTGACACTGGAATAAAATCAGTTAACCTATCAGAAACATATAAATGAAGAGTGCATATCTATCTGTGGTCTTAAAGTGAGATGATAGCAAGGGACATAAGGTTTCTTCTATCTTGGGAATGACTAGCTTTCCTAACAGTGGATCATAGCCTAAATTTTAGGCTTTATAAAAGTAAGATAAAAGTTTATAAAAACTCTCTTATAAAATATAATTTTTAGCACCCAAAAATTATCAAAAAATATATAATTTGAGCAGAATTTGATAACTTATAAAAACCTATACAAATTCTGTCTTTTATATTCAATTTTCAAACTTTAAAAATGTTAAATTTCTATTTATTTTCTGTTAGAGAAAATCACACTATGCAAAATTTAAATTTTTGATACATTTTTATTTTTTTCAAAATCCTAATATAATTGTATATATCAAAATAAAGTTTTATGAATATAAAAGCTAAAGAAAAGACATAGATAACTGTTCTTAGTAAATCTTGGTCTCTATCAGTCATACTATCTAATATATATAGTTGGATATGCAATACTAATTATTCTGCCAAATTATCAGTTTAAATTTCAAATCATCTTTGAAAAAATAAATATATATCAAAATTTTGAATTTTGTAAAGTAAACTTTTCTCTAATAAAAAATATATTAAAATTGAGCTTTTGTGAACTGTAAAAATTGAATAAAAAAGTATAAATTTGCACAGGTTTTTATGATTCATCAAATTCTGTTAAAATTTTGTATTTTTTTGATAATTTTTGGGTGCTGAAAATCATATTTTGTAAGAGAGTTTTAATAAAATTTTACCTTGCCTTTATGAAGCCCAACATTTGAGCTATGATTTAGTATAAGGTACCTATAAGAGAGTGGAAGGCCTTAGTCGATTCTACATCTTGATTTTTAGAGTTCCCAATAAGGAATATATCTTTGCTATATTTTGACTATCCACTTACATGGAAGGTGGAGGACATCTTGATGTCTGAGCAGACAACTTTGTATACTGGGTTTCCTCCAGCAGTGGGTTTAGTATCTATGAATCCCTTAAATGACACTTTTAGGATCCTCTGCATGTCTGCATTGATGACATTGTCATATCTGGTGACAACATACTCAGGCAGCTCATGTATATTGCTGGATATGAGGACCAGGAATCATCTTTCATTGGGCATATATGGAAGCTCAGTTATACTCAGATTTGGGAACTGGCACTCTGTCAGAACTGCCTCTATATCTTGGTCCCTGCCTGACCATGTCAAGTATAAGTGGATGTTGTGCTGAATGTGATAGATAACTACCAGAAAAAAAAACAGAACCACTTTAGTTATCTACCATTTAATAAAATAAGACAAGTACATATCTGTGTTGAAGTCAAGTGTATCTTGCAGAGTAATACTCTTTTTGGCCAGTTCTTCCAACCATTTCTTCTAGCATTTCAACTGTTTTGCTGCTGATTGTGTTCTCTTCTTTCACTGTTTGTCTAAAAAACATAAACTAAAATTAGCAAGAATATCATAATAAAATAAATTTAATGTATGTCTCGTTTGATTGTATTTCCTCTAATTTAAACTTATATTTTGAAGGTCTCTCAGATATTGAGGCCTTTTACAAGGCATAATGACTGAAAAAAAAGAAGAAAAAAACCTAACAATTAGCTGCAATCTAATATTATAGAGATAATTTTACAAAAATAGTGAGTCAACATTATGTAAGTTAGGAACACTAGATATAATATAGAATTCTTAAGTATAAAAGAGCAAGAAAAGATTTGAGAGAACATCCCAGCTTTTTTACTAGACTTTGCACTTTAAAAAATCAAAAAAGATTCAGAATAGTTGCAAAATCTTTTGCAGTTAAAAAAGATAAAAAGATTCAGAATCTTTAGTCTCATAAAATTCTCTATCACTGAACAAACTAGTCTATCAGCCTATGAATCAACTTATTAACTTGGTAACTTACTTACTAACAGTCTAATATGGTTATAAGTCAACTAGTAAGTAGGTCAATAGGCCTATAGATTAAGTGATAGAAGTTTTTCTGAGACCATAGATTCTGAATCTTTTTATCTTTTTTAACTGCAAAAGATTTTGCAACTATTCTGAATCTTTTTTGATTTTTTAAAGTGCAAAGTCTAGTAAAAAAGCTGGGATGTTCTCTCAAATCTTTTCTTGCTCTTTTATACTTAAAAATTCTATATTATACCTAGTGCCAAAATAGTAGTAACAATAGCTGCCGAGCCCCTTGAGCTACCACTATTGCAAGTCCACTAGCAATCACTATGATAAATGCAGCAGTGGTCAAGAGACCATGAGCTGTATTGAAACACCATGCTTCACCAATACATAAAGAATATAATACAAAGATAGATAAATGATATATACCAGGTGCAAGATGTAATCATCATGCTCTTAATCTAGTTAAGATAGCCTCTTGCTGTCTTCATTCCATTCAGACATTAACCATTGGATAAACAGGTTGGTATAAGATAAGTCCTGGACTTGATGAAAGAAACAACCAATAACAAGGTGTTGAAGACAGTGGATGATGAATAGTAGTTAGCATTAGGAGCATCAATTATTGGGAGGGCAAATAACACCAATAGTCTTGAGAATGATAGCAATGGTCTTGAGAATAACAGATATGGTTTTGGATATGAGAGTTATTGACAATGGCAGAGTAGTAAGTGTTAGAAATGCTAGCTACAGAGAGAACATCACAAAGATAGCAGATGTTAGAAATGTCAACTACAGAGATAGATGTAGAGAAGGGAGAAGTGACACTCCCCTCTCTTATTGAGCCAACATCCTTATATTAGCATTACATGAGGTAAGACCTCAAGCAATGCAACGTGGCAACTCCAAGTTCCAGGATGCATTTGATTGATGTATTTGATTACATTTGATCATGTTTGGTAGATTCATGGTATTCTCTTGAGCTGAATTGAGGAGAATAGTAGGTATTAGAAATGCTTACTACAGAAAACCATCCAACAATGAAGTCTAGCAAGATGAAATTGAATGAGGGACATTTGAACAAAATCAAACAGAATAGTAGGCATTAGAAATATCTACTATATTGAGTTCACTGATATTGAGAAGAACTAGAGTAAGAATAAGAAGAACGAGGGAGAAAATGAAAAGAATGAGAAAAATAGCAGGCATTATAAACACTGACTACAAGAAGCTAATGAGAAGAAGATTGAGGAGGTAGAGTCAAACAATATCAGAAACAATGATGACGAGCAGAATAGTTGGTGTTAGAAACACTGACTACAAGAGGCCTAAGAAATTGAGAAAAACAAGAGTAAGAGTAAGAAGGATGAGGTAGAGAAGATGGAAGAGAGACCAAGAAGACTAAGAGAGAGTTCAATAAAACAGAGTCCAACAATGGTGAGAAGAATAGTAGGCATTAGAAACACCTACTATATAGAGTCCAATAACAGTGAGAAGAGAGCGAGAAGAGCATAAATGAGATTAAGATTGAGTCCAACAGTGGTAAGAAGAATAGTTAACATTAGAAACATAACTATAAGAGGCTATCAACATTGAGGGAGATGACAGGGTGAAGAACAAGGCAGATTGAGAAGGCAGAGTCCAACAAGAACAAGTCCAATGGCAGCAAAATGCATAGTCAGTGTTAGAAATGCTAACTATAAAATAACAGGGAGAGCAATAAAAAAAAGCAGAAATAAAAGAAACAGAGAAAAGTGAGAATGTGAACAAGAACAAGAGCAAAAAGAACAAGCTCAATGGCAGCAAGTTCAACAGCAGCAGGTCTAACAGTGAGAAGAGTAGTCAGTATTAGAAACACTAATTACAAGAAACCAGTAAGATTGAAAATAAAAAAATAAAAAGAAAGCCAGAAGGATGAGAAAGAGAGCAAGAGAGAGAGCAACACTGGGTATTAGTAAGATTTTAATAAGATTTAGCTAGATATTTCAATTTTGTAACTGTAAAAAATTAAAAAAGATTCAAAATTGTTATAAAATCGTTTATAGCTAAAATTTGTGTAAAGAGTCTGAATTCTATATTTTATAAAATCCTCTGACACATTACTTAGCAGCCTATTGACTTATCTAAGAGGTAGCTTATCAGTTATATTAGACTGTCAGTAAGTTACTAAGGTAGTTAAAAAGTAAATTAGTAAGCTAATTACCTGATAGATGAGGTATTAGAGAACTTTATAAAACATAAAATTTAGAATATTTATACAAATTTTAGCTATAAAGGATTTTATAACAATTCTGAATCCTTTTTGATTTTTTACAGTTACAAAATTGAAATATCTAGCTAAATCTTATTAAAATCCTACTACACTTTTTAGCATTATAAAATCCTGACTAATACCCAATGCAAGAATGAGTTCAATGATAATGAGAAGAGTAAGTACAATGATAGCAAGAGGAGCAATGACAAGCAGTATAGCACTGGGACAGTAACCAGATTCTAGACTCAATAAAAAGGTGAAAAATCATTCAGAAAATGTAATGGTTTTTAAGTAACTTTCTAATCTAAAAAACAAAATAAAATTCAGAGTTTTAATAGTATTCTATAAATACAAGAATTAAATAAAATCTCTATATAATATGAAGCTTTAAAACTACAAATTTCCACTAAAAACACATCTTTCTTATAATAAAAACTTAAAGTTTTAGATTTATTTTTTGTATATATAGAATGTTGTAAGAACTTTATATTTTATTATATTTTTTTGACTGGAAAGTTACTTGAAAATTATTACATTTTATGAATGATTTTTCACCTTTTTATTGGGCCTAGAATCTGGTTTCTGACCTAATGATATTACAGAAGTGTGCATCATCTGAGTCTAGAACCCCAACTTTTTCTCATAACCCTTGATCAAGTAGACCAGAGTTAGATTCTTGCAATTTTGCAAGGTGAGGTCCTCATCTCAACCTGAGACTCTGCCAAGGTGAGCCACTAAGATGTTGATGACATCCTCGCCTGTGGATACAACAGTGCAGTTAGTATCAGTACAACATCATGATGTGAACAACTTACCAGCCGCTAAGATACCTTTCAGCGTATTGAAGCCTTCAGGAAGCAGCCTAGTGAGTCCTTTGAGGACTCTGCTCCTTATGATGCTGTTCCTCAAGTGTATTGCCTTGAGGGTTTCCTTTTTCTTAGCCTTGTCTTCACTAAATAAAATTAAAATTAAAATTAAATAGACTTATATTATACGATAAAGGAGACTGGTCTTCTCACAAAGAGTATTTAATCTCTTATGTACTACTGTGAACAAGGACTGCATCTATTGTTTATATACATTCAGCCTGATCCGAGCCTTTGCAAGGTTGGTAATGTGCTTAACAAGGGCATCCATGATACCCTAAACATGGGATATAATGGCATGGTTGCTGCTGCTCTGAGAAGCTATGGCTTTGACATTGAGCTTGAGACTGGCAATGCTTTTCCTTAATTTGTGCACATTGGTAGACATGACATTAACTTTTGGCATAATAGTTACCAGCTTCTCCAGGGATGCAGCCTGAGTGCTTAACTTCTTAAAAGCATTGTCAACTTGACTGCTCATATTGTCTATGGTCTTTTGGTCAGCTATTGTTGTGAAAGCCAAGGCAAGATAATTTAACACCTGTTCACTCAGTGATATGATGGTGGTAGTTGATGACCTGAAAAGGTTAAATATATCTTTTATATATATTTTAATAAGATTACATAAGCAAGGAGGTCAGCATCTAGATTACTGAAATAGAACAAAATCATCAGCCAGGTTGAATTGAGCCAGTAGTGAGTTATGACTTAGCCTCGAGAAGCAAGCAGGCACAAGAAAAAACTAAGCTGAGTTCACAGATGCAATAGTGCTAGAGGATGTGAACTCATAACTATCACTGGGCCAGAAACCAGATTCTAGGCCCAATAAAAAGGTAAAAAATTAATCGTAAAATGTAATGATTTTCAAATAACTTTTCAATCAATAAAATAAAATAAAACTCAAAGTTCTGATAGCATTTTGTAAATACAAGAATTAAATAAAATCTTTATAGAATATGGAGCTTAAAACTGTGAATTCCCACTGAAGACATATTTTTTTTATAATTAAAAGGTAAAGTTTTAGATTTATTTTTTGCATACACAAAATATTGCAAGAACTTTGAATTTTATTTTATTTTATTGACTAAAAAGTTACTTAAAAATTATTACATTTTATGACTAATTTTCGGCCTTTTTATTGGGCCTAGAATCTAGTTTCCAGCGCAGTATATAAAAAAGATAGAGAATAGACTATGTGAGTGGTTATATAAGCAAGTAAAAACTACACTACAGAAATAGTCATTGTATGGTAAGATTAAGTATTAAACTACAGGTATATACTCTATATCTTTGTTATATCTCTTATGTTGGCATATTTGCCAGCATGCAGACTTACATCCTGCACAGAGCCTAAGTCAGAAATAAATAAATAGCAAGCTACATAGACATTGAGAGGTTGGTGTAACAGGTGCATCATCAGCTATTTCCTCTCCTACCATTGGCATTTCATAAGACATCCTTACAGATAACTCCATAGTAGAGAATGATAGATGGGAGTACCAAGCACCAAATCTTCAGAAGGGGATGTGCAAGAAATAAAACGAAATAGAAAAAAATATTATCAGCCTTCTTAGATATGGAGTGAGACACTATATTAAGCAGTGTTAGTTATACTAAAATTGTATAGTGTACAAAGAGACAATCCTTAAAAATAAAAGATATGACCTCGAAACAATGCCAGGTTAGTGATGTAGTTAGCATTAAGAACACTGACTGTACCAATACTAAAAAATAAGCAACAAATATAGGCAAAGTTAAAAATATTATCTACTTGGGAAATAAGCCAATGCTGGCAGAGCACAATTCCTTCAAAGGCTTATAAATATTCTAATATATGCTGTGAGATTAAGAAATAATTATAATTTGCTATTAAAATTAAATTGAATATGATAGTATTGCAGAATCTTTTTATTCTTTTTTTCTCTTTATAGTTAATTTTGTCATATATGAAGGTGGAATTATAATAAGATTATAATTGTATATATATCTCATATTTTTATTCATCTATTATCTTATAAAGTATCTAGGTTTTACAAAGCTATCTTTTTAATACTATTATATCTTATAATATCACATATATATCTAAAATAATTTATATTATATAGTCAAATAATAAACTATATAAGGTCTGAGATTGGGATAACATTATTTATACATAGTGTCATATGATAGAGCATCAAAAATAGTATTTAATAAGACTTTAAAATAAATAGTTTGGTAATAAAACAAAAGAGAAATAGATCAAAGAATAGAAATATATATATTCAAATTAAAGAGTAAGTTAAGTGCTTGCTTTTAGAGGAACATATAATACTCAGTAGCACTATCATTGTATAGAGCTCAAAAAATGCTTTTAAATGATATATAATAATATAAGGTTTGGATAAATATTGGGCAAAATATATAGATCTCAAGTTTGAGGCCTGTAATTGGCTAGAGACTTGAAAGTGCACTTAGTTACTATATATAGACAGATAGTTAGATTATATAATCAGGAGATAATTATCTCATAATGTATTCTAATGCAGAAAATCTGAAGAAAAAAGGCTTAGAATTAATAGAACTGATATAAGCATTTGTGCTCACTATGCAAAGGTGTCTGAATACTGTGCAAAGATGTCTGCTCACTATCTATGACATAGCTGACTTATGGTTACACTGGAATTGGCCCGGAATTGGCTCCAGCTACATCATAGTTAGTGAGCAGATAGGCTTACCTAATGATTGCTAATCAATATTATCTAACCATATTACATAAGCACTCAATCACTAAAATGAGATTTGAGAGAACAAGTTATATAACATATTATATAAGCATAAGATAATATTACTATATATAGCAGTTACTAAGTGCCTATCACCAAAATGAAATCTGAGAATATAAGTCAGATAATCTGATTATATAATCTGAGCACCTATACTATATATAGTATTCTTCTCTCAAAACATATAACCATATATTCTTTCCTTCATAACTTCCCCAGTTGTTATGTAACTCACATACTTTCTACTGCTACTAGGCTTTATTTTTTAACCTCTATACAATAAGCTCTCACATATAACTTCAAAATAAAGTTTGAGCATTCTCACTACTCAGATTCTCTCATTACTGTTCAAACCCAACCTAGGGTTCAATAAGCGCCAACTTTCCCACCCTTCTTCTAAATCATCATTTTGCAAATATCTTAACATCTTCCCTACAAGCTCTCTTTCTATAAGAGAGTGGCTTATAGTACAAACTTTGAGTGATTTTGTGATTCAGGTTTGAGGGCAAAAAATACAGTGGTTGCTAAGATATGAGTTAGGAAAATTTGGCTATAAATCTTAGACTTAGAACTAGGTAGTGTTTTCATGTTACGGTACAAGTGTCTTAGCAAAGTTCCAGCAAGATAAACAATACCTTTGTACCTCATAATGTTGATTGAGAACTGGCCATCCAATAGAAGCCACATTGAAATGAGAGCAACAGTGTTGAGCCAAGAAAAACAACATCGACACTGAGACTGGGATAGACAGCATTGATAGGCCACAAACCAGGTAATGTAGACAGTGTTGGAAACATTAACTATACAAAAATGAGCCAATGTTAGAAATGTCAACTACAGACAAGGGCAAGTGTGGCTATGTCAGTGTTGTCTGAGGTGAGACCTTAGACAATATAACATAATGACAGAAATGAGTGATAGATGATTGTCCACAAGAGAATACTCAATCACATAGATCACATGCAATGTGATGTCAGATGTTTTCAGGACATCTAAAAGTTAACCTTTTAGAGTTAGTCAATTATTTTTTGGACTGAGACTTAGGGCATCTCTTCACTTCTAGTTATAGAAGCTGACAGAATATAGATATATTCCTGCATCTTTTATTGTAGTGTGGGAAAGTGATAGGTGAGATGGATAGAGAAAAGCTAGAGGACCCTAAAACCACTTGGTTGAGCATGAGAGATCTAGTATTTGATGAGAAAGTTGAATACCAAGATGGGGTTTTTGTATCTATATTTATGTCCAACATTGGGCTGTCATATCCAGAGGTTTTAGACACTTTTCCAGGGGTGCATAATGTTACCAAAGATGGAAATAGATAGAGAGACATCTCAGGTTTCCAGAACTATGATTTGAAGATAGGGTTTGTTAGCAAAAAAGGTCATAACACTATATGTTATGGAGGGTAGTTTGTGTCAGACATGGCAATATCAGACTGTGTTCTATAGCATAGTGGATGGAAAGAAATTACCATATATGGCAAAAGGGTATGAAAAGGTAGATAGAAGAGAGAAGATTCCAAATATAGTAAAATGACATATGTGGAGAGAAAATTGAGATCAGAAATTGCAAAATACATTTTTTAACATGATAGAAAAAATGAAAAGGCAAGTTCTGATTAGCTGGTCTTAGCTAAGCATAGGTCTTAAGCATAGACCTGTTCCTTCATATGAATTCTTTGTGAGCCTCATAGACTGTTTTTAGCTTATCAACTGCTATTTTGATATCCTTTAATATCTCTTCTAGCTATAAAAGAAGTCAAAGTACTCCTATATGTTTTTTCTCCTGACATGGGGTTCCATAATCCTCTTCTCAAAATTAATTCTAGGAGCAGGTTTTATGCAAGAGGTGATTCTGATAGATTTATACAGAGGCATAACAGCTCCTTATATGATGCTATGTGTCACTATCAATATATTACCGCACTAAGTACTGGAAAAATAAGTACAAAAGACATTCTACTATGCAATTTGAATATGAGTCCTTGGTCAGCTAAAATATTACAGAAATCAAGTTCTCCAAGAATATTGTGAATGAATTCTCATGTGTCAAAGCTAAAAGGATCATATTGTATAGATAATGGCAGTTAAAGCATTTAAGCACTATGAAACATTTGCTGAAGAATACCAAGCCTTGCTATGCAGTCAAAATTTAATGTTTCACAGACTCTTTAACTTATCACAGCTTTTGTTACCGATGTCTCTTCATCATACAAAAGGATAATGCCTGGGTGGGAGAGAGTGAAATTTCAGGACCAAGATATAGATCTATTGAGAATGCTTGATATACTCATTTTATTCTTCTGCACAAACTATGAAAATGGCAAAGTCTTTGCTATGTTCTTCAGCATCAACAAAAAACAGAGTGAAGCTGTTGCAACACTTGCTGCTAATAACTCTTAAGATGTTGCTCAATTCTCATCATCTCAACTTGTTCTGCAGACCACGTGGGATGCCATGGCCAAAATTTCCAGGGAGGACAAGCTTTTTCTAGCATCAGAGACTATCATGTGCCTTACTGTGGACTTGGTCAAGACACTACTCACCTGTCATACTGACCTCCTTCTTCGATGCTTCCAAAAATGACATTCTGTGTATGATAAATTTCAATACACATACAGATGAGTAGTTTAAGAAGGATTGGAGGTACATACCAATAGATTAGATGTCTTATTTGGGAAGCTTCATAAAATATTCCAAGCTACTTCAACCTTGTGCACAATACTGAATGAAAAGCAGAGAGAGATCAGCACAGAGAATATTTGGGCTTTCTTAGTAGCTTTCACATATGATTCTCTGTACATTGAGCAGCTAAGTAAAACCATAGAATGTTTAATTGATTATATTTAAAAGCAAGTGAGTATTTCAGGTGAGTCACTGTGACATGTATACTTATCATACCATGCTTACATGTATTCAATAGAAGAGAGCAACTTCGATCTTTTCTGTTATGTGAAAAAACTCTGTGCCTCCATCCTCCATGTTAAGAATATCATAAGGTAATGCACAAGTCCTGATTCCTGCAAATGTCTTAAATTCAGGCTCCGAACTCAGGATATCCAGTTGCATTAGGGACATGCCATTTCTACAAAGCCCCTCCCACCGATATGGGGCAAGAAAGATGAACTAAAGACTTTCATCTCTGAGGCCCATAGCAGCTGTCACACTTCACACAATAGCAATATGGTAGATGCTGTCATCAATACCTTAGTGAAGAAGAGCCATAGATTATACGGAGTTTCACTACCACATTGTGAGTGTCTTCTGATAAAATATTATCACAATAATTGAGACTCAGACAAGGACTATATCTATATTGCTATCTCAAAGCTTTCATGCTTATAATGTGGTGTTTTCTTTGATACATACAATACCTTCACTGAGGCTCAAGATCCTCCCAAAATAAAGTTCTCGATTGCAGGAAGGCATAACTATATCTATCCCTATAAGCTTTCAGTAATTGATGGTGCTAACACCATCATAGGAGAACATATGAAATGGATAATAATCTATATCATTAGAGACATCATTGACAAGGACATGCCAAGTATGCATACTTAGTTGTTATCAGAGAGTATATCGAGATCAGACTCTGACCAGTTCAGACATGGACTATATACTTTCTTTATATGAAGATAAAAAATCTACTTCAATTATATAGTATGAGAGAGGCTAGATACAAAATTTGTGATAAAGATTGGTTTCTTGTATTCAATATATACTCTTGTTTGATCCTATTCAATTGCCATCACCAATGATATGCATCATCTATAATTTCATTTTGCTCTAGTCAGAGAATATGCATGTTCTACAATTTTATGCCACAAATTTAATCTTCCTCAAGTAGACATATCTTTCTAAATATTGGCCATGTATTAGAATGTACTTTATTTCACATACCTACTTAGCCAGAATGTAGTGTTGTTCCGGCTCGGCTCGGCTCGCATTCGGCCGGTTTTCTACCGGCTTGGGGTGGCTTCGACTGGTTTGGAAGTCGAACCATTGCATCAGGCTTGGGTCAGACTGGTTTGGGCTCGAACCCGGCTCGAACCCGGCTCGGGCGCTAGATCCCAGCAATGCGATGGCAAGACAATAGCCTATATATTAATGTAGAAGCTGCTACTACAAATACACTAAGTGATATATAATAATGTATATATTATTATTTCTCTCCCAAAATCACTAATGTAGTGCTGAATATTATCAAAATTGGAGTGAATTTGCTATGCACCTGTATAACACAAACATAGATTACCATGAAGTATGCCTATATATGTAACAATAGTTGTATATACTTCGCAAATATTGTGCATATATAATATTTATTATATTATCATTTAAGATAAATATTGGAATATTAGATCTAGGAAATCACTCTAAATTAACACATTTCTCTAATTGAATAGGGTACCAGGGTCTTAAATAGTAGATTTCAAAGCACCCTATCCTTTTTCAAGCAGCCATGAGTTCAATGTAACTGCAATTCAATACTCAGAGGCTGAGCCGCACATTGCTGGCCAAAGTACTGGCTCTGAGCGGCTCAAGCCGAAACCGAACCAAGCCAACTTGAGCCGAACTCAAATGAGCCAATTACACTTCAGCTGGCTTCAAAACGGCTGGCTTGAGCGGCTCGCGGCTCCGAGCCGAGCCGTGAACAACACTACCAGAATGTCTCATTATGACAATAGATCTTTTGACTTATATTGCAGTAGGAATTCTTGGCAGTTTCCTTTTTGGTGATGGGGATTAATGGGGGTTCTGGGGATTATCTGGAGTTATTCCCTTACCATTTTTGAATGCTGTGTCTCTATTCAAATCACTCCTGACTCACTTCTTTTTCTCATCTGTCATCTGTCATCATCATTTGTCATACTTAGGGTTTTCTGGGATGAGTTAGGGTTGCGTATCCAGCCCCTCTGGTCATGTGCCCCTTCTGTCATATGCCTCACTATGTTCCCCTCACTATGTCCCCTCTCACTGTGTCTTCCCTCACTGTGTTTCTCACCATATCTCCTCACCATGTCCCCTCACTATATCCCCCACTATTATATTCTCCCTCATTATATTTCCCACTATCATGTTTCCTTATATCATCACACCCACTCTCACCATCATATTTCCCTCACTATTATTATTTTTTGTATCTGTCTTTGCTTGCCCATTGGATGAGTTAGGGTTGCATATACCCCCTCACTCTATTCATTATTTTTGCCATCTTTTTTGTAAGTCACATTATTACCCCCTTGTAGATAAGTTAGGGTACAATAAATTATCTCTATTAATACTTCTACAGTTTGTTGGTCACTGTCTGCAATCAAATATTGTTCAGGGCAGCAAAATCTGCTATTAGATAGTTAGCAAGCAACAGATTCTATCAACAGAGGTAGAACTGCAGTATACATTTTACAAAGTTCACTTGGTTGAGGAAATATTAGAACAGTTGAAACCATTGTAATGGTCAAATTGAAGATTGAAGATTTGAGAAAAAAATACAGACAACTGAAACTTATTATTTTGACATTGATGAGTGACATTGACAGAGAAATGACAAACCAATGAGAAGATACAAGGTATACAACACTCATAAACAAGTAGTCACAGTGAGAAATATACAGAGAACTTGCTTTAGACTTTGAGAGTGATACAGAAAAAGTGAAATTGAAACAGTGAGTATATTTGATATTTTGATTGAATGGAAGAGTTGGAGATAGTACAGACATTCTACAATGACAAAAGTAGTGAGGTAACAGTAGATACACAGGTTGAAGAGAGAGAAAAGAAAGTAACAGAGAAAAGTTACCATTTTAGGGAAATAGTAAGTACGCCATCTGTAGCGGTGTCAAAAAAAAAGATAAAATAAGGAGAGTTATTAGAATGGAGAGAGAGGATGGGAGAGAAGTCACATGAGCTAGAAGGTGGTGCCCTAATTACTGGAGTAATGATAGACACTGGTGCAGCTTGAACCTAGGGCTCTGCCACGCCTCCATGCACAAATTAACATATTCAACCAACTGAGCTATGCACACTTGCTATATTTCAGTGATACCTGCCCCATATACCCTTTCTTAGATAAGATAACAGTTCGTGTATCTTCTTGCTCTCATTGCTGATGTAAGCACCATTTTTATCTTGTATGGAAATATAGTAGTATTGTACAATTGATTGTGTATAGTAAATCTACGTAGTAATATATACATTTAAGTTAATATCTACAGCAACACAGCAAGAAGAGATCAATAAGCAAGAAAAAATCAGCATCTGGAGTAAAAAGCATAAGACCTATTGCAAGAAATATCCAAATCCGAAAGTCAATATCCAAGAAAGCAACAAAAAAACAAAGTCGATATCTGTAGTAAAAAAATAAAGTTGATATCCATAGTAAAAAAATAAAGTTGATATCCATAGTAAAAAAAAAAAAGTAAAAACATTGAGTGTTCAGTGTAAAAACAGAATGAGAGGAGGAACATTCAATAGTATGCGTTACAAGCGATAGAAAAAATATGGCCCCAATATCTACTCTGTTTCAAAGGTATGTAGAAACTTGCCAGTTTTAGATTTGTGCCATCACAGACTGGTGCGCCATTCACCAGACTTCAAAGGTTGTACTCCTCCAGCCAAAACCTTGGCAAGATGTTTCTGAAACCATGCCTCACACTCTTTCGTCCAATAATTTGTATTGAGGCCACAAATATTTCATACAGTGGGTAGAGGCCACCAGGACCTCAGTGCCATCTGGTTTCTAATATCTAGACTAGCGTATTAGTAAAGTAAATAATAATACTATTAATTTTGTACGTACCAGTGGCATCCACATACATGCTGCAAATAACCTCGATCTTGTCATCAGTCAGGATATTCTCCATCCCTCTACCACCTGGTGTCTCAAATGTAAAAATGGTTGAGATGTGGTCATTGAGACTGCCACTAATACAATTGGGTATTGGTACCCCCATGCCCAATGATTCCAATGCAAGATGCCAGAAAATGCCACCTTGACAAAAAGCCATTTTTACCAATGAAGGGTGCCAGAATAAATTGAGATGTTGGTGCACATAAGCATGGTAATCGTCTATCGAGTAGATGTAGTTGGCAGCCTGCAAAGTGGTAGAGAGAGAAAGGATTGCAGGAGTACGACAAGAAAGACTCTGATATGGCCAAATGAGCATAAATGGAATCCCTCGTTCTACCAGTTTCCTGCCAATGTCTTCAAGCTTGGGTCCCCATCCCTCTCGAAGGACCTGCTTGTAGATGATGATGGTGTCAACGCCAATGAATGAGTCACCCACTCTGTAATCTTTCTCTAAGATAAACCAGAGCATGCGCTTGTGTTCATCCCCCTGCTTAAGCTGCATACCTCTTAGCAGAGGTGGCTTTAGTGCTGCCATGTGGAATGGGCTTGGAACAAAGACCTTATGCTTTTTATGGTTTATAAACTATTCAGCAGTCCAAAAAATATCTGACAGAGCAGGAGTGACCTTGTCGATATTGTCAAAGCGAATGGCATATGAAAAGGTCCACAAGACATCACGAAAATGGGGGCTGAGAGTTGCCTCCTCCTCCTCTATCATCTGTTCAACAAAGGGAAGGAGGGCTGCTTGCACAGTGTACAATTTAGGAACCTGGTATAGGCCCTCGATCTTAGCAGACTCATTGAGTCCATACTGAGATTTGAGAGTGCGCTAAAGGGTGGGGAGTTGACTGATATCTCATGAGAGTTGGAAGTCATCTCCCTGCATCACAGCCTCAGCAATAGGTTGCATCAATGATAGTGTGGCATCTGGTGCAAATGCCTCAGGGGGCTCATCGTGCACAATGTTGATAGCAGGATGGAGAGGTTGAAGGCTCTGATAGGTCTCATTCTCTTCCTTATAGTTGTAGTTGTATTCATCAACATCCTCATGGTGTGTAGTGTTAGCATAGGAATAGAGTGGTTGGAGCTCACAGTAGGTATCGTCGTCGTCATCATTATCATCTACAAATGGCACTGCTGTAGGATCAAGGTCCTTGCAGAGGTCAAAGCAATCCAACTATGGATCATAGATGATTTGACCACCTGCAAATTTCTCAAATTCATTGTCAGCCTCAGCTTCTGTGACCCTTCTTTGAAAATGGTATGGCAGGTATGGTACTGGTTCCCATACATAGATATGAGACTTGAGGCAAAGCCATGTCCCAAGGCTTGATTTGTGAGCCTTGATCCTCTGCTCTCACTGCCGACCAGCAGATGGAAACTCATTCTATTGATGTTCATTCTGCTCTTTCTGATGTCGAGAGAGAAAATCCCAAATGGTCTCTGAGGGATGTTGATACGAGAGAGGGTCATACTTGACATCTGCAATGTCGTTGAAGTAGCTAAGAACCTTCATTTCTGTCAACTTCTTGAGCGTATCCACACTAGGGAAGAGGTCCTTGGCTAGTCGGTATCTTGGCTTGAAGTTCTTGGGGAAATAGTACCAAATAGGTACATTGCAGCACTCAAAAATGAAGGATTGGTTTGCCATACAAAATTGCCACTCCTGCACCATGTTGATAAGCATCCCTCAATGTAGGGTAATTGATGAGAAATCAGTCAAAAAAGGAGAGTGTCATAGGCTGTTGATGAAAAAACATGGGATGCCATAGTCAGTCAACATTTTGACCCATTGCTGAGGTTCACCCTGAGCCCTATTGTAATCAATACAGCCAAAAAACGTGGCGACTCAGCAAGCCATCGCTAGAAATTCCCAGCGAGCAGAATATATTCTGCCTAGAGCATCCTGACGTGTAGGTGCAGGCTTGTGATATAACATATGATACAGTCTTCGTGGCGGCTTGCAATGAATAGGAATCCATTGCTGCCTAGCCTGTTTCAGTGCCATGTAAACATGGTGGAGGTGATTTTTGAGCTCGGCCCACTTTTTTACAAATGACTCTCGAAGTCGGTAGCTTTGCCCAACCTGCTCAATCAAAGGCCGGTATCGCCCCTCGCGTCTGATAGTGAATGCATCACTGAGGCACTGGAGGATGGGGTTGGTGTGAAGGTTGAGATTGCAAGGTCAAAATGAGAGATAAAAGTAATCATCTCGACCCCACGAAGCTGACAGATATTTGGGATCGCCCGGGTTGACGTTGGGAATGTAGGATCACAGTGCCAGCTCTATCGGCCAGTTTTCATGAACCTCAAGGTAATCATCACCCTGGTCGGGATATGAGCAAGGTGCATTTCACATTGTCACTTGGAGGCCTCAATCGGTGAGGAAAGTCTTTTGTACAAGATCAACCATTGTAATGTCTATGAAACAAAATGTCAAAGCTGTAAGACTTGGGGAGGTCAAGTGAAAAGTGAACCTGAATGGTGTGGGGATTGCCGGCAAGGTTGGTGGTATTGAGAAAGTTATGAAACAGAAGCTAAACAGAATAAAGTGAGAATGAATAGTTGGGGGCATGTGAATATACACATACAAGACCTGATACAAAGATACCTTTAGCAGCAACAAGTGAAACAGGATGAGGTGTTGTTGGTGATGAGAGGGATATTGACAGCTGAAGAACAATGCATCAAGTAGACAGAAACACAAGAGGTTGTGGATGTTGATTGTCAACAATGCCAAGGTGGAAGAAGGTAGCAGAGGGCAAAGAAGGCTCTGAGTATAGGCAAGTGATAGCAAATAGTTAGAGGAGTATCCTCAAGCTACCAGAGTCGACGATGAGGGAGTTGAGGGCCAAAGGATGTTACAAGATAGTGAGAGGAGTATCCTCAGACTACTGGAATCAATGACAAGAGATGCAGGCGGCAGGCTGCAGTGGCAATGAGCAGAAAGAAGATGAGAAAGACTTGAAAGTGAGCAGCATAGAGAAGTCGAGATAATCAAAGGAGTATCTTTTGATTAACAGGGTTGTGGTGGTCGGTGAAAAGAAAGAAGTAAAGAAATACCCTAAGTCTCGGTCCAAAAAATGATCAACTAACTCTAAAAGGTTATAATTTCTAGACGCCCTGGAGACATCTGACATCACATGACCTATGTGATTGAGTATTCTCTTGTGGACAACTGTCATTCATCTTTCTTGTCATCATGCCATGTTGTCCAAGGTCCCATCTCAGACAACACTGACATAGCCACACTTACTGGATCATAGCCCAAATTTTAGGCTTTATAAAAGTCAGGTAAAATTTTATAAAAATTCTCTTACAAAATATACTTTTAGCATTATAAAATTGTCAAAAAATGCTGAATTGTAGCAGAATTTGATAAATCATAAAAACCTATGTAAATTCAGACTTTTATATTCAATTTTTAGACTTTAAAAATGTTGAATTTTCATATATTTTTTATTAGAGAAAAATTCACTTTGCAAAATTCAAAATTTTGATACACTTTTGATTCTCCAAAAGTAATGTAAAATTTAAACTGCTAATTTGGAAAGATCAGTGATATTGCATACTTAAATATCTCTATCAGACAGTATAATTGACAGAGACTATGATTTATCAACAATAGTGATCTATATCTTCTCTTTAGGCTCTCTATTTATAAAACTTTATTTTCATATGTACAATTATATTATGATTTTTAGAGAATCAAAAGTATATTAAAATTTTGAATTTTGTATAGTAAATTTTTCTCTCATAAAAAAATATGAAAATTCAACATTTTGAAAGTTTAAAAATTGAATACAAAAGTCTAAATTTATATAGGTTTTTATCATTTATCAAATTTTGCTGCAATTGAGCATTTTCTGACAATTTTATAATGCTAAAAAGTATATTTTGTAAGAGAATTTTTATAAAATTTTACCTGACTTTTATAAAGCCTAAAATTTGGGCTACGATCTAATGACTTGCTCTTGTCTGTAGTTGACATTTCCAACGTTGGCTCGCTTTTGTATAGTTGATGTTCCCAACGCTGCCTACATTGCCTGGTTTGTAGCCTATCGACACTGTCTATCCCAGTCTCAATGTTGCTGCTGTTTTTCTCAGCTTGACACCATTGCTCTCATTTCAATGTGGCTTCTATTGAATGGCCGGTTCTCAATCAACATTAATAAGTATGTCATATTACCATACACTTCATCTTCTTTTATCTTCCAACTTCTTAAATGTCTCTTCTCGAGTGTTTTCTATAGGTAATATTTCTAACTTTGCCTGTACTTGTTGTTTATTCTTTAGTATTGGCACAATCGGTGTTTTTAACGCTGACTATACCGCTAACCTGGTGTTGTTTTGAGGTTATATCTTTTATTTTTAAAGGTTGTCTCTCCGTTTTCTTTTAACAGCATACAACTTTAGCATAACTAATGCTGCTTGATATAGCATCCCACTTCATATCCAAGAAGGCCGACAATGGATAGATGTCTGCAGAAGAAAAAGAAGAATGCTCATCCTCAGGAGCAGGTAGTTGAGTCTCTGTTGAGCTATGGCACTCCCATTGAACCTAGTACATCTTTTTCTACTTCATTTTATTTCCTGCATGTCCCCTTTTGGAGGTTTGGTGCTCAGTACTGCTGGCTATCATCACTGGACCATAGCCTGAATTTTGGGCTTCATAAAAGTAAAGTAAAATCTTATAAAAAGTCTCTTACAAAACATAATTTTCAGATCCAAAAAATGATCTAAAAATTCTAAATTGCAGCAGAAATTGATGAATCATAAAAACCTGTGCAAATTTAGACTTTTGTATCCACTTTTTGGAGTTCAAAAAAGCTCAATTTCTATTCTTTTTTTACTGGGGAAAAGTTTAGTATGCAAAATTCAACATTTTGATACACTTGTATTTTTTCAAAAATTATAGTATAATTATAAATATTAAAATAAAGTTTCATAAATAGACAACCTAAAGAGAAAATATAGACTACTATTCTTAGTACATTATAGTCTCTGTCAATAAGACTATTTGATGGAGATACTTAGGTATACAATACTATGCATCTTGCCAATTTAGCAGTTTAAATTTTATATCAGTTTTGGAAAAATAAATGTGTGTCAAAACTTTGAATTTTGTATTCCAAATTTTGCTCTAACAACAAATGTATCAAAATTGAGCCTTTTTGAACTCTAAAAACTGGAGACAAAAGTCAGAATTTATATAGGTTCTTGTGATTCATCAAATTCTGCTGCAATTCTGAATTTTTACATCATTTTTTGGGTTTAAAAAGTATATTTTGTAAGAGACTTTTAATAAAATTTTACTTTACTTTTATAGAGCCCGAAATTTGGGCTACAGTCCAGTGCATTCTCTACTATGGTGTTATCTGCAAGGACGTCTTGTGAAATGCCAATGGTAGGAGAGGAAATAGCTGATAGTGTACCTGTTATACTGATCTCTTGATATCCATGTAGCTTGCTGTTCATTTATTTCTCTTTGACATATTCTTAATGTTCAGAATGATGCTAATGGTCCAAGATGTTTTCTAGTCCCTTTAACTCCCTTAGAAGACCTTCCATGGTACTTGGGCCCTGTGCAGGACGTGAGTTTGCATGCTGGCAAATATGCCGACACGACAGGTACGACAAAGATATGGAATATGCACCTGTAGTTTAATGCTTAAACTTACCGTATGACAACTATTCCTGTAGTGTAGTTCTTACTTACTTATGTAACCACTCATATAGTTTACTCTCAATCTTTTTTATAGTTACGAGTTTATGTCCTCTATTACTATTGTATCTGTGTACTTAGCTTGGTCTTTTCTTGTGCTTGCTTGCTTCTATAATTTTGTTCTATTTTAGTAATCTAGATGCTGACATCCTTGCTTATGTAATCCTGTTGAAATATATATAGAAGATATATTTAACCTTTTCAGGTCATCAACTACTTTCAGAACCACCAGCATGCCACCAAGTGAACAAGTGTTGAATCACCTTGCCTTGGCCTTTGCAACAATGGCCTACCAGGAGACCATGGATAGTATGAGCAGTTGAGTCGATGACGCTTTTCAGAAGTTGAGCACTCAGGCTGCATCCTTGGAGAAGCTGGTGGCCATAATGCCGAAGGTCAACATCATGTCTACCGACATCCATGAATTAAGGAAGAGCGTTGCCAGTCTCAAACTCAATGTCGACACCATGGCCTCCCAGGGCAGCAGCAACTATGCCATCATGTCCCATATTCAGGGTATCGCGAATGCCATTGTCGAGCACACTGCTAATATCGCGAGGGCTCAGACCAGGCTGGATGCATATGAAGAAGAGATGTGGTCGTTATTTGCATTAGTACACAAGAAGTTGAATACTCTTGTTGAGGACACCGGTCTCCTCCATCGTATGATGTGAGTCTATTTTATTTTATTAGAAATAATTTATTTTTATTTTTATTTTTATTTAGTGAAGACAAGGCTAAGAAGGAGAAAGCCCTCAAGGCAATGCACCTGAGGAACAGCATCATAAGGGGCAGAGTCCTCAAAGGACCCACTGGGCCGCTTCCTGGAGGCTTTGATATGGTGAAAAGTATCTTAGCGGCTGGTAAGTTGTCCACATCATAGTGTTGTACTGATACTAACTGTACTGTTGTTTGTATACACAGGTGAGAACACCATCAATGCTTTAGGGGCTCACCTTGGCAGAGTCCCGGGTTGGGATGAGGACCTCACCTTGCAGAATCGCAAGGATCTGACCCTGGTCTACTTGATCAAGGGTTATGAGAAAAAGTTGGGCTTCTAGGCTCAGATGACAGACACTTTTGTAATCTTTTCGTTTTTTTTTCACATGTATTCACTGTCATCTGTCCTGTCTGCCTCCTCCTTTTTGCCAATCCTTGCTGCTTTTTGCCCTTCGTCATCCATATTGGTCTCCACAATCTGTTGTTGTAACATGTATAGTGTATCTTGAATTTTAACATGATGCTACTCTGTAACAAGGCCATTGTGTGGGAAATTTGTACTGAATGAATGAGACATCAGCTAAAAAAAAGTGGAAGAGAACCGTGCTGCACCATGGTTCTTGTTATTCATAGCAAGGCAACCTGGCTCTTGCTACCCTATTGGGGCTATGCATTTCCATGAAGTTATGACATGTTTCATTATAGCTGGCAATATATTATATATTTTTACAGGTATATGTTCTTCTGAGATGAGTGATAGGATATACAAGATGAGAAGCAAGAGATAAGAGACAATAGAAGGAAGATCCTTCTATTATCCATTGGGAGTTGAGGAATGAGAGCTGAGGAATGAGAGATAGCAGAAGGAATATCCTTCAGTTATCAAGAGCATCATGAGTTGAGGAATGAGAACCCCATTACAAGATGAGAATTACGAGACAAAAGATAATAGAAGAAGGATCCTTCAGTTACTCACTCAAGAGCTCGAAGTTGAAGGGATGAGGCTTGAGGGTTATAAGACGAGAGATAACCGAAGGAATATCCTTCGGTTACCAGGTTGAGAGGTTGGGAATGTCGAGAGGGAGAGATGAGAGATGAGGAGGATAACCGAGTGAATATCCTTCAGTTACCATGTTGAAGAGTGAGTCAGTTGGGGAACAAGAAAGGCAGAGAAAGATGCTCAGAGAAAGATACTCAGAGAAAGTTGAAGGCTTGGACCATGTAAGATAGATGCTTTGGAGAAATCCGAATAAGATTGACTTGAAGTTCAAGTTGTTCGCAGTTCAGTTCCTTCTGCCATAGTGGCCTATAGTCATCAGCCACATGGGTGTTTGGTGCACAATATTGCTTAAGGTTGAACCTCGAGCAATGCTAACGTGCCCCGTAAATACCTCCTGGTCCTCTCTCACTCCATTATCATGTCTTGTAGCTAGTGTTCCTAATACCTGCTACACTGTTTGCTCCCTTGGTCAACTATCCTCAACGTCTCTTCGTCTTGACAATTGTTCCCTGCTGAGCATCTCTAGCCTGGGAACTTGCATCCTCAGGCTACTGGAGTCGATGAACAAGAGATGCGAGTGATCAGAGGGCTAAGTATCTCATGAGAAATATGGAGTAGTCAAGATAATCAAAGGAGTATCCTTCGATTACTGGGGAGAGGCTGTCATAGATGAGAGGATGAGGGTAGCGGCAAAACTGAGGCAAAATTGAGGAGAAAGATAACAGAAGGAAGATCCTTCAGTTACTGATGGAGGCGCACTGGGTGTAATACCAAATTTTATAGCATAAAAAAGCAAGGAAAGATTTGAGAAAAAGTCCCAGCTTTTTTACTAGACTTTGCACTCTAAAAAATCAAAAAAGATTCAGAATAGTTGTAAAATCTTTTGTAGCTAAAGAAGATGAACGAAGACTGAATGCTTGGTCTCATAAAATTCTCTATCGCTAAACAAACCAGTCTATTAGCCTATGTTTCTCTCCCAAACAACTATGCGCATGGTTGTAGCGATACCAGCGATACTGAGGTTAACTTTTACCTATATAAGGCAATTCTAGCAATACCAGTGATATCAGTGATACCAACTAGCGATACCGGCGATACTAAGAATATTAGCTATACTATGCAACAACTTCATTTATCATCTTTGTTGCGTCAAAGATATATATATCAGTCATTTTCCACAGCCATAATATTGAATGCTTATATCAAATATGTACAATCCCTTCTTTTTATAATATTCTTATAATTTCTTTTTGTGTCAGTTTAAAATAAATATATAATCTATAACTATATAGACTAGTCAAAGATAAATAATTTCAATTTATATAGCCAAATCTTAGCCAGAAATATAGCTCATGTTATTATTATTCAGTAGCAATATCTACTATATATATATTATTTGTAAAAGCTGACTTTGAATTATAACTGAGTTTAAACTGAGATCTGATAACTATATAACACTAACACTATTACCGGTCCTACTCAGGTCCTGAGTAGGCGCCAACACAGCCAACCCATACACGGCAGTTCTGGTATGTCCCCTGCCTGCATATGTCCCAATCCCCCCAAATCCCCCCCAATCCCCATCAAATCCCCATCATGACATATATTGCAGTGGGAATTCTTGGCAGTTTCCTTTTTGGTCATGGGGATTGATGGGGGTTCTTATTTTGGCAAGGGGATTGATGGGGATTATCTGGAGTTATCCCCTTACCATTTTGAATGCTGTGTCTCTATTCAAATCACTCCTGACTCACTTTTTTTTTTCTCATCTGTCATCTGTCATCATTATTTGTCATACTTAGGGTTTTCTGGGATGAGTTAGGGTTGCGTATCCAGCCCCTCCTGTCATGTGCCTCTCCTGTCATGTGCCCCTCCTGTCATGTGCCCCTTCTGTCATATGCCTCACTGTGTCTTCCCTCACTGTATCCCCTCACTATGTCCCCTCACTGTATTTCTCACCATGTCTCCTCACCATATCCCCTCACTGTGTCCCCCTCTATCATATTCCCCCTCATTATATTTCCCACTATCATGTTTCCTTATATCATCACACCCACTCTCACCATCATATTTCCCTCACTATTATTATTTTTTGTATCTGTCTTTGCTTGCCCATTGGATGAGTTAGGGTTGCATATACCCCCTCACTCTATTCATTATCTTTGCCATCTTTTTTGTAAGTCACATTATTACCCCCTTGTAGATAAGTTAGGGTACAATAAATTATCTCTATTAATGCTTCTACAGTTTGTTGGTCACTGTCTGCAATCAAATATTGTTCAGGGCAGCAAAATCTGCTATTAGATAGTTAGCAAGCAACAGATTCTATCAGCAGAGGTAGAACTGCAGTATACATTTTACAAAGTTCACTTGGTTGAGGAAATATTAGAACAGTTGAAACCATTGTAATGGTGAGATTGAAGATTGAAGATTTGAGAAAAAAAATACAGACAACTGAAACTTGTTATTTTGACATTGATGAGTGACATTGACAGAGACATGACAAACCAATGAGAAGATACAAGGTATACAACACTCATAAACAAGTAGTCACAGTGAGAAATATACAGAGAACTTGCTTTGGTGCAGAAAAAGTAAAATTGAAACAGTGAGTATGTTTGATATTTTGATTGAATGGAAGAGTTGGAGACAGTACAGACATTGTACAATGAGAAAAGTAGTGAGGTAACAGTAGATACACAGGTTGAAGAGAGAGAAAAGAAAGTAAGAGAGAAAAGTTACCATTTTAGGAAAACAGTGAGTACGACATCTGTAGCGGTGTCAAAAAAAAAGATAAAATGAGGAGAGTTATTAGAATGAAGAGAGATGATGGGAGAGAAGTCACATGAGCTAGAAGGCGGTGCCCTAATTACCGGAGTAACGATAGACACTGGCGCGGCTTGAACCTAGGGCTCTGCCACGCCTCCATGCACAAATTAACGTGTTCAACCAACTGAGCTATGCACACTTGCTATATTTCAGTGGTACCTGCCCCATATACCCTTTCTTAGATAAGATAAGACACATCTGCCTTCCTCTCCTTATCTTTCCTCTGATACTTTTCATCTTGGGTGATTATTTACACAGTTATTTGTTGATTTAATCACGCATTTCTTTCCACACTGTTTGAAAAATTGTTCACGCTATTTGAACAATTGTTCATGCTGTTCCATACATATTGTACACGAGTTATAAGGGGAGGCATATGCGGCAACCAAAAGACGATACGAGGAGTACATAGTCGGCAAGAAAAAAAACAACGCCCAAGTGTCTGCAGGTCAAAAAACAAATCGACATCAACTCAGCTAAGTCAGTGTCTAGGCAAGAAAGCGTCTACAAAAACAAATCAAAGTCTGCAAAAACTAAACCAAATCAAAGTCTGCGCAAGAAAATGTTTACAAAAACAAGTCCACGTGCATAGTCCTATGAGTAAAATTCAACCCCCATCTAGTCGACTTCCAATGCCCTCATCAGCTTTGCAGTTTCCGGCTTATGCCACCGGAGACTTGTTCGCCATTCACTAGACCTTAGTGGCTGCACACCCCCTGTGAGAATCTTCAACAGGTGTTTCTGGAACCAGGTTTCACATTCCCTGGTCCAGTAACCTGTATTGAGGCCACAGGTTGACCATATGGTGGGCAACGGCCACCAAGATCGCAGCATGGTCTGGTTTTTGATGTCTAAAATACAATGTTAGCAATGTAAATAGAAAATGAGAGTGCTGTGGACTCACCGGTTTGGTCTGTATAGACTCCGCAGATGACATCGATCTCGTCGTCGGTGAGGATATTCTCCATAAATCTTCCAACTGGCAGCTGAAATGAGAAAGCGTTGGAAATGTGCTCATTGAGTCCGCCTGCAACTGAGCTGGGAGGTTGAGCTCCGACCTCAAATGACTCCAAAGCAAGGCGCCAGATAATTCCACCTTGATGAAGAGCAGTCTTGGCCAGGGGAAGATGTCTAAACAAATTGAGCCTCTGGTTGATGTAGGCCAGGTAGTCGCTCGCTGAGTAGACGAAGTTGGCGGGTCGCATTGTTGTCGAAAGAGGCGGGATAATGGGAATACGACGAGGGACCTTCTGGTCAGACCAGACAAGCATGAATGGGATACCGCGTCTCGTCATTTCCTTACCGATCTCCTCAAGCGATGGCCCCCATTGCTCCCTAAATACCTGTTTGTAGGTGATGACGGAGTTGACGCCAATGTAGGGTTCGCCATTCCGGTATTCGTGGAGAAAAATAAACCAGATCTTGCGGTCGGCGTCACCATCTCTGCGAACAGGCTGGCCTCTTGTTATTGGAGGCTTCGGGATGACTTGGACAGGATTGGGTGGCACAAAGAGACCCCGATTCACCTTCCTGACAAATACCTTGGTGGAAAATAGAATATCGGACAGCTTGGGGGTGACGATGTCGATATTCATATTGTTCAAGCACAAGATGTATGCAAATGCGCATACAACTTCGCTGAACTCAGCTGTCAGAGTCACCATCTCATCTTCTGACCACTCAACAAAGGGGGTCAGGGCATCCTTGAGAGTGTAAGTCAAAGGAGCCTGCTCGTGGGGTTCAAGAGAAACAAACTGTTGAAGCCCGTATCGCCCTTGAAGAGTGGTTTGCAGGTTGGGGAGGTTATGAATAGTCCACGCGAGTTGGAATTGGTTGTCGATGAGGACATCTTCAGCAGCTGGCTGAGTAAAGGTGAGTGCATTGTCAGGTGCAAGGCCTTCGGGGGGGTCGTAGTGGCCGATATCAAAAGCAGGACCCAAAGGTTGCATGCCATGATAGGTCTCGTCTTCCTCGTCGTTGTCATCATCGTAAGCATTGAGCCCTGCAAGCGGCACCGCAGTGGGATCCAAGTCCTTGCAGAGATCGAAGCAGTCATCCCAAGCATTGTAGATGACTTGGCCGCCTGCAAAGCTATTAAAGACGTCGTCAGCGTCGGCCTCATGGATAATGGTGCGGAAATGATAGGGGGGGTAAGGGACCGGTTGCCACTCGTAGACGTTTGACCTGAGTCGGAGCCATGTACCGAGATTTGAAGTGTGCGATTGAGTTCTATTCTGTCTCCTCTGGAGAGCAGAAGGTGGTTCATCCCGAGCCATTTTCTCCTGTGAGTCATGGCGCCGTTGGAGAAATTCGTGAATGGTTTCTGAGGGTTGCTGCTTGGAGAGTGTGTCAAACTTGACATCGCAGATGTCGTTGAATTGGACATATTTCTTGGTCACCTGCAGCCTTTGGATATCGCTAGGCCTTGGGAGGAGGACGTTCGCCAGTTGGTATGGATGACGTTTGAACATGTTTTCTGTATGGTAAAAGTACCAGATAGGTACATTAGCGAACTCGAACATGTAGGACATGTTCCCTGCACAGAATGACCATTCGATGGCCATGTCGATAATCATCCCTTGGCGAACTGTAGTTCCTGAGAAGTTGGTAAAAAAGGGCGAGCGTCGCAAGGCGTCGACTAAGTAGCGGGGAATATTGTAATCTGCAAGGGCCTTGATCCAGTTCTGGGTGTCGGGGTTGGGTTTATTGTGGTCGATTTTAGCGAGAAACATGGTAACCCAGCATGCCATCGCTAAGAATTCACGCCGAGCTGCAAATATTCTGCCAGCAGCATCTCCTCTTGTTTCTGCGGGCTCCTGATATCCAATGTGGTTTGGTCTTCTAGGTGGCTTGCAAAGCAGGGGCATCCATTGCTCCCTGCCACGCTTGAGGGCCATGTACAGGTGGTGTAGATGGTTCTCGAGCTCTGTCCACTGTTTAACGTATGATTCCTGAAGGCGATATCCGCCTGGGACTTTCTCGATAATGGGCTGATATCGCCCCCTTGATCCGATCCTGAACGTGTCACTGAGGCAGTGGAGGATAGGATCCGCATTCAGGTTTAGATTGCGGGGGAGGAATGAAAGATAAAAATAATCGTCCCGGCCCCACCAGATAGGCAAGAAGAAATGGTATCCGGGGTTGACGTCCGGAATATACGACCGCAAAGCGTGATGCATAGACCAGTCCTCTCGAACATGGCTGTAGTTGTCGCTGTTGAATGGGTATGGACAGGGGGCATTCCACCTTGTCACCTGGAGGCCTAATTCGGTAAGGAAATGCTGACGTTGTAAGTTAGCCATTGCGATGTCTGTAAAATTAGAATATTAAAGGTGGGAGGTGTAAATTTTAGCAATGTAGGACATACTTGGAGAGTTGCCGAGGGGTGAGGGGGAGGGGTGGGCAGAGTTTACGCAGGCACGAGATATGGAGTCTATTGAATAATTGATAAAGTGAGAATAAAGAAAGGGAAATGAAAAAAAGAAATACGTATGGAGCTTTGCTTTAAAGACGGCTAGGAGAACTGAGAACGACCTGGAGAATGAGCAAGGCTAAGTGAGATTAAAGAAAGAAAAAAGAAAAAAGAAAGAACATACGGATGTTTGTTTCAGCGACAGCAAGGGCGACCGAATACGACAATGGAAGGCGACCGAGGTAACGGGTCCAACGACCAGCTTGAGGAAAGGAAACTGACAATGATAGGGCAAGGAATGTCCTCAGGCTATCAATGCCAGCGACCGGGGAATACGAGAAGACAACCGGGGACGAGGAGGAGAAAACGACGAGGGATGACCGAGAGGAAACGACCGAGGTAACGGGTCCGACGACCAGCTTGAGGATAGGAAACTGACAATGATAGGGCAAGGAATATCCTCAGGCTATCAATGCCAGCGACCGGGGAATACGAGGAGAAAACGCGAGGGGAGGCGGCCGAGAGAGAAGACGAGGTGAGAGGTGAGAAGACGAGGGTAGCGGTGAAATGGCGGCGGCGGCGAAATCGAGGAAGTCAGCGGCGAAATCGAGGAGAAAAATAACGGAAGGAAGATCCTTCAGTTACCAGGGGGGCAGTGGAAGAGACGATAACAGAAGGAAGATCCTATGTTTCTTATCCCCCGTAGTGAGGGCTGACTACGGACGACTCCAGGGCAAACGACTCCAGAACGACTCCAGAACGACTCCAGAAACGACTCCAGCAATGACTTTAGGCCAAAGTTGATGCAGCAACTTCTAGAATTTCATGAAAATATTAGGCAAAGTTGATGCAGCAACTTCAGTCCAGTGTCAAATGGGAAGAGTTACTGTAACCAATATCAATCTAATATGAAACAACTGAAGTTGATACAAGATCAAACTGGAAAAGATAATTACTGCTATATTTTTGATATCAGAAAAAAGTTGCTGCAACAACTTTCTAAGGCAACATTAAAAATGTCACATTTAGTGAGATATAAAGTAAAGCATATTATATTAGAATATACTAACCAGAGTCAAGGTGAAAGTTATAAGTAATTGTTATGATTATATTGTGAATATTAAAAATAAGTTGCTGCAACAATGTTTTAAGTGAAGATTGAAAATATTATAGTCAATAAAGATATAGGAGATATATTGTGTTGAGATCCAGTAATCTGAATGAACACCAAAGAAATAAAGAATAAGATGGCAATAATAAAAAGTAATGATAATAAATACTGAATATCAAAGTCAAGTCAAATCAAGAATTAGATAAAAATGTCAGACAAAGTTAATAGAGCAACTTTAGTAAAGTGTCAAATGGAAACAGTTACTGTAGCAAATATAAATTGAATATGGAACAATTGAAACAAATATAAGATATCATATATCAAAGTAAAAAAGATAATTATTGCAATATTTTTGAGATGAGAAAAA
This sequence comes from Cerrena zonata, assembly GCA_038087015.1. NCBI lineage: Eukaryota > Fungi > Basidiomycota > Agaricomycetes > Polyporales > Cerrenaceae > Cerrena > Cerrena zonata. The sequence continues at coordinate 719,162 of JASBNA010000018.1, forward strand.
AGTTGCTACAACAATATTTCAAGTAACTTTGCAAGTAAAGATTGAAAATATTACAATCAGTAGAGATATAAAGTGAAGTATATGATACTAAGATCTACTAACTAGAGTGAAAGTGAAAGTGATAAGTGATTGCTATGATTATATTTGTAACACCAAAAATAAGTTGCTGCAACAACTTTTCAAATGAAGATATAAAAAGAGAATATGTTGTGATAAGATTCAGTAATCCAAATGAAAGTTAAAGAAATAAAGATTAAGATAACAACAATAAAAAGTAACAGTAATATCAAAGTCAAGTTAAGTTCAAGTTGCAATTAAGATAGAGTACTGTTAACAAAGTTGAATCAATATAATATATATCAAAGATAGTAGCAATAAATATAAAAGTATTATTGAAAATTGGTATAACAGATTTTGATAAATAGTAACTGTGAGTAAAGATAATAATTAGTAAGATTGAGTGAAGAAATAGTTCAACAATAAAGTGAAATAAAGTAGATACAAGTATAAGTTGATATAAAAAATAATATGACATAGATTGAAAGATAGAAATATACATCAAGTAAATATGAGATGAGAATATAGCAATAATAATATTAGAATGATATAGAAATTATGAGAGAACAATAGAAATAGTGACAACAATAGTTATTGAGATATAATATTGCAGGTAAGCAGACATGAATATTTTAACAGAATTAGTTGAGAGATGGTTGAAATAAATAGAGGTAGAGGTAAAAGTAAAGTAGAAATAAGATGAAGATAGAGATAGATAGAAAGAGTATAGTAGAAGTTGAGATGAGAAATGAGATTGAAGTAAGGCAGGTAAAGTTAGAAAAAGTAGTTGGTAGAATAATATAGAGAAGAAATTAGAAAGAAATATTAGAAGCAATAATAGAATTGAAGTTGGAAAATATATAGAAAGGAGGGAAGTATGAAGTAGAAGCAAAGAGTGAAGATGCAATAATAGAAGAGAGATAATATAGTTAATGTTAGATGTGGAAAGGGATTAATAGTTAATTGGTTGAATAAAATAGGATGTAATTTAGATAATAGGATAGGTTAAGTAGGCATAGGTAGGATTTAAGAGGGAAAATAATAGAAAGGAGTTAAATATTTTAATCGTTGGTTCACTTAGGTTAGGGTTAGGGTTAGGGTTAGGGTTAGGGTTAGGGTTAGGGTTAGGGTTAGGGTTAGGGTTAGGTTAGGGTTAGGGTTAGGGTTAGGGTTAGGGTTAGGGTTAGGGTTAGGG